>CM054129.1:113299569-114049569 GCA_028751855.1 Ambrosia trifida
TCTTCCTTTCATTACGGTATTTCTGAACAAGTTCCTGGATAACGAGTCTCAACAAGGTTTTGATGATATCGATATTGACGATATTGATGCTAGTGACGATATTGATGCTAGTGACGATATCCTTGATATGGAGCTGGAACTGCTAACTAGCATGAATGCGCTAATGATGAATATGATGCCTGAAGATGAAGACCGACTTTATATCACCCTTCAATTCGAATTAGCAAAAGCAATGTCTCCTTGCATAATATGGATTCCAAACATTCATGATCTGGATGTGAATGAGTCAAATTACTTCTCCCTAGGTCTATTAGTGAACCTTCTCTCCAGGGATTATGAAACTAGAAATATTCTTGTTATTGCTTCGACTCATATTCCCCAAAAAGTGGATCCCGCTCTAATAGCTCCGAATAAATTAAATACGTGCATTAAGATACGAAGGCTTCTTATTCCACAACAACGAAAGCACTTTTTCACTCTTTCATATACTAGGGGATTTCACTTGGAAAAGAAAATGTTCCATACTAATGGATTCGGGTCCATAACCATGGGTTCCAATGCACGAGATCTTGTAGCACTTACCAATGAGGCCCTATCGATTAGTATTACACAGAAGAAATCAATTATAGATACTAATACAATTAGATCCGCTCTTCATAGACAAATTTGGTATTTGCGATCCCAGGTAAGATTGGTCCAGGATCATGGGATCCTTTTCTATCAGATAGGAAGGGCTGTAGCACAAAATGTACTTTTAAGTAATTGCCCCATAGATCCTATATCTATCTATATGAAAAAGAAATCATGTAACGAAGTGGATTATTATTTGTACAATTGGTACTTCGAACTTGGAACGAGCATGAAGAAATTAACGATACTTCTTTATCTTTTGAGTTGTTCTGCCGGATCGGTCGCTCAAGATCTTTGGTCTCTACCCGGACCCGATGAAAAAAATGGGATCACTCCTTATGGACTCGTTGAGAATGATTCTGGTCTAGTTCGTGGCCTATTAGAAGTGGAAGGCGCTCTGGTGGGATCCTCACGGACATGCAGTCAGTTTGATAAGGATCGAGTGACATTGCTTCTTCGACCCGAACCAAGGAATCCCTTAGATATGATGCAAAAAGGATCTTGTTCTATCCTTGATCAGAGATTTCTCTATGAAAAAGACGAATCGGAGTTTGAAGAGGGGGAAGGAGAAGGAGCCCTCGACCGGCAACAGATAGAGGAGGATTTATTCAATCACATAGTTTGGGCTCCTAGAATATGGCGCCCTTGGGGCTTTCTATTTGATTGTATCGAAAGGCCCAATGAATTGGGATTTCCCTATTGGTCCAGGTCATTTCGGGGCAAGCGGATCATAGAGGATGAGCTTCAAGAGAATGATTCGGAGTTCTTGCAGAGTGGAACCGCGCAGTACCAGACACGAGATAGATCTTCCAAAGAACAAGGCCTTTTTCGAATAAGCCAATTCATTTGGGACCCTGCAGATCCACTCTTTTTCCTATTCAAAGCTAAGCCCTTTGTCTCTGTGTTTTCACATCGAGAATTATTTGCAGATGAAGAGATGCCAAAGGGGCTTCTTACTCCCCATCCTCCTACATCTCTATATAAACGCTGGTTTATCAAGAAGACGCAAGAAAAGCACTTCGAATTGTTGATTAATCGCCAGAGATGGCTTAGAACCAATCGTTCATTATCTAATGGATCTTTCCGTTCTAATACTCTATCCGAGAGTTATCAGTATTTATCAAATCTGTTCCTATCTAACGGAACACTATTGGATCAAATGACAAAGGCATTGTTGAGAAAAAGATGGCTTTCCCGGATGAAATGCAAATTGGATTCATGGAACAGGAGAAGGATTTCCCATTCCTTAGCCGGAAAGATATGTGGCCATGAAAGGCGAAGGAGGGCTGGAATGCCAACAGGCGTCTATTATTGAATTCACCCGACCCGACAGTACCCGTTTGGGGAACGTCCAGTGCCAAAGTCACTGAATGGGTAAGTCGCCAATCCCTAAAACGGACTATGTAATGCTATGTAATGTACTTTATCTGATGGGTTACGGGCGGTCATTTTACTATTTTACTAGAGGTTTCTAATCTACCCTTGTGTGATTCCTGTTGAAGCATATACTCGAGGGGTGGGTGCAGGGCGGGCGATTTTCAATTTTAAAGCAGACTCCCCATTCATTAGATAGAGAAGATGACCAAGATTTCGTGATCCGCTGTCGAACTGATTCCAAGAGAGCTCGGATCGAATCTTAATTTCAATGAAGTAATCATATTGATTGGATAAAGTTTCAATCTTTTCAGCTGAAACGTCAACTACGAACTATCTATAATCATTTAAATTAAGATTAGCAAAACTGAAGAGATAGGTGATGCAGACATTATTACCTGATGCCAGTCAGGTCCAAATGTTGAAGTTATGCCGCAATTTACCTCCTTGATGTCGTGTTCAGTTGAAATTTTTTATCCAACCTAACAACTACACTTATCACCATTGCAATCAAATAATGAACACATTTAGAAGCTCGTCATTCTATAAGTCTCATAATTAGTTTTAACATAAGAGGAAATTACCAAAAAAAAAAAGGTAACCAAAATCCCATTTTTTTCTATATAGGTACGACAACCCATCAGCGGAAAGCTCACGGCACCAATGCCATGCTAACCAATAGGACCATGTAAACGCAGCTTACGCTGAGCAGATGGCCTTCCAAGAGGTTAAAGACGGAAACCGCTGGAAGTTGTATGTGAGTTTCATACCTCTGCTAGAGGGAATCAACCGCACCATGCCCTTGCAAGTTCATTTTTTACAAACATTGGAGTGGATGTGAAATTTGCACAAATATAGGAACCACCACCGTTTACATTTCTTCGCCATCTTTCCCTCAAATATATCAAAAATTTGAACTTTCACTTCTATATTTGCAAAAATTAAATTTAACTCCTATTGACTATTGTCAAGAGAAAAGGTTTAGTTCCCCAAATGTTCTACAGCCCTTTTTATCCCAGCTCGTCATTTGATTTTTATTACTCAATATAACATAATAATTTCAAAACGCAAATCCAAACACACCTTAAATGCGAGATTAATAAACTGAAGTCTTGACTATATAAAGAGTGGCAACATGAACCATACCTGATGCTTATGATTATTAAGTGGGTGCAACTCAATCCAAGAACAACCACTAATTGTAGGACCAAGCACTCGATATTCAGTAAGAGCGTCTTGGGAAGCTTCTTAAACGCATCCATAAGCTAACATTACCCTCTTAGCTTTACCGCTGTTAAGCATGACCTGTAACCAAAGACGTGTACATTTATAAGCGCTCTTTTTTATCAGTTGATAACAAAAAGATCTTGGTTTCAAAAAAAAAAAAGAATCTGTCTCTCTCATCCCTTTACATATCAACCTTTTTCATCAAGTAACCATTCATAATTTCTTAATCCCTTTGGTTGTTTTTACATATCACCCCTTCTACAAACCTTAATTTGACCAATTTTGAACCAGATGTGCAGCAGGTGCTGCCTCAAGGACCTGAGGTGTTTTCCAAACCGTCGCACGCTTCATGTACGCTTTACAAAGCCAAGATAAAGATGTAGGGATAGGGAAAAAACTTTTGTGAGAGGGGCACAAATTAAGCCATCCTTTCCCTTTGTAGTACCTATGACAAGTGCCCAGTACCTTTGATAACATGCATCGCTCCCTGCCTAAAGTTGTGATTATAGATATCATTAGCATGACGAACAGATAAATTATGTGACATCAATCATCAAACACCTGGGTCAATGTATACCTTAAATGAAGAGGAGATATGCTCTCTTTTGATCTGCCCATTAGAATAATCCCGCTGCTTTCTCTATCAAGACGATGGACCTAAACCACAATCACATTTTTAGAATAAGGAGAGGGTTTTAATTACATATTTATAAGTTCCCTTTAAATGTATATAGAGGTGGAAAGATGAGGATTTTGAGTAATGGGTCAAATGGGTTTGAGTCAAAGGTCAAAATGTCATTTTTAAGGACAGTTCGATCACCGTCGTTTGTCCTTTTCATTTAAAATTCATATATAAGTAATGTACTAAATACAAACCCAAAATTTTAATTACTAAAATAATAAATTAATTCTTTAATGATGTAACATTATAGCTTAGGCGACTATCAAACCGTTTTCTTAACAGTTTTTTCCTTTTCTTGTATTTACGCATTTGATCCATAACCCTTTAGTGAGGACAAGCAGTATATCACTAACGGATTACAGAAAGATTACCAGTTTTGGGCCCTCCTCATAATCATAACATAATGCTGTAGCTGCTAGCTAGTCCATCCATGCTCTTATGAACAGGCAGATTCCCCTAAAACATTGACAAAAAAATAAAAGAAACTTCAGAAAAATAGCATTAAAATAGTCTAAAAGAAGAATAAATAAAAAAAAAGTTTGGGCTAAGGATCCAACCTTGACTGGCACCTTTGGTGGCTTGTTCAGAACGAGTAGAGCAAGGTCCTAAAGTTTCAGGACAAAATGATCAATAAATCATATATCAAAGCTATAACAGGTATTGGAAATTAAAAAACCTAAGATTATATGCAGATAACATGGAATATATTAGAGATAAAAACGTACCTTGTACATGAAATATTTAATTTCATCTGCATTTGGACATAAGGTAGCACTTAGTATGGTATCAAATCTCTTGGAGATTCTAGATTCAGCAACAGATACAGGAACATAAATTCTAGAACCTGCCTTCATGATCTCACTGTGTTTAATCTGAAATGAAGTATTATTAAATCAAACCAAATGTAATTAACAAGCACATACTACATAGATTCAGTAGCATACACCAAATGTCACAAAGCATTTTAGATTAATAAAGAAAATGTGAACAAGCAGGCCTAACTGATTACCGAGTGGTTCCGTCGAAATGAACTAAAAAATACAAAGCACCGGTAACAGATAAATGACAATAAATGGATCCCAAAAGTTATGAACAACTCTACTTTTCAGCAAACATTAACATAGCGTATCCAAATATACACAGATCAGCCAATCGATTCATAAATCATATAAACGCCTAACTTCACTATTGTATTCATAAATCTTATAAAAGAAAAGCGTTTGGAGAGTAAACAAAAATTACCGATTGCCTAAAACCAGAGGCTTTGGTCATGCAACAACTATCTCGAAACCATGGAACAGGAAACACACATTAATTACATATAAAAAAATCAAGATGAATGAATACTTTAGGTCATACATGTGTAAATTAGCAAGGAACTGACAGTCTTGTATTTACTATTTCTGAAAAGGGGATTGTCGTTTACTCGTTCACCTGTCCACAATAGATGCAGATGTTACATGATGCTGAAATTTTAAATTAAATTGAATATGCAAGAACCAATGTTTACCCGGTGATGAACATCAATGATTACCTGTCAAAAAATCGGACGTTACTCCGGCTATATGCAAATCCAATTGTGGGTGTCGATCCCATTGTGTGGTTTTTAACAAGGGTGGGATGGAAACACAGGGATATTGGAAAGACGAATTTAAGGAGAAGAATTGAAGTTTGCATTCAACCATAATTAAATGGATTCCCTAATTAAATTGGTTTCCTTCAATTAGTCGCTTCAATGATCATAAGGGTAGTTATGGAATCTTTTTTTCATCTTATAAAGGAGGGAGTGTATAAAATGTCTAGATTACCCTCTAAGGTGTCTTAATTGTCACCATTATTCCCATTATACCCTTAATTGTTAAGCTTAAATATATTGTACATGTTGCTTGTTAAGTTGTATGAAAATGAAAATTACTAAAGGGTACACAACTCCTCCTTAATAATATAATATAGATAAAACTCCTTTTATTAAATATGCTTTTCGGTTTTAATAAAACTTGTTTTAATAAAACCGTTGCCATGATTGTGAAATTTTATTTATTTTGGGTTATCTAAATTATTTACAATAAATAAACCACAACCACAAAACATAATAATAAAATTGAACGAATCGAGCCCCTAATAGGTCGTCCGTTTCGTTTTAGCCAGAAACGAAACGAACTAGTCAAAAGGGTTTCAAAACTATTTTGATATAGCTCCCACTTGACCCGAGATCTCTATCTTCATGGAACCTGTTTGCCTTTTTATCTTCGTCTTGATCTTGTACTTGTAGGATTATAAATAAATTTGAAATACAAATAAAACAAATCTATTCTAATCCTATCTATTACACCGGATCCGATATCCGTAATAAAAAATACAAATCAATAAAAAAAAATAAAACATCACAAACACAACCATGACAAGGGTCAAAATACCTAGGGCTCGATTTACATCACAATCAATGAACAACAAAAAGCTTTTGATCTTTTGTCAAAAAAAAAAAATTTTTTGACAAATAAAACATAGATCAAAATTATAACTTTACCATCTATACGCGCGTAACTGTGGCTCTGATACCACTGTTGGGAAACATGGTATCGAATACACAGCGGAAGTGGTTTATATATTTAACGAAAACTGATTATATATACTATATATATAATAGCCGATTAATATATATATATATATAAACAAATAAATAATAAACAACCATAGGGGGTTTAGTAATCAACCTTTGACGACTACACCGGAATTGTAACACGCGGGTTACAACGAATCCTCGCTAGTAGGAAGTTCACACCGTGCATGAACCAACCGGGAAGCAACACTTGCAAGAAAGAAGGTGGTGGTTTGTGGTGGCTGATCGCCGACAAAAAGAGGAGGCGGCGGCCCTCTTTCTTGGGGTGGCGGCCGCAACTTCTTGGGGAGGAGGCAAGAGGTATTTTGTTTTGATAAAAGTGTGATTAGGGTTTACTCCTTAACCCTCCTTTTATAAAACAATAACTTACATTAAGCCCCCTTGCTAAATATCTTAATACTCCTTAATATTAATCTTATTAATATTAAGTCCCTCAAGTCTAAAACAATTATTATTTCATAAATAATAATCCATCTACTCATGAACTTATCTGATTTGTGTACCAACGTGTAACTCTTCGGATCGTACCGGGTCGGGTTACATTGACCTCGACTTTTAATTACATCGGACATCCTATATATCCAACAACATTTTCTTGTTCTAGTTATCGTTGGATCAACCATAATCCTCATGATGTCTATTGTCGTCTTCATAATCTGGCGTCTATGTAAGAACAAACCTTTTTCCTATGTCTCATCAAAGAACAAATCTTTTAACCTTGAAGACATAAGTCTCTCCTATGGAGTCTCTGTTTTCTTCTATGAAGAGCTTCAAGATGCCACCCAAAATTTTGACCCTTCTTGTGAACTTGGGGATGGAGGTTTTGGAGCTGTTTATTATGGTGAGAACGTTTGTTTAAACAAATATGCCATTAATTTTTCATGTCCACTTCCAATATCTCCACCTGATCTATGTGTCTTTCTGAATAAGGTAAACTCAAAGACGGGCGAGAAATTGCAGTGAAGAAACTTCACGAGCACAACTACAATCGAGTCCAACAATTTAGAAATGAGATAGAAATCTTAACCAGATTAAGGCACCCAAATCTTGTTGTTCTCTATGGTTGCACCTCTAGACATAGCCGTGAACTTCTCCTTGTTTATGAGTATGTTCCCAATGGCACCGTTGCTGATCACCTCCACGGAGAACAAGCAAATCCATACCAGTTAACATGGCCCATACGGATGAATATTGCCATTGAAACCGCCAGTGCACTGGTGTACCTTCACGCTTCTGAATGTGAGATTTGAATAGAGAGAATTGTATAAACTTGATATATTACTAATGAAATCATCCAAATACAAATGATAGGGGTTGGCCCTATTTATACATAATGAAAGGGTGTGATGCCCTTTGATGAACCGACATGATGGTTCACTAAATAACTACCATATAACAAACTAATAAAATACTTAGGATATACACTAATAATACATACTTAGGATAATATCAAATATTATTTCTAACATTCTCCCCCTTAATTTTGATTTATCCTTTCTTACTTCAGAGTAGGGTTGGATCTTCTTCTTCATGAACGAGAAGGGATACTTGCTCGTTTTTATCTTTCTTGTCTTTCCATTTTGTACATTCATACGATAAGTGACCATAGTTGCCACAGTCGAAGCATCTGAATTTGCTTTTGTCTTTGTATCCTTGACTCATATTTCTCTCATACTTCTTCCTTTCTTCGCTAAAGTTTCTTCCTTGTCCGTTGTTAAAGGTTCTTCCACGACCTCTACCACGATTATGATTACCACGTCCTCTACCATAGTGCAAACTTCCAGAATGATAATTACTTGACGTTGCCATTAGGAGTTTCGTTTGATGATTTTCCTCTGATTCATCTTGACTTTTGAGGCGTTCTTCAAATGCTGTTATTCTCCCCACTGCTTCTTCAAATGGCATTGTGTCTATCTCTGAATATTGTTCAATAGTTGCTACAATAGGTAGGAACTTTTTCGGAACTGAGTTGAGTAGTTTTCTCACTATTGCTTTATCTTTAAGAGTTGTGCCAAGGCTTTTGAATTTGGCTCTTATATTGGCTAACTTGCTTGCAAAGTCACTTACTGGTTCATTTTCTTTCATCTTTAGAGTTTCTAACTCACTTCTCAATGTTTGTAGTCATGCTTTCTGAACCATATCTGCTCCAAGGTATCTGACTTTGATTGATTCCCAAACGTCTTTTGCATTTTGACATTGTGCCACTTGCATTAAGATATCTTCCGGTAATGTTTGGAGAATCATTGCTTTCGTAGTATTTACTTTCTTTTCATCTGCTGCTTCTGCTCCTTCTTTCGCGTCAATTGTTTCCCAAAGACCATAAGCCTTTAAGATTGTTTCCATTAATAGTGCCCATGAGGTGTAATTTGTCTCTGTCAATTTCGGACATTGTAGTGATACATTTCCTTGCTCACGAGATGATATTGAACTACTAGACGCGTTTTTGTCTTCTTTTCCTGCCATGCTTTCTTGCTTTACTTTCTTCGACTTTTTCTTTCCAATCTTGCTTTCTTACTTTGAAAGGTTTTCTTTCTTTATTTTGCCACACAGGTCGAATTCTGCCACGAAGGTCTAACTTGCCACGAAGGTCTAACTTGCCACGAAGGTCTAACTTGCCACGAAGGACTAACTTGCCACGAAGGACTAACTTGCCACGAAGGTCTAACTTGCCACGAAGGACTAACTTGCCACGAAGGTCTAACTTGCCACGAAGGTCTAACTTGCCACAAAGGACTAACTTGCCACAAAGGTCTAATTTTTCTTGCTATACTCAACGAGTCACGAAGTGTCTCGGAGTCACTTGCTATTTTTTCTCAACGAACCAAGATGGATTCGGAGTATCTTACTATACGAATCGGTGTGATTCGATTTGACTTGCTATTGTGGAACTTTCAAATATTTGATGATTCTTTTAATCCCGTATGTTGACTTACTAAAGTCAATATCTCGTATATAATTTCTTGGCAGAATTATAATTAAATATTAAAAATCTGATTTCCCCCTTTTTTTAATAAATCTGCTAATCTTTGACTTTTCAAAAGTCAAAACCTTTCTACTAAACTTTCACGACCTTTTTATAATTGTGTTTGACTTTTGAAAGTCAAAACTTTCTTATGAAAGTTTCTGCAACAAAAAATCTTGCTCTTCTTTTCCCTTTTCTTTCTTATGAAACGATCTGAATTCGTTTCAACACTGATTTGATTTCTTTTATCAAATCACACTTAATCCGCTTTCCTCTTTTATCGAATACTCCTTTGAAACAAACCCGTTTGTTTCGGGATTTTTGTTCTTGATTCTTAATCCACTGTCCAACTTGAAAAACTTTTATAAAATCAAATCGTTTCTTGTTTGCTGAACAAACTAAAACCTTTCAGAAGTGTTTTGTTCTTCTTAAAAAATTTTGGCGGGAATTTTTTTTTTCTTCCGAAACAGGGGATAATAAAAGGTTTGATTTTTTTGTGTTTGGATTAAGAAATTCTTTGTATTTGATTCTTTCTAATCAATAAAGGGATGGGATGTAAACGTCAAACCGTAACGTTGATCTTTCTTCTTCGTTTTCTGTCTTGCCGGAACTTCGCCGGATCTTCGCCGGAATCGTTCTTCCGGTGATGTTCTTTCTCTTTTTCGGTTATATTCTTCAAGTAACGATCTTCTTTATCGTCTGGAATGGAAAAATCGTTCTGTGACTTGATATAGAACCGTTCTTGTGCAGTCTCTGTTTTCGAAAGAAAACAGGGGATGAATCTTCTTGTTGATTCTCTCTTCTTTCTAAGGGATGGATCGATGTGAACAAGGCTCTGATGCCAAATGTGAGATTTGAATAGAGAGAATTGTATAAACTTGATATATTACTAATGAAATCATCCAAATACAAATGATAGGGGTTGGCCCTATTTATACATAATGAAAGGGTGTGATGCCCTTTGATGAACCGACATGATGGTTCACTAAATAACTACCATATAACAAACTAATAAAATACTTAGGATATACACTAATAATACATACTTAGGATAATATCAAATATTATTTCTAACACTGAAATCATACACCGAGATGTAAAGACAACCAACATTCTTCTTGATCACAATTTCTGTGTAAAAGTAGCAGATTTTGGTCTCTCAAGACTCATATCAAAGAATGCGACTCATGTGTCTACAGCTCCCCAAGGAACCCCAGGATACGTGGATCCACAATATCACCAACGCTTTCAATTAACAGAAAAGAGTGACGTTTACAGCTTCGGGGTTGTCTTGGTTGAACTTATATCATCAATGGTGGCTGTCGACTTAAACATGTCTCAAGACGAGATTAGTTTGGCTAACCTGGCTTTAAAGAGAATCCAAAGATGTGAAATTGATCAACTAATCGACCCGGTTTTAGTATCTGATTCGAATACTGAAACTATGAACATGATCACATTGGTCGTAGAATTGGCTTTTAGGTGTTTACAGTATGATTCAGCCATGAGGCCTACAATGAATGAGGTGCTGGATGTGTTGATGGATATTCAAGCCGTGGGTAGAACAGACACTTATAACAGTACCAGAGACTTACAAAACGTGAATGTGCTGCTTTCATGTGAAACTAATGATGCATTGGTGTTGTTAAAAATCTGACTTAATGTGTTACAAATGTTATAGAATTCTGCACAGCAAGACAATCATTCATCA
This sequence comes from Ambrosia trifida, assembly GCA_028751855.1. Lineage (NCBI taxonomy): Eukaryota > Viridiplantae > Streptophyta > Magnoliopsida > Asterales > Asteraceae > Ambrosia > Ambrosia trifida. Next base: position 113,310,776 of record CM054129.1, read on the forward strand.
TGGATACACTTAAAGAAAGCAGTTATTTCATTCATAACAGTAATTTCTGATAGCATCTCTGTCACATCTCTATACACAGAGGTGCATAATTAGGTCTTATAACATTTTCTCTGTTTAGGTCTGAATCATTTCATCACACAAACAACAGATCTCTAATATGAATTTAGTTCCTATTGAATTCAATTTCAATAGCAAAAGCTGTATAAAGACTTCTGTGAAGTTCAGAAACCGAAGATACGTAATTACAGCAGCAATTAAATGAATTTTGAATAAGTGTACCTGCTTTCTGTTCAAACAGAGAAAAAACTGTTGCTAGATACTCGGATGTTACTTGAAGGGTCCGTTTCTTCTTCTTATGTGAAGACTCAAAATAATAGCCCGATGGACCCAACTTATGTGATATCAGACTTTTGGGCTTTCTAATATACAGTCCGTACATATCACAAATTTGGGACTAACTTTTCTCTGCTGCTGCTACTATTGTTGTTGTTTAGGACTAACTAGATGTCGTCCCCCGAGCGTTGCGATGGGGGCAATCTGGTGACCGTGTTTTTGTTAATATGTTGTTGGATATATATCGGTTGTCATATACTAAGCCGTACAACGTTTGATTACATGCTCATATAGTATAGTGTCATCGCGCCCTTGGGTGATATGTACAAAATGGGACAGTCATGACCGTGGATCTTGTGAGCAAGCTTTACAAAACCCTATTGGCTTGGTTATTCCCCTAGATAACTATGACATGGTGTTGGGTATTCAGTGGTTATTGACTTTGGGGGAGATTGTGTGGAACTTTGTTGATCTCACTATGCAGTTTACTATTGGAAACACCCGATGTATACTCAAAGGGGTTAGCAACAATGAGATGCCACTTTGTTCAGTAGACACAATGGGGAGTTTACTGGAAAATGAAAACAAGATAGTTGAAGCACATCTGTTCAGCGTTCAACTGCAACTGTCCATTGATGAATTTCAACATGGAACCAAAGTGTTGGAAGCAATTCAAAATGACAAAATAGAAGAGTTATTGTTAAGATATAAGATGTGTTCCAAGTACCCTCATCCCTTCCACCAAATAGAGAGTTTGATCACAAGATTGTACTAAAAGATGAGTCCAAGGTTGTTAATCTGGAACCTTACAGGTATCCAGCTGCTCAGAAAGATGTTATTGAAAACTGACAAAGGAACTGATTGAGACTGGGGTAGTAAGAGGCAGTTCCAGTCCCTTTGCAGCTCCAGTTGTGCTTGTCAAAAAGAACGATGGCACTTAGAGGTTCTACATTGATTATAGAAGACTTAATGAAGCAATTGTTAGGAATAGTTACCCCATTCCTTTGATAGAAGATTTATTTGATGAACTAGGGAGGTAGTGATCTTTTCCAAACTTGATTTGAGAGTTGGATATCACCGGATCAAAATGAATGAGGCAGATATTCCTAAAACAGCTTTCAGGACCCATGAAGGCCTTTTTGAGTTTGTAGTCATGCCTTTTGGCTTGACAAATGCTCCAGCTACCTTCCAAGAATCATGTCTTTAGACAGTTCACGAGGAAGTTTGTTCTAGTGTTCTTAGATGATATTTTAGTGTATAGTCCATCTTTGGATTCTCACTTATATCATTTAGAAAAGGTTTTGCAAGTGTTAAGAGATAATCAATTATATGCCAAGAAGTCCAAATGTGCTTTTGGTGGTGCATCAGTGGAATATCTTGGTCACATTATCTCTCGTAAGGGGTTTCTACTAATCCAAAGAAGCTTGAAGATATAAGTCAGTGGCCTATATTCCTACTAATGCCAAGCAGCTAAGGGGCTTTTTGGGCTTGACTGGCTATTACAGAAGATTCATCCAATCCTATGGTAACATTGCTAGACCCTTAACTAATCTACTTAAAAAAGATGCTTTTGAGTGGAATGATGATGCAATTGCTGCTTTTAATCAACTTAAAGATGTTTTGATTGATCCGTGTTAGCCTTACCTAATTTCACCAAGCGTTTTGTGATTGAGACTGATGCCTCAGGGAAAGGGATAGGGGTTGTGTTGATGCAAGATGGCCATCCTATTGCTTTCATTAGCAAAGGCCTTTATGCAAGACAACAACCTTTATCAGTTTATGAAAGGGAGTTATTGGAAATTATCTTTGATGTTAAGCATTGGCACCATTACTTCTCGGTCATTTCATCATAAGAACTTATCAGAAAAGTCTAAAGCATCTACTAGATCAGAAGATCACTACTCCTCTTCAACAAGCATGGCTTTCCAAGTTGATGGGCTATGATTTTGAGATCATTTATATGCGGGGTAAGGATAATGGAGCATCTGATGCACTATCCAGAGTACAAGATCCTGTTCTGATGAATATCACTCTTCACACTTTTGTTGATACATTGTCGAAGAGAATTTAAGCTTCTTAGGAAACTGATGATCATCTGAAACTGTTAGCACAACAGTTACAGAATGGGCAAGTGAATGACAAGTATGAATGGAGAAATACTACTTTGTTTAGAAAGGGAAAAGTAGCAGTGGGAAATGAGGCCGAGTTACAGAAAGACATAATTACCCTTTGCCATAGTGAAGCCACTAGTGGGCATTCAGGTATTCATGCTACTACTTAGAGGATCAAGTCTTATTTTTTCTAGAAAGGGTTGAACAGACAGGTTAGAAACTTTACTAGAAGTTGTGTTGTTTATCAAAAAGTTAAGTATGAAACTGTGGCTACCCCTGGGTTGATGCAACCACTACCTGTTCCACAACATGGCTTTTATTGGAGGATTGCCTAAGTCACAAGGAAAAGATGTGATCTTGGTTATTGTAGACAGACTGACTAAGATGATGATGAAGACGAATGAAGATGATGTAAACCCTAGATGATGATGACCCGCTCTTGTATTGTATTCTCATATTAGTTAACCCGGATTGGCCCGTTGTTTTTTATTTCCAACCCATTTTGACCCTTAATATCTTCTATTTTCAAATTAACCCGGATTGACCCTTGGAGTTGTATTCCTTTACCCAAATCCACCCATTGTAGCATTAAAAAAAAAAACAAAATGACACCCATACTAATGCCTTTGGGTCAGGATTGCCCCCTCTAATAGAGCTCAAAAACTTTTTGTACACTATAAAGTAGCTTAAGCTTAAGAGCTCACTTTATAATTTTGAGCTCCTTTGTTGTAGTGTAAACTCAATAAAAATTAAAGACTCCTGATATGCGTCAATTTATACATATAAAATCCCCAATTTAACTCCCATCTATATATGTTTTTGGCCTTATACATGATGAATTGAGACTTATTTGGTATTTTTATGATTACAGGTCTTAAACAGTGTCCATGAAGCAAACCGGATAAAAAACGGACAGTTTCTTCACATTCTGCACATTCTGCACAATCTGCAGGTGTTGGCACTCCCGTGCGCCCTGGTGGCACTCCCGTGCATACCAGATTGGCACTCCCGTGCACCAGCCCGTGCAGGCATGCTTGCACTCCCAGGTGCACTCCCGTGCACCAGCCCGTGCGAGATCTGACAGTTCTATTAAACAGAGCAGAACGTCATTTTTAGGGTATTGGGTGATTTTTGGGTGATTTTGGGGTGATTTTGGGGCGATTTTGGGTGATTTTCCGGGCATGTAAGCTGCTGTGAAGCCGATTAACAAGCTTAGGAAGCAATCCAAGTCCATTAAAGTCATCCAATCCATCATAACCTTGCTTGTTTATAGTTTGATTCTTGACCTAATATTATATCAAATCTGATTTTGAAGCTTTGTTATGTTGTTATGATTAGTATTTGTAAACCTACGGGTAAAAACAATACTTAGCTTGTTCTTATTTATCGTTTGTATGTTGTTTTGTTTGAATGAATCATTAAGCTTTATGTTCATGTTGAATCTTCATGATTTGTATATAAACTCTTCTGTTGTTGTTGTAGTCTCGTTTGATATTGTTGTGCCTTGGAGGATTAACAAAGTATAGGTTAGATATGGTTAAAAACTCCTAGTTTATGCTTTGTTAACAAAGTTAATAACTTGTTAGTAACTTTGTGCCATGAAACTGTAACCGGGTATTGGTTTACTAAAAGGTAGTTTCAATAATAACCGAGAGTATTGACTTGCACGTAAAATAGCTTTAATCGGCTAAATGGTGTTATTGCGCGTCTTTGACATGATTAATGATCTTTTTTAGAGATTTTGGTTGAAATCGCTTTCTTAGTAGATTTATGTTCAAAGCTTGCAAGATGAGATTGATTGTGTATGAATCTAGTTTATGCTCGTTGTTGTGGCTATATTGTGTTTATCAGTGTAGCTTTCTCAATTGAGTGAGGTTGAGGACTCCCGAAAGGTGATACTAACTTATATTTAAGGATTTACATGAGTGCATATCAATTGCTCGCTAATGAACAAGTTTAGGTGGTTAGCGTGTGTTATCATGGTAGCCTTCCGAAGAGTTGTTATGTTAGGATTCCCGAAAGGGATACTAATTGTCCGAAAATAGGAATATTGATTTAAGTGTTTGGTTCTATTCAAACTTAGTTACATGCTTAGGTTGTATAAAAACAAGTCTTTATATATCTATTTTTCTATTTGGAGTCTTATATATATATATTTGCTATGCTTAGTTTAAATTAGATTAAATTAGTTAAAACAAACATTCACTATCTTTTCTTACCAGTAAATCAGTGACAACGGTTCAGTACAATCGCTTCGCGCGCGTCCATGGATCGATACTTGGTTCTTATCTATGCTTTACTACATATGTGACAGGGTGCGCTTGCCCTTTAATGTGTGTTCTAATGTTAAGATTAAAATCATTTTTATAAATTTAAAACACGAGTTGCGCGAGCGTATTTTATGTATGCTCAGAGCACCCCATTCTTGTTTTTGTTTCTCCAGCTACCAGATTCACCATCCAGTCAAACACAAAACACTACAACTAAGTTCGCCAAGAAGCAAAAGAAGAGTTTTACTACTCTAGATGGATTAAAAAAATTGCAGCAAAAGAACAAGAAGATGAAAACCGGCTGAGAATTAGATTTTTAGTATTTAAGTTTAAAACTTATGTATGGAATTTGGTTTATTATTTTTATAATATCATTTGGTTTTCTCATTTTAATGGTCACATAGAATCACATAAAATATGTGTCACCAAAGATTAGAAAAAAGCTACACATAAAGTTATAATATTTCATGTGGCTTTATATAACAATTATGTGTGACCAAATGTTAAACAATAGTCATACTAAAAATTATAAATTTCATGTGGCTTTACATAACTATTAGCCACACAATCTTAATTTTGTTTATTTTTGTGTGACGGAATGATAACAATTGACATGGGTAAAATGAAATATGTGTGACCAAATGTTGGACAATAGCCACGGAAAAAATTACAATATTTCAAGTGGCTTTATATAATCATTAGTCACACTCTCCTACATTTGTTTTTTTTTGTGTGACGGAATGATACCAAATGCCATGGACAAAACGGATTATGTGTCATCAAAGTTAGGCAATAGCCACACCATTGTCACTTTTTTATGTGACAAAATAATAGCAAATGCCATAGGAAAAAAATATATATGTGACCGAAAGTTAGAGTATAGTCACACATATAATTACAAAATTGTTTCGTGTGTCTATAAATAGTTTTTGACCACACTTACAATAAATTCATGTGACTATATAATACAAACGGCCACACTTACAGTGAATTCATGTTGTCATTCCTACCCTTTAGCCACACTTAATAGATGGAAAGCTTATTAAAACAATCATTTTTGCCACATATTTTTTTAATTGATGTGGCTAAAATAAAACTTTTAGTGACTATATAACTAAAATGGCCACACTTAGAGTAATTTCATGTGGCCGTTACTACCCTTTAGTCACATTTAATAGACAAAATGCTTGATTTCAAAAAGAAATATTGGTATCCTTTAGCCACACTTTTTAAGTGCTATGGCCACTAAATGTGAATGTGGCCGTATGATACCTACGATGACTCGACCTATGGTCACACTTGAGCTGGAAAAAAAAGTGTGGCGAAAGGCATATGGTCACACTTTTTTTGTGTGGCCGTAGGCATATTTTGGCGTAGTGATAGACACTTATGTTGAATTGTAAATTGATGTTGTAACATGTTTCACCCCAAAATAGTGAAATGGTAAAAGGGGCTACGTAAACTCACCTTAGGTGCTTAATGAGTTCGTGAGTTTTCTTGAGCGTGCAAACACTTAGTAATAATGTCTTGGAAAACTCGGAACTAGCTAGAGGAGATAATGATGGATGAAAACTTTAGTATGTGGAAGATGGGATAATAATGGTTTTTTTTTTTTTTTTTTTTTTTTTGAATGTTATAAAGAGTTGAATGGTAGGCTATTGTATTTATAGTGTAGAAATTGAAGTTGTAATTAGGGACTATTTTGACTAGGCTAGAATTTAGAAACAACTTTGACTTGACTAGAAGACCATATTTACTAACACTTTGACTTGACTAGGAGACCATATTTACTAACACTTTGACTTAACTTGACTAAGAGACTATGTTTGACTTTTCAGGTTTGACTAAGGGACCTTGAAAGGGTTTAAGTTTAACTGGTTTTAATTAACATCACAAAACACCAAATGGTGTAGTGGTTTGTGTGGTGTGGTTAAGGTTTAGCCCGCCAGGGACTCGGGTTCGAATCCTGGCTCAGGCAAACATTTTTTTTTTAACATTTTTAAATCAGAATTTTTATTAAAATCCAATTTAATATTGATTATAAGTCATTATTTAAACAAAAAAATTAATAAAATGGATGGGAAAGATAATGTAAACATGAATCGGATGAATAAACGAGGGAGTTCTATATATATATATAAAAATTGTGTGATGTTACAAAATGCTCAGGATCGAACAAAAAGTTGTTGTACAACAAGATAATGATGACGAGGAGGACTAGGAGGGTAGTCAGACCGTGTGAAGGCGGCGGTGGTATCTTTACTATATTTTATGCACTATTGTAGTTTGGGGATTTCATTATGGGTTTCTTTTAAATCCCCCCGGTTTATGTATTCAATTTTAGACAATTTACTTTGCTTTGTTTTAAATTTAGTAATGATGAATGCTTGGAGTTTTATTTTAATGAGTTGTGTGTTTTAGAGCGCCATTTAGCACTTTTACAGGTACTAAGGAAAAGGAGTTCGAGATACACACGAGCACTGAGGGCTGAGCAGACACGACAACGTCCTTGGATAACCTTCAGTTTGCTTCGACACCAGGGGAGTTTCAGTTTCTCTTCTTTGCACTATAGTTTAGCTATTCATAATGCTTTACTATTTTTTGGGTCACATTGAGGACAATGTGATGTTCAAGTGTGGGAGGGTAACTATGTTAACTTTACTTAGCTTGTACGATAGTTTAGCTCTTCATAATGCTTTACTATTTTTTGAGTCACATTGAGGACAATGTGATATTCAAGTGTAGGGAGGGTTGTTAACAGTATTAGCTTTTCTTGTCCCAAGTTGTGAAAAAAAAACTCCCAGTTTTTAATTTTTGTGGCATAACACTTGAGCAAAAAGCGGTGAATTCTTCATAATTTTTGTAAATCAATACGGTTGGTTGCGTTTAAGAACCGTTAGATTTGATAAAAGCGGACAAGCCAAATTTGAGAAGCATGGTAAACAAAAGAGTGACTAGCATGTTAATTTTTACACTTGTACCCATTCCTTCCGTTACGTGAGCATTCTTTTTGAGCCTTTTATTGATTTTTCGATACTTTCTCGCTATATGCGAAATATGAGTGCGCCGAATGGCTTATGTGATTTAGAACTTGTTATTAGCATACTTTTCGAGATCATATATGTGTAGATTTGCATGAAAGTGATTGAGGCATTTAGAATACCCTTTTGACTTAAGCCTTTTCTTTTCGTTTTATCTGTTTCCCGCACCTAAATGTTATCCACTAGTTAACCATGTTGAGCCTATATCCGTGTTTTTTCTTACTTAACCCACCATTTCACCACTAAACCAAATTTAGCCTTTTTACCTTTAAACCTTTCGTGTTGAAACTCGGTTTAGGTTATTGTTTGACTCGTTTTATGTTATATTTCATGTTCGGGCTTTTAGATCCCGTGTTTTGTATATATTCTCGTTATAGTTTTCAGTTATATTCAGTATTGTAAGCTTGTTAAAAAAAAGAAAAAAAAGAAAAAAAAATCAGAAAAAATAGTATACCCTAAAATAGGGTGAATTAACAATGTTTGAGCAGTTTTCAAGGCTTGAAAGTTAGAATTTCATGGTTAGCTCGAATTAAATAAAATTCGCCTATATTCGCGTGTGGTTTGTATAGTTTATGTTTGTATCTATTAGTTAGACATAACCGCCGAGTTTTAGCCGTTTTGTCACTTTAAATATCCATTCCACACCCTTTACCTTTGCCTATCATTACAACCCACAAGTCCTCTTGATTTATGCATTTCTATATATGAATTGGTAGAGATTAGATCTTTTAACAAGCATATGATATCGCACAAGTCATTGTCTAGGCATTGAGTGTTTACACATACACAATTCATATGTATGATCCATAAATAAGCCGAGCGTGTGTGAACACTGTGAGTGGTGTAAAGATATGCATGCTTAGTCGATTTGATGTTAACCATTGCTTTTGATTTCTATATTTCCAAGTGCTTGTCGGTTTGAAATCTTTGATGATGTCTTTTGACAAACCAGCTAGACATCTGATATATTAACTTTCCAGTTCGCTACTCGTGTTGCCATTGGGAGTGTTGAGTTTTCTATTGCTTAGGGACAAGCAATGTTTAAGTGTGGGGATGTTTGATATGCGTCAATTTATACATATAAAATCCCCAATTTAACTCCCATCTATATATGTTTTTGGCCTTATACATGATGAATTGGTACTTATTTGGTATTTTTATGATTACAGGTCTTAAACGGTGTCCATGAAGCAAACCAGATAAAAAAAACGGACAGTTTCTTCACATTCTGCACAATCTGCAGGTGTTGGCACTCCTGTGCGCCCTGGTGGCACTCCCGTGCATACCAGATTGGCACTCCCGTGCACCAGCCTGTGCAGGCATGCTTGCACTCCCAGGTGCACTCCCGTGCACCAGCCCGTGCGAGATCTGACAGTTCTATAAAACAGAGCAGAACGTCATTTTTAGGGTATTGGGTGATTTTTGAGCGATTTTGGGGCGATTTTGGGCGATTTTCTGGGCATGTAAGCTGCTGTGAAGCCGATTAACAAGCTTAGGAAGCAATCCAAGTCCATTAACGTCATCCAATCCATCATAACCTTGCTTGTTTATGGTTTGATTCTTGACCTAATATTATATCAAATCTGATTTTGAAGCTTTGTTATGTTGTTATAATTAGTATTTGTAAACCTACGGGTAAAAACAATACTTAGCTTGTTCTTATTTATCGTTTGTATGTTGTTTTGTTTGAATGAATCATTAAGCTTTATGTTCATGTTGAATCTTCGTGATTTGTATGCAAACTCTCCTGTTGTTGTTGTAGTCTTGTTTGATATTGTTGTGCCTTGGAGGATTAACAAAGTATAGGTTAGATATGGTTAAAAACTCCTAGTTTATGCTTTGTTAACAAAGTTAATAACTTGTTGGTAACTTTGTGCCATGAAACTGTAACCGGGTATAGGTTTACTAAAAGGTAGTTTCAATAATAACCGAGAGTATTGACTTGCACGTAAAATAGCTTTAATCGGCTAAATGGTGTTATTGCGCGTCTTTGACATGATTAATGATCTTTTTTTAGAGATTTTGGTTGAAATCGCTTTCTTAGTAGATTTATGTTCAAAGCTTGCAAGATGAGATTGATTGTGTATGAATCTAGTTTATGCTCGTTGTTGTGGCTATATTGTGTTTATCAGTGTAGCTTTCTCAATTGAGTGAGGTTGAGGACTCCCGAAAGGTGATACTAACTTATATTTAAGGATTTACATGAGTGCATATCAATTGCTCACTAATGAACAAGTTTAGGTGGTTAGCGTGTGTTATCATGGTAGCCTTCCGAAGAGTTGTTATGTTAGGATTCCCGAAAGGGATACTAATTGTCCGAAAATAGGAATATTGATTTAAGTGTTTGGTTCTATTCAAACTTAGTTACATGCTTAGGTTGTATGAAAACAAGTCTTTATATATCTATTTTTCTATTTGGAGTCTTATATATATATATTTGCTATGCTTAGTTTAAATTAGATTAAATTAGTTAAAACAAACATTCACTATCTTTTCTTACCAGTAAATCAGTGACAACGGTTCAGTACAATCGCTTCGCGCGCGTCCATGGATCGATACTTGGTTCTTATCTATGCTTTACTACATATGTGACAGGGTGCGCTTGCCCTTTAATGTGTGTTCTAATGTTAAGATTAAAATCATTTTTATAAATTTAAAACCCGAGTTGCGCGAGCGTATTTTATGTATGCTCAGAGCACACCAACTCCACCTGAGCATGTAATCACGCATAAGCTCGATAAAAGCATGACTCGGTTTAAGTGTAGGCAGTTCACCAAAAAGAAACTGACTTAATGTGCTGCAGATGTTAAAGAATTCTCCACAGAAAGACAATCATTCATCATGGATACAATGTATTAAAGCATTTATTTCATTCATAACAGTTATTTCTTATAGCATCCCTGTCACATCTCGTCATACAAACAAACGAAATTTGCATAAGCGTACCTCCTTTCTCTTCAATAGAGAAAATACTGTTCCAGTGTCGGTGGATACTCGGATCCGGGTTGTTACTTGAAGGGTCCGTTTATTCTTATGTGAAGATTCCAAATAAATAGCCCAATGGACCCAACTTATGTGATATCAGACTTTTGGGCTTTTTAATATTCAACCCGTACATATCAAATTTGGGTCTAACTTTATTATTATTATTAAATTTTATTATTTAAAATGTGATTTAACATTATAATTAAAAGACAAATTAAATAATCTATCTGTATAATAAAAGAACTAGGTTAGAGTCCCGTGTATACACACGGCACATCCCCAAGTGAAATGACAAACCATCTAACATAACATAACATAACATTACCTAGCAGGTTATAACATACTTACAGATATGTGTAACTAAATTATGAACTGTTTGACTTTAAATAAGTCAATGTTAGCTAGCAAGTGATAATGGTAACCTTTGTTAAACAATTTTAACAAATTAATCAGTATTATAAACTGGTTTTTTAGTTTCAAAAGTGAAGTTAATAAAAAACGGTAACTGATCAAATGACTATTGAAATCGGCCACATAATATCATTCTCATGCTAGTCCTCTGAGCATAAAATTGTGATGATTTTAGAGGTGTGCGAGGCATTTTGGATTGGTTTTGAGCCATTTGAAAAACCATTCGGTTTCAATTATTTTGGTTTTAATTATAAGGTTTTGATGGGGTGTAAATGCAAGCCAACCCAAAACGAACCTCTCAGCTTAGCTAGTTTTTCTTAACTGTAACATCCGGACCCTCTCACCACCAATATTGTCCGCTTTGCCCACCCAGAGCTCACGGATTTGTTTTTGGGTGCCCCGGTGGAAACTTCCCAGGAGGTCACCCATCCTGAAACTTCTCCCACCTGAGCACGCGTAACTGTGGAGTTCTCCTCTCATCCACTACCATTAAGCCCCAAAACGCGTTGGTCATTTAAGAGGCAAGACATTACTTATGAACCAAGGATCTCTCCTGGCCACGGCCGATGTGGGATTTTCCTGGGGTGTCACATTCACCCCCTGTTAGAGTCTCATCGTCCCTGATGAGGTTAGAGTCTCATCGTCCTTGATGAGGTATGCATCCACCACCCCGAACGGCACAGGAGTGGCTCTGATACCATCTGTAACATCCGGCCCCTCTCACCACCAATATTGTCCGCTTTGCCCACCCAGAGCTCACGGATTTGTTTTTGGGTGCTCCGATGGAAACTTCCCAGGAGGTCACCCATCCTGAAACTTCTCCCACCTGAGCACGCTTAACTGTGGAGTTCTCCTCTCATCCACTACCATTAAACCCCAAAACGCATTGGTGATTTAAGAGGCAAGACATTACTTATGAACCAAGGATCTCTCCTGGCCACGGCCGATGTGGGATTTTCCTGGGGTGTCACATTCACCCCCTGTTAGAGTCTCATCGTCCCTGATGAGGTTAGAGTCTCATCGTCCTTGATGAGGTATGCATCCACCACCCCGAACGGCACAGGAGTGGCTCTGATACCATCTGTAACATCCGGCCCCTCTCACCACCAATATTGTCCGCTTTGCCCACCCAGAGCTCACGGATTTGTTTTTGGGTGCTCCGATGGAAACTTCCCAGGAGGTCACCCATTCTGAAACTTCTCCCACCTGAGCACGCTTAACTGTGGAGTTCTCCTCTCATCCGCTACCATTAAACCCCAAAACGCATTGGTGATTTAAGAGGCAAGACATTACTTATGAACCAAGGATCTCTCCTGGCCACGGCCGATGTGGGATTTTCCTGGAGTGTCACATTAACATTCAAAACCAGAGCTAGGTAATGGCTTCATCAAGCCATCTTATTATTTTATAAGCCACTTCATGTCTTCATCCTCTTTTTTCTTATTGAGCATAATGTGGGACAATGGTAAATTTCATTTTTAATTTAGTTTCCTATAGATGTTTGTTATTTTGAACTTTTAAACTTTATAGTCTTATCTTCTTACCTGTACACATATTTTTAAGAGCTAAACAAATTATAACTTTTTTTAGTAATTTAACTATAAAGTATATAAAAAACAAACATAACTCTAAAATCAACCGTGAGTGGTTTAGTTTTAACATTAGCCAAATGGAGAAGGTTGAAAACATTTTCACAATGGAATGTAAGGAACCTTATTATAGTCATTTGCACCGACAACAGTTGTGGATTTAAAGTTGACTGTTTTGGAGCATCAAAAAGCCCTGCCGTTGCCTTTCTTGGCTTTACCACCAACAAATGTTCTTGAAACTCCTAATTTCCTAGCAACAACAGGGAGATTTCTCAATGATTTGATGCAGTTTATTGCCATGTCACCTTCCTGCAAAGTTAGCAACTTATAATTATGTTGTAAACAAAGTAGAAAAAAGTGTTAAGACTTCTTAACGGATTTTTTTGATGATTGTCTTTGAATATAAAGATTGAGTTAGTTTGTTTTCTGTACTGTACTATACAAATTTTTGATGATTGTCTTTGAATCAACTGGGTATATGAGTGTGAACACATAGATAAGTAAATGCATCAATTTGTAACTGTACAATTTTCTAATGATTGTCTTGGAATCAATGAGCTGTCACACATTAACAAACATAGCATCTCAACAGTTTGATTTGAGGCATAGGCATACTTTTGTCTTACCTATTCATCTCAACAAAAATAGCATGTCAACAATTATTACTGAGATGAATAGCAGACATGTATAGCAACACAACTATATATCAGCCAAAAACAATTAGAGTAGACTATACATATGCTGCTGGCTCTAAATATCACCTTTCATCAAACGTATTTATGAATGTAATATAGTTTTGTAATCATCTTTAGCATAATTATTTATGAATATAAAAAAGAAGTTTGTGGTCCAATGGTCCTGACCCATTTAGGCTCATACTAAAAATACTCGTTTTGAGTAGGCATTGTCTGACCCAATACCAAGGCCACCCTTAAGCACCTGAAAAAGATCCTAATTGACATATTGCACTTTCAGCTGACTTGTGTTCATCATTGACTGATTCTCATTAACTCCAATAAAACCAAGACAACTACATTATACTTGTAGTAATTTCTATAAGGTATAAACTTGACTAAATTTTAAGATTAACAAAATAACAAATGATAGAAATATGGGCTACCTAGCTCTTCATTGTAATATACAAGTACAACTGATGGTGCAGGATGAGCTGAAAGTACAAGTACATAACTTGATTTACACACATGAATTAGATAAAATAAAGATCAAATTAACCCTTACCACAACTCAATATGTGATGTTAGAATGAAGATTACAAACAAAACAACTAAAAGACCCAAAAGAACAAAAATAAAGCCCATAAAGATAGAATTAGGGGTAAAATTAGAGTTACCTTTATTTTGAGATATAGAAAGATATAAAGAAAGTCAGCCGATTCAGTTTCTCGTCATCATCATCTTCGCTGGTCGACACCACCGACGACCCCGACAGCAGCCTGGGAACCTCAAAACCATCGTAGTTGCCTACTCGGTGCAGTCAGTGGCGAAGGTTTGTAGAGGCGGGGAGGGGCGGCCGACCCCCCCGGATTTTCGCGCAGAAGTTCCAATTATATAGTATCCGTATAGAAAATTTTGAAAATATAGGGTTTCGACCCCCCGAAACCAGTGACTTCCGAACCCCCGGTGACTTCCGACCCCCCGAACCTTCGGGTCAAGCTTCGCCACTGGGTGCAGTCGGACTTCATGGTATCCCCTGATAAATACATATAAAACTGAAAACTACATTTAAAATCCAAATCCTTTTAATGCAATAGCGAGTGTCTTACAACACTGTCAATTTACACAAAACACTATACCTTTCAATGCCAGAATCTTAGAAATCGGATTCATAAGAGCCGAATCAGCGGTAATCGGCCTCCTTAGCGGCTGCATTGGCATGTTCATATCAATTATCAGAACGTTTAATTCAGGCGACGTTTCACGAACACAAATAAACTTATCCGACTCCATCGTCACATTCGTAAACGTAATATCACTATGCATGCTACAAAAGCTATAAGCAAACAACATATCTTGAGGTCAGGCTGCAAAAATAATATACATACGTTCACAACTATGTTTAGTGGTGAGATGTGTTGGCAGCGAGTGAATTTAGCAGCGCATTTAATTCTGCACTATATCAAATCTGGTAACATCACAAAATTTGATTTATTACTTATAGAAGATCTGAAATAAGTTCAGACATTAACTTGAGGAAACAATATCTAAATTCGCAATAGCAGTTGACATATTGCAATTGAGCCATGCGATACAATCAAAGATATGAAGCAAATGAGGACAACAACTTTTTTTAGTTTTGGGGTGGCTACTGTTAATGAATTATGATCTTGTTAAGTGCACTAAATGTAACTGTTCAAATATATAAAAATTCAACTAAGAATAGAAATTGATCTAAAAAATCATAGAAAGTTTATCATCTAGATTTCTATACCAGTTACAAATGATGTATGCAAGAACCATTGGGTGAGTATTGGTTTAAGAACCAAAGGTCCAACTGTACCATTCTTTCAGGATAATTTATGACAGTTACAAACATCATGAATCAAATTATCATTAGTTAATAGTTATTAACATAGTAAACGATCGAACACATATAATAAGATTGTAGAGTTACCTTGTTAATTGTTAAGAGTGTTGGTGCAGCCTAACCACATTCTAACCATATATAACCAAAAGTCCAAACCTAAAAAACTCACCAAAACTGTACATCATGTTATGCTATGCAACCATGTTAGTAATGTTTTTTTTTTTTTTGAACAGTAAGCTTCATTAAACGAGCAGGTCCTCAAATCAAGGACCGCCAAAAAACCTTACAATATGTACAACGGGTATTTCGCCCAGTTATTCCAATCAATGTTTTTAAATCTAGTTCTATGTTTACACCAAAGAAAAGAAACGCGTGCAATTGTGAGATCACAGGATCGATTGAGGGTAGGATATTTGACAGAGAATTCTAAAGATGCAAAAGATTCAATACAATTATAAATGAAACTATGTTGGGGTATTTATACATGATGAAAGGGTGTGACCCCCTTGACTCAACCGACACACCGGTTGGATATAACCGACACAACTATATGATACTTAGGATATCTAATAATACATGTATAATACTTAGGATAAATGTGGAAATCAATAATTATGTCTAACATTCTCCCCCCTAATTCTTGATTTCCCCAAGGTCTTCAACTCCTATGAGACTTCGCATCACTATGAACTTTATCCTTGGTAATGCCTTGGTGAGGATGTCGGCTTTCTGCATCTCTCCACTGATATGATCAACTTGTATCTGCTCATTCTCTATGCATTCTCTGATGGAATGATACCTTGTGTTGATATGCTTTGATCTTCCATGAAACACAGGATTCTTCATGAGTTGTATTGTTGACTTGTTATCTACTCGTAGAGTTATCTTCTTTGCTCTTTCAACTATGAGCTTGCTTAATACTCCTTGTAGCCATATTGTTTGACATGCTGCTGATGTTGCTGCCATAAACTCCGATTCACATGATGATAAAGCTACTGTGCTTTGCTTCTGACTTGTCCATGTGATAGGTGAATCTTTGTAGTAGAATATTGTTCCTGTGGTTCCTTTTCCATCTTCTTGGTCTCCATAACTGTTGTCGCTGTAACCAATGATTTCTGCTTCTTTTCCTCTGTTGTATTGAATTCCATAATTCAATGTGCCTTTGATATATCTTATCAAATGTTTAACTGCCTTCATGTGAGTTGTCTTTGGCTTCTCCATGAATCTGCTCACGTATCCAACTGCGTAGGTGATATCGGGTCTGGTATGTGTAAGGTACCTTAAGCTTCCAATTAGCTTTCTATATTCTGTCTCATTGACTTGTTCACTCTCATCTTCTTTAATGAGCTTCAGACCTGGTTCCATTGCACTCTTTGTTGGATTGCAGTCTTCTAGTCTAGCTTCCTTGATAACTTTCTTTGCGTAGGCTGATTGCTTCAATTGTATCCTTCCCTGTGCTTGGCGTACTTCTATCCCTAGATAGTATGTGAGTGGTCCTAAATCACTCATCTCAAACTTGCCTTGCATTTCCTTCTTGAAGCTTGATATGTCTGATGTGTCGTAAAACACATCTATTCTCCTATGTATTTTGAGTTATAATTGAGTCTTTTGTATATAGTTTTTAGTAGTTTTAGGCGTGTATTCGTTTGTTTGTCTGTTTTTATCATTGTATAGTTTTTATTAGTTTTTAATACTTATTTATTTATTTTATTACTTTATAGGTGTTCGTGGAGAATAAGCTTAAGACGGAAGAATTTTAATTGAGACACGAACATTTGAGAGCATGTGTTCATGGACGTCAGAGCGTAAACGAGCAACATTGGTCAAGTCAAGAACACCCGAGTCAAGCAAGCATGGAATAATAATAATAATAATAATAATAATAATAATAATAAATAAATAAATAAATAAGAAAAAAGATATATAGTAAAATAAACGTGACTTTGTCACGGTTTAGAGAGCAAAAGCCCAATTTTAATAGGGCATTATTATGTATGCGGCAATTATAAAATAAAGAGGAAGGCGCCGCACCATAGGATTTAAGTGGGTGGAGGATTATTCTTCGAACAGGAAACATTCATTCGAAGATTTATTATTTTTCATTGGACGAAGGAAGCAAACAGTCACATTCAAACGACTTCGGCAGTTGATCGACTAAAGGAGCTTTGAAGGAGAGAAGGTCCCGGGCACATTAAAGATTAATATTCAAAGAACCCCGGGTTTGGTTTAGTTTTCATTTATATTTTTTTATAGACATGATCAACACTATTTTTATTTATTTTGTGATGTTTATAAATATTATGAGCTAAACCTTTTACTGGTGACTTGGGATGATGAACTAGATTTTGGTTTTAATTAAAGACTTTGTTTTCCGTTTTTGGATGTGTTGGGTTACATGATTTAGTTTTTATTTTTGATTTTGAATATTTGTGTGCTGGCGCTTTTTGATTTGAATACTTGTTTGTTGGTTTTGATGTTCTAGGCACATAGGAATATCCCCTAGATCTAGAAATCATTCTAGTTTGATTAACTTTTGTTGTTGAGCTAGTTCTTGGAGTTAGAAATAGCGCAAGTTTAACAGGTTTTTAAAGTCAGTTAGCTAAGGTGTGCAATCCCTCCCCGAAGGTTAGAAATATAATTCGGGATTGCTAGGTTGACTAACTAGGCATTGTTTGGTAATTTGGTTATCGCTGGGGTGAGGCCGGTTACTTATTCGTGTTTAGAGTTTTCCTAGGATTTCATTCGTAATTATTAAGTCTGCTTCACAGTTTGGGAGTTTTCGATCCAAGAGTGGTTGATTAAAGGATTACTGTGGGATTTGGTTTCGCTGGGGCGATCCACTTTCATTTTAGCATCTCAATACTTGTCCCGCCTTGAGTCTAGTCGACTATCCTTGACAGGAGGTTTGTTAGATGAGAACAGGGTCTCCAACCGGATTACATAGGTCAGCTTTTATAACCAGAGTCTAGGGATTCTACTCAGGTTACCAGCCTTCTTCCCATCTGATTTCTCCAGTTCCTTAAGTTCGTATTAGTTGCCGAGTTAAGTTAAGTTTAATCTATTTAGTTTAATTAAGTTTATAATTAGTAGTTTAAAATACCCCCATTTAAGTATATATTTATTTAGGCTAGTATTCGGTATAGGTTGTGATCTAGAGTTGCATTCGCGTCTTTGGGTTCGATACTCGGTCTTATCTGTTTACTGCTTTGCGACCGGTACACTTGCCGTGCGTGTGTAGTTTTTAGGTGAGTCGTTTTAATTAAAGCTTGTGTTATTTTTATATATACATTTACACACATCAATGTCCTTCATTGAACTTCCTGTCACTATTATGTCATCGACATAAACTCCTATAATGATTGTTGACTGTCTTGAAGTTCTCTTGTAAACTGCTTGTTCTTGCGGACATCTTATAAATCCCATCTCCTTTAGGATGTTGTTCAGCCTTAAATTCCATGCTCTTGGTGCTTGCTTCAAACCATATAGAGCCTTCTTTAGCTTGTAGACTAGGTTCTCTTTTCCTTTCTTTACGAATCCATCTGGTTGTGATACGTAGACATCTTCCTTTAATTCACCATGTAAGAATGCTGATTTTACATCCAGATGATGTACTTCCCATCCTTTCTGTGCTGCCAATGCTAGTAGTAGCCTGATTGTTTCCATTCTTGCAACGGGTGCAAATACTTCATTGTAGTCTATACCTTCTTGTTGTACATACCCTTTTGCTACTAATCTGGCCTTATGCTTGGTGACTTGTCCACTTGCGTCTCTCTTGACCTTAAATACCCATTTTAGACCTATTGGTTTCTGACTTGAGGGGAGCATAGTCAGTGTCCAAGTGTTATTCTTCTCTATAGAGTCTATCTCGCTTTCCATTGCTTCTATTCATTGTGGGTAATCTGCTACTTCTTTGTAATTTGCAGGTTCTTCATTATATGCTAAATATAGATGTTCATAATCTTCTGGTCTAAGAGGTTGTGTGGCTGCATAGATGTCATTAAGTGATCTAAGGGCTCGAACTGGTCTATGTTGGGAGCCTGGTGAGTCTTCTAACTCTTGAGTACTTGTCTCAAATGTTGCATCACTTGTCGATGTCTCTTGAACTGTTATTGGAGTCCTTGTAGCTGTGATTGGACTACTGAAGAATTCATTATCACTCTCTTGATCTTCACTGTCCTCATTACTTTCTTCTTGTACAACTTCACTTTCTTGATCTCCATGTATCTCAAATCTCGTCCAAGATGGTTCGTCTTCACTTCCTTCTTTCAAGTAGTTGTCCCAATCCCATGGTTCATTTTCTATGAATTGGACATCTCTACTGATATGTATCTTCTCTTCTATGGGATCATATAATCTATAGGCTTTTGAACCATTTTCGTTTCCTAGATGTACCATTTTCTTGCTTGTTTCGAGGTCTAGGACATCTGGGAGCTATATGTCCTACTTCATTGCAGTTGTAACATCTTACACTGCTGCCATCCTTCTTGGGCTTGTAACTATTGTCGTCATGACGATTCTTAGTGGGATTTCGATCACTTCTCTGATCTTGATGGCTATTTCTGTCAAAGTTCTTCCTCTCATTTCTTTGACTTCTATTGAACTTCCTAAAGTTCTGTCTACCTCGATTCTGATTGTAGTTCCTGTTGTTGCTTTAAGGCCTTCTCTCTTGTCTTGTAAATAACAGCTTCTCTTGACCTAATGGTCCAAATTTCTTCTCATCTCTTGACTTAAGGCATTCCTCATAAGCTTTAAGTCTACCAAGCGCTTCATCTAATGTCATGGTGTCTATATCTGAATATTGCTCTATGGATGCAATAATGTGTAGGAACCTCTCTGGTACGGAGTCTAGCAATTTTCGTACCAATATTGACACTTCAATTTTCGTTCATAGGGTTTTTGACTTTGTACTAATCGCACTTAACCTACCAGCAAACTGGTCTATGGTTTCTGTCTCTCTCACTGATAGCATCTCAAATTTTGTGCGTAATGATTGAAGTCTTGCTTTCTGGACTCGGTCAATTCCAATAAATCTTGTCTTTAATGCTTCCCATATTTCTCTTGTTGTAGGATGTGACGCCACGTGTATCACCATATCCTCTAGAATTGCCTGAAAGAGATAGGCAATCGCTGTCCTATCCTTCTTTACATCTACCGTCGACGTGCCTTCTGTGGGTTCCACTACTTCCCAAAGACCATTTGCACTCAATATTGCCTTAACACGAATAGCCCAAATCGTGTAATTTGTAGATGTCAACATCGGTGTTTGGAGGCTAAAAGTGAGAGTCTCCTTCGTAACCGTCTCTCCTTTCGTCATTGTGGGTTTAACGGGCGTCTTCTGCGGACTTTTGTTCTTTTTCTTCCCTATTGTCCAAATCTAATATGGACTACCCAACACTTCTATGGAACTTTTGCTTGACTACTCTTGTCAAACTCGACTATGATACGTCTCGAAAATATTCTTGATTAACAAAGTTTGATGCTTTGTAGGGTCCTCAACAAAATATCAAGATCCTTGCTATAATATTTCCTTTATACCACTAGTGTTCCTTCTAACCAAATTCTAAAAGTCAATCCTATGACTTAATAATCCTCCAACGATGATTGATTAGTGTTTTCCAATAACACCCTTTGTCAATCCTAAACACCCCTTCTAATAAAAAACAAACCACATTGTTTTTTTTGACTTCAATATTCCTTCTTTTTGTTTTTTTTTTTTTGTCGGATCAGTGAACAAACCCAAAAAAAATAAACACGGATAGAATAATTTTTAAACACCCTCAATTAATACTATAATATCTTGTTTGACTTTAAAAGTCAACTTCTCCTTTCTTATTCTCCACGAGAATACTACTGTCCAAATACAAAGTTTTTTCTTTTGATCTTTCTACTTTGATCAAAAAAACTGATGGAACCTTCGCTTATATGTTCCACAATCACTTGTTTGGATCCTTATCCAATACAAGATCGAATACCCAAAAAAATTTCAAAAAAGTTTCGGTTTTTTTTTCTTAAACCCGATATCTTAATCCTTTTATTCTTGATGTTTCTTTTCCTTTATAAATCAATCTGTTTTGTATATATATGAACGTTCGGAATCAACACTTGAAGTTTGAAAACTTGTTTTGATTGAAATTTTTTTGGCGGGAAACGATGTGTTGTTCGAACAAAACAGAGTATCACCATAAACTTGATTTTTCTTGTTGGATTAAGATGTACGTATTCGATTTTTGATAATAAACGAGGGCAGGGATAGATATAACCGTTTGATCGTGTTCTAAACGATGCTGGGTTAATTCCGGTGTCACGCCAGAAACTTTCGGACTCGCCGGATTCTTTTGTTCTCGGTCTGTTCTTATCCGAATAACGGTTATAAACTTGGTATTGATCTTTCTACAATCCTGGATGGCCTTAATTCTGTGTTCCGACGTTTAAATCCTTGATCTTGTTTGTCCCTGTGTTTCCGAATGGAACAGAGGATGTATGATCGTCGCCTTCTTCGATGTGTTCTTTATAAACGATGGAAAAAATTGATTAACCAAATGCTCTTATGCAAAATGTGAGATCACAGGATCGATTGAGGGTTTGAGAGAGAATTCTAAAGATGCAAAAGATTCAATACAATTATAAATGAAACTATGTTGGGGTATTTATACATGATGAAAGGGTGTGACCCCCTTGACTCAACCGACACACCGGTTGGATATAACCGACACAACTATATGATACTTAGGATATCTAATAATACATGTATAATACTTAGGATAAATGTGGAAATCAATAATTATGTCTAACAGCAATGACCTCCATAACATTTGGCGAAGAGTCGTTGAAGACCTTTCTATTACGTTCATACCAAATCGACCAACAGGAAATCATAATAATGCCCCTTAAAATCTTCATACCCCACTTTGAATTCATCGACACCAGAGGCACTTTCAAGAGGTCGGGAACTGAGACAATGTTGCCCGGGAAGATTTTGCACCAACTCCACACCTTGCTCCAATCCCCATAGACGAAGCCACACTCTACAAAAAGATGAACGCTGGATTCAGCGTCTGTTTCACAGAGAGGACAGCAGGGATCTGGGATGAGAACATTCCTTTTAACCAAAGCCAAACGGGTCGGCACTCTATCTAACTCGATCCTCCAAGTAAGGATATTAACCTTAAGAGGCACCCATGCTTCCCATTTCATCATCTGAGAGGCCTGCATATAACGACCATCCTGTAACCAATCCTTAACGGCTGCAACAGAAAACTCACCGTTTTTATCAGCTTCCCACTTCCATGTATTAGACCCACCTGTGAAACTGACTTGAGATAAGACAAACATAACGTCCTGGAACTCCGAAATGGCCTCAACAGAGGACGTATGAATCGTCCAGTTATCTGCGAGAGCAGCTTTATCACCCGAAGCTTTGAATCTTTCATAAACGGCTGGATTCTTGTTGTTATCCGATGCATAAATCGATGGCCATCTTTCCATAAGAGGGGTTGTACCAAACCAAATGTCCTTCCAAAA
This sequence comes from Ambrosia trifida, assembly GCA_028751855.1. NCBI lineage: Eukaryota > Viridiplantae > Streptophyta > Magnoliopsida > Asterales > Asteraceae > Ambrosia > Ambrosia trifida. The sequence continues at coordinate 113,333,581 of CM054129.1, forward strand.
TCTAAGATGTTCTCCATTCCCTAACTTACCTCTGAGAACAGATTTGAAGCTCTGACCATGGCAGATCAATCTGTCCAGAAAACAGCTAATCGACTTTCAGCACCCGTGTAAGAACTATTAACAGGAAGAAAAGCCCAACGACACCTGCTCCCGTGTATACCTTCGATAATTTTCTTCCACATACCATCCAAATCACGTTTAAATCTCCAGGCCCATTTAGTTAACAATGCCGTATTGACATCAGATAGCCTCGTTATACCCAACCCACCATATTTAATCGGCTTAGTCACCGTCTCCCAAGAGACCCAATGTAAGCTTCTACCCTCCCTACATCCAGACCATGTTAGTAATGTAATACTATCAAACTGCATAATCCGTAAAAAATGGTTTTTAATAATAGAAAAGTCAAAAGACAATAACTTCCCTTTTGATAGCAAAATAATCACATTTATGCTACACATCTTTATGAGTCGTCATAAAACAAAATTAAAACCCAAGTTTAAAAAAAAAAAAAGATCGAAAACTAAAACCCACCACATATCCAACCACCACTATACCAATGAACCATACTCATGAGGTAAACCAATACATGGAAGAAAAAAATATAAAAGAACTAACCTTCATACCAATGAGGTAAGAAACAGAATGTAAATTCAAAGACATGTATGTATTTCCAACAACATCAAATTACCATCTTCTTCCTCCTAGTGATCTTCAAAATTCAAGAATCATGTTGTCAACAGAAAATACACAATTAATCGCTGATTAAATATAGCATATAATTAAAAAAACTACACAAATTTGTTTGTTACCATTGTCAGACCATGAGAGAGAGACTGAAGCTGATCCCTAACGTTGCTGATGCTGTGAAATTAACGTGTAGAATCAATAAATGGGTCGATCATGTGGGTTGGGCTGCAGGTTGACCCTAAAATCACTTAGTTTTCTTTATATTATTGCAGATACTTAACGTGTACAATCAACAAATGGGTCGGTCAGGTGGGTTGGGCAATCAACAAATGGCTTACTTTGCAATCTCCTTCAACATCTTCTTCATATCCTACAGATCCTAAACACAAATCAACTTGGACCTTTAACTCACATCACACAAACACATTCAATCCCTAAACATAATAATAATAATAATAATAATAATAATAATAATAATAATAATAATAATAATAAAAAGACCTTTAGAGTTATTGTTTTCATCGGTTTCCATTTAACTTCGAGACATGTCGATATCGACGTCTATTTATGCTTCATCTGGAATATCTCCGCCGTAAATGTATAGCATAAAACAAATAACGACACAAATAAAATTAAATAATAATCTTTAGGATGTTAATCTAAATTCGGAAAATTGTTAAAAGAAAATAATAAATGTCATTAACTTCGGTCAACATATAAATTAATGTCATTAACTTTGTATAACAATCAATGACAATATTTATAAAGAATTTTTTCTGGATTTAAATAAAATTATTGTAATTTGCATTCAAAAACACATTTATCACAAATTTAGTATTTGGTAAATTGACGTTCAACTTTAAATTTAGGTTAGTCAAAATAATATTAAATAACAATCATTGTGATGTTTATCTAAATTCGGTAAATTGTTAAAAGATAATAATAATAAATGTCATTAAATTTGGTCAACATATAAATTAATGTAAACATTTACTAATTATGAGTAAGAGAATAGTTTTATTAAAATTATGACTTATAAATAATTTACATTGTAAATTAATGTGTTAGAATTTATATTAACATCCTAATATTGTAAATGTTGTAATTTAACGATTGGTGTTGATTTAGGATTTATGAGAAAACCTCACAAATTCTGGAAGTATAAATATTTTTAAAGGATTTAAATAAAAATATTGTAATTTGCATTCAAAAACACATTTATCACTAATTTAGTATTTGGTAAATTGACGTTCAAGTTAATAACAATCATTATGATGTTAATATAAATTCGGTAAATTGTTAAAAGATAATAATAAATGTCATTAACTTCGGTCAACATATAAATTAATGTAAATATTCAGTCAAAATAACATTACATAACAATCATTACGATGTTAATATAAATTCGGTAAATTGTTAAAAGATAATAATAAATGTCATTACCTTCGGTCAACATATAAATTAAAGTAAATAAATAACAATGATTAATATTCAAATTCTAGATTAATTGACATTAACATCAGTCAACAATTATTATTGTAAGTAAATAATAATAATTCTGAATTAATGACAATAAATTCGGTCATATAAATAAATAACATTAAACAAAATTTTGAAAGCTATTGAATTATTTCAATAACAGTAAACATAAATTTGAAATATAATAATTCAAATAAATTATTGCTGAATTGGCAAAAATAACGTTTTTATTATTATTTACTATTATTATTGTAAATAGATAACAATAATTCTGAATTAATGACAATAAATTTGGTCATATAAATAATTGATACTAAACAAAGTTTGAAAACCATTAAATTATTTCGATAACATTAAACATAAATTTGAAATACAATAATTCAAATAAATTACATTAAAAACATTAAAAATTGATATGTCAAATTTGAAATTCAATGACTTCTTGTGGTGCAATCTTAGTAACAAACAGCCTGCGCTGGATTGAACACCATTATGATAAGACATAATAGCTTTTGCGTGTTCAGATCAAATCCTATGGTAGAATATGTAAAAACATATATTATTAACTAAATCTGATAGATATATATGAAAAAAAAAAATCTTGATGACAAAAACAAAATTACCACAAAAACTATTGAATACTAAAGTATATGTAAACCAACAAAACATATAGTATTGTTTCTCTATCTATTGTTATATATATTACATAATGCATGTTTGCATTTGATATAATACCGGTTGGTACTTATAGAATTTGACAACACTTCCTTATACAATGACTAATTCCGATTCAATATATTTAGGATGATACAACTGCTTAAATAGATGATATACCTTCATAAATCAAAAATAAAACTGCATAAATCAGAAATAAATAATAAAACGATGACATAACTACATAGATCGAAATAAAACAAATGAGAGATCAAACACAAAAGATAGGATGACATAACTGCACGATTTAAATAAATCCTTTGCAATCTATCTAGGATGATAAAAGTGTTTAAATCGATGATATACCTGTTCAATTCAGAAGTAAAACTATATAAAGCTGTTCCAAAGAAAAATAAAACTGCATAAACCAGGAATCATCGATTCAATATATTTAGGATGATATAAATGCTTAAACCGATGATGTACCTGCATAAATCCGATTCAATATATGTAGGATGATTTAACTGCTAAAATCGATGGTATACATGCATAAATCAAAAATAAAACTGAATACACCGGGAATCAGAAAAAAAAATACGATTACATAACTGCATAGATCCGAAATAAAACAAATGAGAGATCAAACAGAAAAGATAGGATGATTTGAAGAAATCAAACGTTTGATGCATTATAGATAGATGTTAAAAATAGGAAATGAGAAAAAATGATGCAATATTACCTTGAATAAAATCGAATAGAAGAATGGAGAATTAAAATTGGAAGACTTGTCAAGAAAGAACGAAGATTGAATGTAGAATGAAGAAAGAAAAAAACGGGTTTTTTAAGATAAATTGATGGAGCTCCATATACCTACTTGGATCCTAGAGGCCCTTTCTAAGGTCTCTATTCGACACGAGAGCTACTCAATTATTATATAGGTAGATATAGATAGACTTGGGTTGAATGAAGACCTTAGAGAGTGTCCACATAGGATCCAACTGAAAATGGAGCTCCGGATGTATCCTATATAAACCGTTTTTTTTCATTCTCCAAAAGTAACTCTCCTATGCTTCCTAAGAAAGTTTTCTATCATCCTCCTTCATTTTCATAACCTTTTGTTTCTCCAAAACTGATTCAACATCTTCCACAGGATATAATCATTCAATTTTATCAAGGTAATGATCGATCCTACTGTTCTAACATTGATTCATATTATTATGTTTCACTTGATTTTTATTGTTAATCAAATTTTTGTTTGTCAATATTCGGATGTTTTCATAATATTATGTCTTTGTGCCAAGATACAGATTAGGTATCATATTGTTTATCCAAAACCGATTCAACATCTTCCATCGTATATAATCAATCAATTTTATCAAGGTAATGTTCGATTCTACTGTTACAACGTTGATTTATATTGTTAATCCAATTTTTGTTTGTCAATATCATGATCTTTTCATAATATTATGTCTTTGTGCCAAGATAAACAAACCCTATTTCAAAACTGTGTCAAGTGTGTTTTTTTTACAAACGCTATTTCAAAATTGTGTGTTTGAGTTATGTGGTGTGATTTATTTATATTTTTCTTATTGTACGCAAATGATAATGGAAATAAGTTCATCAATGTAGGTGTTGTTAATTCGTATGTTTATAACTTATAATTATAATTAGATGATCACATACATCAAGGGTAATTATTGTCACACCCTCAAAATCCACTTGCGGAGTTTTACCGCGAGGCGTATGACAAACCAGGATCCAAACCAACGATCACAATAAACAAGTCTAAATGAACATATGCAATTTAAGAGAACATAGTTTAGAATCCCCAATTACACCGGAAGCTTATTCAAAACATAACCCGAAATAAACCAAGTGTTCAACGTTTGAAAACCATGCAATCCTAACTAGACGCCGTGCAGACGCGTGCGCCCTAGTTCCATTGTGCTACCTTAGCGACCTGAGAAAACATGTAAAAGTTTACGTCAGCACAAAAATGCTGGTGAGTTTACAGGTTTTGTAATCACAGTACCAAGTTCAACCTGTCCATACTATAACAAATCGAAAACCATAGTACGCTAGCTAGGCGTATGTTTTGTTACTATCACGATTGGAAAACCATTACTAACTCGCAAACCAGATGTCGTGCCCGATGTAGTAAACCTGTTGTTCCTGTTTGAGACAATATGCACCTGCCGACCCTCCAAGTCGACGAGCGGGGTTGGTCACTCCCAATAGCGCTATTCACATTTCCCCGTTGTGCTAACCCGTACATTCATGGTTCCCCCCGGGACTTCCAAAGATCGTATAGTAAACCATAGAAACCCATAGTATGACAGTAGTTACCAAACATAAGTTTTAACACATGTTTTCTCCCCCGAAAAGTGAAACCAGTTAAAAGAGGGGCCGTAAACTCACCATAAGTTGCGTTACTTCGTAATATGAATAAACTCAGCAGCTATGCTAGTCCCGTAAAGTGGCGACCTAACATATAACAGTTACAAGTACTTAGACTAATAACCCGCAGGTTAGTTAGTCCCTAGATGTCCAGACCATAACCAAGTTCGTTTGAAAACACCGTGACTGTTTAACTGACCCAATGTACAAGACTCGACATCCCATTGGTGACCCGAGACTCCCCGTGTTATGTTTACGCTCTCAAACATACAATCATGCAATCACACTTAACATACGTTAACGACCAACAAGTTATAGCACGTAGTTCAAGTACCACATAAATAAGTTCGAACATATGTTACCAAGTTATTAGATATGTTACGGGGTTCCTAGCATGTTCCTAGATGTCAAATCGGGTCTCGGAATGCTAATTTACACTTACAGCAGCAGTACACGCGATTAGGAAAAGTCAACTAGCATTTAGGTTGGTCAACAGGCATTTAGGAAGGCTAATCGCCTATAATATAGGCGATTAGGGTCATAAGACATGTAAATCTTGAGTTTATAGGCGATTAGGGCTATAAGACATGTATTTCAGGACTTAACTAGCATTTAGGATCACAATTGCATGTAATAGAGGCATTTAGCCCCCAATCGCATGATATATAGGCGATTAGGGCATCCTTACAGGCGATTGGCCTCCTAATCGCCTATAACATAGGCGATTAGGGTTGCTAATCGCCAGTAACCCAGCTGTTCCGGTTTTTTGCGCGTTTAACACTCCAAATCAGATCCAGAACGCGTGTAATCATCCAATATCAATCCAACAACTATACCAAACATGTTTAAACCAAAATCCTTCGTTTAGCCTCGTATTATCAGCCCTGCATGCAACCGTGTAATCCAAATACAACACACATAGCATGAAACATCACATTAACATGCATAACTATAACCCTAATGAACAATTACTCAGATCCTATCATCATGCCATCATTATTAATCTGAAACTAACCTAATAACATGTAATCATCCATCTTGAATCATAAAAACCCTAGCTTTTGATTGAAAACCCACATACATCATGCATGCTACTTAGAATCCAATTAACAATGATTATTAACGATTTTCAGAAGACTCATACGTTTTAAAACAGGTCTGGACCGTTAGGGATTTAATAAAAATGTTTATAAAAATTTCATGGATGAAAATCACACCTTAGATTGTGTTAGATTGATGAAATAAGCTTGAAACCTTGTGTTTTGATCCAAAATCACGTTCCAGAGGTTGTGTGTGTGTTGGGGCGGGTTATGGGACGACTAGGGTTGATATTATGAAGTTTAGGAGGTCAAGTATTGTATTTATAGTCGTTTTTAGTCGTCCAGCACGTAACACGCGATTGTGCAGCATTTACACGCGATTAGCATTGCTAATCGCATGACATTCATGCATTTAGGGGCTAATCGCCCCCTGTAGCATGCGATTAGCATGCTACTCGCCTCCCAAGAGGCCCAATTGCCTCCCTTATAGGCGATTAGCCAACCCTAATTGCCTATAGGGGTTGGTTCCGTGTATTTTGCGCGTTAAACCCCGTTTTAACATATGTTAACACATTTTCACATACCGACAAGTCACATAATGATTGTAAACACATAACACATGCAACCAAACATATTCACACTCGTTCACCAATTCCCGGGACTCGAGACTTGTATGTTCCCTATGTTCTGACGATTCTACGAATCGTCACCACTTGTACACTTGGTTAAAGACTGACATCTAATGAACCTCTAGACTAACATCCGATGATCCTCTATACTGAACTAACAGTTCCCGAACCATAACACGACTTAACTAACCCAGTTAAGTACAATATACGCGTGACTCGCTAAGGTAGACTTTCATCTAGACAACGTTGTTAACCAGAATTTGACGGGTGTCACATCATCCCCACGTTAAAAGAATTTTCGTCCCGAAAATTGCACAGTACTCAAAAGGAATAACAAAAGAACAGGCAAAAGATAGAAACCAAGAGAGAGATTTACCCGAGTTGTCACATCATCCCCACGTTAAAAGGAATCTCGCCCCGAGATTCATTCAGCTGCAGTGGAGACATATCTCGATTCGAACGCTTCCTTAGGAAAGAGATGAGGATATTTAGACTTCATCTGATCCTCCCGTTCCCAAGTGTACTCTGGTCCCCGGTTCGAGTTCCAGCGAACCTTAACAATGCGAATCTTGCTATAACGTAGGCTACGAATCTTGTAATCCAGAATCTCCACAGGTTCTTCCACAATCCGAAGACGATCATCAACCTTGATCTCTTCCAGTGGAACGATGAGAGACTCGTCAGCCAGACACTTCTTTAAGTTGGACACATGGAAGACGTTATGTACGTTACCGAGCTCCGTCGGTAAATCAAGACGATATGCCACCGGTCCAATCCGTTCCAGGATCGTAAATGGACCGACATACCGAGGGTTGAGTTTGCCACGCTTCCCAAAGCGTATGACGCCCTTCCACGGTGAAACTTTCAGAAGTACCTTGTCATCAACTTGGAATTCCAATGGTTTGCGACGCTGATCGGCATAACTCTTTTGTCGATCCCGTGCCGCTGCCAACCGGTTACGAATCTGTACGATCTTTTCCGAAGTTTCGTACACTAGCTCAGGCCCAGTGAGTTGACTCTCACCCACCTCAGCCCAACAAAGAGGAGACCGGCATTTCCGCCCGTACAGTGCCTCGAACGGAGCTGCCTTGATGCTCGTGTGATAACTGTTGTTGTAAGAGAATTCTACTAACGGTAGATGAGCTTCCCAACCTTTGCCAAAATCGATCACACATGCCCACAGCATGTCTTCCAAAGTTTGAATCGTGCGCTCACTCTGACCGTCAGTCTGTGGGTGATAAGCTGTACTCATGTCTAGCTGGGTACCCAAAGCCTTGTGCAAAGACTTCCAGAAGTGAGAAGTAAAGTGGGGGTCACGATCCGAGATAATAGAAACCGGCACCCCGTGCTTAGAAACAACTTCCTTCAGATAAAGACGAGCCAAACGATCCATGGTGTCGGTCTCTTTAATAGCGAGAAAATGGGCTGATTTGGTCAACCGATCAACAATCACCCATATCTTATCATTCCCGCTGGGTGACTTAGGTAGTTGTGTGACAAAATCCATTGTAATCCGTTCCCATTTCCACTCCGGAATTTCAGGTTGTTGCAAGAGACCCGACGGTTTCTGGTATTCCACCTTGACCTTAGCACAGGTCAAGCACTTACTCACGTATGAGGCTATATCCGACCTCATGTGTGGCCACCAGTAAAGCACCTTTAGATCTTGGTACATCTTATCCGAACCAGGATGAATAGAATACCGGGACTTGTGAGCCTCATCTAGGACAAGCTCCCGAAGTCCCCCGAATAAAGGAACCCATATGCGTTCTGCGAAGTAGTGCAGGCCATCAGGCCTTCGCTCGAGGTGCTTGTCAGCACCGTGCATAGTCTCAGCTTTAAGGTTTTCCTCCTTTAAAGCTTCTAACTGGGCAGAACGGAGTTGATCAGGTAGAGATGAATGAATGGTGAGTTGCAACGCCCGAACGCGACGAGGTTTAGTTGATTCCTTCCTGCTCAAGGCGTCTGCTACAACATTCGCCTTGCCAGGATGGTACTTAATGGCACAATCATAGTCGTTCAGGAGTTCAATCCAACGACGCTGTCGTATGTTCAAATGTTGTTGGTCGAAAATATGTTGAAGACTCTTGTGATCGGTGTAGATGGTGCATTTGGTACCGTACAAGTAATGTCTCCAAATTTTCAACGCGAAAACCACTGCACCCAACTCCAAGTCATGGGTGGTGTAGTTCTTCTCGTGCACTTTGAGTTGACGAGAAGCATACGCAATCACTTTCTCGCGTTGCATCAACACGCAACCGAGACCATGAATAGAAGCATCACAGTAAACAACGAAATCATCAGGGCCTTCAGGTAAGGACAAAATAGGAGCAGAACAAAGTTTAGACTTCAGTTCTTGAAATGCCGACTCTTGTGGTTCACCCCAGTCGAATTTTCTATCCTTCTGAGTAAGAGTGGTCAGGGGTTGAGCGATCTTCGAGAACCCCTTAATGAAACGACGATAATAGCCCGCAAGGCCTAGAAATTGCCGCACCTCAGTTGGCGTCTTTGGTGCTCCCCAGTCCTTGATCGCTTCGATCTTAGCTGGATCGACATGAATTCCTAGTTCATTAACCACATGTCCTAGGAACTGAACTTCGCGTAACCAAAAGTCACACTTTGAAAACTTAGCGTAAAGTTGTTCTCGTCGCAAGAGTTCCAAAACTAAACGCAGGTGTTCCTCGTGTTCGGTCTTGTTCTTGGAGTAGATCAGAATGTCATCAATAAACACAATGACGAACTTGTCCAGATATGGTTTGCAAACGCGGTTCATCAAATTCATGAAAACCGCCGGTGCGTTCGTGAGACCGAAAGGCATGACCAAGAATTCGAAATGGCCATAACGTGTACGAAAGGCAGTCTTTGCAACGTCAGCTTCCCTTACGCGCAACTGGTGATAACCGGACCTCAAATCAATCTTGGAGTAGTAACTAGAACCCTGGAGTTGGTCGAATAGATCATCAATACGTGGAAGAGGATAACGGTTCTTGACGGTCAATTTGTTCAGTTCTCTGTAATCCACACACAATCGGAAACTTCCATCCTTCTTCTTGACAAATAGAATCGGGGCTCCCCAAGGGGAAGAACTTGGTCTGATGAAACCCTTGTCCAAGAGTTCCTGTAACTGACTAGACAATTCCTGCATCTCGGGAGGTGCAAGACGGTAGGGGGCCCGAGCAATAGGAGCAGCCCCTGGTACAAGATCAATACCGAACTCGACCTGACGATGGGGAGGAAGACCAGATAAATCATCAGGAAATACATCAGGAAACTCGCGTACAACAGAATATCGTCGATCTTCTTCTCATCGCTAGAGGAAACAGATAAAAGTGCCAAAATGGCCGAGTAACCCTTTCGAAGATACTTAAGGGCTTTCATGTTAGAGATGATATTTAGCGGAACACCACCCTTGATACCGTACACAGAAAGGAATTCTCCATCAGGGAGAGGAATCCGAATAATCTTGTCGTAACAAACAATCTCCGCGCGATACAAGGACAACCAATCCATGCCTACAACAACGTCAAAACTACCCAAAGGTACCGGCATAAGATCGATGGGGAACGACAAACCCGACAACTCTAGTTGACATTCCCGAAGGATACAAGTAGCTTCAATCTTTTTACCGTCAGCCAACTCAATAATATACTTAGCCTCTAATGGTACGGGTACTACATCTAGCAGTCGACTAACTTCCATAGATATAAAACTCTTGTCGGCACCAGAATCAAATAAAACACTAACAGAGCGATTATTGAGAAGGAACGTACCGGTAACTGTGTCAGGATCCTGTCTAGCCTCAGCGGCTCCAATGACGAAGGCACGTGCATTCCTGCCACCGCCCCCGTTATTCCCGTTACCGTTGTTTCCGCCCTGCTTCAGTTTCGGGCAATCCTTCTTGTAATGCCCAGTCTCACCACAGTTGTAACATCCTTGTCTTCCCGTAGTTCCTTGAGTAGTAGGAGCCGAGTTAGTAGTTGGAGCCTGGGTCGATGGAAGTGTAGCCCGACAATCTTTAGCAAAATGCCCAAATCGCTGGCAGCGATGGCAACGATTACTGTCGCAGTTCCCCTGATGATGACGCCCACACTTGTTGCATTTAGGTAACTTTCCCGCATAACCACCCTGTTTGTTACCAGTAGAAGAAGAACCCCCGCTATCGAATCTCTTACCCTGTTGTGCTGGTGCAGATCCTTTCCCTTCATTGTCCCATTTACGCTTGTTGTTCTCTGGGGCCTTGACAGTCGAACCCTTAGCAGGCAAAATACCCTCATTCACCTTCAAGTTGGTCATCCTATGAGCCGATCGGACCACCTCTGAGTATGTAGGATGATTTCCCGCAGCTACCAACCCTGCGATTTCTGGCACTAACCCCGAGATATAGTGTTCGATCCTCCTATATTCTGGCACATGCAGATCAGGACATAGCACTGCCAACTCATTACGCCTTACCGTATACTTCTCAATTTCGGACCCAGACATCTTGAGGTTCCACACTTCGTGCTCTAACTTCTGCACCTCTTCCCTTGGATAGTACTCACGCTTCAGCAGTTGCACAAAATTCTCCCAAGGCATAGCATAAGCCTCCCCAATACCCATGTTCTGGGTGATATTGTTCCACCAGGTCAAAGCAACATCCTGGAATAAAGCAGCAGCATACTTGACTCGATCCTCTGGGAGACAGTTACACATTAGAAACACTGACTCCACCTTTTCCAACCACCTGAGTAGGCTCACCGCACCCTCAGTGCCAGAGAATTCCTGGGGCTTACAGTCCCGAAACATCTTATAGGTACACATGGGTGGGGGTGGGTTAACAGGACCACCACCACCATTGTGCCCTAACTGGAAGGCAGCTTGTAGCAAGTTGTTCAGATCATCCTGTGATAGGTTAACACCTCCACGACCACCAGCACCACCGCGACCACCACCACGTCCACCATTGCGACCACCTCCACGTCCTCCTCGTACTCCAGACATGATTCTGGCAGAAAGAACGAGAAAATTTAGTTTCGCAGCTAATGGTAACCACTAGCATTTACAAGATCAAAGCTGGATCCAACTCAGGACTATCCATTCAAACCCAGAGCTCACCAGGGCTTTCATGCATTTCGGTTTATGATTTTGTGTGCACCCAAAATGATAAACCGCTCTACATGGTCCTCCAAGTGTTCTCCTAGTTCAAAGTTCAAATCACCGAACATAGACTCTTAGCTATACACCGTAATACTACGGTAGTTTATGGCAAGTGTTTCTATTGGAGTATGAAAGGGAGATGTCCGAGCCTTGGACAAATCTCAAGAGTACACGATTTACCCCAATATACCGCACTGCCTAGGAAACAAGTAACCCGACTTAGGATAGAACAGATGATGTAACATAGGAAGGTCAGATGATTTAGAGACACCCCGACAAGCCCATACGTAAACCACCATAATGTTTTTAGTACCATGTGATCGTCTAGTGTGTGCGACTCGGCTATAGACTAGACTCTACATGCAGTCCTAGTTCACTATAACCATTGGCTCTGATACCAATCTGTCACACCCTCAAAATCCACTTGCGGAGTTTTACCGCAAGGCGTATGACAAACCAGGATCCAAACCAACGATCACAATAAACAAGTCTAAATGAACATATGCAATTTAAGAAAACATAGCTTAGAATCCCCAATTACAGCGGAAGCTTATTCAAAACATAACCCGAAATAAACCAAGTGTTCAACGTTTGAAAACCATGCAATCCTAACTAGACGTCGTGCAGACGCGTGCGCCCTAGTTCCATTGTGCTACCTTAGCGACCTGAGAATACATGTAAAAGTTTACGTCAGCACAAAAATGCTGGTGAGTTTACAGGTTTTGTAATCACAGTACCAAGTTCAACCTGTCCATACTATAACAAATCGAAAACCATAGTACGCTAGCTAGGCGTATGTTTTGTTACTATCACGATTGGAAAACCATTACTAACTCGCAAACCAGATGTCGTGCCCGATGTAGTAAACCTGTTGTTCTTGTTTGAGACAATATGCACCCGCCGACCCTCCAAGTCGACGAGCGGGGTTGGTCACTCCCAATAGCGCTATTCACATTTCCCCGTTGTGCTAACCCGCACATTCATGGTTCCCCCCGGGACTTCCAAAGATCGTATAGTAAACCATAGAAACCCATAGTATGACAGTAGTTACCAAACATAAGTTTTAACACATGTTTTCTCCCCCGAAAAGTGAAACCAGTTAAAAGAGGGGCCGTAAACTCACCTTAAGTTGCATTACTTCGTAATATGAATAAACTCAGCAGCTATGCTAGTCCCGTAAAGTGGCGACCTAACATATAACAGTTACAAGTACTTAGACTAATAACCCGCAGGTTAGTTAGTCCCTAGATGTCCAGACCATAACCAAGTTTGTTTGAAAACACCGTGACTATTTAACTGACCCAATGTACAAGACTCAACATCCCATTGGTGACCCGAGACTCCCCGTGTTATGTTTACGCTCTCAAACATACAATAATGCAATCACACTTAACATACGTTAACGACCAACAAGTTATAGCACGTAGTTCAAGTACCACATAATTAAGTTCGAACATATGTTACCAAGTTATTAGATATGTTACGGGGTTCCTAGCATGTTCCTAGATGTCAAATCGGGTCTCGGAATGCTAATTTACACTTACAGCAGCAGTACACGCGATTAGGAAAAGTCAACTAGCAATTAGGTTGGTCAACAGGCATTTAGGAAGGCTAATCGCCTATAATATAGGCGATTAGGGTCATAAGACATGTAAATCTTGAGTTTATAGGCGATTAGGGCTATAAGACATGTATTTCAGGACTTAACTAGCATTTAGGATCACAATTGCATGTAATAGAGGCATTTAGCCCCCAATCGCATGATATATAGGCGATTAGGGAATCCTTACAGGCGATTGGCCTCCTAATCGCCTATAACATAGGCGATTAGGGTTGCTAATCGCCAGTAACCCAGCTGTTCCGGTTTTTCGCGCGTTTAACACTCCAAATCAGATCCAGAACGCGTGTAATCATCCAATATCAATCCAACAACTATACCAAACATGTTTAAACCAAAATCCTTCGTTTAGCCTCGTATTATCAGCCCTGCATGCAACCATGTAATCCAAACACAATACACATAGCATGAAACATCACATTAACATGCATAACTATAACCCTAATGAACAATTACTCAGATCCTATCATCATGCCATCATTATTAATCTGAAACTAACCTAATAACATGTAATCATCCATCTTGAATCATAAAAACCCTAGCTTTTGATTGAAAACCCACATACATCATGCATGCTACTTAGAATCCAATTAACAATGATTATTAACGATTTTCAGAAGACTCATACGTTTTAAAACAGGTCTGGACCGTTAGGGATTTAATAAAAATGTTTATAAAAATTTCATGGATGAAAATCACACCTTAGATTGTGTTAGATTGATGAAATAAGCTTGAAACCTTGTGTTTTGATCCAAAATCACGTTCCAGAGGTTGTGTGTGTGTTGGGGCGGGTTATGGGACGACTAGGGTTGATATTATGAAGTTTAGGAGGTCAAGTATTGTATTTATAGTCGTTTTTAGTCGTCCAGCACGTAACACGCGATTGTGCAGCATTTACACGCGATTAGCATTGCTAATCGCATGACATTCATGCATTTAGGGACTAATCGCCCCCTGTAGCATGCGATTAGCATGCTACTCGCCTCCCAAGAGGCCCAATTGCCTCCCTTATAGGCGATTAGCCAACCCTAATCGCCTATAGGGGTTGGTTCCGTGTATTTTGCGCGTTAAACCCCGTTTTAACATATGTTAACACATTTTCACATACCGACAAGTCACATAATGATTGTAAACACATAACACTTGCAACCAAACATATTCACACTCGTTCACCAATTCCCGGGACTCGAGACTTATATGTTCCCTATGTTCTGACGATTCTACGAATCGTCACCACTTGTACACTTGGTTAAAGACTGACATCTAATGAACCTCTAGACTAACATCCGATGATCCTCTATACTGAACTAACAGTTCCCGAACCATAACACGACTTAACTAACCCTATTAAGTACAATATACGCGTGACTCGCTAAGGTAGACTTTCATCTAGACAACGTTGTTAACCAGAATTTGCCGGGTGTCACAATTATTTCCTAAATGAAAGTTACTAATTGCCTTTTTACATTTTCGTAAATAATTGTCAATCTATCATGCTTCAAATGGATACAAATATGATTACAGAAATTAAATTGTTTCCCTTTTAATATTTACGAAATTAATAATTGTAACATATTATTCTCTCGGCTTGAATCTAAATTATTAAGTTTTTAAAGAATTTTCAAAATGAAAACAATGTAATTGATATATAATTATTTCCTTATTCACGTTTTCGGAAATAAATTTCAATCAATCATACTTCCGATCCATGGAAATATGATAAATAATACTAAATTGTTTCTTTTATTATTTGTAAGAAATTAATAAATAATTGAATGCATCTTTAAATTTCAATTTTATTTATTATTTTTTTTAAAAAAAATTAAAAATTAAAAAATTTAATTTATATTTAATCATTAATTAATTTACATTTATGGAAATTATTCAAAGTCAATAACAATCCAAATCATCATTTATAATATGATAATTGACATTAAATATTTCCTTTTCTATATTGCCAAAATTAATAAGTAATTTAATGATTTTAGGTTTTGGATTTTTATTTATTAAGTTTGGTAATGAAATTTCAGAATATGGAAATATTGTAATTGATATTTAATTATTTCTTAAATTATATTTTCGGACGAACGGTCAAACAATCATTCTTAAGCAAACATACTCCAAATCAATGCATATATGATTATTGACATTAAATTGTTTAACTTTATTTACAAAATTAATAATTTAATCAATTTAAATGTTATTTATTAACTTTTACATATGGAAAAATTATAGTTGATATTTAATTATTGCCTTATTTACGTTTCATGAAATGATTCTCAATCAATCATCCTCATAATCGATGGAAATATGATAATTAACATTAAATTGGATCCGACATTTTTTGTACGAAACTAATAAAAATTTAATGCATCTACAGATTTTACTTTTATTTATTCAGTTTTGGAAAGAATTTTTTATTATGAGAATATTGTAATAGATATTTAATGAGTACCTAATTAACATTTCCGATAATTATTCTCAATTAATCGTACATTAATTCATTGTGAATATCATAGTCGACATTAAATTGTGGCTTTGTATAAATTCCGGAATTTAATAAGTTGTTTAATAAATGTAAGTCTTTCATTGTTTTTAGTAAGTTTGTTGAAGAAATTTTTATTATTGGAACATTGTAAATGATACTTAATGATTGCCTTATTTTCATTTCCGAAAATACTTATCAATCAATCATTCTTAATGAATTATACTTAAAATCGATGCAAATATGATAACTGACATTAAATTGTTTCCCTTTTAATATTTACGAAATTAATTTTTTGAAAGATGAATTTCATTAAACAAGGCACCGAGCGGACCTCAGGAAAAGGGCCCCCGGGCACACAAAACGAAACAACGCTTAAAGCGGATATTTACACCAATCGACCCAATCTTTACATGTCGTTCTAGATCTATAACGAAACCAAAAATACGATGTCATCTTGATGCTTTCAACAACTTCAATAGCGCGACGCTTGTTACCTTTGAAGATGCGATTATTACGTTCCATCCAAATGAGCCACACAGATGTAAAAACAATACCTCGCAGCATGTATGTATACTGTTTGGAGGCTGCATTAGCAGTTGCAATCTGCATAATATTCGGGATATCAAATAATATATTAGGACTTAGATGGCACCAAGCTTCAACACGATTCCACACCTCAGCTGCGAACGAACAACCAGTGAACAGATGAATAGCGTTCTCAGTATCCGACTCGCATAAATTGCATAGAGCATCAGGTAAATCCACACCACGTCTGCGTAAATCCATCTTGGTCGGCATACGGTTAAGTGTCAACCTCCAAATCATGATTTTACATTTAAGGGGTACCCACGTCTTCCATTTCATATGGACAGTATTAGTAGGTCTCGGGTAGATGGAAAGCAGACCTTTAACGCTACGCACCGAAAAAACACCATCTGCGGCTGCCTTCCATTTCCAAACATCTTGACCACCCTTCCATACATAATCATACACATCCGATATGAGGCTAAAATATTCAGAAATTTCTGCAGGGGTCGACGGGTTGGAGCTCCACCCCCACTGCATAGTTTTCGCACCATCAACAACCCGAAGTCTGTCAGCGACTGTCACCCACTTGTTTCGCTTAATTCTGAATAAGTGAGGATATATAAGGCGGAGCGGTTGTTCATGAATCCAAGAATCCACCCAAAAGTTAATTGTCGAGCCATCACCCACTTCACCCACGAAATAACTCTCAAGCGAATTATCATTCCGTAATTTTTTCTTCCCAATCTTAACAATTTGTTTCCAACATCCACTAGCCGAGGAAGAGCATGGCAAGAAATCCCACGTTCTACTCGAGCCGTGGCAACCAATAATAACTTTCTTCCACAAGCAAGTACGAGAACTTTTAAACCGCCATGCCCACTTTAGAAGTAGAGCATCATTGACATATTCCAACTTGGTAACCCCCAAGCCACCCGCCTTTTTAGAACTACAAATGACGTCCCAAGCAACCCAATTGATTTTATTTTCCTCTCGACAACCCGCCCATAAGAATCGCCTCATAATCGCTTCCATACTATCCAAAACCTTTTTACGGTCTTTATAGATAGAGAGGTAATAAATCGGCAAATTCTCAAGGACCGACTTAATAAGAATCAAGCGACCACCAATCGAAAGATTTTTAGCTTTCCACCCGGCTAGGCGATTTCTCAACACATCAATAACAATATTCCAATTATTAATTCTAGACATCTTGGCCCCCACTTTAATCCCCAAGTAAACGAAAGGAAAATCACCTCGTTTACACCCCAAAACTTCCATCATACTATCCACTTCCCCGACTTCCGTACCAACACCAAAAAGGTTAGACTTATGGAGATTGATACACAAGCCCGAGCATAGATAGAAAACTCTAAGGATACGCGCCGTACTTTGAAGGTTCTCTCTGGACCATTCCCCCAAAATAAGAGCATCATCCGCAAAGAAAAGATGATTAACATCCGCATTTTCCACCGAAAAATCGATGCCTTTTAGAATACCAATATTTTTAGCTTTCTCCAACATCCACGATAAACACTCCATAACAATGGGAAACAGGAACGGTGAAATAGGGTCGCCTTGTCGAAGACCTTTTTCACTATTAAATTGGAATGTAGGGGAACCGTTTACAAGCACCGACGCGCTAGCCGACTCTAGAACTCCTTTAATCCATTTGCACCACCTTGGAGGAAAACCCATTTGAGACATGATAGATAATAAGAATACCCAGTTGACATTATCATGGGCTTTTTCAAAGTCAATTTTCAACAAAAAAGCCTTTTTCTTTCTCCTTTTTAGCCATTCAAGAACCTCATTAACGACAAGAGGCCCGTCAAGAATAAAACGATCAGATAGGAAAGCCGACTGAGACTCCGAAATAAGTTTCCCCAAAACCATTTTGAGGCGATTAGCAAGGATTTTTGAAATAACCTTGCTAATCACCCCTATAAGAGTAATGGGGCGGTAGTCTTTGAGACCCATAGGCGATTTAACCTTGGGAATTAAAGTAATGAAAGCTGAACCGCACCCTGGTTGATGCTACCAGTCTCGTGAAACTCCATCAAGATTCGAAAAAAATCCTCCTCTACCAAACTCCAATACCGTTTTAAAAACTTAAAATTAAAACCGTCGGGACCAGGGGCCTTGTTAGAGCCACAATCAAAAACAGCAGTCTTTATTTCTTCTTTAGTAAACGCCTCTGTCAAGAAAATACCATCATGCTCGCTAATTCTATTCAGCCTGTCGCAAGTTATAGTAGGCCGAGTAATATATTTTTCTTTAAAATGGTTTCGGAAAAACCCCAAAATTTCCTTCTTTATCTCGGTCGGTTTAGACACCCAAAACCCTCTAACTTCCAAACCAGGAATGGCATTTCTGGCTTTCCTCGGTTAACAACACTGTGAAAGAAACTAGAGTTCTCATCTCCGAGAGAGGCCCACTTCACCTGAGATTTTTGTCTCAAGTCCCGGGTTCTATAAAGCTCAATCTCTTGAAGATTCTTATTACACTCGGCCCAAATCCACAATTCTGCTTCATCTAAATTCTTTTCTTCCATTAAACATTCCATATCTTCTTTTTCTTTTTTCAATCTCTTCTCATCTTCGTTATCTTTTAAACGACAATCTTTAATCCACACCCTAAGCTTATCTCGCAAAATTCTCAACTTCCTCATAAAATTTAGATCAGCTGGTCCACTACTAAACCCCCCTGATAACACCGATTTAATCAAGTCTTCACAACCCGGTCTATCTACCCACGAATCAAACCACCGGAAAGGCTTTGGGCAAAATTTGTATCAACCAAGGATAAGTGCAAAGGAGCATGATCTGAATACTCTCTCTTAAGGGCTCTAACAACAGCATTTGGCCACTTATTAAAAATATCTTCACAAACAAACACCCTATCAATTCTACTCAACTTGCATACTCCTCGTCTAGTTACCAAGTACGTGAATTTCATACCTTTAAGATTATACTCTCGATGGCCTGTATTATCCAAGAAATCATTAAAATCCCTCGCGCACACCGGATCAAACGATGAGTTCCTTCTTTCAGATGGCTCTCTCACCGCATTAAAATCTGCAAGAACAATCCACCACCCATTACCCTCCTGAATTACTTGAGAAAGTCTAGCCCAAAGATTCCTTTTATTACCATTATCTTGCGGAGCGTAAACGTTAACGACATTTAGACGATTGGCCCCATCCGATAACAACCCAGAAACGAGCAAGAAGTTATCGTCTTTCTCAACCATATCTTTAACCAAAAACTTCGGATCCCATATACTCAGCAAACCCCAGAGTTACCATTTGAATCTACCGTTTCAAACTCAAATCCCAAACCACCCCAGAATTTCGACACCAAACTTTCATTAACATTGTCTGACATGGTCTCCTGTAAGCCAATAAAGGACACCCCCAATTCAGTTTTAATACCATTAATCCAACACGATTTCGCAGCCGGACCCAAACCCCTAACATTAACGGACTTACAATTCATTTATTACCCGGTTGTAATCCTTCATTGATGATCGAATCTCGAATAAGATTGTCTTGAGAAGTAAGATTAACACCCAACTTTTCTCCCCACAATTTGGTAGCTTCAATTTCCTGAGATTGCAATCGATTATCGACATACTCATCATCAGCCTGTGAATTCATATTTGGAGCATAGTGTGAATTCTCCAAAGGCGGAACAGTAATATTCTCATTTGTGTTAATGTTACAGTCTAATGGGCTATCATCATCGGGCTCCGAATCTTCATTATCCGATGACAGATCACTATCCACAATGCCCAATATATCATTCAGCCCAACAAGTCATTGTCCTTCTTTTTGGGTTTCTTTCCAACCCTTAGGCTTTCATTGCTACTCATGTAACTAGCACTGGCCCGGCCCACCTCGTATTTCTTGCATTTTTTACGTTTGACCACTTTTGAATTTCCCATATCCATAGAATCTTCTACAACGTTTTGCTCAAAATCATAATTAATGGCAGTACAAATTCCACATTTAAAGGACTTGATTGGTCAATAGAATTAGTGTTAATTATAGGACTAAAATGTCCATCTTTATTTCCTTCATTAATGCAATTATTAGTTTCCAAAATACCAATGACCTCCTCCTCAGTGATGTCATCGGTGCCAACATCGACGGGAACTTGATCTTCCGGCATAACATCATCATTATCATTCCTAACGAACCCCTCCTCCGCAATAGAAACGATATCCTGGTCATTAACAATATCCTCATCCACAACTGGAACATGTTCATGAACATTGGCTTGGACCTTATAGTAATCAGGAATCCATTCACCATGTTCCTCGGTAATCCACACTCTAAATTTACGAGAGGTCCAATTAAGCGTAATTTCCTCGGACACTCTTTTTCCATCACCAACCAAAATCCCCACATATTCAAAAGACAAGTCCGCATCATGTTCCGCTATGTTTGCCTTGTTGACTACTTTCCCGAACAAACCAGCTACGGTATCAATAACTTCATTAGAAAACAACATCAATGGTATACCTTGCACTTTCACCCACGCTAGCCTCTCGAAACCCAACGACTGTCCTTCCCACATACAAATTGATTGGAACTTATCACTTATACCTGTTGCAATTCCCAAAACGTGCTTCGCCATCTCTTTTTCTTCAAAAGAAATCAAGAGGTCTAAACCTCCTAAATATTGCACCTTCCCCAGTCCCGGGCAAATACCATTAAGTATTATGAAAATACTTTTCACTGCTTCGACGTTTACCATTCTGGCAATGAGGGCCCTTCCATGCAGCGTTGAAAATCCATTAACCTGGTGGTCGACAGTAATGGACTTTCCTACTAACATGTCTTTAAACGATCTTTCACCAGAATCAAACTTTGTACCCGATTGTTCAACCCCTCCGGTACCGTTCGACCCAACAATCTTACTAGGACCCGGTCTTTCCTTTGTAGTGTCAATCTCTCCTTCTTCTAATACGAATCTAGCAATATTGAACCATAGCTTGTTATTCCCCAATCGAATAGATCTCAAATTTTTGAGCAATTCTTCCTTATCTTTCACATCCAACATGGACACGAAGCCGAAACGGTTACCACCTTTGTCTCTTTTTCTAGCGATGTAAAAATCAAAAATCTCCCCAAACTCACGAACACGACTAGCAAGATCATGTCCACTGCATCCGTCTGGTAAATTGGTGACAAAAATCTTCGTAATACGACGTAGGATGCCCTCCGGAATAGGTTTCCAACGTTGGGCCATGAGAGCAAAGAATTATATTTACAAAATTAATAATTGAAACATATGATTATATCGGATTCAATGTTAATTATTAAGTTTTAAAATAATTTTCAACATGAAAACATTTAAATTGATACATAATTATTGTTCTATTTACGTTTCCGGAAATAATTTTCACTTTAATGCATCTATATATTTGAATAATGAGTACATATTTAACATTTCCAATAATTATTCTCAATCAATCATACTCTAAATCAATGTGAATATCATAGTTAGCATTAATTTGTGGCTTTGCTGAAATTTCCAAATTTAATAAGTTATTTAATAAATGTAACTCTTTCATTGTTATTTATTATGTTTGTTGAAGAAATTTTTATAATTGGAACATTGTAAATGATACTTAATGATTGCCTCATTTTCATTTCCGTAAATATTTATCAATCAATCATTCTTAATCAATCATACTTAAAATTAATGCATATATGATTACTGACATTAAATTGTTTCCCTTTTAATATTTACAAAATTAATAGTTGAAACATATGATTATATCAGATTCAATGTTAATTATTAAGTTTTTAAATAATTTGTTGGATCAGTATTGCTCTTGATGTATTTCTTGCTAGAGAACACTTATGTGTTTAGCAAGTTCAATCAGATTTGCACAGCGGAATGAGTAAGTGAAGTTACACTATCAACAGGAGTTATTACTCCCCCTGGATGTTTGAAAACTAAAGACAAGTTTAATGAGAATCTAAGTATGAATGTGAATGACAATAAATACTCAAACAGATTCTCAATGAATGAAATGGAAAAAACAATAATAAGCTTTGAAGGATTTCAGTTTCTATAAAAATCAATGTCTAAAACAGAGGGATGAACCCATCTATTTATAGACTTTACATATACATGAACCTTGCCAAAAAGCAAGTCTGTAACAAGTAGCGACAAGTTACATTCTTGGAACTTGCACAAAAAGATAAAGTAATACTAAACTAATAAACTACTGAAACATAAGGCGGTGGAAAGATTCTTGTACAAGTGCTGATGAATGACAAAAAACTGATGAGTAGTTTGTCTTCAGTAGTTCAAAGTGAACTGTCTGGTTAGACTTCAGAATTTCTGATACTTCTTCTTCAGTACTTGTTGAATCCTTCTTCAGTACTTTAGTCTTCTTTCTTCAGTACTTCTATACTTAGAATATTTGCAGAAGTGAATTAGACTAAGGTTTACAAAAGTGGTTTCCTCAATCCTCTTTCTCCTAACAATCTCCCCATGGATTGATGAAGCCAAAACCTTTTCTAATTCCTTATTGTCTTCTTCTGTCATTCACAATCTTCCATATCTCCTTGAACATAGAATTCTTCAATTGATTAAGCTGTTCATCAATGAGAGATCCCCTTTGAGGTTCCAGATGTTGAATTGTCAGCAAGTACTGAGTTGATAGATTCTTCAGTTCATTCATGGACTTGTAGGCCTTGCTTGTAAGATCTCTTCTTGTCACCAATGCTGAGTTGTCATCAGTAAAGGACCATCTGATGATCAGCACTTTAGACTTGTCAAATTCTGAAGTATAGGGAACTATGTTGGATCCCTGGGATGTTCCTGAGTGTTGGATGTTCTCTATTTCTGTGACTCTCAGGTGGGATTGACTTCTGTCTTCTTTTTGCACTACATCAGGTAATTTAAAAGTTGGTAAATGATGTTCAGTAACTACCTTTGTGTGCAGCCTGTCAGTGATAGTCTTCTGAATTTGGTAAGCAAATGTTGAATGATCCCTAGATTGAGTTATTAGAGGCTTCTCTTCAATATCAAAGTCTCCATGTACAACTGTGTTTCCTTCTAGCAACACCATCTTGAAGTCAGTCTTTGAATTGTTTTCTGATTTCTTCTTGGTAGCTGGTCTTTTAACACCAGAAGTTCTAACTACTGAAGTTGATACTTCAGAAGTTTTGAACTTCTCGGGATTAGCAGCCTTGGCAGCCTTGTACTTCTTGTATGTGTCTAGTAGTTTGTCTTCCTTCCATCTTGACACAGAGGCTTTTGAACCATAGTCATTTGCTACCAGTTCTTCAATCATCTCATCTCTCTTGGCTTTTCTATCCTTTTCTGTTGCTAGTTTGTCAGCAACAATTTAAGCTCTTCTGGTAAGCTCATCCATTGAGAGCCCTTTGAGTGAATAGTCTTTAGTTTTGCTGTTCTTTGTGATGAAAGACACCAGTTGTTGTCTTTTGTCTTCTTCAGCAACCTTTTAAATCTTGGCTTGTCTATTCAGCTCTGCTTCATAAGCTTGAAGTTGATGATTGTAGCTCATGTCTTCCCTTGCTTCCAAACTGTTCCAGACCTCATCTTCCATAGCCTTTCTTTTGGCTGCAAGTAAACTCTTCTCAAGTAATTCTTTTGACTCTGAAATTGGAGAAGGGTTTAGTACAGTCATTGTTGTTGTTGTAGACCTTGGAATAGGAGTTGGTTGTTGTTGTTCAGTTGGTTTGGAAGGCTCTTCAGTTGTTTGTAAGCTGGAAGTGTTAACTGCTGAAGTGTTGATAGAAGTATCAACTACTGAAGGATTGTCTTCAGTACTTTCTGAGTCATCAGAGGTTTCTTCAGCAGTTTCTTCATTATGGCCTTGGGAAGGTTCAGCTTCAACTTCAGTTCCAGAACTAAGCCTATGTTGATCTTCTTTTTGTTTTTGGGCTTTTTCTAGAAGTTGTTGTTGTTGTAGAGCCACTCTTGCCTTTATCCTGGCTTCCAGTGACTCATTAGGTTCCTTAATCTTCTCCCCCTTTTTGGCTTCATCCACTTCTGGAAGACTGCTAGGTTTGGAAGTTCTACCGGTGAGTTCAGCAAGCTGTCTTGAGTTGTTGTCTATTTTGTTGGACAACTCACCAATTTTCTTGTTGATCACCTCAAACTGAGTTTTGGTTGACAACTCCAAAGCAGTTGTGAAAGTTTTGAGGTGATGGTCAATTAGGGTGTTCATCAACTGGTATAGGGGACCATCTGGGCTGCATAGTTGGTTCAAGTCTATGCTGGATGACCCAAGGAATTGGGTAGGAATTTTTAGTGAGGGGTGTGTTTTTGGGTGATCTTCATGTTGTACAAAAGATGCCACTTTAGGGGAATCAGGGATCAAGTGGACTTTAACCTGATCTGGTGTGACCAGCTCTTTGAGCTTAGAGACACCAGGTGCAGGACCTTCACTAGCAGCCGTCAATTCAAGTTTAGTGGAGTGTGAATCATCATCCAAATCAATGGAATCATCTGAATCCCTTCTTACTTCCTCAATGAGGACAGTATCAGTTACATCATGAGCTGGGCCCAACCCAGTTGTCTCATGTACCTCTTGTTCTTGGTTCAGAGGATTTCCTACCTCAGGCATTAAGCCTTCATCAGTAGTTGCCACAAGTGAGGTCTTAGCAATGTTACTTCTTTCCTCATATCCACCACTGGTGGTATATGAGTAGTAGCAGCCTTAAATGTAACTAAAGTCTCTAAGTTTGGGCTTAGAGACCCTGGTTCATCCTCATCTCTTGGGTTAGGGCTATGGACATCCACATCCATGTCAAGTTCTGAAGGTATGTCCCCTGTTTGATGTGGTTATTGGGGACTGACATGTTCTGATGGGATGGTCTCTTTTAGCCCATAAAGAAGTTTGGCAATTTCAAGGGCTTCAGGTTCAGAAATTTGTGATGCTGGTTCAGTAGTTTGGTCTAAGGGTTCAGCAGTTTCAAAAGAAGAGTCAATGGGGATTGTTTTCTTAAATTTCTTTCTTTTGAATAAAATGGTGATTGGTGCTCTAGTTGGGGTTTGAGATGGATGAGACTGAGAGGATGTTTCAGTCACATCTTTATTAAGTGCAGATTGCACATTAGCAAGTTCAGGCATCTCAACTTCCTGAACTGCCTTTCTTTTAAGGCTAGTGGGTTTTTGTTTTTGCTGTTTGGGTTTCTTGGCCTTTTTGGGTGAAGGTTTGGAAGATGAGAGTTCCTTGGGGACTGTTGTGTGTTCCCCTTGGTCATCTTCTGGCCAGGTAGCCGGTTTATTGTGTCTAGAGTATGCTTGTGAGGTTAATGGGTTTAAAACAGTTGTTTTACCCATAAGCACCTCTTCTCCAAGTTCCTTTATTATGCATTGCATAATAAATCTTGGATACAACAAAAACTTCTTTTTAGAATTGAGATGATGTAACACCAACTCATTAAAGAAAAGTGTTGATGCCCTGAATTTTGTTTCATTCACAATGGAATGAAAAATAGGTTGAAAAGTAGAGGGCATCTGATCATAAGATCCAGTTTTTGGACTCAAACACATTATTATGTAATGAAACAAAAGTTTATATTTTGGTTCAAAGAATTTCTTAAAAATGGTTGCATGTGAGATAGTACCTTGGTAACCACACTCTGTCATGGTCAGATGAATTTCAGAGTTTGGAAATTGATCTGGGGCACTCACATCATCTAGACCCAGCCTAATTCCCAAAGTTTCTGGTGTGATTTCCATTCTTCTCCCTTGGATGGTTGAATTGAGAGAGATCACTTTATCATTCACTGTCACCGTCTCCGCATTTGCCCGGAACTCATTTAGAGTTTCAGTGTGGATTGGAGGATCAATGGTGAGGGCAGTGAAGTATTGGGATTTAACGACTAAATCAATGATTTCGTCGTATTGGGACCAGGCTTCATGTTTCTCAAAGTAGCCTCTTTGATTGTGTCCCTGTTTCAGTATTAGAGCTATGTGGTTTGTGTGTGTGTGGATCGAACAGTGTTTTTGCAGGTTAAGGGTTTGAGAGTGTTTTTGAGAGAGAAGGAGGGAATTTTGCTTTTTGAATGGATAAGTGTTGGAAAAGGTGTTTATCAGAAGTTTGTAACCGCCCTAGGTCAAACTTCTGAAGTGGGAAATGTCTGATTTGCCCTTAATGACAAAACTGCTGATGAAGAACAATTCTCATCAGTAGTTCCCATTTTCTCTTCAGTAGTTTGTTAACAACTGATGAGAATATTTATAAACACTTTATTCATAACTTCTGAAGATTATTTTATCAGAAGTTATTCATTTTTCAAAAAATATTCCCATACTGATGTTTTTGTTCATCAGCAGTTTCTCTCTTTTTGTTTTTCAGAAGTTTTGGTCTAAAAACAGATGTAAGTGAAAAATAAAATATGTGCAGGAAAAGTAAAAGAACACTTACAAGTTTAGCATCACAAGCATGGATACTAACTTCTGAAATGTTGATGTGTCAAGGGGTTTAGTGAATATGTCAGCTATCTGATTAGCTGTTGTCATATGCTTCACTTCAATCTTGCCTTTTTCATAGCAATCCCTGATGAAATGATACCTGATTTCAATATGTTTAGTTTTTGAGAACTGAACAGGATTTTGAATGATGCTAATGCCAGATTTGCTGTCTACAAGCAATGGTATCTTGGTCTCTTTGATTCCATAATCAAGAAGTTGATATTGGAGCCATTGTATCTGTGATGTACAACTTGCAGCTGCAATGTATTCAGCTTCAGCAGTTGAAGTTGCAACAGATGTTTGTTTCTTTGATTGCCAGGACACTAGACAGTTTCCCAAGAATTGACAACCACCAGATTTTGATTTTCTTGACATTTTGCACCCTGCATAGTCACTATCTGAAAAAGCTGATAACTTGGTATTGCTAGAAGCAGGATACCAAATTCCAAGTGTAGGAGTTCCTTTCAGATATCTGAAGATTCTTTTGACTGCAATGAGGTGTGATTCCCTAGGAGCTGATTGATATCTAGCACAGACACATGTTGGAAACATAATATCTGGTCTAGAGGCAGTTAGATACAAAAGGGAACCTATCATACATCTATACATGGTTTGATCAACCTGTTTTCCTTGATCATCTGGTTCAACTTGTGTGGTAGGTGTCATGGGAGTGGAACATGATTTACAGTCTTGTAAAGAAAATTTGTTCAATAATTCCTTAACGTATTTTGATTGATGTATAAAAGTTCCATTAGTTTGTTGTTTAATCTGCAGTCCTAAAAAGTACTGCAGTTCTCCCATTGTACTCATCTCAAATTTTGATTGCATGAGTTTCTTAAATTCATCACATAATTTTGTGTTTTTTGAACCAAATATGATATCATCAACATAAATTTGAACAAGTAAGACATGATTTCCAACATTTTTAATGAAAAGAGTTTTATCAATGGAGCCTCTTGTAAAGTTATTTTTGAGCAAAAAGTTGGAAAGTGTTTCATACCAGGCTCTTGGAGCCTGTTTTAGCCCATAAAGAGCTTTGTCCAGTTTGTACACCCACTCAGGATGAGAAGGATCCTCAAACCCAGGTGGCTGACAAACATACACTTCCTCTTTGATCTTTCCATACAAAAATGCACTCTTAACATCCATTTGAAAAACTTTTATTTTGTTGGAAATGGCATAGGCCAGAAATAACCTGATGGCCTCAAGCCTTGCAACTGGAGCAAAGGTTTCATCATAATCAATTCCTTCTTCTTGAGAGTAACCTTGTACCACCAGTCTTGCCTTGTTCTTAATGATCATACCAGCTTCATCTTGTTTGTTCCTAAAAACCCATCTTGTGCCAATTGGTTAGTTTGTTTGGTGGTAAGGGACAGATTTCCCAAACCTGTTGCTTTTTGAATTGAAGCAACTCATCTTGCATAGCTTCCACCCAATTGTTTTCTTTGAGGGCTTCTTGGTACTTCTTAGGTTCCAACTGAGAAACGAATGCTGAGAAGAAGCGTAAGTTGGAAAGCTGGTTTCTTGTGAAAACACCTGAAGCAATATCACCCATGATTTGTTCCAATGGATGATCTTTGTGTTCAATCAGTTGTTGTAAACCACTGACAGGTGTGTGTGTGGCTCTTGTACTTCATCAAACAAACCACTGAGGTTTATAATGTCTGGTTCAGCTGTTTGAACATCTTCAGTAGTTGTAGGTGCTGAAGCAGATGTTTGAGTTTGTACATCAACAGTTGTTGAATCAGAAGTTTGTAAAACTTCTGAAGGCTTGAAAGTTGACTTAATGACTGTTTAAGGAGTCCATAGTGCTGGATCCTCATCATCAAACCTTTGATCACCATAATAACTAGGTTTAGATGAAGTAACAGTCTTTTCAGGTCCAAAGTGGAAGCTGTCAAGGTCAAAGAGTTCAGCAGGATGTGCTGGAATAAGAGTGTGTTTTGACTCATTGAACTTGACATTCAGTGTTTCTTCTACTATCTTGGTTCTTGAATTAAAAACCTTGTAGGCTTTTCTAGTGGAAGAATAACCAAGAAAGTAACCTGAGTCAACTTTAGAAGCAAACTTTGAAATAGAGTCTTTAATGTTTAGAATGAAACATTGACATCCAAAAGCCCTGAAAAAAGGAGATAAGGGGCTTCATGCCATGAAGAACTTCATAGGCAGTCTTGGAGTGTCTCTTGTTGACAAGGACTCTATTTTGAATATAACATGCAGTGTTAACTGCTTCAGCCCAGAAATACAATGGTAGGCCTGAATCAGCTAACGTAGTTGTTGCTGCTTCAATTAATGTCCTGTTCTTCCTTTCTACCATACCATTTTGTTCAGGAGTTCTGGGAACACTGAATTGTCTAATAATCCCTTTAGACAAACAGAATTCATCCAAAGTTTTGTTCCTGAAGTCTGTCCCATTATCACTTCTAATGGCTTTGACAGATAGAGAATATTGTTTCTCTACTTGTAGAATGAAGAACTTGATGATTTCAGCTGCCTCATCCTTGGAGAATAAGAAGAATACCCATGTGAATCTTGAATAGTCATCAATGATGACCAAGCAGTACTTCTTCTTACCAAGGCTCATGATTTTTACTGGCCCAAATAAGTCCATATGGAGTAGTTGAAGACATGCAGTTATTTTTTATTCTTCAATAGACTTATAGGAGGACTTATGCTGCTTTCCCTTCAAACAGGATACACAGTGTTCTTGACACTGGTATACTTTCAAGGGTAGACCTCTGACCAAGCCCATTTTTGTGACTTTATTTATGGTTTTAAAGTTCACATGGCCAAGTCTCCTGTGCCAGAGATCAGTCTCTAAAGTTGATGCCTTTGAGAAGAAACAGGCAGTGTTGTTCAGTACTTTGTCCTTTTCAATGTCTACTGCATAGACATTGCCACATCTTTTGGCTATCAACAAAGTATGATCTTCAATGATCTTCTCTATCAACTTCTGGCCTTCTGGTGATATGATCTTGCATGCTGTCTTTGTGAAAAAGGAAGAATATCCTTTATCACACATTTGTGACACACTTAGCAAGTTGTACTCAAGGTTTTCAACCAGATTGACCTTGTCAAACTGTATTTTGCCAGAGGAGACATTGCCATGTCCCAACACATATCCCTTGGCATTGTTCCCAAAGGATACAGATCCTTCTCTTTGACTGATAAAGTTGTTTATCAGGTATTTGCATCCTGTCATGTGCATTGAGCCTCCACTGTCAACATACCAAATGCTATTTAAGCCTCTGGAGACCCTCTGCACAAAGTAGCAAATTAGTTAGATTTAGGAACCCAAGCCAGTTTGGCTTTGGGTTTGCTCTTGAGAACATTAACAGTTTGTTCTTGACCAGGTTGAGGAATCCATGTCTTTTTGGCAATGGATTTTTCATTAAGAGCAATGGTGGTATCCTTTTGAGGACCCCCATCAACCCTGGTCATCAGTAGTTGTACCATATTCATGAGATCTTTTATCTCAGCAGTTTGTGAAACTGCTGAAGATGTAGGTCTAACTACTGAAAGAGAATTTTGAGAAAAAGATTTTTGTTGAGATTTCATCTTTTTCTAAGAAAAGGTATTTGCTGGTTGTTGTTTCCTGGGAGAAAAAGTGTCTTTAAAATCATTTTTGATTTGTTTTCCCACAACCAGTTGTGAAATTTTCTTGTTATACTAAATTCCTTTTCTATATCTGCAAAATTCTGTCTTGTGGTTAAACAGACCACAGATTTCACATTCTTTTGCCTTTTCTTTTTCATTTAAAGGCAAATTTCTGACTGTCTTGATTGGTTTTAGGTCATCAGTAGTTTTCAGGTTCTCAACTCCTGATATAGATGAAACTACTGATGGCTTAAAGTCAGATTTTATCAGTACTTCTGAAGAACTTTCTTTGTAAGTTTTTAGAAAGTTTTCATGAAAAGATGTGCATTCTTTCTCTTCAAAAGTTTCACCCGAAACAATTTTTCTCCCATCTTCAGTAGTTTTAGGGGGAAAATTTGTTGGTGTTTCAGTGTGATTGTACCATATGCCAAACCTAACATTTCAAGCACTTTGTTTGTTTAGCAGCAGTTGGTACCCTTTACAAGATTCTACCCATTTTTCACAAGTAACCTTGGTGTCAGCAAGCTCTTTTCTGACATTTCCTAGGTCATCTATCATGATTTTAAGTTGTGCTTGGGTTTCAATAGCATTGTTAGTTAATTTAGAATTTTCTTTTGCCTTTGCAGCAAGTTTTCTTTCTAAATCACATTTCATCTAAGTGAATTTTCTCTCAGAGTCATTTGCTTTGCCTTGTAAGTGCACATTAGTCTCTCTTATGAGAGCAAAAGATTCTTTACATGAAGTTGTACAAAGTTTTGTTAAAGATTCTTTTGATACCTGAGACAGGGCAGATTTTGAGGTGCAGCCCTCAAATGCCATTAAGGCAAAATTCTTTCTGCCATTGCCAGGTTCTCCCCAGTTGATGTCAAACATTTTGTTGTCTGCATCAGGATTGCACTCAGTAGTGTCAAAAGGAAGACTGCTCCAGTCAACATACCCTGAGGTAAACAAGCTTTGTTGTGAGGGTTTTGCTGAGTCTGTGGAGGTTGTTGAGCAGATGGAATGGGAGGGATTGATTGTTGGCTCTGCATCTGTTGAGCAGGCATCTGTACATATTGTACTTATGGCACATATTGGATTTGTGGAGCTTGTGCCTGTACAAAATGTGCACTCCCTTGTGTTCCATTATTCCTATTATAACTAGGGTTAAACTGATTTCCAGACTGAGATTGGTTGTAGCTAGAGCTTCTACACTCTCTAGCAAAGTGTCCCAACTTCTGACACTTGTGACATCTAAGTTTAGATTTGTCAAAACCAATTTTTGTAGAACTGTTTAGTCCTGGAAATTTCCTTCCTGGCCTTTTATAAAATTTGTTTGTTTTAATACTTAACATGGCCAGTTGGTGTAAGATGTCCATTTCTTCTAATTCATCATTGCTGAAATTTTTTAAATCATCCATGATAAAACACATGTTATAAGTAGTTTGACTATATTCATCATTGTCATAACCTAGGAATGATCTTTCTGATGAGATCCCAGCAGTTATGTCAATGTGGTCAAAAGATCCAAAACTATTTGAACAAGTAGGTGAATCTTGTCCCAATAGTGCTGTACTACCTGGTAGATAGTCATCAGCAGTTTTACCAGAACTTTGCAACTTTTTCTTTTGATCGATTTCTCTTTCAAAAGTTAGTAATCTCCCATGTAATTTTGTAAGAGTGAGGGAGCTAAAGTCTGGTGAGGATCTGAGGACTATAGAGTATGTTTCCCATTTTTTAGGTAAAGACCTTAAAAATCTATGAAGCATAGATACAGTTGTGTAGGTCTGACCATTTAATTTTAGCTCAGATATTAATGAGGAGAATCTTTCAAATTGTTGAGTTAAAGTTTCCCCATTTATATGAGCAAAAGTTTCATATTGTTGAGCCAGGATTTCTCTGGTGTTGGCAATCACCTCTTCAGTTCCTCCAAACTGTTCTTTTAGGCAGTCCCAAAGCTCTTTGGCACTATCCCAAAGTAATAGTCCAGAGTAGATTTCATTTGGGAGTGCCATTGCCAACATAGAGAAAGCTTTAGCATCAAGCTCAAGTTTTAGGAAATCGTCATCTGTATAGTCCTTTGGGTCTTTTGGAATTTCTACTTTAGTTTCAAGATTAATATTTACTGGTTTGTGAGGACCATATATCACAGATTTCCAGCAACTAGTGTTGGTCTGTGATAATGTATGTGTCATTCTCCTTTGCTAGATATTGTATTCATTTCTTACTAGCATAGCAGGTTTATTGGCAGAACCAGTATTATGAGGATCCATTTTAAAGAGTATTGATTTGTCAAATATCTCTTAAAGTGATGGATGTTGATAAAAGTGAACTTTTAATCCTTTATTGAATATCAATAAGAGCCTTTGTCTGATTCTCAATGTGCTAGATTGATATGTGATCAGATAAACCAGTGCTCTAATACCAATTGTTGGATCAGTATTGCTCTTGATATATTGCTTGCTAGTGAACACTTATGTGTTTAGCAAGTTCAATCAGATTTGCACAGCGGAATAAGTAAGTGAAGTTACACTATCAACAGGAGTTATTACTCCCCCTGGATGTTTGAAAACTAAAGACAAGTTTAATGAGAATCTAAGTATGAATGTGAATGACAATAAATACTCAAACAGATTCTCAATGAATGAAATGGAAACAACAATAATAAGCTTTGAAGGATTTCAGTTTCTATAAAAATCAATGTCTAAAACAGAGGGATGAACCCATCTATTTATAGACTTTACATATACATAAACCTTGCCAAAAAGCAAGTCTGTAACAAGTAGCAACAAGTTGCATTTTTGGAACTTGCACAAAAAGATAAAGTAATACTAAACTAATAAACTACTGAAACATAAGGCGGTGGAAAGATTCTTGTACAAGTGCTGATGAATGACAAACTACTGATGAGTAGTTTGTCTCAGTAGTTCTTCAGTGAACTGTCTGGTTAGACTTCAGAACTTCTGATACTTCTTCTTCAGTACTTGTTGAATCCTTCTTCAGTACTTTAGTCTTCTTTCTTCAGTAGTTCTATACTTAGAATATTTGCAGAAGTGAATTAGACTAAGGTTTACAAAAGTGGTTTCCTCAATCCTCTTTGTCCTAACATAATTCAATATGAAAACATTCAAATTGATATATAATTATTGTCTTATTACGTTTCCGAAAATAATTTTCCATCAATCATACTTCTAATGGATGGAAATATGATAATTAACATTAAATTGTTTCCCTTTTTATTTGTACGAAATTATGGTAATATTTAATGAATCTATATATTTGAATTTTAGGGTTGGGTTATTCTACAAAGGCTACAAAATATG
Source organism: Ambrosia trifida (assembly GCA_028751855.1). NCBI lineage: Eukaryota > Viridiplantae > Streptophyta > Magnoliopsida > Asterales > Asteraceae > Ambrosia > Ambrosia trifida. The sequence continues at coordinate 113,367,608 of CM054129.1, forward strand.
AGAAGGGTGAGAAGCCACTAGAAAATGATATGTGTCCAAAGGATTAACAAGTGGGAGGGGTAATTTTGTCAAAAACATATGCACATGCAAGTCACATGCCATTTCCACCTTCATTTTTAAATGTCCGTAACTTTTTTATACGTCATCCGTTTTTAAAAAAAATTATACCATAAAATTGAGCGTCTTTTTATCTTTAATATGAGTACCATATTGCTATACTTTAGAAAAAAAATTCAAAACCCACTTGCGTAAGACACAATGGAATGTAAAACACAATGGAATGTAAAACACAATGAACACCAATTAAATATAGGGTATAAAACACATTCAAGAGTCTAGTAAAACACAATGAACGACATACTAAAGACACAATGAATAGAAGACTAAAATATAATGAATACTTTTGAAAAAAAAAAGTTGAAAACCCAGTTGCGTAAGACACAATGGATGACATACGAAAGACACAATGAACAGAAGACTAAAATACAATGAATACTTTTGAAAAAAAAAGTTAAAAACCCAATTGTGTAAAACACAATGGACGACATATAAAAGACACAATGAACATAACACTAAAACACAATGAATAATAGACTTAAACACAATGAACATAATAAAACACAATGTACACCTAAATACAAAACTCATTTGAGTAAAACATAATTAAAAGCATACTAAAAACACAATGGACAAAGTTAAATCATGTGTAGACTAAAAAAACATAAATAACATATTTATAAAGCACACATGCATACTATAACACAATGAACGAGCAGAAAGACACAACGGAGAAGAAAACCCATTTAGCATGATTTTTTTTTTCAATTTTAATGTAGCAATGTGGTACTCATATTAAAGATAAAAAACGCTCGTTAATATGGTGAAATTTTTTTGAAAAAAAAAATGTCGTATGAAAAAGTTATAGACGTTTTAAAATGATGGGGGGAATTGACATATGCATTGCATGTGGAGAGAGAAAGTCAACAAATGTGGTTTTCCTTTTATGCCCTTCCTCTAATTTATTATTTATTTTTTTCAATCAAACTAATCTCAACCATTCAAATATATGATCAATGGATCACAATCCTTCCCACCCTTCCTAGAAAAAGTGTCTTGTGTATTTGATCCTAACCCTTGAATTTTATTTATTAACTTTTTAACGAAATTTTTAATATAGAAACATTGTAATTGAAATTTAATAACTGTCTAATTTACATTGTAATTGAAATTTAATAACTGCGTGATTTATATTTCCGAAAACTATTCTCAATCAATGATACTTCAAATTCAAATCAATGTAAATATGATAATAGGCATTAAATTTTTTCTTTTTTTTTTAACTTTTCCGAACAATTATAAAGTAATTTAATGATTTTAACAATTTGATTGTTATGTAGTAAGTTTGTTACAAAATTTTTTAACATATAAACATTGTAATTTATATTTAATTATTTTGTAATTTATGTTTCTGGATATAATTGTAAATCAATCATACTTCAAATTAGTGTAAATACTTGATATTAGATTGTTGGTATTTATATAATTTCCTGAAGTTGAAAACATCAATTTTAATGTTATCTATTAAGTTTTTTATAAAGTCGTTTGATATGGAAACATTAGGAGTATGATACTTATTGCCTAATATTTCTCAATCAATCATACTACTAAAATCGGTCTTCAATCATGACATAAAATTTGCACATTTCCAATTTATAGTCTATAAATATAACAACCAAAAGTGTTTTGAACCTACTACAAACAAATTTGAATCCAAATACACATTTTGTTTGTATTTGATTCAACTTTTTACATAATATTCATTGCGCTTATTTATTTTCCTGCTTTTTATTATTTTTCTTATTGAAGTCTTATTTTTTTCTTTCCATAAAGAACAATGGCTGCAGCACAAGCACAAGAGTTTTCAATAGTTAACAAAATTGATGTCAACCGAAATGATGTTGCTTTGAAAGTGTTCTCTAGGGTTTAATATTTTTTTTGTTTGCATATTCTTAATGATTCTAACAATTTGAATGTTATGTATTAATTTTTTGTAAAAAATTAATATGGAAACATGTTAATTGATATTTAATGATTGCCTAATTTATATTTCACAAAATAATTCTCAATCAAGCATATTCCAAATCAATCAAATGTTATGTATCCACTTTTGGAAACTATTTTGATTTACAAATTAACAGGCAGTCAATAGCGATTGTTTTAAGAAACGACTTTTCTTTCACTATGACCTACAATTAATCTCAATCAATTATACTCCAAATCGATCATCAATCATGACATAATTGTTCACATTTTACGCGTTTAGTTCAACCTACTGTCAAAGAGCAATTCTTCATTTTCAAGATAGACTCTATAAATATAATACCCAAAAGTGGATACAACCTACCCCAATATTGAGAAAGATTAGGGTTTTGCTTACATAGCTGAAGGATGGGATTATATCATGGAAAAGCTTTCAATCATCAGTGAACATCTCATTGTTTTTCAGATGATTAACAAGACTACATATGATATTCCTCCTGAACTACGGGTTTATGATGTGAAAAAGGAATCTATGAATTTTTTTTTAAGGATGAAGACATCATTATTCTTTCTGATGATGACAAAATGACCATGATGAAACAAATGCTATGAATGTTGATCATGAGAATGAAAATGTTGTTGAGGATGATTTAGGTGCGCCGGTTGTTTTTCGAGTTGACATCATTTCGTAAGTCCAAGTACTTTATTTCCATGTTTCTAATACTTTACATATTTTAGAGTAAAATTGACCATGTTCAAGTTAACTATGTATTTTTCTTTATTTTATAGCGTATGAAGAAGATTTGGGCTGTTAAGAATGATCTAAACATGAAGAAGAAGTTAAAAGTTAAAAGTTACTGATGGTGATGGTGGTAGTTGGTCTATAGCTATTGGTGTGGAGCATTCAAATGCAAACGATCGTTACTATATTCAAGGGATGATGTTTGTGGTTGCAGCTAAGGAACTGGATGCTGGTGATGAAATGCATTTCCTGTTCTTTAAGAAAAAAAGTTTGTTCATGCTGTCTCATGTTGTTAGAGGAAGGGGTAATTAGTTTAGTTTATTTAGTTTTTCTTTTTGGGTTTGGACAATAGTTGGTGGTTTAACTTTTGAAGATGATGAATGGTTATAAATTAAGTATTGTTGTACGATTACTGTTAATGTAGTATTTCGTGGTTTTTGCTATGGTTATGCTTATCAGTTTTTTGTATATACCTATTATATTATGATAGTGCAAGAAAATTTTAAATCATTCCAAATGTGTTATGAAATGTTGGACGCAAAAGTGTTAAATCATTGAAAATCAAATTTACATGTATGTAATTGACACGACTATGAATATTTTTAAACAAATACAAGTAATTGTTGAATTATTTTTGGGTTACTTATGAACTTATATGAAAACAATACTAAGAATGTTGGCTTCCTTCAAAACAACCATATCACATATTCACTTATGGAAAAAAAAAAAATTATGCGCACGTTAATAGTTTAATTGTTTACGAAAAACAATTTTTTAAGACTTTTAGCCCATTTTGTTTTTCACATTTGAATCCTTTGTTAAAACTATAAATTTCTATATATTGGTTTTTTTTAAACTATAATACAATCTTTATAAAAATTCTCTTTCATTTGACTTAGGCATTTACTGTGTGTACACACGGGACACTAACCTAGTAAGACATAAAATATTAAAATTTATAGAAGAACATTACATATCATTAATAAAAAAACATAAAAACTACTAAAACTACTAGTTATTGTTTTGCTCGTCTTCATATTCCTTTGCATTACACTCATGTTCTTGTTCAAGTACCGTTCGACGACTAATGGGGAGGCTGCTAAAGTCCTTCGTAAGAAAGTTCATGTTCCTCATTCTTATTTAAGAAGCTTTTGCTTACGTCGTAATCTCCATACTACTTGCTATTTTCCTTATCTCATTTTAAAATTCGGCATCGGCTTCATTAACTTGTTTTTTCCTGGTCCCTTTCAACTAGTCTACGTGGAGACGGATCAACAACCTCTTCAATGATTAGGTCTATCCCCACATGAGCATCCCCACGGGTCAACAACCTCTTCAACGTTTCCGTCCGCTTTGAGCCTCCTTCACTCATTTCTTCGACAGTAATTATCTCGACCCATTTCGAGCAATTGCAAAGAATTCTCCACAAGTAGTCCTCATCCCATGTTTTTGTGGTCTTCTATTTGCGAAAAACTCTTGCTTACATTCGTCTCAAGTAAATTTGTAGACTTCAAGATCACTATTACCACTTCCTCGCATTCAATTACTATTCCTATTATGAATATTTGTAAACAAGCTTACGTACTTTCGATTTTCGGCCCACCGACCGGATATCATATAGGAAGAACGAGCTTCACTCCCCACTTCTTTATAGAAAACATCGCAGATCTTTTTCCAAAACACTTTGGCTTTTTTCATAGTCCGCTACAAAATTAATACAAAAATTACAAAAAAGTCTTTAGGAAACAAAAAACAATATATACATAAAAAATTATATACCGGCTTGTCGATGTTCGGAAATTTCAATCCAAGCATGACAAAACACGATTTTTCTTCTTTTTCCACGGCGTCGCTCTCCGTTTTCGATGTGTATCTTGTTCGGCATGAATTCCATAGTCGGTAAGTAACAACCTTCCCATGACGTGTTTTTCATTTTGGTTTGAAGATGTTTTTGTAGTAGTTTTGTAGTTTGATGTTTGAAGGTTTGAATGTTTGTGAGTTTGTAAATGATTTGGATGGTTTTTTATAATGTTAATTTTTTTAATAAACCAAAAAGTAGCTGTTGGCAACGGTCAACAAATAGCCAACGGTCATTTTTTTCTCACGCTAGCCCACTTGAGTTGGGTAGTGTGTCCTCATTCGCTAACAGTTTCGTGTGGCCACATTGTGGTGTTCGCGAGCCACAACACATAGTGTAAATACACGCACTACTAGAAAATAGGCTTAATGCAACTTTTAAAAAGCAACCTTTTAAAATGAGTTGCATTTAACCATAATGTAATTTCATTGAAAATAAAGGTTGCATTAGAAGATCTAATGCAACCTTTTTTCATCAAAGTTGCAAATTATATTTTATTTGCAACCTTTTTATTAAAAAGTTACGAATTTTATGAACATTGCAACTTTTTTGTTGGAAGGTTACATTTAAAAAATTTACTTCCAAATGTTAAATCCAACTGACGTTGTTATTATGAACAAATCAAAAATAAAAAGCTATATATTTAAGTTAAAATACTTGTTACTCGAACTTTCCTCTTAGTGTAATTAACTTTTCTAATCTCCATATTAAATAAAAATAAAATTTAGTTTTTAAAGTGGAAATTTTTTATTTTTCTAATTCACAACTCATCTTTTTATCTACGTTGTTATTTCTTATTATTCTAAATCAAATTTGACCTTTTTTTATAAATTAAACTATGTTTATTTTTATTTTATATGTTTCACCAAATGACCAAAAATTGATTTTCCCGCTAGGCCAGTTCATATTCCCTCTTATTTTCAACCACAAAACTCTTTTGAAGCAACCCCAACAAATTAAACCGATCACAACCTAACCCTCAGCGGCTTCCAACCCCTTCATCCCTTCAAGCCTGGTTGGAGCATTTGCCTGTCATCGTCGACACAAGAGTCAAGACCACCGCTAGTCTTCTTCTTCTACGGTAGTGATGTCAATATTATTTTAATTTATTAGTTTTGTCATCGTCGACACAAAACCACAATTCTTCCTCATAAATCAACCAAAGTTCCAAATTGAGGTGTTGAAAAAAACCGGTTCGGGAACCGAAACCGGTCAAAACCGGTTTCACGTGAAACCGGTACTAAAAAAAAATCCCAAACCGAACCGAAAACTGGCCTAAACCGACGAAAAAACCGGTCAAAAGAAATCGAAACCGAACCGAAACGGTACACAAACCGGAACCGGTTTAAGAAAAATACATTTTTGGCCACAAACACAAATAAAACTTTGTTTTTTTTTTTGTATTAATATTCAATTTCCTTCTTTAAAAAACCCTAAAAGTTATTAAAAGTTAAATTTTATGTAATTTATATGATTTTAAAAAGTGCGCAAAAAAACGATTAAGAACCGAAACAAAAAAAAACCGAAACCGAACCGAACCGAAACCGGTCTTCGAAACCAGTCATACGAACCGAAACAGTTCAGCCATGAACCGGTACTGTAGCGAACCGGTTTGGAACCGAAACAGTTCGGCCAGGAACTGGTACTATAGCGAACCAGTTTGGAACCGAAACCGGTTTGGAAAAAAAAAAACCCGACTTGATCACCTTTAGTTCCAAACCCTAATCAAATCCATTGTTTGTCATATTCATCTTCTTCCCAGTGCACATCATTTCGTTAATGACAACAACGACATCAACTACCGTCGAATAGTTAGGATTATACAAGGGGTCATTAGATTACCATTGTCTGATTCGCAAAATGGCAACTGGTTTCTAAAGGTACACTTTTATTGATTCGCTTTCTTCGATTTCTTCTTGCCTTCTTGCCCTATGCATTCTATTTTAACCTAACGTACTTTTAGTTAACGCCTTTTCTATCATCTTAGAAAGATAAATCTTTGATATTAACCAGCAATTTTTTTCATTATAAAAAATTAGGGGAATGGACATCGATCTAACAGCTACTAACCACATCATTGGTGTTGGAGGTGATTAATTGCTTTCTAACTTTTAATTTGAATTTTGTGATGTTGTTGTTGAAGGGTTTTTTTTTTTTTTTTTTTTTTTTTTCACTGAACTCTTTATTAATGCTACTTTATTGTTGTTTAGGCATCTTTCTTCTTGCGTAGTTACTGACATGAATTACGCCAATGCCTTTGGAGAGTAACATAATTTATGGCATAAATGGGGTTTTTTTTTTCAGATAGATTGGTGAGTTTGATCAATTACACATGCCATATTGTTTCATACAATTTATGTACACTTACGCATTTGGATACAAATTCATTTTTTTTTTTTTTTTTTGGTTGCAGTTAGACTGATGTGCTTGTGTACTTGGAAATATAAAGTGTTCTTTACACCTACCATTCTAATAAAAAGAAAGAACATTACTACCTATGGTGTTGGATAGACAAACATAGCATCTAGGTACTTGCTCAGTATATGTCAATATTACTTTAATTTATTAGTTTTGTGGTGTACCTAAAATTAATTTGGACTAGAGTTGGGATATTCAGTGGGGTTATGGTTGGACAGTAACCTATATCTGTTGTAAAGTTCAGAATGCAGGTTGCTACAAAATATTTTGCGAAGGAGAATGCATATGCTGTCATAAAAGGATTATTAAAAACAGAATGCTTCTGAGGTCTTTACAGATGTTTTGATAGTATGATCAAAGGAACAATTTTTTCTAGGATTGTATTGCAGCGTCAGCAGATTAGTACAGGTCCGGTGGGCGGGCCAAGGCTTGTGCCTACTTACTCTGCGGTCAATGCTATACTAGAGAAGGAAGACAACCCTCGTCTGAGGTGTGTGCATACATTGACAATCGTGGTCACAGTTGGAGAGGAGGGGACACTAATTATTATGACTAATAAATAATAACCGAAAAAGTCTTTAAGAAGTGTTTTTTTTATATATCGTACGCTCTCAGGTGGTGCTATTTTTCTCTTATTTACCATTTATTGACAGTTTTTTCTCATATGTGTAGAGCATATATGTTCTCACAATTTGTGGATTAATCTATTAAATATTTGCTTTCCTCGACTCCTTGCTGATTGTTCAACCAATGCTAGGTAACTTTTGTAATTCTTATTCGTCTAAGATTATTGAATACATTTTTCTTTAACTTTTTTGTTTTTATTATTTTGCACTTCTAGAGTTGAATAAGTTTAAGACTGTAATGTGTGATCTTATTTAGAGCAGTAGTTATAAATAAACATTGTTTTCTGCATTATCCATCTAGATTATGGGGTTTTGGCCAGTGTACTTGAGTCCAACAATTTCTTTTGTTTACGTATTATTGTTACTATATTATTTTAAGGCAGGTGTATTCAACCCCAAACTTTTGTATTATTCTTATTATAAAGTCATAATATCTATTAAGACGTCGTGGATGATACCATAAATGTATGAACTTGGCACAATAATGAGTTTTTAGATTTTAATAGTTCATATTAACAATATTAAAAGTAGTTTAAAGCCAATTTGAGGTCTGGTTTGGTCATTGGCTGTCAATCGAGCTTGTTCTTTGTCTAAGATTGTTTTATGTTCATCTGTACTATGTAGCAAGAGAAATATAAATATATTAGTTAAAATTTATATAAATCGTGGGCTTGTGAGCCAACTCGAACTCGATAAGCAAAGCGTCGGCTTGAGCTCATTCGAGTTCGGCTCGTTTTGATCTCATTTGAGCTCGGCCCGTTTTGATCTCATTCGAGCTCGGCCCGTTTTGACCTTTTTATCGAGCCGAAATCGAATAGCTCGGCTCAATTTTCCCCGGAAAAACAAAGGAAAAGAAGGAAGGTCAAACAAAGCAGTAGACAAGAAGCATTAGGCAACCCTGCCTATAGTTGCAGCTACCACCGACCGGCCACCTGCCACTGCCTCCCTACTTGGCGTGTGCGTCTCCGCCTTCTCTGTCATGCAACAATGCGACTTTTGCACAATGCTCCAGTAGATATGATTGGTTGAGTATAACATTAAACAATTAAAAACACATTTGTTATGTTACTTGTTTAATGAAAATATTAATAATCAAGGTGGAAGAGATGGTTTTGCACAGTGCATTAATTTGTGCGGTTAAAAGAGAAACTTTTGATAAAGTAAAAGCAGAGGATGTAATTACTCGATTTCAAGCTTCAAAAAACGAAAAGGGGAAATCTATTAGTCATGTGTTTAAACTTATTTATTATCGTGTTTTTATTTTTGTTTCGTTTACATTTTATGAAAGTACGTAACAAAAATTGAATGTTACCCCTGAACTTTTAGTATAGATCCGCCACTAATATAGTTTGTAAAATCGTCTTAAAATGAAAAAAAAATAAAAAAATCTTGGAAGTTAAAGGCCTATGATTAATTGATTATTCATGAAATTCAATTATCACTTACTTAGATTATTGATAGATCGGACCACATTCATTACCCGCCAAACCTTTGAAGCCACATGGAACTTTCTACGTGTGTTTATCTGCCGTATGAGAGGGGTAAGGATGACTGACGGAGAAGACTTGAAAGAGTCTGGAAAAGTATTGATGGGGTTGGGTCAATAAGGAGAAAATTACAAAAGGGACCACCAATACCCTCTGTTTTTTGGTTTCAAGTAAAACAGCAGATATTAAGGATGCATATAATATATATGGAGTCTCTCAAAACACGGGTTATAAGTTGGATATCTTTCCTGTTTTATAGTTAAAATGATTATCGTCTTCTGTTTCATATCCCTTTTCCTCTTGTGTCACTCTGCTGCTGCTGCAGACACAAACCTTTCTATGCCTATCTCCTGCCCAGAAAGTTTCAGTTGCTCGGATTTGGGCCTGTACAAGTACCCGTTTTATAATGTCCTGGACACACGATGTGGGTTGATCAAGGTCAACTGTACATCGTTAGGTGGGGAGATTCAATATGAAGGAAAGTCGTATGAGATTGTTAGCAAGCTTGAACTTGATCATAGTTCTAGTCGTTTATTAATCGAGAACAGAAGGTTAAAGCATCTTATAGAAAGTAATAGCTGTGAGGCGCTTATGAGTAATTTCACTTCTCCAAGTCCAAGCCCTCTTTTGTATTCCATTTCAATTTTTCCCTTCATCACTCTCTTCAAATGCACAAAAAATCACACTCATTTTCCGCAACATAATTATGAAAGCTACAACAAATGCAAAGATCACAACTTTTACTATAACTACTTAAATACAACAGTTCCAAGTAACCTCCCACATACATGTCAAGTAGTGCAGTTACCTCTGAGACTTCCAGGTCCAGGATTCGATGAGACCAACATATTTTCTCTTATCACTTCTCTTACCTCTGTTATATTTAGTTTTTCATATTCCTGTAACGAGTGTCAGAAACAAGGCCGCCATTGTGATACTAAAAATAATGGACATGATGTTCAGTGTTTTGACGTCAAAAAGGGTATTTACAGCTTCTTTTCTCTCTTCCATTATCCTTCATTTTTACCTTAATGTGGGTAACATAATTATGATTTGTTGTTTGGTTGCTGCAGAAAAATCAGACACAGAACAAACACCTGTTCAGATTCCAGGTAATTTGCATCAACCATCAATTTTATAATGCTTACTCCAAATTGATGCGTCTAACATAGGTGGTCTTGAAATTACTTTTTGTCATATATTATATAACTTGTATATACGTTACTGCAGAAAACCCACGCAGAAGACTGATACCAGGTACGTAAGAGAGCATTTAGAGCGCAATTGTCGTATCTTCATCTCAATTTTATAAACAATAGGATTTGTATTGAGTAATTGTATTCTGTAATGTTTTTGTATGTCTATCAACAATACATCAAGGCCTTTATATGACTAACTCTAGCTAAGATTATGGAGTTAATGGTTGACCAATTATAATGTACAATATAATAAAATGGCTTAAATCATGGAGTCAATGGTTGACCAAGAGACTTGAATTGACTTGACTTGATTTATATTGTTAATACGCCCCCGCAAGATGGAGGATCCGTTGGAGACTCCAATCTTGGACCGAAAATATAGGAAGGGTGCACATGCAAACGGTTTGGTGAGCACATCCGCGAGTTGATCCTTGGAGCTGATATGAAGAACTTTGAGTTGTGCGGAATTGACTTGTTCCCGCACAAAGTGATAGTCCAGAGCGATGTGTTACATGCGGGAATGGTAAACATAATTTGCACATACATAAGTAGCTCCGGTGTTGTCACAGTAAAGCGATGGGGTGCTCTTAATTTGGAGCCCGAGTTCACCAAGTAAATTTTTAACCCATGAGAGTTCAACCGCAACATTAGCGAGTCCTTTGTACTCAGCTTTGGTAGATGATCTACAGACAATTTTTTGTCTAGCATATTTCCAAGAGACGATATTGGACCCAAGATATATGAGATATGTTGTAGTGGACCTTCCCCATCATTAATACCGCCCCAATCCGATTCTGAAAAAACCTGCAAGTTTAGGTTAGTATTGCGTTTCAAGAACAACCCATGATGGACTGTTCCTTTCAAATAGCGGAGTACCCGTTTGAGAGCTTGCCAGTGTGATTGTTTAGGTGAGTGCATGAATTGAGATAATTTATTGACGGCAAAAGAGATGTCGGGACGTGTGAAGACAAGATACTGCAAAGTGCCTACAAGTTGGCGGTAGGGAGTGGGATCGACTGGGGGAATGGAGTCAAAGGAAGAAAGAGAGTCGGAAGTGCTTAAAGGGGTGAGAACCTCTTTTGCACCATCCATTTTAAAGGTGGCAAGAATATCTTTAATGTGGCGATGTTGGGAAAGAAATAGACCATGAGGCGTAGGAATGACTTCGATTCCTAGAAAATGACGGAGAATCCCTAAGTCTTTGATAGAGAATTGGTTGCTTAGGGCTTGAACAAAGGAATCCATAAATGGATTGTGATTGCCGGTGAGGACAATGTCGTCAATGTACACAAGGAGGTAGCAAGTGATGTTATTGAGATTGTATACAAAGAGAGAGGGGTCAGAAATGCATTTTTTAAAGCCAAAACGAGTGAGAAAGTTGCTTAGTTCGATGTACCAAGCACGCGGTGCTTGCTTAAGCCCATAGAGGGATTTTTTGAGTTTGCAAATGTGACATGGGAATTCCGTATTGGTGAACCCGGGAGATTGCACCATAAAGACATCTTCGTGAAGAGTCCCATGAAGAAACACATTATCAACGTCTAGTTGACGTAAAGACCATCCTTTTGAAAGAGCAATAGAGAGAACGGTGCGAATGGTAATGGGTTTAGTAACGAGACTAAATGTTTCATGATAGTCTTTTCCATATTGTTGGTGAAACCCTTTGGCAACTAGACGGGCTTTGTACTTGTCAATCGTCCCATCGGGTTTTTTTTTTTTTTTTTTTTTTTTTTTGTATTAACGTCTAGTTGACGTAAAGACTATCCTTTTGATAGAGCAATAGAGAAGGGTTCGAATGGTAATGGGTTTAGTAACGGGACTAAATGTTTCATGATAGTCTTTTCCATATTGTTGGTGAAACCCTTTGGCAACTAGACGGGTTTTGTACTTGTCAATCGTGCCATTGGGGTTTTTTTTTTTTTGCCTTTCAAAAAAAAAAAAAAAAACTTGTCAATCGTGCCATCGGGTTTGCGTTTGATTCGGAATATCCATTTGTAACCAATGGAAGTTTGGGTTGTGTGAGGGACAAGTTCCCAAGTGTTGTTATGAAGGAGAGCATTATACTCAAGATCCATGGCATGGCGCCAATCCGGATCTTTCAAGGCTTGAGTATAAGTGGATGGTTCAAGAGAAACGGGTAGAGGGTGAATGGTGGTAGAGATGACAAAGTTGGGGTTGTAATATTTGAGTTGGGTTTTGGTTGTCGACGAGGTGGTTGAGGGTTATATGTAGGTGAGTTCGTGGGATCATCGGATGTGTTGGATGAAGACATTGGTGAGCTGGGGTCGGTGGAGTGTGAAGCGGTTGGGGTAGGGGTGGTGCTATCGGGTGGAGTCGGTGGGTCGGTTGGTGAGGGTGTCTCGGTGGGCTGGGGTGTAGGGCATGTAGTGTGGGAGGTTGGGTTGTTTGGGCCTGTTGTGTGGGAGGGTGGGCTGTGTGCAGGAGGTAGAGGAGGTGGGTCGTGGGTTTGTGGAGTAGGGGTTTGGGCTTTGGGTGATGTGGGCTGTGGAGTAGGGGTTGGATGATGCAAGATGTTTGGGTCTGGAGTGGGTTGGTTAGAAGAGGAGGTTGATTGGGCCAATTGGTATATGGATAAGAAGGAGTCAAATGACATGTGTTTGGGTTGGGGGTTGGTGGTTTGAGATGGAAAAATATGTGGGATAAATTTAACGTGGCGAGAGTGGTATAGTTTGTGACTAGTAGGGTCATAGCATTTGAATGCCGATTTGGGGGATGAGTACCCAAGAAATATGCACGCCGTTGAACGAGAGTGGAGTTTAGAATAGCATCGGGTCGTAACCATGGGTAGCAAAGACAACCAAACGGTTTGAGTTTGGAATAAGTAGGAGCGGTTTTGAACAACATATCGTAGGGAGATTTGTTGTTAAGGATGGGTGTAGGCAAACGATTGATTAGGTGGGTTACGTTTTGAAAGACATGGGACCAAAAATGTTGTGGTAGGTGGGAGTAGTGGAGTAATGCGAGGCCGGTTTCCACAACGTGTCGGTGACGTCGTTCGGAAATACCGTTTTGTTCCGGTGTGTGAGGTGGTGTCGTGTAATGGGAGATACCTTGAGAGGCAAGATAAGGTGAAAGACACATATTCACCCCATTATCAGTGAACAACACAACAATGTTTGTTTTGAAAAAATTTTCAACAACAGATTTAAATTGTGGAAAAAGAATTTTGACATCGGATTTTCGTTTGATTGGGTATAACCAAATGTATTTGGAAAAATAGTCAACAACAATGACATAGTATTTAAATCCATCGATTGACGTTTTTACGGGACCCCATACATTGGAGTAGAGAAGTTGTAGAGGTTGATTGGCAACAAAATAGTTTTTGCCAAAAGGTAGGTTGTGGCTTTTATTTAGGAAACATGAAGTACAATGAAAAGACTCATGGGTCACCTTATTAAAACGAAGTCCCAATCTAGAAATTGAAGACTTGGACACTTGAAGCGTTGGATGTCCAAGTATGTGGTGCCACATGACAAGAGAGTTTGTTTGGGTGTTGTTGACTTGAGGAGACAAGGAGATTGGTCCATAGTAGACATCATTGACGTTGACTCCCCGCATGAGGCACGCTCCCGTGCGTAGATCCTTGACAAAAAAAAATGATAGGGAAAAAATTCAACGGAAACACGAAGGAAATAAGATTATTTCGAAGATTAGGAGCAATTAAAATATTATTTAAAAGAAGTGGGCAAGATTTTGTTGGAATAGTTGTTTGAGCAATATGAGTTATAGGGAGAGTTTTACCATCACCTAGCACGATCTTATCGAGTCCTCCGTATTCGGAAAGAACGGGAAATTGTTGGTTGTTGTTCGCGGTGTTGTTGGATGCACCGGTGTCCCACATCCAGGATGGGGTTGTAGCCGTTGGGTGAGGGGTGGTGTAGTTAACCACCGGGGTGTTGGTATTTTGAGGCGAGACATTGTGTTCTCGTAGGAAACGACTAAGTTTGCGACAATCTTTAGTGTCATGTCCGAGAATGTTACAATAGTAGCAATAGGTGTTATTGTTGCGAGTCGGGCGAGTGTTGGTATTGGTAGTTCGAGGTGGCCTTGGTTTCGGGTGGTGGCGGCGGTAATGTGGGTGATTTGTTTGGCCATGGTGAATCGAAAGAAAAAAAAAAGGCAGAATGCGGACAGAAGGTGTCTGTCGAGTAGGTTGGGATCGAAGATGGCTCAAGGGAGCTTTTAGGCTCTTGATACCATATAAACAATAGGATTTGTATTGAGTAATTGTATTATGTAATGTTTTTGTGTGTTTATCAACAATACATCAAGGCCTTTATATAGGTTTACATATGACTAACTCTAGCTAAGATTATGGAGTCAATGGTTGACTAAGTATAATGTACAATATAATACAATGGCTAAAATTATAGAGTCGATGGTTGACTAAGAGACTTGACTTGACTTGATTTATATTGTTAATAAATTTATGTATTAGACCACTATAACGATTCGTAACTACAAAAGGTATGTGAATTGTATATTTACATCATATTTTAAATTGTTTGTTATTTATTTATGTGTGTGTATACGTATATCATTTTATAAAATTCAAGTAGCTATCACACAAAATTCAAAAATTATATTACATCAATATACAAGGAATGAATCGAACGAATAAATAAACGCATATTTTCATGCAATAAATGAACTATGTCTTTTTACAATGAAAAGAGACTAATTCAAAGTTGATAAAGTTAGGGCGAAATTATTCTAATTAGAACTCGAAGCTCCAGATGAGAAAATTGGAACCCATGGGTTAGAGCAAACCACCCATAGCCATTTCGAGTAGTGCAGTTTTATTTAGGGGAGTAAAAGGTCGGTCCGCTCGTGAGAGATTGGAACTCAAGCTTAAAATAAAGCTCACGTAGGCAAGGCTAAGCCCAGCTTCATACACAGAACATGATTGATCTCAAGCTTTATATATATGCCTCGTAACTAACCGAGCCTGGGTTAAAGCTTGAGATCTCTTAAGTTGCACAAGCCTTACATAAACTTATTATGTGTATTTAAATCTAGGATAGTAAATACATAATATTTTTTTATAATCTAATGTTTTGTATATATATCAATCTAAATTGTATGTATATATATGACGTCTTATGTCTCTCTGTTGTCACACTATTTCCTTAAAGTCAAATGGGTATAACTTGTTTTGAAATGACACCGGAATGGTTTTATCTTTTCTATGCAGGAGGAAAGTTGCCACAGGTGGTTCTTGTTTTGGGTAATCTATCATAAACACAATTTTTATTTCACTTTCAAGAATGAACTTATTGATGAACATACTTCTATTGATAATTGCAGTTCTTGGAGTAAGCTCTCTAACAACATTAATCGTCATAATCTTATGCCTCAAAAGGAAAAATGGATGGAGAAAAAAGGTCAAGTACAATGTCAAAGTTGAAATGTTTCTAAAGAATCATGAATTCCTAGCTCCAAAAAGGTTCTCTTATGCACAAGTTAAGAAGATGACAAACTCCTTTAAGTTCAAACTTGGCCAAGGTGGTTTTGGTACTGTGTATAAAGGAGAGCTAGGAAACCAAAACCTAGTAGCAGTGAAAGTTTTAAGTGAAGTTAAAGATGACGTGGAAGATTTCATTAATGAAGTTGCAAGTGTTACTAGGACTTCTCATGTTAATATTGTAAGTCTTATCGGATTTTGTTTGGATGGTCGTAAAAGAATTTTGATCTATGAGTTCATGACTAATGGTTCCCTTGAGAGGTTCATATACAGTCGTGGTTCTTCAAATAGTAACCAACTTGGGTGGGAAAAGTTGCACCAAATTGCAATTGGGATTGCTCGAGGTCTTGAATACTTGCATAGGGGTTGTAGCACACATATATTGCATTTTGACATTAAGCCACATAATATCCTATTGGATAATGATTTTTGTCCTAAGATATCTGACTTTGGGTTGGCTAAGTTATTCTGTGAGAAAGAAAGCAAGATATCCATGTCCCATATGAGAGGTACACCTGGTTACATTGCTCCTGAACTATTTTCTAGGAATTTTGGAGAGGTTTCCCACAAATCAGATGTTTATAGTTATGGAATGATGATTTTAGAAATGGTGGGAGGGAGAAAAAACATTGAGGTTGGAGTTGATCATACAAGTGAGATATATTTTCCTCATTGGATATATAAGAAGGTTGAGTTGCACGAAGAACAACTTGGACTGCACGAGATTGTAAGCGATGAAGAAAATAGGATTGCAAGGAAGATGATAATTGTAGGCTTGTGGTGCATACAAACTAATCCCTTGAGCCGACCAACAATCACTAGGGTGTTGGAAATGTTAGAAGGGGATTTAGCATCACTGGAAATCCCTCCAAAACCTTATATGTCCTCTCCACCAAGATGTGTCAGTTCCAC
Organism: Ambrosia trifida; assembly: GCA_028751855.1. Lineage (NCBI taxonomy): Eukaryota > Viridiplantae > Streptophyta > Magnoliopsida > Asterales > Asteraceae > Ambrosia > Ambrosia trifida. Next base: position 113,384,378 of record CM054129.1, read on the forward strand.
GTCTAGAGAATCAATCCTTCCACATTGTTCTTCTAAAGATTACTAATCGGAAGTGTGCATATGCTAGCTAATATATCAATTCTTGTAAGTAGCAAAACCATATATATCATTAAATGTAAACAGGATAAATTAAGATGGCTTAAAAAACCATGTGATTTGTTCGAATAATTACACCACTATTGATGATTTTATGTAGAGGTGTATTTTAATTTGTGGTGACGATGGGCCCTAAAAATAAATAGTGGTGCTATCTTTTTTCTTTTGTCAGTGATAAATTAAGATGGCTTAAAAAACCATGTGATTTGTTCGAATAATCACTCTCCCACTACCGCCACCACCCACCACCGTCACCCACCCACCATCGCCGCCATACAAAACCACTCACCGCCGCCTACCACCACCTATCACCATCACTCACCACAACTTCCTTTACCCACCACTACCGCCGCCACCCATCACCGCCGTCTCCTCCACCCACCACCGCCACTACTCACCATTGTCACCCACCCACCATCACCGCCATCCACCTCCACCCATCGCCACCGTTGCCGCCACCCACCACCGTCGTCGCCACCACCTATCACCGCCGTCGCCATCCACCACCACGCTACCGTCACACACCACCACCTACCATCACCACCACAAACCGCCACCCACCACCACCGCCATCCACCACCGCCACTACTCACCATCGTCACCCACCCACCATTACGACCATCCACCTCCACCTTCCACCGTCGCTGCCACCGCCACCAACCACAGCCGCCGCCGCCCACCACCGCCGCTACCGCCACATATCACCACCCACCATCACCGCCACTGACCACCACCCTCCACCGCCACTAACCATCGATTTTATTCATTCGTTTTTTCTTGTCTATCCAACAACACAAAGTAATGTTTTGTTTCATTCCCACATGACAACCAAACAAGACATGGAATGGTAATGATCCATTCCATTACCTTGTCCATTCCATTACCTCGTCCATTCCATTCCCCCATCCATTCCATTACCCCATACCAAACAGACCCTTAGTGTATACTAAATTCGGTTTGGGCTAAAATTGAACCGGTTTTTAAATGGGTCAAACCGGTTTGGGTTTTTGAATCGATATTGGGCTCAAATAATTTGAACCTGTAGAAATCTATTAAGGTCGGACTAAAACCCGGTTCGGGGACGACCCTATTTGGAAACTGGTATTTTTATGTAACCATTTAATATGAATTGGATATAGGGCTGGCATAACAGGTTACACGAACCTGTTAAGACACGAACCTGTTAAGACACGAACACGAAACTTGTAAACACGAACACGAACCTGTGTATAACACGTTAACACGATAAGACACTATAAAACACGATAAGGAACACCTAGTAAAATAAGTTAACACGACAAGACACGATAAGACATGACAAGACATGATAAGAAGCACGATAAAACACAATAAGACACGATAAGACCTGTTAAGAGACGTACACGATAAGACACGAACACGAAACAGGTAAACACGAACACGAACACGACATGAAAATAAACAGGTCTTAACGTGTCGACCTATTATAGACACGAAACCTGTTAAGGCCAAACACGAAACCTGTTAAAATCGTGTAGGTTCGTGTCAGGTTATCGTGTTCGTGTCTGAATTGCCAGCTCTAATCGGATATAACAAACTAGAGATACTTCTTTATCAATATTGCTAAAAACCAATTAAAAATACAGAAAAAAGACATTGGAAAAAGAAATACAAGTGAAAAATACTCAAGTGTGGCTTGGCTCGCCATTGAAGCTTGACCTTCGACCGGTTCGCTCTTCAAATCCTTGCAATATTTCATTTGTATGTAGTTTTTTAAAGTAGAATTTGCAACTTTTGCAAATAATTTACCACATAACTTTATAGCGAGATGCACCATATTTTGAGTAAGTTTGCTAGATGGTCCACAACCAACCGAAGATTGAGCGCTCGATAAAGGCATTCAAGATTTTTTTGAAAGTAATTGATGAAGCCTTTATTTCCACATGGCATTTTACCGAAGATTGAGCGCTCAACAAATCCAATCAGTTGGTATTTTACCGATTATACATTCAAATACTGGTACCGAACAGCACCAGTAGGCAGTGGCGGATCCAGAATTTTTTGTGACGAGGGCACAAAGTGAATCTAGTAAAAAAATAAGTTTAATTAAATAAAATCGGTTCAAAATGGATTGGATATATTAATTTAATACTTACATACTTATAAGTGTAAAAATAGTCGATTAAACACCATGCCACAAGTAAAAGAACTACTTATAAACCACGAGTCAAAATACTTAGTACATCGATAAATCATTTCACTAATTAATCGATAATTCTACAATATATAGTTTGTTATGATTGATTATTTAAAAAATCAAATCAAATAAAATTTTGTAACTTTTAATTGTAGAAGGGTTAATATGAAAGTTGACATTATTTTGTAAATCACTTACCCATGTCACTTTGTATACCATCTTCTCTCTCCATCTTATCTGTTTCCTCCACTAAAACCTTCCATGGCTTTTGTACCAGAGAAATCACTTAGGTTTCGTTAAATATAATCAACCTATTGCTTTATTTGTCTTTTCTTTTTGTTGAAATGAGATGCATGATGCGTCTACTGCTTACAGTTTCAAACTTAAACAACCACAAGACAAATACATAGGATTCTTAACTCATAGCATGTCAACAAAAGGCTGGCTGAAGATATTCAATAACAAAATGATCAGAACAACATAAGATTGCATTAACACTTGGAAAGTATCCCAACCCTAAAAACTTTGATACACGACTCCGGCCGGCTGGACGGTGGGCACATGCCCACCGTATCTAACATGTGCATCCGCCACTGCTGGCGGTAGCATACCGTACCGTATCGTACCGAGCCTTTTAGGTACCGGTAATGAGCTCATTCTAATGCTAGTTTACATTTAGGCCAAGGGAGGGACTGAAAAACACGCATGGCATTTGACCTCATTTTGGGTAGCTTGAAAACTGGCCTAATAGGGATCTGTGTTAGAGTTATAATCTTGATTAGTTGAACATGTGTTATTATTGTATTGTACATATGTTAGGAATTATGTTATTATTATCCTAAGTCTAGAAATACAAGGTTGTGAACCGATGTGTCACAATCTTAAGGAGACGGTTATGTTAGGTATGAAGGGTCACGACGGTTAGTCACAACCGGTCGGAATGTATATATAGGGTTGAACCTCTTCATTTGTAAATGTGTGTATGTTATGTTTAAATAACTAACTTACAAAATTCCTTCTATATTTCCTATACTCTTTTCCTCCAAATAATCGATTACTTTCAAACTCTCAATCGCATACACATCAATTTCTATCAATCTGGACTTTGGGTCAGTGTAATTAGACAAAATTATATTTGCTAAATATCACATCTTTTTTGGCGTTTGAAAGGGGTTAAGTTGAATGAAGGAGAAGACTTGAAGATTGTATTGATGGGGTCAGTCAATAAGGAGAAAATTACAAATGTGATGACCAGTATACTCTCGTTTTGGATTCTCATAAATAACGCACATAAGTGGAAGATATTTGAAATCTTGATCAGACAGTTTCTTAGGGGCAGTTTGTTTTTTGCTCAGAAACACTTTTGACCTCTTTTTTCTGCGTCGCACAGACGTTTAAGGTCTGCAGATTGTTTGTTTTTGGAAGATCTTTCACTCAAAAAGGTCTTGCTAACCTTTTCTTGGTGCAGACTTGTTCCAAAGGTTTATTAATTTTCAGTACTTTTTTCTCATTTTTATGTGATATTCTTGTTTTATTTAATACAAATGTCTTTTTTTAATTTAATTGATTTGTTTTTAAAAAGAAAAATTAAAAAAAAAACTAATAATAATAAATAACCAATAACGCCTCCTCCACACACCCCACCACCCGTGGTTTTTTTGGGGGAGAGCAAAGCCCATTCTGCTGATGTAGCCGCATGTTGCTACATGACCCCTTCACCTCCTACCATATGACTGTGTACCCTTTAGTCTTAAAAAAAAAAATCTTGGCACTTGAAGGATCTATCATTATTCATCTGTATCCACTAAAATCACGTATAACTTGTTTTGATTATTGATAGATCGGACCACATCATTGAAGCCACATGGAAGTTTCTATGTGCGTCCATCTCCCGTATGAGAGGGGTTGAGGATGACTGATGGAGAAGACTTGAAAGAGTCAGGAAATTAATGTATTGATGGGATGGTCAGTAAGGAGAAAATTACAAAAGGGACCACCAGTACTCTCTGTCTTAGGCCTCTCATTAATACTTCAGAAGAGTGGTGAGAGGTTAAGATATCTCTCCTGTTTTGAAGGGGGTTAAGGATGAGTGGAGGAAAAGAGTAGAAGACTCAGGAAATTAAAGTATTGATGGGGTTGGTCAATAAGGTGATAATTGCAAAAGACGACCGGTAGTATCTGTTTTTTGGCTTCACGTAAAACCGCAGAGATTAAGGATGCATATAATATAATATATGTGGAGTCTCTCAAAACACGGGTTATAAGTTGGATATCTTTCCTGTTTTACTTACAGTTAAAATGATTATTATCTTCTGTTTCATATCCCTTTTCCTCTTGTCTCACTCTGATGCTGCTGCAGACACAAACCTTTCTATGCCTATCTCCTGCCCAGAAAGTTTCAGTTGCCCTGGTTTGGTCCCGTTCAAGTACCCGTTTTACAATGTCACAGACACGCGATGTGGGTTGATCAAGGTCAACTGTACTTTGAAAGGTGGTGAGGTGCAACTTGGAGGACAGTCGTATGAGATTGTTTGGAGCAATTTCGATTTTGATCATAATACTAGTAATTTAGGCATCTGGAACAGAACATTTGAGCAGCTTGTGAAAAGCAATAGCTGTGAGGCCCTTATGAATACTTTCAGTTTTCCAAGTCCAAGCCCTCTTTTGTATTCCATTTCAATATTTCCAAACATCACCCTCTTCAAATGCACAAAAAAACTCAATTCTGCTAATCATACAGATGCTTATAATTTTGACACATTATTACAAGAGCCACAACACATGCAAAGATTACACTTTCTACTATAACTACTTCAATGGAACTGTTCCCAATGACCTCCCACCTACATGTCAAGTAGTGTACCTACCTGTGAAATTGTCAACTAGTCCAGGACTTGATGAAACCAACATATTTTCTCTTCTCACTTCCTATACCTCTATTACATTTAACTTGTCACACTCCTGTAGCAAGTGTCAAAAAGAAGGCCGATTGTGTGATATTGACAAGGGACATGTTCAGTGCTTAGACGTCAAATGGGGTATTTACAGCTTCTTTTCCCTGTTCTTTTACTTTTATCATATAACATAAACGACAGAAAGATATTTCTAACATATCCTATATTATACACTTTTGTTGGTTCGTTGCTGCAGTACAACCTGGCGGAGAACAGACCCAAATTTCAAATCAGGGTAATATGCATCTACGATCCTATGCACTGTCAATGGATGTATAAATCCACACGCCAGACTTTATGCGCCTAACATAGTCTTGAAATTAATATTGTTATTATTTGGTTGTTGCACACAGGAAAACATGGCAGAGAATGGACAACAACTAAGATACTTGGTAATATGCAACTTTTATCCTATTTGATATTACTGGATATGTAACTATGCAAACACGTATACATAGGAATATATTTGTATTCTGAGTCTGTTGCATTTTCTTGTTTTAGTTATAGCTGGAGCAATCACTGTCCTCATACTATCTTTGGTCATCTTCATAATCTGGCGTCAATGTAAGAACAACTTTTTTTTTTCCTATGTCTCATCAAAGAACACACCTTAAAAACCTTAAAGACTATAGTAATAAAAATATTAATTACAATTTCGTTCAATTACCAATTTTAAATTATTGAAATTTAATAAGTTACAAATATGTTTTGTTAAAAGTTTAAATCAAGTGGAACTCTAGCTTAAAATAAAACTTATTTAACAAGCAAGACTAAGCTCAAACTATATATATCGCCCGCTTGACGAGTCTCGCAAGCACATATTGTTTATAGAAATATAATAACTTTTATTTAATATATGAATACTGCTTTATGGTATCTAATGATATGTCATGATGATGATGATGATAATGATAAGCGATTCTAATGTGTAAAGTGAGCATATGTGAAATAATGACATAGATGTTTATCCTTTGTTATGGATATACAATCGATCACCTAAGGTGACACCGAATAAAACACTCAATATGTAAGTAGTAAAGATCCATTTTGAAGATAAATAAAAATGATCTAACTTTCTTATATGTAAGACTATAAGGAATGGAGGGGGGGGGGGGGGGGAGGGGGGAGGGAAGAAATATTATTATTATTATTATTATTATTATTATTATTATTATTATTATTATTACTACTATTATTATTATTATTATTATTATTATTATTATTAATGTGTGTGTTAAAGTTAAAAAAAATATCAGCCAATCACAAACAAGCAGGTACCGCCCCACGCCGGTGGGAATTCTCCCGCCCAAGGGGCTTCCCCCCATTCCACGCCCAACAGGGGTGGTGTAGAGGGCTTGAAGGGGTTTTTCCACGCCACTTCCCCCTCCCCCCCCCCCCTCCGGATGCTCTAATAGTAGGTTCAAAATCATATATACTATCTTAATATGATTAGTGACTTGCTTAGACCTAATTAATAAATTACCTGAACACAAACACAGTGAATACTTGTACAAACCCATCATGGATATATCCCGTGAGTCCAAAATATGACTTTACATAAAAGCACATATATGGCAATTTAGAAAACACAAGGGACAAAAAAAACACAATGCACAGTCCAAAAAAACACCGTATTTAGAAATACACAATGTACAGAAAAAACACAATGATCAAAATAAAAAGGGTTATTGGATTTTATTAATCCAAACTTTCACTCATTGGCCGGCAATAATTTGTACTACAAAAATTCCCAACAACGATTCCAACTTTCAACGTATTGGTCGACAATGAACCTTTGTTAACTGAGAACTAACATTATGGTACTCGTTGGAAAGATAATAAAACACTCGCTAATTTGGTGGATTTTTTTTAAATACTGTATAAAAAAGTTATTAATGTTTAAAGTCATAGGGAAAAGTGCATATGCTATACACATGAGAGATAAAAAAACAATCTTATCCCTAATTTGGATGGAATTCAAGGGTGGAGATGGCAGCACCGAGTGTCATGTGTTCCTATCCCTATTTCTTTATTATATATATAAATATAAATATAGATATAGATATGTTGTATCTATAATTATAATAAATTAGTTAAAACGATTTATTTATGTTAGGATGAGTTTGAAAAGAAAAAACTGAGAAAAACTCGAAAAACCACTATCAATCAATCAAAAAGTATTTTGAGAAACCGGTTGCACCACTTGTCATTAAAAAAAAATTGATTGTTTACATAAATAGATTTATAATGGAGTTGGTTAATAATTTTAACTACAAAATTAAGTTTATAGTCTAACTAATTTATGGTATATGTAATAACTAGGTTAGAGTTATGTGAAATTCAAGATTAAACAAAGGATAAAATTGACGTGTTCTGTGATTAACAACTAGGGGTGAGCAATAACCGGAAAAAATCTAACCAAACCAAATCAATTGAAAACTGAATTAACCAAAAAAGCAAATTAACTTATAATTGGTTATTGGTTTTTTGTACCCATAGTTAACCAAACAATTCATATATTCTTAGTTCTTATACCTTCATCTGATGCATTTATACCCTCATTTCATGTCTTTTTTAAGCAAAAATTTTACCCAAAGTTTAGTTTTGGTTATAAACAAAAATAAACTAAACCAAACTAAAAATGACAACTTACAAAATAAACTTAATAAAATAATTGATTGGTCAATAAGATCGATTAACGAATGACATTGGTTTTTATTGAGAGTAATAACTGAACCGAACCATGCACACCCTTAGAAATAATTGTGTTCCCCGCAGCACCGCACGGACACATGTAATTAGATTTCTTAAGGAGGTCATTAATATTGTAACTGCATAATTGAATTTGTAGTCTAACAAATTTATGGTATATATAATAACTAGTTTTATACCCGCCGCACATTGCGGCTGCGGGGGCGACCGACTTACTACGTCGTACGTTGCGTGGTTGCAACCTAACGATACCGTCTCATACAACGGACATCAGTAGCTTCCATAATCACTTGTCATCATCGGCCTGAGAAAGCAAATATGTGTATTTGTAGAATACATGGAAAACAATCATTGACCACCACTCACACGAAGGTGAGGGGGTGGAGAGGGCCCAGACTCGACAATTGCTACTGTGTCATACGTTGCGCGGTTGCATCATATCGATGCCATCACACACAATGGATAGCAGCAGGTTGCTTAATTAGTTGTCATCATCTCCATACCATGCGACAATGGCTAACATGAATGATGCCTCAGGCGCTATAAAATGGCTCAGACGCTAAATCATAATAGCACATCAACCAGTTGCATTGTAAGTGTATTACTACTCACACCACCTTCACAGCCAACGTGCGAATGCAGCAGGGAAAAACAATTTTGTCATCATCGCCTAAATAAAAAAAATCCAAAAATAAATACAACGACGAAAACAATCAATAGGGCAACTGACTATGTACTTCGAATATACCTTGAATGATGGGTAAATGAAGCTAAATAATGTATTGCAAGTGTAGCATACCTTTGTTCTACTTCAATATCAATCGAAGGGATTTAAGGTATAAATGACCAATTTCAGCTTATCATCAGTTTCATGCTTAATGAAATTCCTAGCAAAATAACATGATTTCAATTGTGATGCAGTATGTTGAACACAGATTGATAATAGATCGAAAGTCGCCAACGTTCCTACCTCCACATTATAATCAAATAAATCAAAAAGGAGCTCTAAGCACCCTTTAAAAATAGATTAGTTATCTTTGCTCGTATAACAAAGTAACAAACATATTAGGATCAGCAGCCATTACCACATCAAGAGCAAGATTCCTAACACCAAAGTACCAGACAAAACGTTTACCAACAAAAACTCATATGTTGTACGCAATAGCCCAGGGGGTCGATGCCTTCAATTTTGAAAATAAGCGAGACGTCTATATAACTCATAAACTTATTACAACTGAGGACTATGAATGAGCAATAAACATTTCACATAGTAACCAATCAATGCAGGGAGCAAGTGCTCGCTTCAATCTATTTCTTTATCTTACCATTTGAAAAGGATGTCTTACTCGAGAACAAAGCAGCAGGTTATAAGTAAAGATGCTTAAAAATCTTCAACAAAAGTACTCCACAACACATCAATATCCTTGACATCTATCTGATTTGCGCTATGGAATACATTATAGCATTTACCCAAAGATGCCTAGCTGCTGTATTTTACTAATTCAGCGCAACATACCTCCTTTGACATTCAGAAAACTTAAAACATTTTTTTTACCCATAATAAATTCCAACATCAAGACAGATAGTTCTACGTAAAAGCAAAGGCCCAGGCGTACAGTGCTATGTCGACCAGTTGCGCTGCAGTTGCATTGTCACGGTCGACATTACATCTTGTACGTAAACATCATAGCCCGGTATCAGTAATTGCATCTACAATCCCATATAGTGTTTCGGTTTGTAATTTCAACAACGAAGGGTAAGCCACCGGATTACACATCTAAACCGATAACCAAAGCGTAAACCAAGTCAGTATTTTAACGCGAACAAAATACCGATTCCAAAGCCATCAAGCTAAAGCCAAAAGGATAGGTAATACGAAATCGTAAAGTGCAAGCACAAAGCAAGACAGTTAAAGCCTCTGACATCGAATGCAATACAATGGCATGTGAATCAGTCGCCTTGCACAACCTCGGATACGCGATCATCATGAGCGAATATCAATAGTTGTAGCACGCGAATAACAACATATATCAGAAATACAATGACATGTCGACCGGTTACACTATGGAAAGCAGTAGTAAGGCATACAGATAATGTACAAAGCGAAACAGTAAAAGTAACTCACAAAGCGTGTTGATCATACGAAATCGGGCTGCGTAAACACCTAGGCTCAGGCATACAGTGATATGTTGACTGGTTGCGCTGCAATTACACCATCACAGTCGACATTTAACAACGAAGGATAAGCCACTAGATTACACACCTAAACCAAACAGAATACCGATTCCAAAGCCACCAACCTAAAGCCAAAAGGATAGGTAAGTAGTGTGCGTAGCAGCAATCGCCATCCCCACCGCTCCCAAAACACAATCACCATAGGTAATATTCTTTGTCTTGTTGGTGTCGATGGTTCAACTGCAAATTCAAAATGACAGTAATAATATTAAAAAGGAGGAGAAGAAGAAAGAACCTGTTTCATTATGTTCGAAGATGAAGAACAAACATGGGTCGACCGCCAGACCTAGCACGACCACCACCATCACCGTACAGCACCAGCACAACCCGGTTTTGGAATTAAAAAACCCCCCAAAATATAAAACCTCATCCCTGAGTTGGTCGAATACCAGCGCTATGACCGCCGCTACCTAGGGTTTCACAAATGAACCCAGCAACAACGGTGGGCCTAACAGATATCACCGGTAACAGTGAGCAAAATTAGGGCTCAGAGGAATACATATTAGACAGCCAGCAAGGAGCACCTGATAAGAGAAGCAGGAAGGCGACGACCAAAAGCGGATGAGGATGCATCGGATTAGGTTAACTTAAGGCACCGTGGAGGGACAAGTGGACTGAAACAAACACTTCATAAAGGAGAGCAAATGAGAATAGTACAAATGGCTCAAAATATTGTATTAAGCGAAACAGTAAATGCCTCTCACATAGAATTTTGGTAATTGTATTCTTATATAAGGGGGGAAGGGGTGTCTCACTGATTTTTTTCCACTTAACTGATTTTAACTAATCCTGCACTGCCACATCACTTCACTGAAACACTTTTTGGTGGCAGCACTCCACTGATTCTTTTATTTATTTTCATCTAAATATATATCTAAACTTTTTTTTAATCTACCACCGTTTCAAATATTTATACGGTCAAATAATAAGTCAAATTAGCATTAAAACCATCGACCAAACCATTCAAAAAATTAAATACCTTCGTAACCGTCCAATAAAATTTAATTTTTACATGGAAACCGTGCCAAAAAATAAATTCTATAAACTTAACCATCCCAAAATTTTTATATAAATACCCACAACCGTGGGGTTAAAACTCACACTTTTACCACGGTTTAAACAAACAAACACCCAAAGATGACTCGCTGGAATGAGGAAGGAGAGATGGCGTCGGTGGTGTGCTACAAAGATGCCGAAAGGGACCCGACCCTACAACAACGCAGGGGGAGGAGGGGTCGCGCCCCGAGGGGTTCTGGGACCGATTGTTGGCCGACTTTAATCAACAAGTAGGCATCAACGACCGGACCATCGAGAGCTTGTAGAGAAAGTGGACTGATCTCAACAATAAGTGTGATCGATCGACCACGCTCCATTCCCGCACGTTGAGGGAGAACCCGGGCATCGACCTGGAGTTGGCTATTGAGTTCACCCATGTGGAATATGTGGCTCGATACAACAACAGTTTTGACCATGTCTCGGCATGGCAACTGTTACGCCAACTTTAGGTTTTTTTATTTCTTTTAATGTATTTTTATGTTAAATATTAATGAATTTCGCTTTTTTATGTTCTTTGTGTTTTTTTATTTAATTTGGTTTTAATTTATTTTTATGATTTAATTTAATTTAAACAATATTAAAACAAACAGTTAACATAATAAAGCAATATTAAACAAACGGTTAAAATTATTATTTTAAATCAAAATAAAAAAAAACCACTTTACCAGCCCGTTAAAAAGAACTAGAAAACGGTTCACGGGACCACTACCAGCATGGGTGGCGGCGGTGTTACCGTGCTGGTAGTGGGGTACCCGTGACTATTTCTGGTGATGCCCCGTCCCCCAAATATTATTCCATTATGTTTTATTATGTATTTAATCACTTAATGAGCATGTGAGTGCAAAATATAATTAAGGCAGTCAAATTCATAAAAGACAATTTTACCCCCTTAAATTCTTAAAAATTAAAGTAGAAAGACAATCTCGTCCTCATATGTATTATAATGTAGATTCACATATATAATACACTTGATGCACGGGTGATTCTTATTTTTGGTAATATATGACAAACACATATTTTTGTCGCCTTAACCCACTATTCCACTTTCTAGAATGGATTTATTGATGAACTCACGTCTATTGATGGATGCAGTTCTTGGTGTAGAAAGAAGGAAAATTGGATTGAGAAAAAATGCAAAGTACAATGTTAAAGTTGAAATGTTTTTAAAGAATCATGAATTCCTAGCTCCTAAATGGTACTCTTATGCACAAGTTGAGATCATGACAAACTCCTTTAAGTGCAAATTAGGCCAAGGTGGTTTTGGTACTGTGTATAAAGGAGTGATGGGAAACCAAAACCAGGTGGCAGTGAAGGTTTTAAATGAACTAAAAGGTGACGGGGAAGATTTTATTAATGAAGTTGCCAGTGTTGGCATGACTTCTCATGTTAATATTGTGGGTCTTATTGGATTTTGTGTGGAGGGTCGTAAAAAAGCTTTGATCTATGAATTCATGCCTAATGGTTCCCTAGAGAGGTTCATATACAATCGTGATTCCTCGAATAGTAGCCAACTTGGGTGGAAAAAGTTATACCAGATTGCAGTTGGGATTGCTCGAGGTCTAGAATACTTGCATAGGGGTTGTAGCACACGAATATTACATTTTGACATAAAGCCACATAACATTTTGTTGGATACAGATTTTTGTCCTAAGATATCCGACTTTGGGCTCGCCAAGTTATTCCGTGAAAAACAAAGCAAGATATCCATGTCCAATTTGCGAGGAACACCCGGTTACATCGCTCCTGAACTATTTTCTAGAAATTTTGGACAGGTTTCCCACAAATCAGATGTTTATAGTTATGGAATGATGATTCTAGAAATGGTTGGAGGGAGAAAAAATATCGAGGTTGAAGTTGATCATACAAGTGAGATATATTTTCCTCACTGGATATATAAGAAGGTTGAATTGCATGAAGAACAACTAGGATTGCACGGGATTGTTTGCGAGGAAGAAAATATGATTGCAAGGAAGATGATTATCGTGGGCTTGTGGTGCATACAAACTAACCCCTTGAGCCGACCAACAATCACTAGAGTGTTGGAAATGTTAGAAGGGGACTTAGCATCACTAGAAATCCCTCCAAAACCTTATCTGTCTTCTCCACCAAGATGTGTAGGTTCCACATCTACAAATTCATTGCTTCCTTATTGTTCTTATAATGGTTATTGATGGGAAGTGTGCATATACAACTTGTAACTAGTAAATCCATTGGTTACTAATGTAAAAAATGTATGTTAATTAGCTATGATGATTATTGTTGGGTACTAAAAAATAAATAGTGGTTCCCTCTCTCTCTCTTTTTTTTTTAATAAAATGAATGTTGGGCTACATTTTGGGCGAGGGACCGGAAAACAACCAATACAACAACCATTCAAACAATACTATATTACAAGAATATGGTATAGTGATGTTAATATGTTATAGTAAGTTTATATTAATAAAATAAAATGGCGTCTAGCTAAAGTGTACTTTTCGGTCTTCTTCTTGAAGTTAAGATTTTAATAAGCTAAGACGTGTTAGTGAGGGGAACCACATGAAACTTTGTAATAAGTCAAAAGTCTTGGTCAATATGGAAAAAAATGACCAAAGTGATAGAATTTCTAATGTGAAAGTTTATTAAATGTTGTCCCCTCTCCCATTATATTAACATACAGAGGTAAAACTATGAATATCATGTATATAATGCAATAAAGGAGTCTCAAGAATGCAATAAGTTGGGTACCTCTTCTGTTGGAATTTGAAATGATTCCCGTCTTCTTTTTCATGTCTGTTATTCACTATGCTACAGACATAAACGTTACTGTGCCTGTCTGCCCAGAAAGTTTCAGTTGCTCAGGTTTTGGATGCGTTCAAGTACCCGTTTTACAATGTCACACACACGCGATGTTGGTTGGTCAAGGTCAACTGTACTTCGAAAGGTGGAGAGGTTCAGTTTGGAGGTCGGTCATATGAAATTGTTAATAAGTTTCATTCGGATAATAAGACTGATCTTTTAGTCATCAAGAACAGAACAAATGAAAGTTGTGAAGCACTTATGAATAATTTCACTTTTCTAAGTCCAAGCCCTCTTTTGTATACCATTTCAATATTTTCCAGTATCACTCTCTACAAATGCACAAAAACTGTCTCTTATGCTCAACAACCATATGCTTATTTTTACCAACATGGTTACAATAGCTACACCGGATGCAAAGATCACAACTTCTACTATAACTACTTGAATGGAACTGTTCCAAGTGACCTTCCACATACATGTTAGGTAGTGCAGTTACCGGTGAAAACCCCAGGTAGTCCAGGACTTGATGAAACCAACATATTTTCTCTTCTCTCCTCAAACACCTCTATTATATATAATTTATCACCTTTCTGTAGTAAGTGTAAAAAACATGGCCACCAGTGTGACACTGAAAACGGGCAAGCTCGGTGTTTAGATGTCAAAAGGGGTATTTACAGCTTCTCTTTTTCTCTTTAATATTCCCTCATTTTCACCTTATTATGGATATACCAGAATGAAATTTCTAACATCCATCTAATGTTTTTTTTTTTTTTTTGTTGCCCTATAATAGATACTTTTGTTGTTACAGAAAAGCCAAGCAAAAAACAAAGCAGCCATAGGATAATTAAAATTTTGGGTAATACGCCTCTTTGATCCTCTATGTTATTGTTGGATATATATATGATTGCATACTCACACATACATGTTGAAACCAGTGCTTAAATGTGTTGCATTTTCTTGCTCTAGTTATCGTTGGATCCGCCATAATCCTCATGATGTCTACTGTCGTCTTCATAATCTGGCGTCTATGTAAGAACAATCCTTTTTCCTATGTCTCATCAAAGAACAAATCTTTTAACCTTGAAGACATAAGTCTCTCCTGTGGACTCTCTGTTTTCTCCTATGAAGAGCTTGAAGATGCCACCCAAAATTTCGACCCTTCTCGTGAACTTGGGGATGGAGGTTTCGGAGTTGTTTATTATGGCGAGAACGTTTGTTTAAACAAATATGCCATTAATTGTTCATGTCCACTTCCAATATCTCCACCTGATCTATGTGTCTTTCTGAATAAGGTAAACTCAAAGATGGGCGAGAAATTGCAGTGAAGAAACTTCACGAGCACAACTACAATCGAGTCCAACAATTTAGAAATGAGATTGAAATCCTAACCAGATTAAGGCACCCAAATCTTGTAAACTCAAAGATAGGTGAGGTATACCGCGTATCGAACCCGTTATCTCGCGAAACGTCTCGGTTTTATCTTAGGCCCGCTAATAAATTATAAAAAGTAGTCGGTTTTGTTCGAAATGCAAAACCGAGCATAGATATAAATATTTTTGATGCCCGACGCGTGTTTTCAGAACACGCGTTTAAATCGCGTTAATTTAACCGGTCAGAGTTTCGATTGTAAAAACGGTCAGTAAACTTCCGAAACTCAATAATTAACAATATTTAAAATAAATATTTAATTTTTAATAATAAAAATCACGTCGGTGTAGATCGGAAGTTGCCGGGTGTCACATCCTCCCCATGTTACAGAAATTTTGTCCTCAAAATTTGAGGTAGGATATCATCCAAGAACCAACGGTAATACAACAAAACAGTCAACGAACTTGCCGGTACAAATGGCACGAAATAAAGTTTCAGAACCAACTGGATGCAAGGTGTAAACAATAACTTCATCAACAAATACTATTGGCGCACCTCAAACGAAATAACTAGTGCACCAACTTTCTCATTACACGCCGCAGGGTGTGTTTGGATTTAAGGTAATAACAAACAAGTTGATGAAAGTGAGACATGTCAATAAAAATCATTCATTATTCCAAGTCGATTGAATATTCACCGCAAGGTGCTGTATCAAATTCCAACAATTCGATTCAACTGAAATGTCGATTTTAAAGAAACTCATCGACGAAGTATCAAAGGATTCATTGCCCACAATGGCCTGACATAGCAAGACTAGAAGACGAACATTACGAGCAACGTAATGATAAAACAAATCATTAATGAAACAATTGTTTGATGCGAAGCCCTACAATGAACCTTCACAGGTTTAAAGAATCCAAACATACAATAGTTGACACATGTACAAAAATGCGTGTCTAATTTGGTGAAAAGAATAAGGAATCAACAAAAATTAAATTCCTTTATGATTGAATGTTGAAGGCCACAAATACAAAAGAAGAGAGATGTAGATCGTACTCAAAAGATATAACTAGGTTCTACAACATGAACCTTAGAAGTTCAAGAAACAAGATCATCAAGATCTTAAACTGGTTTAAGAAAAGCAAGGTCGCGAGTGACACGAACAGGGGAGAATCGACAATCACGTGCGTGACAACAAAAGAATGAAACACCCTTATCCATTATTTATATATATAAATATATATACAACAACACATAGGATACCCTCATGATAGAATTTCTTAGAACTATCAGGTGCCTGTAAATTTGCAATAACGTGACGTCTACGTTATCAAAAATTTACCTCACCAGATCATCCTATTAACCTCCATCATAAGTTGTATCACGAGCACTCGTCACATTCATATCATAACACGTATATATATACAACATAATATAATGTTCATCGTGTGCGCCACCTTTCCGAGTGCTCTTCCCGTCCGCATTCCCGCTTCTCAGCATCATCAGCAAAACGAGGTGCCTCATCAAGACGCCTTCGGCCCAACCCGACCTTGATGACATAGCATACTCCGAACCAGGGATGTGAGACCGCAGATGCTGCAACGATCCCTTTGCCAACTCGTCCAACTAACGCGGCACGTGTGAGCGTTCTAGATACGTCCAAGCTTGAGTCGACAACCATTGGCGATACGTACTATATATACTTTAAGTAAATGCACACAGTATATAAACAAGTAAGTTGTTTCACATACCAAGAAACAATGACTCAGCTAACTCTATGTGAATAACCGCTCTGAAGTCTAAAACGATGACTCGCCAGTCACCAGTGAGGTATGCCTAACCACCACGTGTTATTATCCTTTCTATATACCACTATAGAAAAATACCGACTTCCTATTCACATAAGAAAAATAGATGTTCCTTGCGCCGAAGGAATGCACGCTGAGCTAGTGTGATACACTAATAGTCACGTAACATACTTGGCAACGGTTGGAATTCCAGTTCCTAGGCGTTCATACTAAATATCATGTCTTAGAAATTTTGGTCCCAACTTCAAAACAAACTCAGGTTAAAGCCTAGATATCTACCCAGACACCTAGTTCGCTAAAACCTATGGCTCTGATACCAAACTGTCACACCCCGACTTTTCCCTCGTCGGTTGCGACGTTTGGTGCCTTTGCCAGCGCAGCGGAAAGTTGCATCTAAGACTCTTATTCCCTGAACGCCATTGCTAACCCTCTAGGATCCCCGATCCCAATACGTCGACTACTCCAAACCGTGCCGTTACCAAAGTTTAAACCTGAAAGACATACTTAAAAGTCAACATATAATGCTGGTGAGTTCACAAGTTTTATAAAAGAGTTGTAATAAGTTTGAAAAGATCATATCCGTTACTACTAGGTTATAAGAACGTTAGCTAGACGTTAAGTGTTTGTTTACTACTGCGGTTGGGAACCCATTACTATACGTTTATAAGTTGTTGAAGTTTGCCCAGCTGTTTTGGCTATAACCGATGCCTCGGCGAGCCAGTAATAAGAGACAATATGCACCCGCCCGACCCAGCCGTCGAGTGGGGTTTGTGAGGCCCAATAGATCTATCCACATTTCCCCCGTTGTGCATCCCCGCACATTCATGGTTTCCCCCTGGGACTTTCCATAAAAGCCGCATAGTATTTGTAAAGTAACCATAGTATAACATGACCTTTAGTAAGTAAGTATGTAAAATGTTTCTTCCCCGAAAGTAAAACCAGTAAAAGTAGGGTCGTGACACTCACGCACCCATTTCATTTTTCAAAGACTTGTTCGTTTGGAATTCCTCAGGTTTGCATAAAAGAAGCATGTCTTCCACCCCGAAAACATTTATAAAACAGTAAAAAGTGGGGTCATGAACTCACCTCAATTTCCATGCTAAGCTAGCAAATAAAGTCCAAGCCTCGACCGGCTTCCTCGTGCCCTATTACAACAAAGGACACCTTAAAGTCTAACACATATAAACCTAGCCTATAATCCGGCTAAAAGGTAGTTTATCCAACTATCTAACTCGTGTGTATAACTCGAGTACTAATATGCTTTAACTCGACGAACCGATCGTGACTTATCTTACTTATGTGTTAACACACGACATAGTACCCAAGTTGCGCACTTGTCACCATTCGTGTGTACACCACGTTGGACTAATATTACGAAACGTATAACTTATCCCGAGCCGTAGCTCGTCTTATAATTATATTTAGGAAAATATTCTTTGATGAAAATATAAGTATAGTTATTTAAAATCGATTAATAACAATATCGCTTCTTTTCCAATCTTTAAAGGTTTCAAAATATTAACTTTTTGTATAATTCTTTTCTCCAATACGCTGAGCGTTTTGTAATTCAAAATCGTTAAAATAGAAATGTTTTAGTTACTAAAATCTTTAAAGGTTGACGCAATTGACGCTCAGTAAATAATATGCATTTGTTTGGAAATAGCGTTCGACGTTTTTCTTTAAATGTTGCAAGAAATCGTTTGTCAAAAATACTTGAAGATTGTTGATAATGAATTATACAACAAATATCGCCTTCGTTTACGCTTATAAATTTTATAAAATTTCGGCAGAGTTTCCTCTGTTTTTGTACAAACCAGGCAACACAAGTCGCCTACAATTTTCCCAAAAATCAATATCAAACACAAATCCACATTTTGTTTATCCGCAATTCCAAATCAGACGAGACTTATACGTTTCGACGCTTTTACATAAACTACACTTATTTGAATAAAGACACGACAATGTATATGTATATTATAGTCCAACCAATTTAGTCCGGGGTCCAATAATACCAAGTCACACTTTATATACTTATCAATAATAATATTGTCGGTTCGTTCGCAAGACACTATTTATATATATTTATATCTTTATAAAAATACAATGTTTATAAAAATGAAATAATGAAATATGTACGAATTCAAGTATACCGAATCACACGCGAGTAACCCGAAGCCGCCTCGAACTGCGTGTAGACCGGAACCAAAGTTTGACCAGCTTTGACCGCGCGTTGACCGAGGCTTGACCATCCAGATCTGACCCGAACAAGACCCGTACCGAACCCGATCTCGTACCGAATCTGACCCGAACACCAAAACCACCAAACCTTGATCCGAACCACAACCTTAACCCGAACCCGATTCTGACCCGCGTTGAAACCATCTCGAAACAAGACCCGACCGGTCACGAAGACTCGAACCAGACCCGAGCCGAACCTGATCTGGGATCTAACCAACCCGGCCCAAGACCCGAGACCCGTGCGCCGCTGCCTCTGCAACCACCACCACCTCCGGACACCCACCACCATCTCCGGACACCCACCACCATCTCCGGCCACCCACCACCGAACCCGAACCTCTAGCCGAAAGCCCCGAAGAACCGACGCCTTGAACCACCAAACCCGGCCACTCTAACCTGCACCCGAGCCCTCACCACCAAGATACACCACCACCATGAACTGCCACCATAACAGGAACCAAACCCGACCCCAAAACCTCCGATTCCCCACTGTTTATGCCCGATTGGGCCTGGAAACGCAGCGCCGCCGCCCTGGCTTCTGTTTCTCGGCCATGGAGACCTGCGCCGCCACCACCTAAGCCTGGTGGTGGCCGGCTGTTTCTGAAAGGAAGAAGACAGAGGGACGAGCCGGAGAGGAAGAGGGGAGAGAGAGAGAGAGAGAGGGATTGCAGAGAGTTAGGGGGGGGGGGGTGTTTGGCTGCGGGTATCAAATGGAGGAAGAAGAAGATAAGGTTGCTTTTATAGCTAGGGTTGGTAGGTAGGTGAGGTATACCGCGTATCGAACCCGTTATCTCGCGAAACGTCTCGGTTTTATCTTAGGCCCGCTAATAAATTATAAAAAGTAGTCGGTTTTGTTCGAAATGCAAAACCGAGCATAGATATAAATATTTTTGATGCCCGACGCGTGTTTTCAGAACACGCGTTTAAATCGCGTTAATTTAACCGGTCACAGTTTCGATTGTAAAAACGGTCAGTAAACTTCCGAAACTCAATAATTAACAATATTTAAAATAAATATTTAATTTTTAATAATAAAAATCACGTCGGTGTAGATCGGAAGTTGCCGGGTGTCACATCACCTCCACGGAGAACAAGCAAATCCATACCAGTTAACATGGCCCATACGGATGAATATTGCCATTGAAACCGCCAGTGCACTGGTGTACCTTCACGCTTCTCAAATCATACATCGAGATGTAAAGATAACCAACGTTCTTCTTGATCACAATTTCTGTGTAAAAGTAGCAGATTTTGGTCTCTCAAGACTCATATCACAGAATGCCACTCATGTGTCAACAGCTCCCCAAGGAACCCCAGGATACGTGGATCCACAATATCACCAACGCTTTCAATTAACAGATAAAAGCGACGTTTACAGCTTTGGGGTTGTCTTGATTGAACTTATATCATCAATGGTGGCTGTCTACTTAAACAAGTCTCAAGACGAGATTAGTTTGGCTAACATGGCTTTAAATAGAATCCAAAGATGTGAAATTGATCAATTAATGGACCCGGTTTTATTATCAGATTCGAATCTTGAAACTATGAACATGATCACATTGGTCGTAGAATTGGCTTTTAGGTGTTTACAATATGATTCAGCCATGAGGCCTACGATGAATGAGGTGCTGGATGTGTTGATGGATATTCAAGCCGTGGGTAGAACAGACACTTATAACAGTACCAGAGACTTACAAAACGTGAATGTGCTGCCTTCATGCGAAACTAATGATGCATTGGTGTTGTTAAAAATCTGACTTAATGTGTACAAATGTTAAAGAATTCTGCACAGCAAGACAATCATTCATCATGGATACACATAAAGAAAGCAGTTATTTCATTCATAACAGTAATTTCTGATAGCATCTCTGTCACATCTCTATACACAGAGGTGCATAATTACGTCTTATTGATTCAAAGGGTTTTTTATTTATAAACTTTCTGGTGTGCTTTTACAATGAAAAGACAATCACAATTTATAGGAAAAATACATTGAACCTAATATGGCAACACAATTGTCTATGGCTGTCAATTTGAGGAAAAAGGAAACTGTGTAATGACTTCCCAATCACCACTAATTATCGTGTAATGACTTCCTAATATGATGCAATCACCATTAATTATGCTGGTCCAATTCTTTTCAACACTCCCCCTCAAGTTGAATAGTGGGATTTCCAAAATTCAACTTGTTCAAGCATTTGTGTAAAGTTTTTTCGTTAACAGCTTTCGTTAGAATATCTGCAAGTTGATCTTCCGATCGAACAAATGGAGGTGTGATGATCTCAGCTTCTAGTTTGTCTTTGATGAAGTGTCGGTCAATCTCTATATGCTTTGTTCTATCATGTTGTACAGGATTTTCTGAGATCTGAATAGCTGCTTTATTGTCACTCCAAATTTTGCTTTGCTCTTGGGGTGGATACCCTATTTCAGTTAAGAGTCTTCGAATCCAAAGTACCTCAGTCAACCCTCTTGCAATCCCACGAAACTTAGCTTTTGCACTTGACAGGCGACTACTTTTTGTTTTTTGCTTCTCCATGTAACGAGATTTCCTCCAACCAAAGTAAAGTAGCCTTACGTGGACCTTCGATCACTCTTATTTCCTGCCCAATCAGCATCAGTATATAAATGGGTCTCTAGGTGACCATTTTATTTGAACAAGACCCATGCCGAGATATCTTATAATTCTAAAGACCGCTTCCATGTGGGTTTTTTGGGGTTGATGCATGAATTGACATACCACCCCAACAGCATATGCTATGTCCGTGCGAGTTTGTGAGAGATATATAATTTTCCTACCATCCGCTGATATCTTTTCTTGTCAGTTGTCTTTGCTTTATCCTCCATATACAGCTTCTGGTTCACGATCATTGGAGTGTCAGCTGGTTTGCAATTAATCATACCTGTTTCTGCTAGTAAGTCAAGAATATACTTCCGCTGACACATGAAGATGCCTTGTTTTGATCTTAAGACTTCGATTCCAAGGAAGTACTTCAGTCTTCCTAGGTTTTTCATTTCAAACTCTGTAAATAAGTTCTTCTTTAATTTGATTATTTGTTCTCTATCATCCCCTGTAATAATCATGTCATCAACATAGATTATTAAACAAGTTATGAGGTTGTTTCTCCGTTTGAGAAACAATGTATGATCAATGTTGCTTTGTTTGAACCCATAGCTTTTCATGGCCAAGGTAAATCTACCAAACCATGCCCTGGGAGACTGCTTTAGTCCATACAAGGCTTTCTTGAGAAGACAAACTTCCCCTTTTTCGAAATCACCTATAAACCCATGCGGAGCTTCCATATAAACTTCTTCTTTTAGTTCTCCATGTAGAAAGGCATTTTTACCATCAAACTGATGTAGTGGCCATCCTTTATTTGCTGCCACAGAGAAGAGAACTCTAATAGTATTGATCTTTGCAACTGGAGAGAAAGTTTTAGAGTAATCTACTCGGTATGTTTACGTGTAACCCTTGGCTACTAACCTGGCTTTGTATCTCTCAATCGAGCCATCAGGTTTATATTTAATTGTAAAAACCCATCGACACCCAATTGTTTTCTTTCCAGCCGGTAGGATACATTTCTCCCATGTGTTGTTCTTTGTCAATGCCTTCATTTCTTCTTCCATTGCCTCTCTCTAGTGTTTTGACTTCAAGGCATGTTCTGTATTGGTAGGTATTATTTAAGAATATAACGATGAAGTAAAGGCCTGGGCTTCTTCGGACAAACTTCCTTTGGCTACATTAGCCATAGGATATCTACTGCCTCTAGACTCCTTTCCTTGGAGAATATCTTCTTGGTGGAACTCCTCGGTTTGCTCTAGGAGGCAACACATATTTTTCTGATGTGCTTTCTGGCACTTGTTCTGTCTCCCGATCTTCATATATGGATGGAGTCCCCTGTTGTGGTTCCTGTACACTTTCACTTGGTTCTGTTGTTTCATTAAGAGTATTTTCAAGAACTTCAGCAGAGTTAGAACATGGGTGAGTGTCACTTACCTCGGGTGCCAGGTTGGGAGCAGTTTCTGGGGTGGCACTGGTGTTTATGTCTTCTACTTGTGTCGATAGAGGTGACTCATCTTGACTGTTAGAACTCGTTTCTTCTTTATAAGTGACATATCTTAACCAGCTTATTGTGTCAGGATATGTTTCCTCTTGTTCTTTGTTTTGAGATGCATAATAGTACTCAGTTTCGAGGAAATCACAATTCATAGTGGTGAACATGTGTTTAGTTTTGGGATTGTAGCATCGGTATCCTTTTTAGTAATACCGTACCCAACAAAAACGCATTTTTCAGCACATGCATCAAGTTTCGTCCTATCAGATTTTGGTATGTGAACAAACACAGTGCATCCAAAAGTTCGGGTTTCAAGGGTAAGAATAGAGGGAGGTTAAGTCATTTCTGAGAGAACCTGTAAAGGGGTTTTTAATTTGAGGATCATGCTTAGAAGTCGATTGATGAGATATGCGGCAGTAGTGATGGCTTCTGGCCACCAGAACTTCGGTACCCGTGACTCTATCAGGAGAGCTCGAGTTATTTCTAAAATAATGCAATTCTTTCGTTCCGCAACACCATTCTGTTCTGGAGTGTGTGGACAAGTGGTTTGATGGATGATGCCTTTTGTTTAAAATTGCTTCATATTGGTGTTAACAAATTCCCCTCCATTATCGGAACAGAAGATTTGAATGGTTTTTTGAAATCGGGCTTGGATCATGTTATAAAAGATGATGAATTTATCAAAAACTTCGAATTTGTTTTTTAATAAGTACACCCACGTCATTCGTGTACAATCATCAACGAATATCACAAAGAAACGAAAGTTTTGCCCCCCAATAATTGGTGCCGGTCCCCAAACATCTGAGTGAATTAATAAAAAAGGTGAGTCAACTCTTGTATTATTTGGTTTAAATGTTTTCCGATGGCTTTTAGCAAGCACACAAGTTTCACAATGCGACTTACAACTTGAAGGAAATAATTTTGTAAATGAAGTATGTAAATAACCCGTAGATGGATGTCCTAATCTTCTGTGCCATAACCAAGCTTCACGTTTCGTTGTCCCGTGAGAAAGCATCACTATCCCATTTTGAGTCACCTCATCTACATAGTATAAGCCATGTCTTTCAGTGCCACACCCAATTATCGCTCCCGTCCTGATATCCTGTAGGATACAAAAAGTAGGTTGCATAAGAACTGAACAATTTAGCTCCTTCGTCACATGACTTATCGAAAGGAGCTTGTGAGATAACGAAGGGACGTATAGACAATTTGAAAGTTTTAGCGTTAACTACAAAAAAAGTCACCATCAAAGACTAAAATATTAAGGACTTATATATCAGTCTTGAATACATTGTATCTAGAACTGATTTATAAGTGACTGATACGATTAGAGACTGATTTTTATGTGACGTATGTTAGTAACTGATAATCAGTCGCTAATATTTTAACACCTTATCTAAGACTAAATTTCAGTCACAAAAATATCTGAGTAGTTTAAGGTTTTAGAGGGAAAATTATTGGCGACTAAATTTTAGTATCAAATACGTTCCTTCTATAATGAAAAACGACCCAAATGTATTAGCGATTGATCTTTAGTCTCTAATATAGAGGGAACATATTAGAGACTAAATATCACTTCTTAATATTTCCAAATAGTTCGAATTTGAGACTAATATCCAGTCTTGAAAGCCTTGCATATATAAAAATATCAAGTACCGATTTTCAGTCCCTAATTATATTATTATGGTGCAAATTCAACATTTTAAGGAGACTACGGCTAAAGATTATTCTTAAATATCTTGTAATTGACCGTATTTAGAACTGATGTTTAGTCTCAGAGTGGTTTTCTAAATGAAATAATTTGATAATGATATTCTGTTTCCAATAATTAATGCATATTATTTCATTTTGATATAATGTATTAAACACTGAAAATTAAATATTGAAACACCTTTCTAAAAAGTTTATCTCAAATTTACGAAAATTTTATCCACAATTTATCAATTATTTAAATTTAAAATATTTTAGGATTATTCAGATATCCAAAATTTTAAAATGCTTAGAGGCCGTTTGGCAACTTCTGAATGGGTAAGTGCTGACCCAGTAAGAGATCTAAGAGGTTCTGAATAGTTAAGTGCTGAATCATTAAGTGATGTTTGGCGACCTACGGACACGCTCCGAAATTCAACTAGGTTAGTGTATGCTGACGTGGCAGGTGGTGGTTTGATAGTGGCGGTGAACAAAGCTAGGTGTTTTGTTTTAAGGATTTATAATAATGTTTTAAAGATTTATAATAATAAAAAGGGGTATTAAATAATCCAAAGTTTTTCCCATTGGCCAATAATAATACGAACTTTAACGTTTGACCAATAATAAACCTTTTTTTTTCTGACGTGGCATTAAAAAAAATAATTTCAACGTCATGTGCCACATCATCATTTTGTACAAGTCAGCATGCCACGTCAGCATACACTGATCCAGTTAGTTCAGAGTTAACGGAGGTTCATTTTTTGTACCCACATGTCCACTTGGGATTATTCTGGGTCAGAGTTAAAGTTTGGATTATTATCGGCCAATGGCCCAAACTTTGGATTATTAAAATCCAATACCCCTTATTATTATTATTATTATTATTATTATTATTATTATTATTATTATTATTATTATTATTACTACTACTACTACATATATGTTAAATAAAAATTTGACAACAAAACTTGAATTTCATGTAACTTGAGAACTATATTTCCGCCTAAATGTTTTGCCTCCATTGTGTTTCACCAAAAATTTCAAATAGTCCCGCCCCTATCCCCTTCCTTTTAATTGTATGGTTCCATTTTAAGAAATTTATGTCCCTAGGTTTCAATCGCTCTTATTTACATAGCAAATCTTTCGGCGAACGGCTACCAACTCTCCCTCTCACCCTTTTCTCCTCTGCTTACCGCTGCAGTTCGTAAGCGCTTGTGAAACTCAAACCTTGATACTGTAAATCGCAAAATTTTCCCCAAATTTTAATACATAAAAGCCCTTAGTTTTATTACATCTTTATCATTAATATTATACAAATGTACCTAAGTCTTTATTTTCCTAACTCGTAACATATATATATATATATATATATATATATATATATATATATATATATATATAGGGTAGGGTTCCGGTAAGAAAATAGTTTTGTGTAGGAAGTGTAGGAAATATTTTCAACCGTTTGATCTACAAATGGATGGCTTAGATCAAAAGTTTACAATTCTTAAAATAAACACTATATAATTTAGTAAGTGTTTTAAAATAAAGGGTATAATGGTCTAATAAGTGTTTTAAAAGAGGGCAAAAATGTCATTTTATTATGTTTTATATAGAAATAGTTTATTTTCTTCCTTAATTCACGCGTATTCTCTCTCCTGAGAATCTTCATAATGTTTCTCTCATCAAAATCTTCATAATCTCTGCTACTTCTTCTTCATTGTACACCGCCATCAATGTTTTATTTTAAAACTCAAACCCAATCGATCATCCTCAATTCAAAATCGTCTCTCATCAGTGTTTTATTTCAACACCTATCAACCCTTAACAAAACTCAAGAATCGCCGATACCTCAAGAATACCCAATCAGTGTTTTATTTCGACGCCAGCAACCACCTCCAACTACCGTGCAGGGAGATAAAACACCGCCACACCCTACAGCTACACCGACAGGTACATATTTTGCTTAGGTTTTGAGTTTTTAAAATACAATTTTAGTTTAGGTTTGAGTTTTAAAATCAGATTTTAGTGTGGCAAACTGCCATACGCTACGAATAAATATGGTTTTTGTTGGGTTTTTTTGGAAAACCATAGCTTGCGTTTGGGTTTTTTTTCTGATCTGGGTCTACCAGTGTTTTAAAAATCCATATACGGTTTTAAAAATCCAGCTATGGTTTTTCAATGTCATCGCTCGAATTCATCTATGGCCTACCAGTGTTTACAAAATCCAATTTGGGTGGGATAATATGTTTTTTTATTTTATTTTAGTCTTAATAGTGGTTATAGTACTGAAAGTTGGATTAATAGTGTTTATATTACTGAAAGTTGGAATAATAGTGTTTATTGCACTGTAAGTTTGAATATGCTTTGAGTTAGAATTCAGTATATAGGGTTTTAATTATAATAAACGGTATTTACAGTTTTTAGTTTTGATAGTGTTTCTTGGATTTTGTTGAAAGTGTTATATGTTGTTTGAAAAGTGTTCATATGTTTGTGTTTTGTTTATAATGTTGAAAGTGTTTATATGCTGATTTTAATTGTGACTTAAAATCCAATTTGGGTGGGATAATAGTGTTTCTTGGATTTTGTTTAGAGTTTATATGCTGCATATTGTTTGTTCTATTCTGTTGTAAAACACTATTCTATTGTAAAACACTATTCTGTTTTAAAACACTATAAATGGGTTATGCTGTTTGCGTGGTACTGTTACATCTTGTTGTTGGTATGATTTTATAAACACTACTTGTTCTATTTTGTTTTAAAAAACTATAGATGGATTATAGCTGTTTGAATCTTGTTGTTGCATCTTACTTGTTCTAGTCTGCTGTAAAACACTACTGTTTTCGTTCGTTGATAAAATTATGTAAAAAACTAGTTATTATTAACTGTTAAACAGATTGCTGATGTGGAATGATTATTATTTTTATGTGTATACAGGAACACACGGATTTTGATGGGCCGGTCAGGGTGAGGATAAAACACTTTGAGGAAAATATGGTATCATGTTTGAAAGGGACGGAGAACAATACGATCATTGGGTTCGATCTAATTTTCATGCCCATTCTACAATCGAACCATTTCTACCTAATGTGTTTTAACCTCATGACGCATGACACACTTGTGATTGATAACATGAGCCTAATGGATAGTTTCAATATTACCAGTTACCGGATGATACAAGGAGAGAAATGGAAAAGATCGCATTTGTTCGAATTGGTGAAAAGATTGGGGCCGTCAATGGCAAAAAAGTGACTTTACTTTTGTGATTTGGAAAAATATTTGTTTCTTTATGTTTTGGATTGTATCTAGGATATGTTATGGAAGATGGTACATTGTGTTTTTTGGATATTTGATATGTCACTATTATGTTGGTACTTTTTCTTATATTTGTTCTACATAACATGTTAAAACATTACTTATTACTACATAACATGTTAAAACACTACTTATTAAGAAGATGTTATGAATCAAGTTGAAAAGGAATAATAATTAGTTATTTAAGGATAATAAATCTCCATAATCACTAAAGGAAGTTGCTAAAAATGTGGGATTGGTATAATTAATAAAATGGTTAAAAAGTCTAAAATGCCCATCATCTCAAGTTTTAATCAGATTTAATCCAACGGTTGAAAACACTTCCTACACTTCCTACACAAAACAATTTTCCTACCGGATCCTCTACCTATATATATATATATATATATATATATATATATATATATATATATATATATATATATATATAGGGTCGAGATCCTGTGCAAAGTGTGTTTTGTGTGAGAAGGGTAAGAAGTGTTTTGGACCATTAGATCATCTTAATCTATGGTGTGGATTAATTGGATGACATTTTTGTAATTAATATTATAATTTTATTATTTGATTATACCATGAAGGGTAAGATAGTAAAATACACACTCTAATTAATTGCATCATTAAAAACTCATCTCTCACCTCTCTCCTCCTATTTATTATGATTCTCTCCCTTTCCTCCTCTCTCTCATCAATAATTACAGATAAAAAAAGACTAAGAAAACACTGTTGTATCGTAAAACACTATACTACACTGCTGTAAAAATCACAAAAAACATAAAAAACACTGTTGTTTCGTCAAACACTATACTACATTAAAAAAACGATGATATGTATCTTAATATAAAAACTAAAACACAGTACGAACAGTTTTGAAAAAAAATATAAAACACATTAATATGAATTGATTCGAATAAAACACACCAATATGATCGTGAATAATACAGAGAATGAATGATATTGTGTTGAATGTTAACAAAAAATCTGTAAAATAATGTAGAGGATGTGAAAACAAGAATCCCTAATAATGCTCGGTATTAATCACGAATTAAATAAGATATTATCTCCTAAAATAAGATTATCAAGCCAATTTACAATCTTACCCTTTTATGTAATATAATATGTCTTCATGTTATTGGTTCTCACACTTCTCACACAAATTAAGTTTTTCACATGATCCTAAACCTATATATATATATATATATATATATATATAAATGTATATATAATAATAATAAAAAAATAATAATAATAACATTTCAGATTTTATTTAGTAAAAAAAAAAACCTTGTATAATCTTTTCATAACCAAATCAAATCCAAATTTAACCTAAACCAACACCCCATTTAATTATTTTCGAAGCCCAACCCTTGAGCCCACATACCCGGCCCACCTTAAAAAAAATTCTTTTGCTGCTTCTTCTTGTCCCTAGCTGTGCACAATCTGTAGGATCGAATAACGCAAAATCCAACAATCACGGGGTTTATACTAGAGGTGCGGAATCCCTCTAATATGCTCTAATAACAGATACGATAATGAAACAATGACAAATGAGTAATCACAACACACACACGGGTCAAAAGATTATCGATTAATCACTAAAAACAGAGCACGAGTGTTTACAGAGATCAAATCAGACCTTACAGACCTTGGGAGGGTGTTTGGAGAGTGTGTGAGGCAAGAACTAATGATTAGGGCAATGATTGGGCCTATTTATACCTCCCGGGTACGTACAGCAGCAAACTAGCGATTAGCATGCCCATGTGGGGCGAGTAGGGCTAATCGCCAGAACCTCAAGGCCAATCGCATGAACAGTGACGCGATTAGGGCCCTAATCGCGTGTCACTATTTGCTAATCGCATGCAGCATCCCGAACACTCCAAAACGCGTACAAACGTCTCCAAACACCCCAAAACACGTCCAAACAACTGATATACTAGCCTAGGGACATCATGTACTAACATACTCCCCCTTGGACCAGGCTAGTATACGTACAGACTTAATCAAAAGACAACGTTTATATCAATAGCAAACAACTTTACAGACTTGATAAACATAAACGAATACAACTAAACAAAATAACAAGCAGCATCATCTGTCTTCATCTTTAGCTTGACGTTGTCTTGACCCTTGAGATTCTTGACCAATCGTATCCTGCATGAACTTTGTTGGCGTAGCAAAACTGGATCACCCTTTGAAACTTCATGGCTTGATCGGCTTCAGCTGGTAAGTGCATGATCGGATGTTGGTACAACGTCTCCACGTCCTTCTCTGAGCAATTTATCAACCACATAGGATCCCAAATCCTTATCTTTCTGCACGGGTTCGGACTGTTGCTCAAGACAATCACTGCTTCAGTGGTTGCTGCATCATAGTGCCAATAATACAGCTTCGAGGTAAAGTCTTGTTCAACTGGAACAATGGGAATCCTTGAAACGCATTTCGGTGGCTTGATCTTATGCTCCCAGATAGGCTTTAAGGTGAAAGGATGAATCTTGTCTGTCTGATACGATCTGGGATACTGAACATCAACTCTTTCCATCCCTCTGAGCTCTCTCGCTTCAGCTTTGTGTAAAAACCCTTAAGAGAGGCAGATTTCTCTTCATACAGTGGATAGTTGAGACGAACTAAGTCACGAATGTACCAGAATGGCAGGCTCAGAGTGTCTTTGAAATCCTCAAAGTACAATACACCTTCTTGCCATTTAACCCCGAGCATTCTTGTCTGACTCACGTACGCCCAGCTTATCACATTGTCAGACATCTTCGACAGTCTTTTCTTGAAGATGGATGCTCGCTCAACTGGCTTTTTCTTCTCTTCGGGTTTGAACCATTGGGGATACCGCTCTCTGATTTTGTCATGTCTTATCTTTACTGCATCAGGAACTTCAGTAGAGTCGGATTTCAGCTTTTCTTCGGCCTCACGTATCATATCTTCATCAATATTCGGAATTCCAGCGCCCGAGTCATTCACAACATACTCAGGGGTCGGCACGCTGGTTCCTTCTTCGAGATCCACTTCATTGCACTCTGGATGCATCTCAGGAGGAACACTTTGACTTGCATTGGAAGATTCTCCAGATGCAAAGCCATATACTTTAGTCATGTCCTCAGTTGTCATCTCAGGTGGAATCTCTCCTTCTTCCAGATCATACTCAGGCATGGCTGGGGGTGGAAGCAAGTTGCCTTCGTCATCATATGCAAAGTAACAGTTCAAAGGCTCCACGTCTTCAACAAGAACTATCGCTTTCTTCTTTACTTTATCGCGTAGCTCTTGAATCTTGCTCATCATAGGTGCTGGCTCCCCCTGAGCAGAAGAACCTGCCTTGGGATCATTGCCTCTGCGATCGTGACTTTTCTTTGTTCGTCCCGATGCAGACCCACCAGTTGATCCACCCCCGCCTGTGGTTCCGGGATCACCACCATCACCCTTACCATCATTGTCATCATCGTCATCAGACTCATCATCATCCTCTTCATCATCATCGTCTTCTTCACTATCCTCATCATCATCATCACCAGCAGTACTAGCTCCAGCTTCCGAACCACCAGTAAGTCTAGGTTGAGTTCCAGTCAACGCATTCAACCTAGTCCTTAGTCTTGTGTTTTGCTTCTTATATTTGGTGATTCGACGCTCGTTGTTCACATTTGCGAGCTGGAGATCACGGTTAGACTGAATCAGTTGCTGATGTGATTCCATGAGCTGCTGTTGTGATTCCATAATCTGCCTGTTTGACTCCAAGAGTTGCTGATTAGATAAAGTAAGAGCGTCGACAGTGGTTCTCAGCTCAGTGTTAGCAGTGATAGTGTCTCCAATCAGTTCCAACATCGCCGTCTCATTTTCTTCTATGTTGGCGTTTTTTCTCTTCATTTCGGCCATTTCCCGTGCTTGGGCGGCCACTATAGCAGTCAGTTCGTTGATTTGGCGCTGGAGTTGTTCGTTGGTTGTTGGAGTCGAAGATGAGGATTGGCTCGAAGGTCTAGCAGCTGTCGATCTTGCTGCTTCTTTCAACATTCGGATTCTGTCACCTATCGGATTAGCGGCCAACTGTGAACCTGTCGCTTCAATGGTAACTGAGACTGGCTCAGTGAAGATTACCGATGAAGGCATTGACATAGTCACACTCGCAGGCATATCTGCACTGAAAGAGAGTGGGACAGACGATGTTGCCGCTGTTGTTGTTTCTGTTGCTGCTGTTGTTGTATCTGTTGCTGCTGTTGTTGTTGCTGATACAGAAGAGGAAGCAGGAAGGCCAAAAGTGTCTGGGAGTTTCATACGCCTTCCCCTCAACTTCTTAGGCGTCTTCTCAGTATCAGCTGCCTTTTCTGACATTCTCTTTTGACCCCTACTAACCTTCGTCGCTTTTGTCTTCTGTCTTTTCTGAGGAGGCGGCGTGCTAAGTTCAGCATCAATATCTGCAACAAGATCACCACTAACTGGAGTGAAAGTGGGATCTTTTGCAAGCTCTCTCGCCGCAGCCGTGCGGGCTCTATCCTCCTCAAGTGAAAGTACATCGGGCGATTCATCTTCGGTACGCTCTGAGTCGTCATCATCATCATCAACATCTTCAATGTTAACCGGGCCCTCGTCAATCTTGGCTTTGCCTTTGCCTGAACTGGATGGTTCATCTATATTCAGCAAATCAGTATCAAGCATATCATCATCTTGTCTTGCTTCAGTATCACCCATATTGCCCGGTTCATTGGGTCCCAAAGCAACAGTGGGTCTCCCAATGTTATCATCATCCTTGAATACCTGTCTGTGAATCTGAATATCGTCCTCTGACTCACTGTCGTCATGCCTCCATCTATTACCTGGAGGTGCCACATAGTTGTCTCTCATTAGGTAGGCAAACAATCTACGACTTGGAGGATATTCGGACTTTGGCTTGTTCGTGTACTGTAACATTCTCTTCATCTCAACTTCATCAATTCTCTTTATATTAATCAGCTCTTCTACCCGTTTCACCATGTTCGGGATCTGATTGTCAAGGATCATCTGCAGAAAGCGAGGATAAACAATAAAGGCATTCTCTTTCGGCTTTCGCAGAATCACTTCCTTGAGGTGATGCATAATCATCCCAGAGAAGTTGAACGGCTTGTTCAACATCAATGCAACTATCGCTGATGCTAAAATGTCTTTGATTGCATCGAACGTTCCTTTGCGAGGTCCGAGACATTTTAACACCACGTGCGTCAGATATTTCATTTCTGGAGGAAGACATCCCTTTTGTAGCATCTCCTGCGCACGAACATCACCCGTATACTTCATCCGTAGGAATCCACCTCGTATCAAAATGGAATCGAAAACGATTGGATCGTCTTTATCATCTCCAAATCTGAGAATCTCGCGAAT
Source organism: Ambrosia trifida (assembly GCA_028751855.1). Classification (NCBI taxonomy): domain Eukaryota; kingdom Viridiplantae; phylum Streptophyta; class Magnoliopsida; order Asterales; family Asteraceae; genus Ambrosia; species Ambrosia trifida. Next base: position 113,418,201 of record CM054129.1, read on the forward strand.
CATGTCTTCAGTGATAAGAACCTCCTTTCGTTGCACCGAGCTTCTGATAGTAGCTGGAACTGTGCTGATATCGACTCTAGCATTCTGATAGAATTCCTGGAGAATGTTCTTGTAAGCCGCATAGTCTGTAGATATGGCATAATATATCTTTGAGCGCTTCAAGTACTCGATGATGCCTTCAAAACGCTTGCATTCTGGCTTCTTTACAGGTCCGAGAAAGGCAAGACAGTTGTGCTTGGCCGAAGTACCGTATTGCATGATTCTGCAAGTTAAACACACCATAAAACATCAAAGACAGATCAAGGATATGAAAAACGGACAAAAACAGACAAGGTTTGACTAAAATTGGTCAACAGAAGCTTAAATGCGATTAGGGTACAGTTCACGCGATTAGCAGAACACAACACACGATTAGACTGCTAATCGCTACACTATTCACGCGATTAGCTGATAAAGGAGTCCAATCGTTCTACTGTTCACACGATTAGGAGGCCTAATCGCGTGACAGTTGAAGTTTGAAACCAATCTTATCAAAAACTTGTTATGGTTCGTTTTGTGTCTAATCTTGGTTGCATTGGTACCTATAACAACCCAACAATAAAACCCCTTTGATAATTATCGTTTTCAGATCAAAACAAGGGTTCAATTTGGGCGTTTTAAAAACTAGGGTTCTTATGGTTTGAATTTGGGGTTTTCTATTCTAGGATGTTATAGATCAAAAACTTGACATAGAAAGATCCTAGAACACCCGATTAAGAAACCCTCATCAAGAAACAACATCAAACATGTCTCTATAAGGCTTCCCGATCAAAAGCACAAGGTCTAGGGTTTCGGCCCTTTGATCACAGATTAAACCCTCATAAACACGTTGTTATGATCTGAAAGAGAGATATGTTCTTACCTTGATGATGTATGACAATAATCTAGGATCAAATGAAATTTTGGCAAGGGTTCGTTTAGGTTCAGTTTAGAGGGAAAAACGACGAACAGTTTGTGAGTTTGAAATAATGAGATGAAAACATTCTAAGTGTCCCTCTTATACCTGTTCCTAATCGTGTGTTCTAGTAAGCGAGTAGGTGCCCGATCGCGTGAATAAAGTAGCGATTATCCACTACTCGCCCTCAAAATCACATAACATGACACGAGTAGGCTAAAGGGGCGATTGTGGTCATACTCGCCTATCTTATCACACGAGTAGGCTGATTCACACACGATTACATCATACTCGCTTGTTAAGACACGCGATTACGGCTACTCGCTTAAACATATATGCGAGTAGGCTTCTAAATGCATAAATCTTTCACACAATTTACCAAATTGCCCCTGCAGCACCAAAACTTGCATTTTTGACCCGTTAAGGTTCAAAACATGCGTTTTTCAACCCGATTTGACACGCGACTCAGATGATGACTCAGATACTTGAAAATATTCCATTTTCAACCCTTGTACTTAATAAAAATACGGTTTTGACCCGGCAAAAACACAAGTTTCCAATTAGTTGTCCATTTTATTTTTCGGCGTTTTATTTTTGAAGAAGTAAGATTACAATGGATTATGATTCCAACATCGGCAATCAAGAATGATTAACTAAGCTAAACTAAGCATAAATAAAATAAAACGGGAGATCAACTAACTGTACACTAACATATTTTTGCGAGTTTCAACGGTTAGGGAATCATATCAGTGTACGGACATTACTAGAACCCTTATATTTTCAGTTTTCGCTTAAATTACCAATAAGCATCCTACAACAACTGTGGATATTGTTGTCCACCTAAACTCAAAATCAAGTTTTATCGCTAGGCACTTTAGATACGTTTAAGGTAATATTAAGGCTGAGATACAAGGTGTTCCCCGCCACGCGACACATTCCCGTATCAAGTCATGCACAAAGCTTCCTCGTAACCGGTGAGTAAGCTGTTGTCATCCGTATTTTACAAGGAGTGGACTCAGTGGTGATCAGGTCTGCAGAAACGCTGCAACAGAGAGACCAGTGAGATCCAAACCAGGGTACAAGTCAAATACCGTATATTTGATTTTTCACGGTACGATGCTTTAGGTATATGATTTGATACCTTAGAGCGAATTCTCATTGAGAATAGGGTTTTGGCATATATGAATCTTTTTGCTCTTTTAGGATTCCCGGACGTCTCCTGATCAGAATTTATTCTATTTTTTTTTGTTTTTTTTTTCAGGAAATGACATAGGGGTGTCTCAGTCGTAGGCTGCGACCCCAACGTACGACACGTGTGCCACTCCTATTTATTCTGAGAGACGTCCAGTTCACCCCGGATGAACCAACCTCTTAAAGACCATGAAACCTCGGATTTTGGCATGCTATCAAACGAGATTTTGGTACCAAGACCATATGCCAACGCACGTTGATCCACACATGATTCAGATGATTTAGGTTTATATCACCGTGCCGAACTTGGAAATGATTTTGAGCCTACCGACACATCATTGTAGAGGCTACCTATCAGTTCCAATATTTTTAAGATGATAAGGGTCCAGACAGTCCGACTGATTGGTTAATATCATCTTCCCATTTTCACCAAAGAAACTCATTTTTGCATTTTTCAATTTTTTTTGATTTTGGAATTTTCTCTCTCTTTTTTTTTTTTTTTTTTTTTTTGAATTTTTGCATTTTCTGAATGTTTTTGTATTTTTCTGAAATTTTCTCCCCCTAAAAATCTAAAAATTTGCGAAAAGACAATATTTTTGGATTTTTCTTATTTTTGAAAGAAAAATATTTACAAAAACGATTACCGATGAGGATCTAATCCTGCTTAACTTTAATGCCGTTTAAGATTAACAAGTACTCAAAACGAGGACCGTCAAAAGCTTTGGTGAATAAATCGGCACGTTGGTAGTCTGTGTGGATTTTTACCATATCAATATGTTTCTTTTCATAGCAATCGCGTATGAAATGATACTTAACCAAGATATGTTTCGCCTTGGAATGGTTAACTGAGTCTTTAGCAAGAGCTATAGCGGACTCATTATCACAGTGAATGGGAGTATTAAGAAATTTCAAACCGTAGTCTCTCATTTGTTGCTGTATCCAAAGAACCTGAGAGCAGCAGCTCGATGCTGCTACATATTCCGACTCGCAGGTGGATAAGGCGACTGAGGCTTGCTTCTTGCACTGCCACGAGACTAGTCTTGGTCCCAAAAACTGGCATCCAGCCGATGTGGATTTTAAGTCTGTCTTGCATCCGCCATAGTCTGCATCACTAAATGCGATGAGGTCAAACTTATCGTCATTAGGGTACCAAAGACCTTTGGTCGGACAACCCTTTAGATAACGTAAGATCCTCTTCACAGCAACCAGGTGTGACTGTTTCGGCCTTGACTGGTATCTTGATAGTAAGCATGTCGCGAACATTATATCAGGTCTTGATGCAGTGAGGTACATGAGTGAGCCTATCATAGCTCGATAGAGAAAAGGATCAACGGTTTGTCCTTTCTCGTCAGGCCCAATCCCGTGATTGGTCTGAATCGGTGTGCCTACTGGAGTAGAGTCTTCCATCTGGAACCGGCTCAAGATGTCAGCAACGTATTTTGTCTGGTGGATGAAGATCCCCGACTCTTGTTGTTCTACTTGTAGACCGAGGAAGAATTGCATCTCCCCCATCGAGCTCATCTCAAATTTGTCCTGCATAAGCTTTTCGAATTCCCTGCACATGACATCATTAGTAGACCCAAAAATAATATCATCAACATAAACCTGTACCAGAAGACGATCACCACCCTTTTCCTTGGTGAATAAGGTGCAGTCCATGAGTCCACGTTTGAACCCGTTGGATATCAGATAGTTGCTAAGCATTTGGTACCATTCACGCGGTGCCTGATGGAGTCCGTACAACGCTTTGTTCAATTTGTAGACTTTTTCGCGATGCAGCGGATCCTCAAAACCCGGTGGCTGAGCAACATACACCTCTTCCTTCACGACACCATACAGAAAAGCACTTTTCATGTCCATTTGATACACCTTAAACCGTTTGTACGAAGCGTAAGCTAAGAACATCCGGATAGCTTCAAGGCGCGCAACTGGAGCGTATACTTCGTTGTAATCTATTCCTTCGATTTGACGGAAGCCGAGGACAACTAATCGAGCCTTGTTTCTTATAATCACCCCGCGGTCATCCCGTTTACACTTGTAGACCCACTTTGTTCCAATCTTTTTCGAGCCTGGAGGTAAGTCAACTAAGTCCCACACTCCTAGCTTTTGGAACTGCTGAAGTTCGGCTTGCATTGCTTCAATCCATGGTTCTTCCCTCAGTGCCTCTTGCACAGTTCTTGGTTCAGTTTGAGAAACATACAAGGCGAAGGACCAATCGTTCTGATGACCTGCTTTTCTGATTTCCAAATAGAGTGCCAGAGTACCTGTATTGTCACTTGAACTAGCATTTCTGAGATGACTGCGCGTCATGACTCTGCTAGTCGGATTACCAATCACATTTTGCATCGGATGAGTGTCGTGAATCCGAGATTCCGGATGTGCCGGCACTGGATTATCCGAATGCAGATTTAGGTTCTCCAAACCTTGAGATAGATTTGTCTCAGCTGCGCTTGAACTAGAGGGAGCAGCGGGTTGCATATTGAAACCGGAGAGATCGATACGAAGACCTATCCCTGGAGCTGCTGAAGAAGAAGGACCAGCTTGATTGTTTCCTGTCGGATTAACTGGAGTTGTAGTGGTAGATTCACCATTTCCAGCTTGTTCCTCAGTGAGAGTTTCATGAGACTCTGCAAAATCGTCGTCAGAAGATGAAGATTCGAGAACCTCTGCTGACGCTTCCTGAAAAACTTCCTCAACTTCTGCTGCTGCGGTTTTATCAGGGGGACCCGTGGATGCAGAGGCATCAGATGGAGCAGGCGCAGGTGCATTAACCACGATCGGACGCATTAGCGGAGAGCTAGCTGCGTTTTCACATTCGTAATACATTTGCGCTACAGCATCGTCCACCAAATTTTCCACGTTGAATGAATCAAATAGGCTCTTATAGTCGAACAACCAATCAGGTCCAACACCAGGTGCATTGGCAGTATAACGCTGAACATCGACATTAAGCCAATCTTCAACGTTGTTGGTTCTTTTGTTGTACACTCTTTTGTTGGGAGTGCTGTAACAAACAAAGAAACCTTCTTCTGCCTTTGCACCAAACTTCCCATTGGGATGTATCATGGTGCATGGAGCTCCGAAAGGTTCCAGAAACTCTAAGTTCGGTTTCCTTCGGTTCAGAAGCTCGTAAGAGGTTTTTCCAAGCTTCTTTACCGTTAGAACCCTATTCAGAGTATAACACGCGCAGTGAACTGCCTCGTTCCAGAAGATCACAGGCAAGTTCGAGTCTGCGAGCATAGTTCTGGCAGCCTCAATAAGAGTCCGATTCTTTCTTTCTGCAACCCCGTTTTGCTGAGGAGTGTATGGCGCTGTGAATTCATGATGAATACCTTTTTCTGCACATAACGCCTCCATAGCGTGATTCTTGAACTCTGTTCCGTTATCGCTTCTGATCCTACGGATCTTTAGCTGATATATATTTTCCAATTTAGTAAACAGATTCTTCAAGTAATCAAAAGTTTCACTCTTGTGCTTCATGCACACAACCCAAGAAAACCTAGAATAATCATCCGTAACCACTAAGCAGTATGAGTCACCGTTCTTGCTCTTTCGATTGACTGGGCCAAACAAGTCCATGTGCAGTCGTTCGAGTGGTAGACTAACTGAGTTTGTCTTCTTAGGCTTGTGAGACTTTCTTTTCTGCTTCCCTTTCTTGCATGAGACACAAACATCGTTTAAATGAAAATTCTTAACAGAAACACCTTCCACTAGTTGGTTCTGGACCAGATGGTTCATTTTCCTCAAGTGGATGTGCCCCATTCGTCTGTGCCACATTATCGATTCCTTCTCTGTCGCCTTTGACAGAAAACAAGTGACCTGACCTTTCGCTGTCATTGCTCGGCTCTTGTCCAGGACGTATAAGTTGTTGACCCTGGGAGCTGAGATCATGACCCACTCTTTCGGTATTTTGAATCCAGGCTTCAGAATGAAGCATGCGTTGTCATCAAAGAACACAGTGAACTTCTTGTCACATATCTGCGAAACGCTCAGCAAGTTGTGGTCTATCTGTTTGACAAAGCTTATCTTTTCAAAGCTTACTATACCGTTGCTCATACTTCCTTCCTTTCTTATATAACCCCCTTTATTACCAGCAAAGGCAACATACCCCCCATTGATATTCTTTATGTCAAAAAGCAGGGATAAATCGCCTGTCATGTGCCCTGAAGCTCCACTATCAACAATCCATAGGCTGCTGATAAGGCCCTGTGGAACTCCCTGCACAAACATTCAAAGTTCAGTGGTTAAGGGGGACCCAAGCCTTCACGGTCTTGGGTCTACCAACTTCATCTAACATCGGAAAGTCAACCCATCTCCCATTTGGTGTTGGAGTTGTTTCCGATGGTACAGCAGTGCCTTTTCCAGCAGATGACTCTCCTTCTTTGGTTGGTGACTTGGGTCTCCAAATCTGTTCAGGTTTCTTTGGCTTGGGCTTCTTCTTTGCCTGTGGGCTAGAAGGTCCAGCCTTGGATTCCTTTGGAGGAACAGATTTTGGATCCACTTCAGAATTAACTGTGCGTGGAGCAGCTTTGGGGTTGCCCTGCGGTTTAGCTGCAGCCTTTGCTGGTGGCTTAGGCGCTGCTTCAACCTTTGGAGGAACAGTGCTCCCCCTCAGCTGTGGACCCCTGCCATCAACTGGCTTTTGGTTCATAGCAATCTTGTTGCGGTTATCATAAACGACCTGCTTTCCTTTTTGTTTCTCTGAGAGTTTAGGGGAAACAGGTTGCTTGGATTTGCTAGAACTGGGAGGATCATCCACTTTGATCCTTTCTCGTCTCAATTCAGGGCACGCAGCAACTAAATGCCCACGTTCCCCGCACTTGTGACAGGATCTATATTCTTCAAATTTAGGAGATCCGGGTTTGGTCTCCTTTTTGTTCCATTTGTTAGATGGAACGGCAAATGAGTTTTTATGTTTTGGATCCTCAAGACATCTTCTTTGCTGATCGACTTGAGGATCATCATTTCTTTCAGTGCCGCTCGATCTAACGAACTCAGTTACATGCTTTTTCGGACCGTTTCTTTGAGCTTGATTTTGAGGATTAACGGTGTTCGACTTTTGATTTTTCTTATTGTTTTCATTTTGCTGATTTCCCTGATCCTTTCTACCCTTACCCTTACCCTTGTTTTTACTCCAGGTTTCCTTTTCTACGGTAATGACAGATTCTTGCCAAATTTTGGCAACAAGACCAGGGGCGATACATCTGAGAGGGACTTCCTCATCAGCATGCACCCTTTCAGACCCTTTTAACTTATAAAACACCTTAATCCTCCTACCATCCTCGGTTTGCACTTTCGGTTCCAGTTCACTCAAGGTTTCAGTGGTAATGATATGATTCTCAAGAGGAACATCTATAGTTTTGACCGGTGCATACCTAGGAGGTTCATCGAGCTCATCATCCGAAGTGTCAGTGTCATATACACTGATATCATCAGGTTTCTCACACAAATTGATAGCTTTAGCAGGAGTAGCAACCTTAGTGACTTCAGCAGGTTTAGCTGCTTCAGTAACCTTGGCCGCCTCTGCAGCTTTTGCTGCCTCGGCTGCCACGTCCACAAGTTCCTCCTTCAGCAAGACATCAAAATTGTGATTTTCGAATCTCACCGGAGGTGGACATTGAGAGTATTTGGGACTGGTGGAGAAGCCTTCCTTGTCAGAGTGTTCAACTATGTGATCAAGGACATACTTGCAGTTTAAATAACTCTCAAGCTTTTTCCTGATCTTTTCATAGTCACAGTTAACAATGGCCAATTGTTTCTTAGTGTCTTCGACCTCATTGATGTAATTATTTATAGCAATCTGTTTGTTAGCTAAGGTTTTTGACAGTTCAGAAACATCCTTTTTATAATTTTCAATTGTACTAAGAAAATTTTTCTCCTTTTGTCTCAAGGAATCAATTGACCTTTGCAACGGACCAACATCAGCTTTTAAATTCAGATTTTCTTCAGTTAATTCTTTAATTCTGAATTTCAACTGATTACACTCTATACAATCTAATTTTGAATCAGAAGAAGAACTTACCTTGTTCGACGATTCAGTAATGGCCATCAATGCATAATGAGCTGCTGTCTTCTGAGCTCCAAAGAATTCGCCGTAGTTCTTCTCTGTGCAGTCAGCATCCACAAGAAACGATCTTTTCCCGATCAATGCATCTGCTTCAGCTAACAGATCCTCCAAATCTTCTCCACTATCAGAATCGCACTCCGAGTCACAGTCAGACATCTCGGTTTCAGAAGTGATGATGTCAGACTGACTCGAAGTTTCTTCAACTTCGGCTGGTGCTTCAGACGCTTGTTGAGCAAAACAGGCTGCACCACCTTGAGGAGCTTCGTCTCCGATGATCAGATGGTTCCAGTTATAGCCTTCATCAGCTTGAATAACCATGGCTTGACCTTGATTGTTGTTTGCAAGCGGCCTCTGGTTCTGATTCTGGTTGTTGACTGGGACAATAGCACGCACAGTATTAGGTTGACCCTGAGCTTGCTGCCTCTGATTCTGATTAGCTCTATTGTTGTTGAAGGGATTCTGATGTCCTTGCTGCTTAGGTCGGTCACATTCCCTTGCAAAATGCCCTTTTGTGCCACAGTTGTAGCATGTGACCTTTGTTTTGTCAAACCCAAACTTGGTGTTATTATTGATCAAGACATCTCTCCTTCCCGTCCTATCCATGTATTCCTTTGCCCTTCTCACCACGCTCGCGAAGTGCCATTGTATGTCGATCAGATCCATGTCGTCCTTATCGATCTGCGAGTAATCCTCCTGTGTAAGATGAGGATTCCCGATCTGTCCAGCAACCAGTCCACTATAGGAGTTTACCAAAGTCGACAGTAGAGCCATATGTTCTTGAGCTAGCTCTATAGTCACCTTTCCTAAACCCGCGGTGTTCAGCTGCTCTGGGACTGTATTGGTCTGATAGCCACCTTGATTAGAACTAGAAGCACCTCCATATCCACCATAACTTGTAGTTGGAGCCCCGCCAAAACCTGCAGAAGAGGGTCCACTAAAGTTTGCAGTTGCCTGCGCTGGTGCTGCAAGATGAGAAAACGGGTTAACACCAAACTGGTTAGCATTATAATTCAAAGGATACGGGTTTGGTCCAAAAGGATATGTAGGAGGAGGAACATCAGCTGGGGGACCATAATTGTCGAACGCATAGACTGGGTCCGGGTTAACCACAAAAGCAGTTTGTGGTTTGGTGCCACCCACACTGGTGTCCTGAAGAGGATTCCCATAATAGATGCTGGGATTCTGTGGAATGAGCGCCTTGTTTGCTCTCCTGATCTCCTCTATCTCCTTGTTCTCCAGCTCGGTAATGAACTCGTTGATGGAGAGAGTCTGATATGCATTGTTTGACTTTAGAATATCCAACCATTGATGCCAGTGAGGAGGTAGCGCCTCAGCAAATCTTTCTACAAGGTCCGCAGATGAATATAAGACCCCGTACTGATACATTTCTGACATCAGATGGTAGTATCTGGCCGTCAAATCCCTTAGGGATTCGTTCCCAATAGCATTGAAGTTCTCGAACTCCTTCTTGAGCTGATCCATTTTAACCTTTCGCGTCTTCATATTACCCTCATTTCGCTCAGCCAAGGCTAACCAAAGCATCTGTGATGTTGTGCATTGAGCGAATTGATGAAGGATGTCCTTTGGAAGAGCATGCTTCAATGCTGCCATCGCCTTCTTCTCATAGTTGTATTTCTTTCTCTGATCTTCATTCATGTCTTCAATTGAGATCGGAGTAGTGGAATTCTTAACCAACGGTCGACTGTACCCTGTCTCGATAGCTGACCATACAAGACCATCGATGCCCTCGACATACGTCTGAAATCTGCCCTTCCAACCATGGTAGTCGGACATGTACTGCAGCTTCGGTGCCCTGTTAGAACTACCCGTCTCTAAGTCACTCATGAGTACGGAAGACAGATGATTCGTCTGAGAGTTTGCAGCAGCCGCGAGTGCCCACGGATTCGTGTTCACCATTTGCTGTTGAGCAGCTAGCGCCCACGGATTGATTCCGGCAACATTCGCTTGCATTTGCGATTGCTGCATCCGTTGCGCGTTTCGTTCTGCTGAGAACTGCCAAGGGTTCATGGGTACGTTAGATTGATTGTTCATTTGTTGATTATACTGACGTCTCGGTTGACTCAGGTGTCCCCACGGGTTCGCCATATGTTAAGGTATGATAATAGTCCGATACTTAGTCAAATTTTATGTTTCAGAACCTTTAAGGCGATTAGGCTTATAATTGTATGTTATATACGCGATTAGGGGGCTACTCGTGTAATCAATAGAGCGATTTAGGCTAATCGCTAGTGTTTGTATGCGATTAGGGTTTTGGAGTGACGAGGGTATGGTAGGCGATTAGGGCTAATCGCTAGTAAGCAATTAGGCCTAATCGTGTGAGGAAACAGGCGATCTGATGCTAATCGCGTATAATTAATGGCGATTAGGGGCTGATCGCTTGAAAACCCTAATCGTGTGAAATGTTTATGCGAGAAGGACTGCGTAATCGCCTGATCTGATCTGTAGCCGCACTTTTGCTCAAAAATCACCTATTTTGCCTCAAAATCTTATCTAAAACATTATATTTTGATCCCAAATGATTAGACAAGTTACCAAAACAGTTTTAGAGCAAACCCTAATCAAAAACACTCGTTTTTAACCGTAAACACACACCAAGATGTTGAAAAAGATGGGTTTTTGACAAAAACTCAAAGTTTCAAAATAAGAACAGGTTTTTGCTTAAAAATCTGAACTTTTACACCAAAAACAACCTGTTTTTGCTCGTTTTTGTTATTAAAACACCCGTGATAAGAGCCTCGGCTCTGATACTATTGTAGGATCGAATAACGCAAAATCCAACAATCACGGGGTTTATACTAGAGGTGCGGAATCCCTCTAATATGCTTTAATAACAGATACGATAATGAAACAATGACAAATGAGTAATCACAACACACACACGGGTCAAAAGATTATCGATTAATCACTAAAAACAGAGCACGAGTGTTTACAGAGATCAAATCAGACCTTACAGACCTTGGGAGGGTGTTTGGAGAGTGTGTGAGGCAAGAACTAATGATTAGGGCAATGATTGGGCCTATTTATACCTCCCGGGTACGTACAGCAGCAAACTAGCGATTAGCATGCCCATGTGGGGCGAGTAGGGCTAATCGCCAGAACCTCAAGGCCAATCGCATGAACAGTGACGCGATTAGGGCCCTAATCGCGTGTCACTATTTGCTAATCGCATGCAGCATCCCGAACACTCCAAAACGCGTACAAACGTCTCCAAACACCCCAAAACACGTCCAAACAACTGATATACTAGCCTAGGGACATCATGTACTAACACAATCCAAGTCAAACAAGAACATGGTTGACTAATCAATTGAGCCAATTATGGAATGAAGCATCTAATTGATTCGTAGACGGACCCTTAGGCGTATTATACATGCAGATTTCAAATCAAAACATACCAATTTTGGGTCTATACGCGTTATAATTAAAACCTTGGTCAAACCTTCCAAAGCTATGAACCTAAGTGTTTTGTATAAATGGTACCCTCTTTCACAACCTAAAGGTGCCGAATAAGAAACCCCTACTCTTAATTCCTTTCAATCGTTCACCAAAACGCGGTTATCAAGCATGTTTGATCGTATCCTTGACTCGCGAGTTAGAGCTTGTTTCTAAGGTTTGATTCTAATTCATACTTTCTGTATCTTTATCGGCACGCTTCTGATAATAACCCTATAATTAAATAGCTTATAATCGCATGTTTGATTTATTAAGGAATCTAGGGTTCTTATGTTATTTTTTGGGAAGATGACACATGTTCAAGTCAGTTTAAAAGTTTACGGAAACAGATTTAAACCAAACATATTATCTAGATCAGATGGTTGTGTGTCTGTTGTGCAATACAGTAGTGTCAGGTTCGAACCCAGGCTACCACGTTTTTTTTTTTCTTATCTATTTTAAAAAGGAATTCATATTATAACTAAAACACACAATATAAACAATTGAATCTGGATTTAACTCGTTCTCAGGGTCTAGCCCAGTTGGTGGCTAGGCTTGTGATTAGACTCGAACCGGCCAGAGGCCCGGGTTCGAATCCCACCAACATCAACTATTTTTTATTAAAACCTCTTTTCTTTTATATTTTTGTTATTAACTTTAAAAATGGTTTTAAAATACTAAATCTACTTTATAAATTCTATAAAAATTATCTTATGATATTCTGATAATAAAGTTTATCATACAATTTTTAGTTTTTCAAAAATCTTTTATTTATTTTATATAACAAATATTACAAGTTTATTCCATTATAATTATAAAATTTTATAAAAATATCAAAACGATTTTATAAAATTCCACAAAAATCATCGTAAACTTATAAAACAATAAATATTCCAGAAATGATTTTTATTTCTGAAAAATCATTTATTTAATATTTTTAAACGATTTTTGTTATTTTAATCATAAAGAAATCATAATAAATTCATTTTTCATTATTTTTACATCAAAATTTCACATGAATTATTATTAATCATTTAGATCAGAAATATATTTTTTTTGATTTGAAATTTATAAATTTTAATATTTTTAAATATTAAGTCTATATTTTATCATATAAGTAATAATATATAAATATTCATGAATTAAGAAAATAATTTTATAAAAAATTATTTTCACATTTGTTACATTATAATTCAATTACTTTTAGTTAATATTGGTCAGAAAATATTTTATTAATTATTTCTTTATTTATTAAAGTTATTAACAATTATTCAAATTTAATTATAAAGCAATTAATAATCCCCAAATTAGGAACCCTAGCACATTTTAGATTAGAAAACTTAGATTTATTAAGTTTTCCCCAACACTTATTTATTATCTTGAAATATGGTGATGTTTGGATACACACGAGCCACATTTACTTATACAACAAGGGTCTCCATTTTAACACTAAGGTAAGTTTTACCTAGCCCCTTTTCTATTTCACTATTCTGGGTGAAACATGTTACAACATTCTATCTATAATTCAATCATAAAGTGTCTATGTGTTATTCTATGTTGCATTATGTCTTAAACATGACTAGGGTAAGCACAATATTCTAGCATAATCATTAACATTGATCAGCCGACGGTATACAATGATAGATCTATTGGACTGACAATCCCACCCGGATATGTGTACCTCCTACATAGGTAGCGTGGGTGATTGTTATCGAATTCATAACATAATCGAGTGAACCATGAGCGTATGGGATGGACCACAATATTCTAGTCACAAGGTTTGATTATGCACTCGATTTACCTGATAGTATGTTTTCACATATGGACTAGACTTGCCATGACACTTGAATTGTACAAGTTTTATTCAATTATCAAAACCTATGTAATTCTCACCAACTTTTGTTGACCCAAAATATTTTCAAACTTAACATGTTTCAGGTTATAGCTTGTTCGAAGATTTGAGTTAATGCTTGAAGATGCGTAGCTAGTATTTTTTTTTTTTCATTTTGATGTACAAATTCTTAGAACAATTGTATGTAATTTATTTAAATCATTTATTGGAACTTATTATTTACCATGAGCTACTGAGCAATCATCAATACGTGACATCTCGATGTTTCCACCGTCGGTTGGGGTGTTACAGATACACTATTTAGCAACACTCTCCTATACACGTTACCCAGGTCATATCTATTCTAATCATTTTGTTATTGTTTATTCTTGATATGAGTCAAACCATTTATTTCTCCTTGTGGTTTAGTATTGTGATTATTCTTATACACAACTAAAGGATCAGGTTTGGAAGGTGCAAGGTGTTGGTCTTCTACTCTTCTCACTTCTCGTCAGTCTTAACACCCACAAAAAAAAAAAAAAAAAATCACAATTTGTGGTATGCCATATCTACATTTAAATCTGAAGATTTTTATTCATGATTTTGTTTATGATGATTTTATTGTAATTCCTTAAAAATGTGAATGTTGCACACCATATGTTTGTCGAAATGTCTACAATGTGAATTGTAGTCTTTCCATCACAAAACATATTTCTAGTTAACGTATGAAAACTTGAAAAATTAAGCTGTAAGATCATTCATTTTTACTTATCAAAAATTATTTTTAACTGAAATTGTTTAATTGATTTTAAAAATATGTAATATTTTCTTATATATTTATATGTCGTTTACTATATAAAACATGTTTGCTATATTAAACATAACGAGTAGGCTAGATTTGCATGTAAGATCTACTTTGGAGGTTTTATAAAGTCATGGCATGAATTATATATTAACACTTTAGGCTGCTAATCATCCTTGTGTTGTTGATTCAAATTACATTGTTGCTTTCAGGTACAATATAGAGGCTTATGTCATGATGTAGCACAAGACCAAGTGGTATCATATTGAGACTATTGATACTATATTACTATATGTAGTATATAAATCGTGATTATAGTATGAAAGCAATTTATATTTGTTTAGCTACCTTAAGCTAAAAAATTTTAGTGCAAAAATCTTTGTTGGTCAAACCATGTGAGCATCACTTCTGTAAGTCATGTCATAGACTGAATTATAAGTTTTGTCCTTTAACTTTATACCAAATTTCAACGGATGTCCTTTAACTTTAAAATTGATTGGTTTTGTACTTTATGTTTTAAAATCTTGCACATTTTGTCCTTTGGTGCTAACCCAGTTAATTTTTGTCGTTAAGTGGAGGGTAAAATTGTCTTTTTACTCTTCCAAGGACTATTTGTGTAAGTAAATTAAAGTTTTGGGCAAAAAGTAAACTTGAAAATTAATATAACCCCCCTCTCTTAATACCTGCCAACACCATAACCTACCATCACCACTGCCCGCCGACCACCACCGCCTGCCTGACCACCACCACCACCTGCCTGACCACTACCACCACCTGCCGCCGACCACCACCACCTGTCTGACCACCACCACTTGCCGCCGCCCACCCCCTCTCTTAATAGCCCAACAAGCAGCAGCAACAAGCAGCAGTATCCATCCATCCATACTTGAATACCCTTAACCCTATTATAAACCCAGGTATGCACCAACAATCTAACACCATCATCTTCACCTTGAAACCCATGAACCAAACAATGTCCACCGGACCACCACTAGTCTACCATCCAAATAATCCATCAGTCTACCTTTCCGTTAAAACCATCCGCACGCCACAAAAACAAATTCCCCCAAATTGTTTGTTTCATCAACATCTAAAACCCTAGCTTCTTTCCGATTATTATTATTATTATTATTATTATTATTATTACAGTGATGATGAAGATGATGGTGGTTATGAGTTTTTGCATAACGATACAACCACCTGCAACAGATTTGGGGTTTTTATTTCCAAAAACAAATCCTAAACTACCCCCATCGTGATATTTACAAGCCGGAAAAGCTTATATCTGTCCCAATCGTCAGAGTTCTTCAACCGGAGTTCTACTTCAGAATCTCTCTCTCTCTCCCACGTTTTCTCTCTCTGTCCTCTGTCTCTCGTTCTCTCTCTCTCTATCGTTCTCTCTCTCTGTCGAATCTCTCTCTCCCACGCTTTCTCTCTCTGTCCACCGGATGGGTGTGGGTGTGGTGGTGTTGTGGTCTGCTCGGCTGGAGCTCCACCGGAGGCCGTGGCAGGTGGTGAATGACGGTGATGGTGTGGGGATGGAGGTGATGGGTGTGGTGGTGTTGTGGTCTGTCCTCTGTCTCTCGTTCAACTCAATTAATATATATATAATTCTTTTTTTTAAAATTTTATAATGTTTTTCTAAATAAATGGTAAAAAGACAATTTTACCCTCCACTTAACGAAAAAAATTAACTGGGTTAGCACCAAAGGACAAAACGTGCAAGATTTTAAAACATAAAGTACAAAACCAATCAATTTTAAAGTTAAAGGACATCCGTTGAAATTTGGTATAAAGTTAAAGGACAAAACTTGTAATTCAGTCCATGTCTTAATTATTGAACTTTTATAAGCTTTGCTTTACCTGCATGTTCAAAATTAACAAACTAAACTCACCTATTTATTTTTTTTATTGATGCTAGCATGAGAATGTCGTTAACCACTTAACACAGAAAGCATTATGTTTGAATATCAGTATTTCTTTATGGAAGATCATAAAAAATATAAAAACTAGCCTATAAACTAGAGCAACATTGTATTGTAGCTAAAGTACAAGTTGTCATGCACAGATTTCACAATTTCTCATATGCTCAAGATGTAACTATGTTCTCCAAACTATGCTCATAGCTATAGCACATTTTGTTAGAAAATCTTTCATGTTTAGTATTAAGAAAATTGACCAACTTGCACAGAACCGTTTTGTGCTTGTGTAAGTTGTTTGTCTATATGGCAAGCTATATTCTTTTGGTTTCCTATGTCTGTTGTGATATCATTATAGGACATCAATTATATATTTATCGATCTAAGTGAGTTGTAATAGTGATGAACACAATCGTTTCCAAAAGAAGTATTTATGTATGTTGTTTGCTTTTTGGCCTTTTTTTAGTTTTTACCTATTTTTTTTTTATTTATCTTATGTCTCTAATCTTGCTAACCAAAGTTTTTCTTTTGTATTTGTGTTGGCATGCAATGAATCATTGTGAATGACTTATTTGTGCCTTTGAAATATGTTTGTCAGTGAAAATCTATAACATGGTATGAGTCGTATAAAACTTAAAAAAGATCAAGCTATTGAAAGAGAGAAGCTAAAGGGATTCTTTCCAATGTGGGCTCTAGCTGATTACTCAATCAAATGTGCAACCTTCAATTTTCTTTGAATCCAAGGATTGCCTCAAAATATATTAGAGAATTGTACAACTTTCTTCAAAGAGAGATTATAGAAATGAACTTACATTTACATGTGTTAGATTTTATCAACCAAGCCTTTGTTTTTCAATTTATTATGTTATGTTTGTTTGTAATTTCTAAAACTCAGTAAATTAGAAACTGAATAAACATATTGGGGAATGAAAAAAGTTTGTGCACAAGAGACATATTTTAGTCTTTGATAAAACATATTTGGGACTTAAATTACATAGCATCTAAGACTATTTTTTAGTCTCTAAGTTATCTTATCAAGGACTAAATTGTTATTGAATCGCGAATTTAATAAAACGTATTAGGGACAAAATAGATATGGTTTAAAAAACTGTTTTTCAGTCCCTAAAGCAATATGTTGGGGACTGAAATATCGAAATACCAAAGACTGATTTTCAATCACAAAAATATGTATTAGGGACTGATATGACGTGGTATTGTGAGGTGTATTTAGGACTGATTTTATATGCATCAGAGACTGGCCTTTAGTCCTCGTTGGTGATATACAATAGGGACTGAATTTTAGTTACTAAATCAACTATCTAGGACTAGGTATCTACCACTGACTAGGGACTGGCGAAATCAGTCTTTGATAACCGTTAGGTACTGATTTGGCAAAATCAGAAAATTCGTAAGACATGGTGTCAGTGGCTCCGCAGTCAAATATCCTTGACTCTTCTCTTTTATTATTGTTTTGAACCACATTTACCATACCACTAAGTTTTGGGTATAAATTGCAATTTTCAAAACTTTCTTTAATGAAGGGAATAAATGTGGTGGTTTTTAAAACATCAAGGGGTGAATTGTAATTAATGTCAAATAGGGGTATTGAGTTAAAACTCTCTACCCCTTTACCTGTGGTCATAAAGAACGCAGAAGATTCATTATCTTCTTCCTCAAGTTTTTCGGCCGCTGCAATTCCTCCAAACCCGATGGTGTTCCGACCGGTACCAGCGGCGATTTTATCCTTGTTTCCTCCCCCTGTCTCAGAAGATTTCCCTTTCTCCTGTGCGATGGTCTTAGGATTCTTTTTGTTCCCATCAGACCACCACTCAGGGTATCCGACTAGGCGGAAACACTACTCTTTAGTGTGTCTATTCATTCCGCAGTGATCACATTTCAGGTGTGTCTTATCTTCCTTATTCATCGGTCCTTTATTCTTCCCTTCAAACCGTCGCCCTTTTGTGATGAGCCCTACTCCTTTTGTTTCAGCGGCCATTAAACCTGTAGCTATGCCTTGTGTATTGTTGATAGTCGCTCCCAGAATATTCTGGTGAGCGGCTTCTTTTCGAACAGAGGCGTAAGCTGCTTCCGCAGAAGGAAGAGGGTCTGATCGGAGTATTTCTCTTTTTATGGGTTCGTATCTCCGATCCAGGGCATTTAAAAATTGAAAAAGTTTTTGTTCTGACCTGATCTTTGAATATGTCCTCTGGGCATTTCATGGGGTTCGGATCGATTCTGTCGATTTCTCCCCATATCCCCTGTAACGCTATCCAGAAGTCTTCTAGAGAGTTGTCACCTTGTTTGATGTCATTATCCTTGACATGAAGATTGAAAGTCTGCAATTTATCCCTCCCTCTACTGTAAGTAACTACAAGGGCATCCCACAATGTTTTCGTAGTGGGATACTCGGTTAGGTTGCCAGCGAGTACAGGTTCAATATTTTGAATAAGCCATGAAAAACAATTAAATCTTCTTGTTCCCATTGCTCATACTCTTCACTCTTTTGATCCGGAGGACCCGAGGTAAGATGTGATAACAAGGTTTTTGATTTTTCGCCTATGGCAACTCGAATCATTCGAGTCCATAACGCGTAGTTTTGGCTATTGAGTTTTAGATTGATCTAGAGATTATCGGATAGTTTCGGGTTTTGAGATTGGGTATTTAGGCCATTCTTTAACAGATTAGCCAGTTGAAGGGATAGATCCGAATCTGAGTTGCCGCCTTCGGACATGGTAGCTCAGTTTGGATCTGTCGATTATCGGAAGGATGTGGGAATTACACGATAGATGAGCAAACCTACTCTGATACCATGATTCAAAGGGTTTTTTATTTATAAACTTTCTGGTGTGCTTTACAATGAAAAGACAATCACAATTTATAGGAAAAATACATTGAACCTAATATGGCAACACAATTGTCTATGGCTGTCAATTTTGAGGAAAAAGGAAACCGTGTAATGACTTCCCAATCACCACTAATTATCGTGTAATGACTTCCCAATATGATGCAATCACCATTAATTATGTTGGTCCAATTCTTTTCAACACTTATAACATTTTCTCTGTTTAGGTCTGAATCATTTCATCACACAAACAACAGATCTCTAATCTGAATTTAGTTCCTATTGAATTCAATTTCAATAACAAAAGCTGTATAAAGACTTTTGTGAAGTTCGAAAACTAAATATACGTAATTTCAGCAGCAATTAAATGAACTTTCAATAAGCGTACCTGCTTTCTGTTCAAACAAAGAAAAAATTGTTGCTAGATACTCGGATGTTACTTGAAGGGTCCGTTTCTTCTTCTTATGTGAAGACTCAAAATAATAGCCCAATGGACCCAACTTATGTGATATCAGACTTTTGGGCTTTCTAATATACAGTCCGTACATATCAAATTTGGGCCTAACTTTACTCTGCTGCTGCTACTGTTGTTGTTGTTGTTTAGGACTAACTAGATGCCGTCCCCCGAGAGTTGCGGCAGGGGCAATCTGGTGATTGTGTTTTTGTTAATATGTTGTTGGATATATATCAGTTGTCATATATTAAGCCATACAACGTTTGATTACATGCTCATATAGTATAGTATCATCGTGCCCTTGGGTGATATGTACAAAATGGGACAGTCATGACGGTGGATCTTGTGAGCAAGCTTTACAAAAGAAGTTAGTCATAGCAAGAATCTTGCTTATCGGCTGCATGCTACCTAATGCTACACTTTGACCCGCGGCTTGGATTTGCATGTTGGCGACTTGGCGTATAGGTTGTCGGTATGTTTCATAGTAGGTTAACATAAGGTTGCATTAAAAAACAGAGGGTGCTTATGCTTGTATTCAAAGCCGTTGCTATAATCACTACTAGAAAAACACCCTTTAATGACATTCTTTTTATGACATACACCAATTTAATGACATGCAAAAGTGTATATCATAAAAAAATGTCATATTTGGTAAAAACTAATAAATTCTTGACGCTTTTATCTGTGTGTCATTATTTTTCCGTCAAATATTAAAAAACATGACGGTTAAGAAATTTGCGTGTCATAGTTTTATGTCATCAAAATTTAAATTCCCTCCACACTCCAACACCCCCTCCCCGTAAACCCCCTCTCTCCCTCTCTCTCTCTCTCAAACAAAACACACACGTCTGCTTTAAATCAACCATGGATCTTCTTTTTCACCTTCTACCAACAATAATAATCACATTCTTCTTCCTCATATCAGTAACACAATCATCAACAATATACGACGCATTAACCTCCAACGGCCTCCCAATCGGTCTCCTCCCTAAAGGAATCACAAACTACACAATCGACCCATCAACCAGCCGCTTCACGCCTGAAGACCGTCTCACCACCACCACCGTCACCAGACCTCCGTCGCTTCAGGTACTGATTCACGCCTCTTTCTTTTAGGGTTTTGTTTTTTATTGATGTTTAGTTTGAGGGATTCTTGCTCTTGATAAAAAGAGCTTATGTCGTTCTTCACCGATATGGCGCTTATGCGCCGTATGGAGATTGCTGCTGACTCTCTTTACAAATCGAAGCTCATCCGAGGGTTTTGTCATTTGTACGACGGACAGGTATATGTTTTGTGAAAATTAATTTAGGAAATTGAATTGAATATTATTGATAAATGTTTTAGAAGGATGCAATTAGGTTGAATAAAATGAAATATTATTAAGTACAGGACAGGCAGAAGTTTTGTGAAAACTAATTTACGCAAGTGAATTGAATATTGTTGATGAATGTTTATAAGGATATAATTAGGTTGAATAAAATGAAATGTTATTTAATAGAGAACGGGTATAGGATTTGTGAAAATTTGCCTTGAGTGAATTAAATTGAATGTTATTGATGGATGTTTATAAGGATACAATTAGGTTATATACAATGAAATTACAATTATAATATACTGGACACTAGGAGGACGGGTATAGGATTTCTTCAGGTAGTGATTCACAACCTTTAGTCCATGTATAAAAAGCATGGTAATAAAAAACATAAGTCTAAAAATCCATTCCCCGTCTCTTCTCCTCCGTCCATCGCCGCCGTTCGCCGTCGCGTTACTGGAATTTGTTGTTTTTGCAAAGTTATAAAATCAATTTGCATTGGATCAGAAAGTTGTTGATAAGATGTGTAATATACAGATCGGTTTATACATGAAAAACGTTGGAGGTTCAAGAGCTGTCTTGGCAAGGTGGACTAGTACAGAAGCGGTTCAGAATGATGAGGGGTATGTATGATGCTATGACTCCCAAGATTGTATGTTTGTTTGTATTCAAATTGTATTTTTAACTACTTTATGGCTGCTTTTTCTAAGGTAGATGGTTGTTCCTAAACCGTAGATCGTGAAAAACGAAGCTGAAAAATGGGTGGGTCGGGTTGGGTAACGGACTAACGGGTCAAAACAGGGTGGGCTTAGTGAGAGTTTAGACTTCTTGAGGTCATATGGACTAGCTTACATCACAAAGTTGATGCATGTTTTTTTTACTAGTTAGTTAGTTAGCTTGGACTTTGTGAAAAATACTAAAAATTGGAAAAGGTGAATGTTAAGGTGTTAAAATTGGCTTTAATCTAACCTACGATTCCAATCGCAGGTTCAAGGGACATGGTATGTTTGCTCCTTTTACTGCCGGGTGGCAGACAAGTGATTTACACCCCTTGGTAATAGAGAGGTCTAAGGTAAATATTATTGTCATACCGAGTTGTGGATATGGAAATTTGATCCGGTTTGTGTTCATATTAAATCAATATTTAACAAAAATTACAGTACCAAAACTAATAAGCGGTATATCATTTCTCTTTGGTTCTATACAAATTTTTTATTTTAGTTATTTTAGTTTAACTGAAATATTGTTGTTTGATTTTTTTTTTTGTTGTGTCGCAAGTGTACAAAATTATAAAAATCTATGTAAAAAATTATAAGAATCTATGTTGATGTTGGTGCGCGAGAGTCAGAAATAGCGAAACTTTACTGATGCAAGGAAATCACTTGCAGCGTTACTTCAAGGCTGCTGTTGGAAGAGGTGATAATATTCGTTTCTCGCTTGACAGTTGGCTGCACAATGAGCCGTTAAGGAGCATTTATCCTAATCCTTTCCAAATCGTTGTGGATAAGCATTGCTTGGTGAAAGATAACTGGATGGTTATGGGATCAATCGGCTGCTGGATCATCAGATGGTCAGATCAGTTTCAGTGCAGCGAATTGCAGGTCGAATAGAATAATCTGCAGTTCGCCAGGCTGTATATGTTTCAAGCAAGCAACTGGCAGGGAAGGAAGGTTAGTTATGTCAATAAATGAATTATTATTGTATATATAAATTTTTGTACCAAAAAAAACCCAAGTTTGAACTCAACCAAAATGCATCTAATCACCATGCTTTAAACTAAGATATGTGTACGTGTGTGCGAAAAGTTTAGCGATAAAAGAGAAGGTAAATTGTAAAACCATATTCAAAGCTAAGAGACCATAAATGTAAAAGTAACCTGTAGTTGCGACCCCTGCTATAACTAGAACTGTGGCTTTTACAGCATTGCGCTATTGCGCTTGGTGCTTCGCACCTTAGTTTTAGACATTGTCGCTTTTGTACGCTTTTCACTTTTTAAAACCAAACTCTAGGTGCTAAATTATATATTTTGTAAGTCTAAATGGTCAATGGGAAGAAGTATCTTGATTCTCTTGCTGGTCTATGGTGCATAGCTTTAGGTACATTTTTATTTTCAGTAATGTTAGTGTGTTAATTCAAACATGGACAGCCACTTATTTTATGTTATTTTAAAGACGGTTCAAACCGGTCGATAATATCATCGGCTGAACCGCCCGATTTCGTTTGCAAAACGAATGTTATTGTCGTTTGAACTGCCCTATTTCAACTTGAGATATGAATGGAAACTAGCAACAAGAACCCAAATCAAAATAAATATATACTCACCAACCACTATTTACATTTACAGGAATGGAAACTAGCAACAAGAAACCCAAATCAAAAGGCAGCTTAGACTTGGGCTAACAAACCTCATTGTCTCCATATCTTCTAAGGTACGAATGTTTTTCATCTAATGTTAATCAATTGAACTAATCTTATTCGTATCAGTTCTTAATATAGCGGTTCAGAATGATGAGGGGTATGTATGATCGGCAGTTGAAAATTGAAACGACATGTTTTGCATTTTCGTTACATGATGCTTTTTGGTTATTATCTTCTCGTTACATCTCCAATTGACAAAACAAGCAGCCATGGTTGTATTTTGAGAAGGTGTTCATCAAAATCTCAACCTTCAAAAGGTTTGTAAATTCTATATGTTTCAGTTGAAAGTTAAACCGCTACCACAAGCTGCTTTTCTTTTGAACATTTGAACATTCAGTTATGACTTTTTTTTTAAGTGTTTCATTTTTAGATAGGTGAATGACTTGATTTTGATTTTTTTTCTTGGTGTGAAGTAATTTGTTTATTGCATCAACTACATATATGTAAAATAATTGGCCGGCCTCGACTAATGTATTAATTTTATTGTTGTCTCAGGTTGGGGGAGGAGTACATCATTACGGGGATGAGGACATGGATGTCATACGCGAAGAATGGTTAGGCTACGCCACGGCATTTATTTTCAAATGATCGAAACTTGTTTGAAGGCAATGTAATGTCGATACAGTATATTTTTGTAAACGTTAAACGTTTTCTCGAATTAGTTTGTAATTAGATAAATATGGATTATAATGAAATGATGTTTTTGTTATTAGTTTGCTAATTATTTTGCATATAATAAAATGGCAATAAATCCAGGAGGGTAAATATGTAATTTTACAGGATTTTTTTGTTTTTTAGATTAAAAAATTATGACACGCAAAAAACGTCATAAAATGTGTCGTTAAAAACTGTCATAAAAATGTGTGTCATTAAAAAGTGTCATAACGCATGTCAATAAATGTTGTCATAAATGTGTGTCATAAACAGATGACACGCGAAAATATGTCATGTTAAATTTATGACACCGCTATCATTGACATTCTTTTCCCTGTCATCAGACCCCTTGAAAAGGCTTTTTTCTAGTAGTGAATATTTCATTTTGTAGCTACATTTTATAGGAACAAATATCATAACCCAATCACCAATTGCTAATTCTTTAACCTTAGTATAATAGAAATGACTAATTTGGCTAACTTTTTAAACCTTGGTATAATTCAAAATATGACTAATGATCTGTTACAACTACAACTAATCTAGACTATTTGATCATAAGGTCATAATGGTAAATATGCAACTTTTCTTAGATGCCATTAAATCTATTATCTATTATTATCTATATCTATATCTATAATAAACCAAAGCATTTTTAATGACATGTCATAATATTATGCAATCTCTCTTTTGAGAGATGTCACATAGGATGTGATGTGGCAACTCTAGACCAATTAAAAGAAAAGAAATAAATATGGTTTAAATATGATTTAACATAATCTATTAAATACCTGATCTACTAAATGTAAATATTAAAACTTTATTATTTTCTCTCTTATGTTTCCTCTCATAACTTTTAAATGTTAATATCTTTTATATACGAGATTTTTTAAAGAAAAAAATTACACCAAATTAACAAGCGTTTTATTATCTTTCCAACGAGTACCATAGTGCTATATAAAAAAACGGAGAAAAAAACAACTATTTTTTGTAATCCGACAGTTATTATGTCAGGTTTGGAATTAGTTTAAAAAAAATTGTGGGTTTGGGTCGGGTCTGGGATTAGGTGATACCCGATCCAATTACCTTTTTTTTATATTAGAATATGATAACTTATGGCTGAGATTTGTTTAAAATAATAATAATAATAATAATAATAATAATAATAATAATAATAATAATAATAATAATAATAATAATATTCAATAATCATATATTGGCAGATGCCATTTTTATAGTGTAGATACTTCTAATTTTATTCAATTTACTTAGATTTCTCAACCCGGGACGCTCCCGGGGTATAAACTAGGGATGAGCATACGGTCCCGAATACCGATCCCGAACCGAAAAAATACCGATCCCGTACCGAACTGATACCGAACCGAGGGTGTTCGGTATCGGTATTGGTACCCACATTTAGAGGTTTTCGGTTTCGGTATTATCGGTATCGGTACGGGATCAGTATGGTATCGGTACTTTAAGGTAAAATACCGATACCACACCGGTACCGTACCGATACCGAACCGATACCGATACCGATACCGTACCCGTACAATCGGTATCGGTATTGGTTTTTTGGACTTTTCGGTATCGGTATTGTCGGGATCGGTATCGGTTCGGTACCGATACCGTCCCGAGCTCATCCCTAGTATAAACTAGTTAATATATATAAAAGAAAATGTATGTGCTGACGTGGCGTGCAACGGAGGCCTCAACCACCCATTGAATATGCCACGTGGCATAGAGGTGCATTTTTTATTTTTTTTTGTTTTTTTAATCAAATTAAATAAAACCCTAACCGTCCCACCCATTCCCTGTTCTTATCAAACAAAACACAACACACTCTTTAGAGAGAGAGCGGCGGAGGAGGATCCCAGGCCCACCACCCTCTACGGTGGGCTCCAACGGCAACAGACACACAAACCCATCCAACCGGTTCATATTCTAGAGAGAGAGAGAGAGAGAGAGAGAGAGAGAGAGAGAGAGAGAGAGAGAGAGATCAAGACAGATATTATAGGCGAAAGTTATACCGGATCAGTACGGTGAGTACGATTACTGCATCTATGCCTCTGATGCGTCCACGGTGTACGGTTTGGCGGCGTTTGGATTGCTGTTAATCAGTTAGACGGTTGTTAACGGCGTTACTATGTGTTTGTGCTTTGGTAAAGGTCTTGTGAGGAGTTGGTTGAGGAGTGTGGCGATCTTCTTCTTTGTGTTGTCCTGGTGAGTTTTGTGTTTAATTACACTCTAAACTCTTTCATTTAATATTTTTATTTATTTATTTTTTTGCTATTTTAACCAACCCATCACCACTAAACTGTTAAAGACTTGAAACATTCATAGGTTCATCCATTTGTACTCTGTTCCGAGCTTTGTAATTGCAAAATTCCACTCTGAAGTTCATGTTTGAAGAGGGATTGAGTGTTTGTAGAAAGATCAAAGGTGTATAAAAAATTGCAGTTTCATGCAACTCAGGTAATTAACATGTTTCTTGATTAATACCCAATTGTGTAATTTGTTAATTGCATGCATCATGTGTGTCTTGATATTGCAAGTATTGTGTTTGTTGAATTGAAATAGAGAGATTTTTTTGAAGATTTTGAATCTTTATGCATACATGAATGGAAATAAAGTCAAAAGGAAGGAGATTTATGGGTGTTTTTTTTTTCTTTTTGTTTAGTGTTTTGTTATAAGATTGTTAAGATATGCTATATGGTCATGTTTGGATTTAAAGGAAACAATTCCATAGAACAATGTGAAACATTCTTAATGGATATAAATTTAAAAAAAAAAAATCTATTAATATATAAACCAACCCTAACCTTCTTCTCCCACCCCAACCCTAAAAACCATAATAATTTTGGTGTTTTGCCGATAAAGAAAGACGCTACAACAACCACGATTATTCTTCCAACTCGATGGGGACATCATAAGACTCAATCGAAATCAACGGTTTCAACTAGCGTCGTAAAAGGAGGGTTTGTTCTTCAACCTCGATGGGGACATCATAAGACTCTGCCTCTAAGTTTGATTATTTTGATTAGGTTTCCACCTCTTTCAGGTTGGTTGGTTTTTATTGGATTATATTATTATTATTAGGATTTATAAGTATAAAACCTAAGAATAATATAATCTAATAGTTTATAAGGTATATTTTATTTAGTTTTCGTTATTTAATCATATTACCTCATATGCTTGATAGATCTTGTACCAAAGAAGAGTCATCATGGAATTGGGAAGCTGATTGTTGATTGTCCAAATGGAGTGGGTGGGGAGAAACTTCAAGTTTTGAAAGAAAAGGTGAATTGGTTGGATGTAGAAATTTGTAATTATGGTATACTAAATGAACAAGTTAAATTGGTTAAACGGGCAATTTTGACCCATTTAATTGTTGATTATATTATGTTGATCTATTCCAGGTGGTTGTCCGATGATTATAGGGAATAGATGGTCATCTACAAAGTGGATGGATGTTGTGAAAAAGGCATGTCTTATTAGTCCAATGCGTTTTGGATTTTGTGATTATGTATTGTGGTTGCAAAATCCACTTGTGTGTAAAGAAACAAATGAATGAGAGCATACACACTAATGCGTTTGATTGTGGTATATGATGCTTTAAATCGATCAGGGAGTGGACATTTGACATATAGAGAACTAAGGATGTAATTACTTTTATACTCTTCGGTTAATAATGACGCTTATACAATCTAATGGGTTTGAATTCGATTCCTCCTCCTTTTCACATTGCAATTTGTTAGTGTAAAATGGATTATTTTTTACGAGTCAAAATAGGTTGGTTCGGGTTAAGCAGGCGAGTGAACACCTTCTTTACTCTTTTTTATATATTTTGCAGATTTAAGAATTAGAATTTTTGTTTACTAGAATGATGCAGCTTTGGTTGTTTATCACAGCCTAATGCTTTTCAATGCTTTTGTGGTTCAATTTTGATGCAGAACGACTAGAGAGAAACGTTGCTGACCTACAAAAGGCGCTTGCTTACAAGCAGGAACAAGAGAGTGCCATGCTTCAGGTTTTTCTTTAAGGCTTCATGCCTTCATGTAATATGAAAATTTAAAAATTTTCATGGTAATTAAATTATATCTTTAGGTTTTGATGCGGGTAGAACAATAGCAAAAGGTAACAGAAGATGCTTGCAGATATACTGAGCAAGATGATGCAGTCCAAAGATATGCCACTTGAGTAGGGTTGTAAACGAACCAAACGAACACGAACAAGGCTTTGTTCGTGTTTGTTTGTTAAGGTTTCTTGAACAAACGAACCGTTCACGAACACACTAACAAACATAATTCTATGTTTGTGTTTGTTTGCTAAGAAATTCAGTTGTTTGCGAACTGTTCGTGAACACGGGTCTTGAACACAAACAAACAAAAACAAACATCTAATATGCAACTAACTAAAAAAACATTGTTAATATTAACCGTTAGACAAAGTACATCTACTAAACAATGTCGATAAGTCAAATTGTACTAACTTAGACATAATTATCTAAAATTACTTAGGCATAGGCATGAATACATGATATTCCTAACTCAAAAGTTCATAATTATCCTAAGTTTTAACTAGTGATCGAACATAAACAAACATACACGAACGGATATAAATAAACGAACGTAAACAAACACATTGCCGAACGTTCACGAACGCAATCGAACGAACGAGACATTTGTTCGTGTTTGTTTGTTTAGTTAATCAAACGGATTTTTTGTTCGTGTTTGTTCATTTATTAAACAAACGGACACAAACGAACTTCCCGCCGAACGGTTTACGAACTGTTCACCGAACGTTTGGTTTGTTTACAGCCCTACACTTGAGTGCTTCAGGTGTATTTTGATTTATTTATTTACCAATTAAAAACAACTGAATATTTATTTAATTTAAAAATTTTGCGTTGTTCAGGAAAAGTACGAAGCAGCAAGTGCTTCCATTGTTGAAATGGAAAAGAGTGTGGTTATGGCAGAGTCAATGTTGGAGGCAACTTTGCAGTACCAATCTGGTCAAACTAAAGCACAGCCTTCTCCGATGTATCACCCGGATGGCAAAATGAGCGGGCTGAGTCAGGCCAACCCACACACACTTATTTTCCTTTTTTATTCTTTTCTTGGTGATAAAAGAATAAAACCTTTGCTCTATATCGTGTAGATCCACAAATCATGATTCTTCAGCAATACGGACAAGTCAAGAACTTTCACAAGAAATACTAGCAAGAAAGATTAGTGCTTTTTTTTTTGGGCTCAGATGGCGTGACAAGAACAAGGTTAATTTTTGACTTCTTTTGCCACTTGATTTTTTCAATGTTGAAACCCTTTAAACCAATTATGAAACTCAACCGGTCACCAATTAGTGCTTTTTTTTCTATCCAAGTGTAACCCCAGGTAACTTTAAAATCCGAGTAAAGGTGTCACTCAGTTACAACTAAGTTTCATTACTGTTTCATTTAGGTCAATTGGACGCGGTTATAATCATTTATGGAAGGTTTCACAACAATGAAACAGTATTGAAACCTAAGTGGATTTTGCTGTTGAAAATAAAGTTAGGCGACTTAAGTGGAACATTATTAAAACCTGGTTACTTTAAATGATATTCACCATATTTGATCCTGAGACCTTAGTGTGCTTAGGGCTTGGATACAAGTATAAATATCGAACATTTGTCATAAAAGTTGTATTTGGATAATTGGATATTTAAAGAAGTTTGTTTAAAAAAATTAGACAAGAAATCGATATTGTGCATAGTTTTGATCAAGCTTTAAAGTGATTCAGGTGACCCCAAGAGTTCGTATAATGGTCAAAAACCGGTGCAGTTACAGGATGCATGCACCTTGCAATCTGCTGCACAGGAGATTGGAGGTCATCTTGAGCTCGGGTTTGGTCTGCCAGCTATGGTAATAATTATGTTCATTTAGTTGATTTTGATCACAATCTTTATGATTAGCCTTATACTTTCTTTTTTGGCTATTGATGAATTTTGATAGATATGTGGCAAGTATCCTTATGGCGATCAATATTATGGCGTGCTTGCTGCTTATGGACCTTAACTTGCGGTGTGTACTTTCTTTTAGCAAATATCTTTGAGAATTCAAATTTTAGATAAAAAGTGATGGTATTAACAATGTTATATCTCCTCGTGTTGACAACCCTACAAACCCGTTATAATCTTTCAATTCTTTTGTGAGCTGCTTTTATGAACTCTATGATCCTTTTGGGTCCTTCCAATTTAATTTACAAGCAATCTTTTGTTAAATTTAAACTAGCCCATTAGATCCATATTAAATAATCCGTGGTGTAACAAATGATTTACCCATATTGGTAAGGGAGACGATGAATCAGATGATCGAAGCTTGGAATGTGGTTCTAGATGTGCCAGAGGAGGAATCACATTCATCTAAAGGTATGGATATTTCTCACATATGTAATTTTAAGGTAGAATTTTTTTTGTTGCTGAAAAATTGATGCTTGGTTATATGCTCTAATCGTCATACCTGAAATTCATATTTGATATAGATTTGGATCACTGATCTATTTTTTGCTAGCAGTTTTCCCTGTTCCTTTAAAAAAATTTTATGCATTGTAGATTTAGTAACTTGATTCAGTTTCGCATTTTTGTGGAATGATTCGAACACTTTTTGATTTTTTAATCCGATTATCATCACTTTGTATTATGATTTCTGATGTGTGATATGGCAGAAGAAGCCGAGATACAAAATCCACCACTTTCGCCTCAAATAGCAAACAAGCGAACCGTGCCCTCTGGTTCTTCCACTAGCACTACCACAAGAAAAAGCTCATTTGAATCTACCGGCAGGAAAACCGGTCCAACAATGTTCCGTTAGCTGGATCGCAAGAAGCCCAATGATCAAAAACTTGACACTGCAGAGGGTCAACACATCAAACCAAGATCTTTGAAACAAAAAACCAAATGGGTGCTATTCAGCGAAATATCTGATGAAAAGCACACCGTAAAGTAGATAGATTTTTAGATTTAATAGTGGTATACAAGTATAATGTTTCTTGATTTCCAGTTTAGCAAATTAACTAAATGTTATTTTAATTCTATTTGTTCTTCAATTTTTTTTCTAACTGGATTCGAGAAACAATCTCGTCAAGATGCTTGGGAAAAAACTCGCATATCCTTTGGAACAAATGAAGATATCCACTTGGTAATGTGTTTTTTATTATCTTTGTTAACGTACATTAAAATTTATATGGGTTGATTGTTTGAGTTTTGAAGAAGGTGGGGCGTTTTTTGTTGTCTATTGGGTTGACAACAGTTCACGGCCGTGTTTTGCTATGATTTTTATTGACTTTTTTGGCGGATACCTCAGGTGTTTCTTTGGTGTTGCTTCCTTTAACGTTTGTTTTGATGTTTGCTTTGCAGGTATATTAGATGGTTTGAAGGTCGGCTGTGTTGTGGTGTTTTGTTGTGCGTGTAAGACTTCTATTATCTTGGGTGCGTGTTATGGACATTCTTTTGTGTTTTCCGTTGTGATTTTTTTACTTTAGGTTTGGTTGTAGTGATTATATAGAAAACGAGGTGTTTGTTGCTGATATTCTTATGCGTTATAATTTTTTTGATTTGTTCTTTACTTCCGTTATTTTGCATAAATAAATGAACTTCCCTTGCTGGGTCAGTGGGTCTGTTGTATAAGTCTTATAAGCGTACGTGACGCCATTAGTTGTCGTTTGCATAAGGAATACTAATTACTTAATTTCAAGGTATTGGCTAATGATTAGTTACTCTTATACAACTTTTTTTCCAGCAATAATGATCATTAACAATGTATCAACTAATAATTAGTACCTACTCAAAAGAAAACTGATGGTTAGACATTATTTGCATTAAATTTTTTCTATTTTCTTCTAATTATTTTTTAAGATGTTATCAATATTTTACCCCTATTTCTGGAACTCACGGTAGTATCTTCAATTTTTTAAATAAAGCTATGTTTTTTCAGAAATGTATGTTTGCCATTTACCATTTACGCCAAAGAGAGTGTCCTGAGGCAAAGGCAAGAGGAGAAGAATGTTTTTGCTGCTTGATAATGGTGCCAAAAGGTTGAATCTTATTTTCATTATCTTTTCTTTGATGCTGGGCTGATTATTTTGTTATAACTAGGCCTTCCTTGGCATTAGTTTTGGTCTCTGACTCATTTAACATCTAACCAAATGGTTAAAAGGTAACAAAATGATGTAGTTTACCTATTTTGCCCCATTTGAGCAATTCCCGTGTATGTTATTTTGTTTGTCGTGAAGTTATAACACATAGCTGAGCATTTTCTGGGCTTACCTTTTGTCGCCAGTTTTTTCCAGGTAAGTAACATTGCTTTTAGCGCTGCACATTTTCTTTTTTGTCATTAAATTACTTTATTGTGGTATACTTCTCTCATTAATAACATTATTGTGGGATACACTTTTTGTCGGAACAATCGGGTCTGCATGAGACGATGTCAAGTCACTCCCAAACAAGAGCTACAAAAAAAAATAGGACCGAGGAATCGGTGGGCCTTCTAGAAAGCGGGAGTTTGAAGACGGTGTTATGTATACATAATACATGTGGTTGCTGTTGCTTTTAATGTAACCTCTTGCATTGCTTAATTGTTTGATAAAGATGAATATACTAATGCACTAATTGATCATTTATTGATTTTTTTTTTCAATTTTCAGACGACGCATTTGAGGGGTTTTTTTTTTTCCAATTCAATGTTGATTATTATTTGATGTGGGCTACAAAACTAGGAATGTGAGCGTATGTATAGGGAATGCGAGCATATAAGTTAGATTTGAAGCGCCGCAACTTTTAATTTGTGAGATGCTTAAAACATTTAATAATGACAACTTCAATCATGTCCAAACATCCCTTATTGTTTTTCAAAATTTGAGTCCTGCCTATACGTTTTACCCACCAGGCACTCGAATTGTATTTTTGGATCACCTTTTAGGGCTATGAATGTTATGTACTTTGAATGTTTGTCATGGTTTTAATGGTTTGATAATGTATGCAACTATGAATGATTGTGTAAACCATTTTAGAGAGATTTAGAGGGTGTTTGGGATTGATTATTCAAAACAGATTATGCGTTTTGGAAAAGTAAGGGTGGAGCTGCTTATAGATTATTGCGTTTTGGTAGCCTAAAAAACTGATTATCTGCGCTTTCAGAACGCAATCCCAAACATTAAAAACTGATTGTCTGCGTTTTCAAAACACAATAATCTAAAAATCAGATTCAAAACGCAATCCCAAACACCGTCTTAATGTTTTTAAAGGGAAGGGTTAAAGATTAGGCAAGGGTGTGAGGTTGTCATTGCTACCCCTGGGTGACTTATCGATTGCTTAGAAAGATTTAATGTTTTTAAAGGGAAGGGTTAAAGATTAGTCAAGGGTGTGAGGTTGTCATTGCTACTCCTGGATGACTTATCGAATGCTTAGAAAGACGTTATGCTGTTTTAAACCAGTGCAACTATATTGTTTAGGACGAAGCTGATCGCATTATTGATACGGGTTTTGAACCACAAGTTGTGGGTGTGCTTGATGCAATGCCATCAAGCAACTCAATGATTTGGTAGACAAAACAGCCATTGAGTTCATAAACACTAAAAGGCTGCTGATTATGTATCAAAAACATTGGAAAAGGAAGACAAATTAGCCTCAAAATTTGTAGGACAAAACGTTTTAATGTTTTAGTTGCTACATATGTCACGGGGCGTGGGATTGATATACCTAATGTGGAACATGTTATAAACTATGACAGGCCTAGAAATATTGAGATGTATACACATCGTATTGGGCATACAGGGCGTGAAGGAAAAAAAGGGATAGCTACTATGTTTTTTACTTTACATGACACTGAAATTTTCTATTATCTTATACAAATGCTTACACAAACCAATAGTCCTGTGCCACCTGAACTTGCTAGGCATGAGGCTTTTAAGTTTAAGCTTGGTTCAATTCCTAACAGACCACCAAGACGAAATGATACAATTTTTGCACATTGAGGCGTTTCTATAGCTTCTGCACCAGAGAAATTTAGGATTTCAAAAAGCCTAGGTTGATGTCTGTTAATCATTCATTGTTGCTTATTTAAAAGCATGAAAACTTCTTAGATGTTAAATTCAATTTTTGCTTGACCGTATGTTGCATTAGTGACTGTTTGCCTTATTTCTCAACGAGAAAAAAAGTTGACACCAATTGAATTTTGTAGGAGTTCAAGACTTTTTTTATTATTTTTTTTAGGTGTACTATTGCAGCAATGAACATGTTGTAACAATCAAACGACAATTATATCAAATATTATATAAAATAATAAAAAAATCTCTCAACCCCGGGACACTCCCGGGGTAATCAGCTAGTAAACTAATATAGTCAAAATACGACTTACGAGCTGTTACAATCACTGCAATTAAACACCGATACTTAAGACCCTACAAATGCTTTAGTTTTCAAAAAAAAAAAAATGAAAGTGCGAAATTCTTTGGATGGTGGTCCTATATCGAGCAATTTCCGAAAATCGCTCACCGTGTGGCCGTTGGTTAGATGACGGTGGAAGAGGTAATGGGACTACAATTGGTGGCTCGCGTTACCAAATTTCACATTCCCAACAACATAAGTAAAAGTTGAAACCCTTTATAGATACGTAGCAACACCTTTTTTTCATGTTTCACGTCTCCATAACACGTTTCCTATATTGAATATAGTTGAATTCAGTTTAAGACGATTGCATAAGGTTATTTGATCACACTAAACTCTTTTTATCCGATATTTGGCTTCTATTTGACTCGTATGATTAAACACAACATCCTCCCATGTATAAACGAACACAACGATGGTTAAGACTCTGGCTTGTGGCGGTGGTTGGTATGAGTCTGAAGAGATGAAAGAGAATTTGGAAAATATGAGGGTTTGCTAAAAGGTGACAAAAGAGAAATATACATGGATAGTTACCTATTCTTCGTAATGTATCCTCATCAATTTCCATTAGCCCACTCAATGGTATTGGCTATTCTCCCTGCCATTAAAACTTAACATTAAAACTAAGTTATAACCATGAGTTATAGAGCTTGTAAGCAAACTGTACAACAAAAAACAGTTTCGTATGTAATATTATTTGGATTTTTACTTACGTCTTCTCTCCAAACCAGCTGACCCATTCTTCATTTTTATAGCTGCATCCTTACCCTACACACGAAGTAGCAAATGTCACATTCAAGCCCTTAACATTCTTCTTTGACACATTTAACAAACCATGCTAATATAAATAAAATTAAGGCTAAAAAAAGAACATAACAACTGCATAAGTCACCTAATCACACAATATAACCTGTCTAATCATGTCATGTCACTCAAAATCTAGCATTTAACACTCTTACCTGAATTTTTTTCTAATTAAAACTGATCATTTAGTCATCTACAAGTTCTTCACCAACTACATAATAACAATCACAAATCACTTCTATTAATGTACAAAGGACCTCACCAGAAGCCTAAATGGACATGTAATTAACAACATGACACAAATCTGATGACATTTTACTCAAAAGCCATCATTAGAACAAAGTACACGAATCTTAATCAAATATGTAATTAAACATATGAAATAATAATCGATAACAAAGTACATAGATCTCATTTTTATAGGAGGAAGAGGTCGGCAACTTGCCGGGAACCTCAAATCTTGAATTAGGTTTCTGATCATCAAAGAGAATTCAACGGACATAACCTAACCTTGGTGTTCGTCACTGTATTTTATCTGAGACGCCCGCACCTTTCAAGTATATAATTAAACAGTCCTAACCAACACAAATAGACGGATTAGTATCGACGGATCTCGACGGAAGCTCGGAGTTGAGGCTGGTGAAAGGACGTTGTTTAGAGGGTTCAAAAGTCATTAAATCTATCTTTTTTTTTTTTTTTTTGTAAATAAACTTTCATTAACACCAAAACCCGGACTAACTATCCCCAAGACGGGGAAAGCAAGCCGAAAACCAAACAAACAATTACATCAATTCGAATCTAGACCATCTATCCCAATCCACAACCTCTTTTTTGAACCTATGCTTATACCAAAAAAAATGACAAAATCTTAATGTCCGCTTGGATATCTACCACTTTAGGCTCCGTCTTATCAAAGATCTTGCCATTCCTAGCCTTCCATAGCATCCAACAAGCAATAATAACCACCCCTTTGAACACTTCCTTTTTGTTCCCCGTCGTACCACTCGTCAGTGAAGATTCACCAAATCATTAATGTGGAAAGCGAATATCTCCGGAACTCGACACCAATTAGAAATACCTCTCCACACCCCATCCGAAATACCACAACGTGTAAAAAGATGCTCAATAGTCTCTTCATCAAAATTGCACCAGGTACATACCGCATTAGTAACCGTGATATGTCTTCTAAGTAACGCCACTTTAGTCGGAAGACGATCCAACACTAGCCGCCACATGAAAATATTACATTTCAACGGAACCCACTTACTCCAAACAAAAACAAACCTGTTATTACTTGGCCGATTGATCCAGCGCTTCACCGCTGCCACGGAGAACTCCTTCTCGTTACCACAGTTCCACACCCAACTATCCTCAATGCCATTCATAGCGACCCCATTCAAGAGGCCTTCCATCTTTTCCCTTTCTCCCACCTCTTGAGGACTAGCCAACACTCTTCTCCATCTCCACTTGAAGCTACGAGTAGCTCCAGCAACCACAAAGCGATCCACCACAAGGACCTTTTTATCACTCTCCAATGCATACAAGGTAGGAAACTTCACCTTAAAAGCTTCGTCACCTAGCCAAGTATCCAACCAAAACCGTATCGTTCTCCCATCCCCTATGTTCCCCCGAATAACATAGCCCAGATCTCTTCCTTCCACCTTTAGCCGATTGCACAACAAGACATTTGTCTTCCATACACTAGTCAAACCATTATTCACAGGAGCCCAACCCCACCCTTTGTTCGACCCATGTATAGATGAAATAACCTTGCGCCACAACTGATTATGCTCGTTTAGGAACCTCCAAACCCACTTCACAAGAAGAGCCTTATTAGACGTCTCCAACTTTGCAATCCCAAGACCCCCTTCTTGAATCGGCCTCGTAATGTTATCCCAAGCCACCCAAGAAAGTTTCCGAACATCCTCCGAACCACCCCACAGGAATCTTCTCATAAGCCCTTTCAAATCCTTGACTACTTTCTTCGGCACTTTGAATAACGAAAAATAATATATAGGGAGACTAGTAAGAACCGATTTGATCAAAGTTACTCGACCACCAATAGACAATGCATTCGCTTTCCACTTAGTTAATCTTTTTCTACACGTATTGATAACCGACTCCCAATTAGCTACTCGATTCATGTTAGCGCCAACCTTTATACCAAGATAAGAAAACGGCAATGGACCCGGTTTACATCTTAAGGCGTTCGCTTTAATCGTCACCTCCTCATTCTCCACCCCTATGCCATACAAGACGGATTTATGAAGATTGATTTTAAGCCCCAAACATAAGTGAAAAATTCTCAAAATCCTCCTCATATTATCAAAATTGAAATCCGACCACTCGCCCATAAGCATGGCATCATCCGCAAAAAGAAGATGAGATAATACCGGGCCTCTATTCGGTAACACCACACCATCAAACATGCCTAACTGCACTGCTTTATTCATCAAACACGAGAACGCCTCCATCACTATAATAAAAAGCATCGGCGATATGGGATCTCCTTGCCGAATACCTTTCTCACAACTAAACTCGAATGTTGGAGACCCGTTCACAAGAATAGAGGATCTAGCCGAGACCAAAATCCCTTTAATCCACTGACGCAACTTCCCGGGGTAGAGGTGGTGGTAACATCACCTTGACGTATGATGAGCTCAATGAGATGATGCAGCAACAGTTGGGCGTTGCATTAGCTGCTTTTCAGGCTGCCCAGCAGACTTTTATGGGTGCTACTGCTCCTCCGGTTCAGGCAGGTGTTGCCTATAAGCGGTTTAAGGATTGTCAGCCTCTCAGCTTCCAGGGTACGGAGGGAGCTGTGGAGTTGCTTCGGTGGTTGGAGAAGACTGAGTCGGTGTTTGCTTTATGTGAGACTCCAGCAGTGGATTGGGTGAAGTTTTCTTCGGGGACTTTTGTAGGAGCCGCCTTGACGTGGTGCAACTGCGTCACACAGACACTTGGTCTCGGGGAGGCCAACGCCATGCCTTGGGCGGATTTTGTGCGTAGGTTGAAGGATGAGTACTGCCCGCGAGAGGAGATCAAGAGCTTGGAACAGGAATATGGGAATTTTAAGATGGTTGGTTCTGAGGTGGAGGAGTACACGATCAGGCACAACGAGCTAGCAGTGATATGTCCAGGTTTGTCTACACCAGAGTATAGGAGGATAGAGCAGTATCTTGTGGGTTTGGTGCCAGAGATTGCGGGATTGGTGTCTGCTAGGGATCCCGCTACTATGTCAGAGGCTGTGCGGTCGGCTACTAAGATGACCAACTTGAAGATTTCTGAGGGTGTCTTGCCTCCTAGGGGCTCTTCTGTGAAGGCGCCGGCAGAGAACAAGAGGAAGTGGGAAAGCGTGGATAAGAGTTCATCGGGGTTCAACGACAACCGGCGGCGAAGAAGGCTGAAGCTTCAGGGTCAGCGTCGGACCAGAAACAAGGGGGCTATGCTGGGAAAAGCCCTAAGTGTGGGCGTTGTGGGTTTCATCACTATGGTACTTGTGAGAGTTTTCGCTGTGAGCGTTGTCAGAAGACGGGGCATCTTGCCAAGGATTGTAGGGTCAACCTTTCCAGGACGACTCAGACTACTGCTATTACTACCCCTGCTCCACAGGGGAACCAGGGTTGCTTTCATTGTGGAGAAGCGGGACACTTCAAGCGAAGCTGTCCCAAGTTGAATCAAGGGGGCACAGGGACTACAGGGAAGGATGGAGACAATGAAGGCGGTGGCCGGTTTACTCGTGCTCATGTTTATGTGATCGGTGCTAGGGAGAACCAGGTGGACCCAGACACTGTTACCCGTACGTATTCTCTCTTATCTCTTGTTACGCTTTGGTTTTACTTTTATCCGCATTGTTGTGCGTTCGTGTTTTCGGGTGTTTTCTTTGTGGTTTGGTCTCTGTTTCTCATTCTTTGGGTCGATGAGGGTCCTTTGGGGATGGTACTTGGACGGTACCGGTGGGTTAGTTATACCGATCATAGTAGTCTCCAGTAGGCCTTCGATCGGGGTCTCTTGTCTCATACTCACATTTGGGAAAGTGGTTTCCCGGTTGTTACTGTCACGTTTGGTTCATGACCTTCACTTGTTGTA
Organism: Ambrosia trifida; assembly: GCA_028751855.1. Lineage (NCBI taxonomy): Eukaryota > Viridiplantae > Streptophyta > Magnoliopsida > Asterales > Asteraceae > Ambrosia > Ambrosia trifida. The sequence goes on from CM054129.1 coordinate 113,457,391, forward strand.
TTTTGGGGAAACGTTACTTGGGCACACACAGAGATCGACACTCATCACTGTTGAAGCCGAAAGAATCTCGGGACGAGATTCCTTTCAACAGGGGGATGATGTGACGACCCGGAAAATTTTTCTTCTTATTTGTTTTCTCTCCTCGACTTCGGGAAATTTCGAGACGAAAATTCTTTCAACAGGGGGATGATGTGACACCCGGCAATTTCCGGTAACTAACTTTTGAAAACTTAGTAAGTCTACCTTAGCGAGTCGCGCATACGTTACACATAACAAGGTCGGTCGAGTCGAGTCGCACATCATTAGGGTCTTAACATACGCAAGTCTCGGGTCCCGGGAATTGGTGATCGGGCGGGAACGTGTTATTTATCATGCATTATATGTTGGTAATCATTAAGTGACTTGTCGGTATGTAGAAACGTGTTTACATATGTTAAAATAGGGTTTAACGCGCCAAAAACCCGGACACATAGGCTATAGGCGATTAGGCTATGTGTGATAGCCTAATCGCCACTTTGTTAAGCGAGTAGGGTGGCATTAGGGGCGAATAGGAGCTATTCGCATGAAGCTTCATGCGAGTAGCAGTCCTACTCGCCTAAGCTGCTGCGTACTCGCCTGAACTGCTCCGAACGATTAAAAACGCCTATAAATACCACCCTTGACCTCCAAAACATCATTTATGCTACCCTAGCCGTCCCATAACCTATCTCAACCTACAAACACCCTCTGGAACCTATTTTTACATCAAAACAACCATTTCCAAGCTTATTCCATCATCTCCTCTTAAATACAAGGTGTGTTCTTTAAACCCAAACCTTTAAATGATTATATTTTACTCCCTAAAAGTTCAGACCTGACTTATAAATGTTTTTGTCTTTGAAAATCCATTTAAAACCGTTTTTAAACAAACCCACACCTTTACATGTGTTATATGTGTTATATGTGATTAAAGATAGAATTTTTAGGATTGAATCATGGTTGTTTTTGTGTTATTATGATGTTTATGGCTGTTACAAGTTAGTATGATGATGTCCTAGGAGTTTGAATGGTTTTGGTTGTGTAGTGTTGATACTTGATGTTTTGACCCATTTGAAGGATTTTGGATGATTAAGGATGATATGAGGTGTGTTGTTGATTGTCTGATGTTAGGGTTTGCTCTAGGATGATGCTAGAACGGTAGGATGCTATCGGACAACGTGGTTATGTGATTTAATCTGAATAATTGCTATTTAGGGCAAGTTCTTGCATGTTGATGTGATGTTTACATGTTAAGTTGCTATTTTGGGAAAACGCTCGCATTCGGAATTGTTAGAACGATGAAAACTTAGGGGTTTTGCTTGAAATATGTTTGTTAATGTGTTAGGATGATAATTGGGTGTTTTTACATGTTTCGGATCTGATTTGGAGAGTTTGACGCGCGAAAATGCGCTACAGACATGCAGAGGAGAGTAGGATCCTACTCGCATGAAGCTTCATGCGAATAGGACTCCTAATCGCCTGAAGCTTAGGCATTTACAGTCCTAATCGCCTAAACATAAGCAATTAGAACCCTATTCACCTCAACTACTAGCAAATACAATCCTAAATGCTACTTTTACTAGTGATTACAATCCTAAATGCTAGTTTGATTCCTAATCGCGTGTAATGCTGTTATAAGTGTAATTTGACATCCCGAAACCCGATTCGACACCTAGGAACATGATAGGAACCCCGTGACATGCCTAGTAACATAGTAACACGTGTTTGGACTTGTTTGTACGTTATTTGACCTATGTGTTAGAATCATTGAACTTTAACGCATGTTAAGTACTAAGTTGCATGTTTTGTGTATGTTTGTGTATGAGATGAACACGTGGAATGTCGGGTCACCAATGGGATGTCGAGTCTTGTCTTACGTAGTCTGGTTGTCGGTCAAACACACTTTTCGGACACATAATGGTCATGGACTGGACTTAGGGACTAATGAACCCGACGGGTTATTAGTCTAACTTGACACATATCTTATGATAGGTCGCCAATAGTTGGGGCTATCATATCTTACAGACGGTTTACTCATATCACGCATACGGTTTACTCTTAAATGGAAAATGCAACCTAAGGTGAGTTCACGGCCCCACATTTTACGGTTTATGTTTTCGGGGGAGAAACATGCTTAAAACTCTTTTATGACTTATGACTTGTTAAACTCTTATGGCTCATGACTCTTTATCACGTTATACTATGGCTTACTTATCGTACTATACGGTTCATCAAAAAGTCCCTTAGAAACCACTAACATGGGTATATGGCGGGGAAATATGGATAGCGCTATTGGGAACTGACAAACCCCACTCGACGGTTGGACCGGGCGGGTGCATATTGTCTCTAATAAAACAAGGTCTACCGGTGATGACGGTAGCCCATAGGAAACTAAGGGTCACTACACGGCTTAGTCAGCAATGGTTTCACCCGTATGAGTATCTTATTCTGCGCCTAGCTAGCGTTCTCACAAGCATAGTAGTAACTGTGATGGTAACGGTTTTCGAAGGATCACTTTAAAAGTTTAATTAAAACCTGTGAACTCACCAGCATTATATGTTGACTCTTTTAGCATGTTTTCTCAGGTCGCTAAGGTAGCAGCTGTCGGATAGGCGCACGAGGTCGCACTGGAGTCGTCTCACGTCTAGGGTCTCATTGCACGTTTTGGATTTATGAACTTTTAAACTTATGTTTTATTTCTGCATGACTTTTGTAAACTTTAAATGATTCCGCACTGTTGAATGTTGGTTTTAAACTTATGCATGGATTTTGTTTACGTATGTTATTACATTTAGACTTCGTTTATTGTGACCGTTGACTTGGATCCTGGTGTGTCACACGCCTCGCGGTAGAAATCCGCAGGTGGAAATTTGAGGGTGTGACAGATACAACCTTACTAATACCCCCAATCAAGTTAATCGGCCGGAAGTCCAAAAGCTCTACCGGATGACCAATCTTAGGAATCATGGTTATAAACGAAGAACCCACCCCCGGACTAAAACAACCCACCTCGTGAAAATGGAGCATGACTTCCATAAAATTCTCCTTGAAATCATCCCAAAACGATCTAATAAATCGGAAATTGAAACCATCCGGCCCCGGGACCTTGTCTGCGCCACAATCAAAGACAGCATCCTTTAGTTCTTGAAACGAAAAATTCTGGATAAGAAGATCAGCATCGATCGCGTCCAGCTTATTTATCTCAAAACACTCCAACCGCGGCCTTACTACTATCGTTTCTTTAAACTTACGCCTAAAAAAACCAAGAACCTCCCTCTTCATAATCTCCGGCTTCGTCTCCCAAATACCTTGAACGGACAACCCGGGATGTAATTGGAAGCCTTCCGTTTGTTTATACGACCGTGAAAAAATCTTGTGTTATCATCGCCAGATGCCGCCCAATTATTTCTAGCTTTCTGTTTCAAATCTTTATTACGATGCATTTCCAACTCCTTTAGACGTCTTTTAATCTCCTCTAGCGACCAAATTTCCTCCTCTTCGAGTTGCCTTTCTTCTAATAAATTATCCAAACAAGAAAGCTCCTGTTCCAAGATAGACGTTTCCATCCTCTCCTTATCGTATGTCTCTTTAGCCCAAACCGAGATATCCCACCTTAACTTTCTGAACTTTAACATCAAGCGCTTGTCTGCTTCCCCTTCAAAAGAACACTCACCCATTGATTTCTTGACAATCTCCATAAAGTCTTTCCGCTCGAGCCACGAGTTAAAAAACCGGAATGGTTTCGGACCGAAATTCCGATTATTTGTTTTCAAAATAAGAGGATTGTGATCCGACCACTTCCTATCCAGAGCGATATAATCAGCCGTAGGCGAAGCCGAAAAAAGATTCCAGTTAACAAACACCCTATCAATTCGACTCAATTTGTCTCCCGCTACAAAGGTGAACCGGTGCCCTTTCAACGAATACTCATGTAAATTGTACTCGTCCTAAAAGGAATTGAACTCATAAGCTTCCGCCACATTAAACATAGAATTCCTTCTTTCATCTTCTACCCTAACCGAATTAAAGTCTCCAGCAACCACCCAAGAACCTCCCCCATCCCCAATTTGACCACCAATCTCCTCCCAAAGCCTTCTCTTCAAAACTGAATTTTGTGGAGTATACACATTTAATAAATGAAAGAACTCGCCACTGCCAGCATAAGAACCTCCTATATTCAAGACATTCGGCAACTTATAAGTTGTTGACATCTTAAACAAAGAGGGATCCCATATCGACAACAAACCACCCGATCTTCCCACCGAAGGCACCCACTCAAACAGAAAGTCACCTCTACCCCAAAACGTCCCCACATCCACCCCTTCTAAAGAAACCAATTGAGTTTCCTACAACATGATAAAATTTACCCCATGTTGAGCACGTAAATTCCTAACCCATTCCGCTTTACTAGAATTCCTTAACCCGCGAATATTCAACGACAAAAGATTCATTGAGCCACTGATTGAAATCCTTCTTCGCTAATCATCACCTTAAGATCTTTAACAAAATCCCCTATATTCGACGCCCCTAACACCTCACCCGCTTGCACTGTGTTAGCCGTTTCCTCTTCCAAAGAGATCCTTCTTTGTACCTCCATGTTACCTTCTCCTGTCCTAACGATACCTTCATCCCCATCATTACCAACAACCTCTTCAGAAGTCCTGTTGAGATCCGGAGTACAAAAATCTTCCTCCTCAACCGCATCCTCAATCCCCTGAGCATTACCCACTATACCAATCAACCTATCCAAATCAAACATATCATTATCCTCCCTGTGTCGTTTCTTGGGCCTTTCTTGAGAGTTGGACGCTTCTCCTCTACTCTTACGTGCCGATCGTCTTTTAAATTTCTTCCTCACACTTTCCTGTTTGTCACCCTCAACAAATCTCTCCCCTGTGTTACTATCATTGCCACTCCCTTCTCTCCTCTCCAACACTATCTCACCCACCTCAACATCCCCCTCCTGAGTACACCCGTTCTTGTCCACCTGTGACGAATTAACAACATTGTCAACATTCATATCTTCATCCAAACCAAACTCCTCTTCCACACAGTCAGGGACCCACTCACTTATATCCTCCTCAACCCACACCCTAAACAATTTGTCCCTCCACTTTATATCCACCTGGTCCGAAATTCTAGCCTGAGTTTTACTTAACACACCTATACCCATCACTGAGAAGTTCTTTTCCTCCACAGAGACCCTTACCGGTTTAACCACTTTTCCATACCGACTCCCCACCAAATCAAAAACGTCATCCAAAGCAAGTTGAACCGGAACCCCAAACACTTGTAACCACACTATCCTTTCTTCTGGTGCACCATTCTTCCCATCCCAAATTTCTAAAGATGAAAATAATGTTACCCAGACCTCTTTATCCAACCAAAACTTCTCACAAAGCTCTTCTGACTTGAACACCAACATCACTGTTAGCCCACCCACATACTTGATTTCCACCTCCTTCCAACCTCTATCACTAAGACACGATCGGAGATTGTTAAGAGACAAGAAATCAACGACCTTACCAATCACAGCCGTCCTATGCCATTGATCAAACCTTTCCACGTTATCATCAATCGTTAACACATCCACCTTGTTCCTGTTGAGCAATGAGTCAAGAAACGAACGATGATTTCCTGAATAAGCTCCCCCTACCCTTTCATCCGCAGCCGATGAACTTTGGTTTGCATCCCCTATATTAGGGTTTGCATGAGAATGATCCCCCCAACGTTAAGACTTGCATGTTGTTCCTGTTCCTTCTCTTTACCCTTCCTACTAGTCTCCTCAACCCTATCATCCATTCTTTTACCATCCACGAAACGTGCCAGAGACACAAAAAGTTTATAAGAACCCATCCATAAATCTTTCATCTCTCCCAACATTACCGATGCATCTTTGACACCACTAAATGAGACAAACCAAAACCGTTTACCCAGCCTATCAAACTTTCTAGCGATGTATGAATTCTCATACGAACCAAAGTTACGAAAAATATCCTTCAAATCTGCAGACGAGCACTTAGGATGAAGATTCGAAACGAAAAACTTCGTTATTACCTTTGAACTGGACGTTTCATTCTGCTTCTGACGTCTACCTTTCCAATGATGAGGATCCTGCCACTCTTCGTCTTCTTGCCGCCGCCGCTCCGACATCTTCGGAGAACCTAGGGTTTCTCTCTTTTAGTCACGTGTTTTTGTTACAAGTGTGTCTTTCTGTCATTAAATCTATCTATATATATAAAAGAAAACGTATATGCTGACGTGACATGCAATGGAGGCCTCAACCTCCCCTTAAGAGTGCCACGTGGCATCATAATTGAAAGATTTTAGTGTTTTTGAACTATTTCCTTTTTTAATTAAAAAAAAAAGATAAACAGAAAACCCTAAATTAAATTGAGTTATTTTAGGAAAAAATGAATTTAAAAATAAATTTAAAATTTTCTCTCTCACGTTTCCTCCCATAATTTTTAAACGTTTATATCTTTTATATACGATATTTTTAAAGAAAAAAATTACACCAAGTTAACGAGCGTTTTATTATCTTTCCAACGAGTACCATAGTCCTATATAAAAAACGGAGAAAAATCCACTATTTTTTGTGGGGTTTCGTTTATACGGGAAAAAAACACACAAAGTGTTCATGTTATTCATTAATCATGTTTTTTCTTTTAAACCAGGTTCTTATCTACATTGTTGAAAATCAGCCCAATCGCCATGTTATCATTGGAATTTTACTAGTTATACTTCATCAAGAGAAGTTAGGAGAAAGAATCGCGCAACACTGCAACACATGGTGTCACCTTATAACAAGGTTATTTATTTATTTATTTAATTACAAGAGTAATAATTATTACTATTAGTATTAGTATTATTAGAATAGTTATATTTTTCAACCCCGGGACGCTCCCAGAAAGAATTGATAGTTGCTGACGTGGCGTTCAATGGTGGCCTCAACCATCTCTTGATTATGCCACGTGGCATAATGAGATGCAATGATTACAACTTCCAACTTAAGTGTTTGTTTAGTTGATTAGATTAGTAATTATAAAAGCCATTAGAATGTGAGAAATTAGAGAGATGTGATGAGTTTTTTAATAGTTACAGCTTACATAAGTGATTCTTTAGATGATTACTGATTAGGTTTTAGATTAGGGAATATGAGTTATTACTGATTAGAATACTATGAACATGCAATGATTGAGAGATTTTGTGGTTAGTTAACTTGAGCCATTTGCAATAGGTTATCACGTAAAATTAGATTTTTTAACCCCGGGACCCTCCCGGGATAACCAGCTAGTTAGATATAAACAAAACCCTTTTAATAAACTCAAAAAACATCCCTACAACTGAAACGGGTCAATTTTAACCTCTATCTATTCTAAACCTCTTTTAAGCCACCGATATAAGAAATGCTTACAAATAAAATAATATATGAACTACCGTGAATAACTTAAGATAAAAACTTACTAGCAATTGGTAGAGCCAAAGGCATTATAGCCTAGCGGCATCTTGGTGTTGAGTTAAGACTTAGGGACCATAAGGTTCTGGGTTCGAACCTCACAAAGGGGTTTTCTCATAATTATGAGTTTTCTCCTGAATTGGTGACTTGGTGGTGGATTATGATCGCGTGGCAACATTGGTGGCACGATGATACTCCAGTGTTCCGTGAGTGATTCCAATTTGTTGGCCGTTCAAAAAAAAACTGACAATTGGTAGAATGACCCACTATACACATCAATGCAATAAAGCAATGAAAGATGTAAATCCACAAATCCCCAAAACACTAGTAAAGCTAGAATAGACAATTAATTATAATATGTGAGTTTAATGTTTTATCGTTGAACATACCCATGAAATCATTCTAAATTAGTAGTTACATACAGTCGTATGCATAAACGCAAGTTGAAGATCAACGAAATCAGGTACTGTGTAAATAACAACAACCAAACTTGGAGAATAATACACCAACACGATCTTGATAGTTGATGTTGTAGGAACAATGGAGTGTTAATTTACTAAAACCGAAATGTGATTAGTGAAATTCGATTGAAACTATCATTCAAGTAACACAACGAATAAACATACCAAGGGATAGTAGACGGTTGAAACGATGTCGTAGCGCCGCCGCAGTTGGAGTTGAAACTCATAGACAGGATTGATTGTCGTGGAGTGGCGACTGATGGCCGGCAGTGCAAGATATCCCGGAGGTTTTAGGTAAGAAACAGGTTTACTTGTTAAAATCCATGGTGGTAGCGATGAACATCAATGGATGGTGTTGGTGTGTGGCTATGGACAAAGAAGAGAAGGAGAACTAAAAGTTTTTACATGGTTAAACACTCCCAACCAACACAAATAGACGGATCTCGATGGAAGCTTGCATGAAAGAGACACTGGTATAGATGGTTGATGGTGGTGGCGGTGGTTGAGGAAGGAGACAGCGGAGGAGAGAAATGAAAACAGCGAGTTTATGAAAATAAAGAAAGAAAAAGAGGTGACACGTGTCACACCCTCAAATTTCCACGTGCGGGGTTTTACCGCGAGGCGCGTGACACACCAGGATCCAAGTCAACGGTCACAATAAACAACACTATATGATACGTAAAAATGACATAATCAAACCATTAAGTTTTCATAAATGATCCTACGCTGCGGAAGAGTAAAACTTTATTACAACATGAAATCAAAAGTACGAAAGTCTGAAAATACTAAATGAGATGCACAAGAATCCTAGACGCCGTGAGACTCCGTGCGCCTATTGACAGCTGCTACCTTAGCGACCTGAGACAAACATGCTAAATACGTCAACAAATAATGACGGTGAGTTCACAGGTTTTTAATGAATACCGACTCCAAATGTATACCAATTCCAAGTGAAAATCGACTCCAACTGAATACCCATGGTCAATCCAGACCACATGCATGCAAAACATATGAATACCTTACTACTGCGATTGGAAAACCATTACTGGACTCGAATACTGTGAATACTGAATATGTGCCCGAATGAATACTGAATACTGAATACTGCATACTGAATACTGAATACCTAAGAGACAATATGCACCCGCCCGGCCCTCCAAGCCGTCGAGTGGGGCGGGTCAAGCCCAAATAGCGCTATCCACATTTCCCCCATTGTGCATCCCCGCACATTCATGGTTTCCCCGGGACTTCCAAATATCGCATAGTAACATAATGAATACTCCAAAACATAATGAATACGTGAAAACATAATGAATACTCCAAACCCAATGAATTCATGATTACCAAAACATAGTTGAAACACCTTTTTATGAAAACATAGTTGACACACGTTTCAAGGACACAGCATGTTTTCTCCCCCGAAAATGTAAAACCAGTAAAAGAGTGGGGCCGTGAAACTCACCTTAGAGTGCATCTTCTAATAACTAGAATTCCAACACGTGTATGATAATCCCAACTAACGACAACCTATCAACGAGTTTACATGAGTGTGATGACTATTAACCCGGAGGCCAAATAGTCCCCGATTGTCCAGATCATGACCGAGTATGTTTTAAAACGTTTTTAAATGTTTAACCGACACACTAGACCGACCCGACATCCCGTTGGTGACCCATTACCCCAACTAATCAAGTACACATAGATTACACACAAGGTTCAAGCATAAAACACTTAGTTTGTATCAAAAATCTCATTTCTGCATCAGAACGGTCGAACCAGTCAGTTTTAAGTCTCCTTCGCACCTTTTCAGTCTCCTTCGCCCGTTTTACAATTCGTTCGACCGTTTGATGCCTCCTTCGCCCATTCTACCACATTCGCCCAACAAAAACCCAGGTTCGAACCTGGTTTTCCTCCTTCGCACCTTCGATCGGTCGAAGGAGGCCAGGTTCGCCCCTGTTGTGCAATTTTTCCTAAAAACGCTTCAAACACATTCAAAACGACTCGAAACATCATCAAACACAGCAGTCAAGCATGGATAACTTATTCCTACAAAAACCCACCGATTTTATACCAAAATCTAGTCGTTTTACAAGTTTCCCAAAATAGTAAATTATGGAGATGTCCCATCATCATGCATGAAATCTTTACCCAATTAGGAAACTTTATGAAGTTAATCAATAATCAACTTAATATACTCAGATTACCGTGAACAATAAACCCCCCAATCATATCCTTAGCACTATCATCATGAACAAGCCCTAGATCAAACCCAAAATCCCCAAAATGGATAAAACATTATCAATAATCAATTGTAACCTATCTCAATCATAAAACATCATCAATAACAGTCCTAGATCATTGTTATAACATCTATACAGCAATCAATCATCAAACAATACATAACATCACATAAAACACCATTAACACATGTTAGTTTGTATGAAAACTCATTGTTTATGAATAGGTTTTGTTTAGAAAGACATTAGGAAGGTTTTTATCCATGAAAACATGTTTGTATCAGATTTGGACTCTTGGGGTTTAATAAGAACGAATTGAAATGCTTTAAAAATGATTTAGAATGAAGAACACACCTTTGATCTTTGTGTAGAAGATGTTTGTAGGTTAGATTATAGAAAATAAGGGCAAAAACTCCTTCCCCCAATGTTTAATGTTGCTAGAGAGTGTTTTGAGACGGTTAGGGTTTGTGAAATGGTGAAAAATGACAAAGTGTGGTATTTATACTAATCCTCCTTCGCACCATTTTAATGGTCGAAGGTGGTCTCCTTCGACCCTTTCACAGGGTCGAATGAGCCCTGCTCTGGTCGAAGGGAATTCCTTCAATTCCACTTCCCTGGTTCGCCCATCTACAAAGGGTCGAACCAGACAATTTCTCTCCTTCGACCACTCGAAGTGGTCGAACCAGGATTCCTTTTTAACTAGTTTTCTAGTTTGTCGTGTTTAACGCATTCTAACACATTTTAACACATGAGCATGCAACCTTAGTCTATGTTTATCATATTTAAGCATGGATGATTATCTACACATCATTTAAACACATCTAAGCATATAATCCACCATACGACAATTAGTCTACACATACACTTAATTAGATTATGTAATTCACCAACAACGGGACTCGTATCGTGTGTGTGTGTGTGTGCGACTAATCCCAATGATCTCCCAAATCATTGAACCCTGGACAATACGGACTGTGTTTCGACTCTACTGACCCCGTCAAGTATGTTTAATAAACGTTTTTCGCTAAGGTAGACTTATGTGTTCATAAAGTGTTGACCCAAACATGCCGGGTGTCACATCATCCCCCTGTTGAAAGAATTTTCGTCCTGAAAATTTCCCGAAGTCATAGAGAACGAAGCGACAAAAAGAAAAATTTTCCCGGTCGTCACATCATCCCCCTGTTGAAAGGAATCTCGCCCCGAGATTCACTCTTCGACAGTAATGAGTGTCGACCTAACCCACGTAACTCCTCCCAGAACGCAAACGAAATGATAACCATGAACGAAAGATGATATCAACAGATACCCTATGCCGGGGAACCGCCCTCCCCAAGGTGAATACAAAACAATGAATCCTCCTGATCGAAGGCCTACTAGAGACTACTGTGATCGGTATAAATGACACACCGGTACCCTCCAAGTAGCATCTCTAAAGGACCCACATCAGACCCATGAATGCAAAACGATGACCAAATACCAGACTGAATGCACACAATGAATACGAATCGCCAAATAATGTGAACGAGAATGAATACGAGCATAACGAGAATCTAGAAAAGAATACTCACCAGTAACAGTGTCAGGATCCTCCTGGTTCTCCCTAGCGCCAATGACGTAGACATGACCACGAGTAGTTCGACCGCCGCCTTCATTCCCAGCACCACCTGCAGTCCCTTGGTTCAGCTTAGGACAATCCCGCTTGAAGTGTCCATTATCCCCACAGTGATAACATCCCTGCCTCCCCTGAGGAGCAGTAGTAGTGGTAGCAGAAGTAGTGGCCTGTGCCGGTTGTAGCTGAAGAGTAGTCCTACAGTCCTTAGCATGATGACCAAAACGCTGACACCGACGACAACGAAACCTCTCACAATCACCCGTATGATGAAACCCACACTCGCCACACTTCGGGAGTCTCCCAGTATATCCCCCAGACCTCTGCTCGGATGATGCTCCCACAACTTCTTGCTTCTTCGGCTGCAGCTGGGACGACCCAGCGTTCTTTCTAGCACTCTCCCACTTTCTCTTGTTGTCCGTAGGGGCTTTCACAGCGGCACCCCTCGGAGGTAGAACGCCCTCCGCAACCTTCATGTTGGTCAGCTTGTGGGCTGCCCGAACAGTGGCCAACATAGTAGTGTGATCAGTAGCGGCAACAAGTCCAGCAATCTCCGGCACTAACCCAGCAACGTAATGCTCAATCCTCCGGTACTCCGGTGTAGCCAAACCGGGGCACATTACAGCCAACTCGTTGTGCCTAGCAGTAAACTCCTCGATCTCCGACCCAACCATCTTCAGATTCCAGAACTCATGCTCCAGCTTCATAATTTCGTCTCTTGGGCAATACTCTGCCCTCAGCATCTGAACAAACTCGGACCACGGCATAGCATTGGCCTCACCCAGACCAAGGTTCGCAGTGGTGGAGTTCCACCAGGTCAAAGCGTGTCCCTCTAGAGTAGCAGAAGCATACTTGACGCGATCAGCGTCGGGACAATTACACATAGCAAACACCGATTCAATCTTCTCCAACCACCTAAGTAGTCCCACAGCTCCTTCAGTCCCATTGAAGAAATGGGGCTTACAGTCCATGAACTTCTTGTACGTGCACCCAGACTGCATCTGATTAGTATTTCCCAGGGTCTACTGAGCAACCTGGAAAGCTGCCAACGCAACGTTCAACTGTTGCTGCAACAAGTGCTCCAACTCCGCCTGAGTCGTGGTGATGTTCCCACCACCTCGTCCACCGCCATTGCGACCCCCGCCACCACCACGGCGTCCACCAGCACGTCCACCAGCACGTCCAGACATGTTCTGTCAAACATGAGACAAGATACGCAAAATCACCAATAGATCGAGCTACAAGTGACCAAACGAATTCAGAACATGGTTCCAGCATGACCATTAGTCCGAACACGAAGTTCACCAAGATTTTCATGCATTTCGATTTATGATTTCGTGTGCACCCGAAATAACAAATCGCTCTACATGGTCCTCTAGGCGTGCTCCTAGCTAGAACTTCAAATCACCCGATACACACATTCCTAAAAGAAGTTGTTATCGCACGAAGATCCCAAAGTGAACAGTCACTCAGGAGTGTACTATGACAAGTACTAGTGCATGATAGTGTGCGTGTAGGCAAGTATGTACGTTAGAGCATAGAGGGGAGATATCCAAATCCCGGAAAAATCTCAAAAGTGTGCCGAAGCCACCCCAATGTACACTACCGCCAAGTATAAGCGATAAGCCCCTTCATCTTTAAACCCGAAGAAGAAGATAGAACCAAGGTAGGAATAACAAAAGATAGATAATGTGGTACTGTGTGATGAGGACACTGACACCCCGACAAGATTTGTATGTTTACCAAATGACACGACTCGTAACTATGTGTGACCGTCTAACGTGTGTGATACTCGGCTATAGACTAGACTCTACATGCAGTCCTAGTTCACTATAACCATTGGCTCTGATACCAATCTGTCACACCCTCAAATTTCCACGTGCGGGGTTTTACCGCGAGGCGCGTGACACACCAGGATCCAAGTCAACGGTCACAATAAACAACACTATATGATACGTAAAAATGACATAATCAAACCATTAAGTTTTCATAAATGATCCTACGCTGCGGAAGCGTAAAACTTTATTACAACATGAAATCAAAAGTACGAAAGTCTGAAAATACTAAATGAGATGCACAAGAATCCTAGACGCCGTGAGACTTCGTGCGCCTATCGACAGCTGCTACCTTAGCGACCTGAGACAAACATGCTAAATACGTCAGCAAATAATGCCGGTGAGTTCACAGGTTTTTAATGAATACCGACTCCAAATGTATACCAATTCCAAGTGAAAATAGACTCCAACTGAATACCCATGGTCAATCCAGACCACATGCATGCAAAACATATGAATACCTTACTACAGCGATTGGAAAACCATTACTGGACTCGAATACTGTGAATACTGAATACGTACCCGAATGAATACTGAATACTGCATACTGAATACTGAATACCTAAGAGACAATATGCACCCGCCCGGCCCTCCAAGCCGTCGAGTGGGGCGGGTCAAGCCCAAATAGCGCTATCCACATTTCCCCCGTTGTGCTTCCCCGCACATTCATGGTTTCCCCCGGGACTTCCAAAGATCGCATAGTAACATAATGAATACTCCAAAACATAATGAATACGTGAAAACATAATGAATACTCCAAACCCAATGAATTCATGATTGCCAAAACATAGTTGAAACACCTTTTTATGAAAACATAGTTGACACACGTTTAAAGGACACAACATGTTTTCTCCACCGAAAATGTAAAACCAGTAAAAGAGTGGGGCCGTGAAACTCACCTTAGATTGCGTCTTCTAATAACTAGAATTCCAACACGTGTATGATAATCCCAACTAACGACAACCTATCAACGAGTTTACATGAGTGTGATGACTATTAACCCGGAGGCCAACTAGTCCCCGATTGTCTAGATCTTGACCGAGTATGTTTTAAAACGTGTTTAAATGTTTACCCGACACACTAGACCGACCCGACATCCCGTTGGTGACCCATTACCCCAACTAATCAAGTACACATAGATTACACACAAGGTTCAAGCATAAAACACTTAGTTTGTATCAAAAATCTCATTGCTACATCAGAACGGTCGAACCAGTCAGTTTTAAGTCTCCTTCGCACCTTTTCAGTCTCCTTCGTCTGTTTTACAATTCGTTAGACCGTTTGATGCCTCCTTCGCCCTTTCTACCACATTCGCCCAACAAACACCCAGGTTCAACCCTGGTTTTCCTCCTTCGCACCTTCGATCGGTCGAAGGAGGCCAGGTTCGCCCCTGTTGTGCAATTTTTCCTAAAAACGCTTCAAACACATTCAAAACGACTCGAAACATCATCAAACACAGCAGTCAAGCATGGATAACTTATTCCTACAAAACCCCACCGATTTTATACCAAAATCTAGTCGTTTTACAAGTTTCCCAAAATAGTAAATTATGGAGATGTCACATCATCATGCATGAAATCTTTACCCAATTAGGAAACTTTATGAAGTTAATCAATAATCAACTTAATATACTCAGATTACCATGAACAATAAACCCCCCAATCATATCCTTATCACTATCATCATGAACAAGCCCTAGATCTAACCCAAAATCCCCAAAATGGATAAAACATTATCAATAATCAATTGTAACCTATCTCAATCATAAAACATCATCAATAACAGTCCTAGATCATTGTTATAACATCTATACAGCAATCAATCAACAAACAATACATAACATCACATAAAACACCATTAACACATGTTAGTTTGTATGAAAACTCATTGTTTATGAATAGGTTTTGTTTAGAAAGACATTAGGAAGGTTTTTATCCATGAAAACTGTTGGATCAGTTTGCTCTTTGTTTAAGTAAGAACTTGCTATCTTTGACCCTTAAGTGTTTAGCAAGCTCTTGTATATCAGATTATAGGCACAGCGGAATGTATAAGTTAAAGCAACACTTTTTATACTTAAGAAGAGTTATTACTCCCCCTTGATGATTGAAACTAATAATGACAAGAATTTATTATGAATCTAAGCAGTAAATGAGAATTAGATACTTAGACAGATTCACAATAAATACTGAAATGGAATATAACAGTGAAAGTGTTTGAAGGATTTTTCTATTAAAATCAATGTCTAAAATAGAAGGTTGAAGCCTCCTATTTATAGACGTTTACATACATGTATCTTGCCCATAAAGCAAGTACAGAAACATCAGAAACAAGTTGCACAAGTTGCAACATTGAAACAAAAAATTACAGCTAAAAGTAATAATAAACAATAAACTACTGATACAAAAGGCGGTGGAAAATATCTGATGCTAAGTGCTGATGAATGACAAACTACTGATGAGTAGTTTGTCTTCAGTACTTCTGAAGTGAACTTGTCTGGTTTGGACTTCAGAACTTCTGATGAAGTTTCTTCTTCAGCATTTCTCATATCTTCTCTTCAGCAGTTTCTTGTCTTCTCTTCAGTACTTCTATACTTAGCCAAAATGACAGAAGTGAATTAGACTAAGGTTTCCAAAAGTGGTTTCACCAATCCTCTTTGTCCTAACAATCTCCCCCTGGATTGATGAACCCAAAACCTTACTAATTCCTTATGATCTTCTTCTGTCTTGAACAATCTTCCATATCTCTTTGTACATGGTGTTCTTGAGCTTGTTTAACTGTCCATCAGATAGAGATCCTCTCTGTGGTTCCAGATGTTGAATTGTGAGCAGGTCTTGTGTTGACAGTTTCTTTAGATCACTGATCTTCTTGTAAGGCCTGCTTGAAAGGTCTCTTCTTGTCAATAATACTGAGTTGTTATCAGTAAGTGACCATCTGATGATAGGTACCTTTGACCTGTTAAAGTCAGAGGAATAGGGAACCAGACTTGTCCCTTGGGTTGATGATCCTTAGTGTTGGATGCTTTCTGTTTCAGTAAACCTCGGGTGGGAGTCTCTTCCTTGTTGTTGTTGCATATCAGGCATCTGAATAGTTGGGAGATGGTGTTCAGTCACTACCTTGGTATGCATCTTTTCTTTGATAGTCTTTTGGATTTGGTAGGCAAAAGTGGAAGGATCCCTGAATTGTGTTAACAGAGGTTTCTCCTCAATGTCAATATCTGAATGAACTACTGAACTTCCTTCAAGTAGTACCATTTTGAAATCAGTTTTGACATTGTCCTCTGCTTTCTTTCTTTGAGTAGCAGGCCTTCTTGTTGATATACCAGAAGTTCTAACTACTGATCTTGAAGGATCAGCAGTTTGAAACTTCTCTGGATTTGCAGCCTTGGCAGCCTTGTATTTTCGATAAGTATCCATCAGTCTTTCTTCTTTCCATCTGGATACTGAGGCTTTTGAACCATAGCCCTCTGCTACTAATTCATCTATCATCTGGGCTCTCTTGGCCTTTCCTTCTTTGCTTGTGGCCAGTTTGTCTGCAATGAGTTGTGCCCTTCTTGTTAGCTCTTGCATAGAGAGTCCCTTGAGTGTGTAGGCTTTAGTCTTGCTGTTCTTTGTGATGTAAGACATCAGTTGTTGTCTTTTGTCTTGTTCAGCAATCTCATCAAGGCTAGCCTGCCTATGTAGTTCAGCTTCATAGGCCTGAAGTTTTTCTTCATGGCTTAAGTCTAAATCATCCCTTTCTTCCAGAGTTTTCCAGATCAGATCTTCTCTGGCCTTCTTGTTGGCTGCAACTAAACTCTTCTCTAGTAATTCAGCTGATTGAGAGATTGGAGAAGGGTTTAGTACAGTCATTGTTGTAACTGTTGTAGTAGGCCTGATAGGATCAGATGTTGGTTGAATGGGAGCAGTTGTTCTGGAAGGGTCAGTAGTTTGAGATTTGGAAGTGTTAACCTCTGATGGTTTGACAACTGCTGATGGTTTGTCAACTACTGAAGGATTGTCTTCAGTACTTTCTGATTCTTCATCAGAACTTTGGCCATCAGAAGTTTCTTCATTATGCCCTTGGGATTCATCAGATTTTTCAGCATCTTCTATCTCTTGAATAGAGACACCAAATTGTTTGGCCAGTTTTTCTTTTCTGGCTTGATTCTTCTGATCTCTTTCAAGGATAGCCACTCTTGCCCTTATCCTGGCTTGGAATGACTCCTTAGGTTCCCTAATTTTCTCCCCCTTTTTGGATTCATCAAGTTTAGAGGTTGAGGGTTGGGAGAATTGACCTTGAAGATGAGCAATCTGTTTGCTGTTGAATTCAATCTTGTTGGACAGATCATTCATCTTTGTCTTGATCACTCCAAATTGGTTTTTGATTGACAGCTCCAAGTTAGCTGTGTATGTTTGGAAGTGATTCTTGATGAGAGTGTTCATCATGTGGTACAGGGGACCCTCTGGGCTGCATAGCTGGTTCAAGTCTATGCTTGTTTGCCCAGGGAATTGGGTAGGCATTTGATGTGAAGGGTGTGTTTTTGGGAGATCCTCATGTTGTACAGAGGATGCCACTCTAGGGGTTTTAGGGATTGAGTGGACTTTAACCTGTGAAGGGGTGACTAGCTTCTTGAGCTTGGATACCCCTGAAACAGGACCTTCATAAAGTGCCGTCAATTCAGTAGTTTTGGTTTTTGAAACATCATCCAAATTAATGGAATCATCTGAATCCCTGATGTTGTCCTCATTGAGGACTGTATCAGTTAAATCATGAGCTGAGCCCAACTCAGTTCTCTCATGAACCTCTTGTTCTTGGTTCTGAGGATTTCCTACTTCAGGCATTAAGCCTTCATCAGTAGTTGCCACATCTGAGGTCTTAGCTGTTTTACTTCTGTCCTCAGATCCACCACTAGGTGGTAACTGAGTAGTAGCAGCCTCAGATGCCCCAAGAGTCTCTAAGATTGGGCTTAAAGACTCTGGTCCACCCTCATCTCTTGGGTTAGGGCTAGTGATGTCCACATCCATGTCTGATGTTGTGGTTATGTCCCCTGTTTGTTGTGGTTGTAGGGGACTGACATAATCAGATGGGACTTTCTCTTTTAGCCCAGAGAGAAGTTTGGCAATCTCTATTGCCTCTGGTTCAGAAATTTGAGGGGTTGGTTCAGTAGTTTGGGCAATGGGTGAAATAGATTGGTCAGCAGTTTCAAAAGAAGTGTGAGTTGCAATTGTTTTTCTAAGTCTTTTTCTTTTGAATAAGATTGTTATGGGTGCTCTTGGTGGGGTTTGAGATGGATGAGACTGAGAGGGTGTTTCAGGCATCTCAATCTCCTGAACAGCTTTTCTTTTGGGTTGGTGGGTTTTTGTCTTTGTTGGCTTGGGCTGTTTGGCTTTTGGTGGTGTGAGTTTGGAAGATGTGGGCTTCAGGGGGACTTGTTGTTGTTCTCCCTGATCATCTTCTGGCCAGGTAGCCGGTTTGTTATGCCTAGAGTATGCTTGTAAGGTTAATGGATTTAAAGTTGAAACTTTTCCCACAAGCACCTCATTACCCAGTTCCCCTATTATGCATTGCATAATGAACCTTGGGTATAACAAAAACTTTTTCTTGGTATTATTATGATGTAACACCAACTCATTGAAAAATAATTTTGATGCCCTGAATTTGGTTTCATTCACTATGGAATGAAATATTGGTTGAAAAGTAGAGGGCATCTGGTCATAAGACCCTGTTTTTGGACTCAAACACATAATAATATATTGAAACAAAAGCTTGTATTTTGGTTCAAAATATTTTTTGAAGATAGTAGCATGGGAGAGAGTACCTTGATAACCACACTCTGTCATGGTTAGGTGAATATCAGAGTTAGCAACATGATCAGGGGCAGTTACATCATTCAGGCCCAGTCTTGTTGCTAGTGTGGCCGGCGTGATGGTCAGTGGTTTCCCTTTTATTCTTGAGTTGAGGGAAATGATTTCATCATCAGCCGTCACCGTCTCAGCATTAGCCCAGAACTCATTTAGAGTTTCAGTATGAATTGGTGGGTCGATTGTGAGAGCAGTAAAATATTGGGATTTTACGACAAGATCAATGATCTCATCGTATTGGGACCAGCCTTTTTTTTTTCAAGAAAGGCCCTTTGATTGTGTCCCTGTTTTAGAACGAGAGCCATGTGGTTTGGGTTTTGATCGAACAGTTGATTTGCAGGTTTAGGTTATTGAGAGAGTTTTTGAGAGAGAAAGAGGGAATTTTTGAGTTTGAAAGGATAAGTGTTGAAAAAAGATATTTATCAGAAGTTTTTAACCGCTTGAATCTTCTTTATTAGAAGTTTTTAAGCCGCCTCGGTTAAAAATCTCTTTATCAGAAGTTTTAAACCGACTAGGTCAAAACTTCTGATGATGGGAAAAGTCAGATCTGCCCTTTTTGACTAAACTGCTGATGAAGGATTATTTCATCAGTAGTTCCCATTTCCTCTTCAGTAGTTTTAAAAGCTGATGAGAAATGTTTTTATAAATACTTTTATTCATAACTTCTGAAGGTTATTTTATCAGACGTTATACACTTTTCAGAAATTATCCCCATACTGATGTTTTGTTCATCAGTAGTTTCTCTCTTTTCAGAAGTTTTGTTTCAGACTTTGTCTTTTTGTTAGTGAAAAATGAAAAATATGTGCAGAATAATAAAATAAACACTTACAAATTTAGCATCCCAAGCATGGATACTAACTTCTGAAATGTTGATGTGTCAAGGGGTTTTGTGAAGATGTCAGCTATTTGATTAGCTGTTGCTACATGCTTCACCTCAATCTTGCCTTTTTCATAGCAATCTCTTATGAAATGGTACCTGATCTCAATATGTTTGGTTTTTGAGAACTGTACCGGATTTTGAATGATGCTAATGGCAGATTTGCTGTCTATAAACAAAGGTGTCTTGGTTTCTTTGATTCCATAATCAAGAAGTTGATATTGGAGCCATTGTATCTGTGATGTACAACTTGCAGCTGCAATGTATTCAGCTTCAGCAGTTGAAGTTGCAACAGATGTTTGCTTCTTTGATTGCCATGACACTAGACAGTTACCCAAGAATTGACAACCACCAGATGTTGACTTTCTTGTCATCTTACACCCTGCATAGTCACTATCTGAAAAAGCTGATAACTTGGTATTGCTTGAAGCAGGATACCAAATTCCAAGTGTTGGAGTTCCTTTCAGATATCTGAAAATTCTTTTGACTGCTATAAGGTGTGATTCCCATGGTGCTGATTGATATCTAGCACAGATACATGTTGAAAACATAATATCTGGTCTAGAAGCAGTTAGATATAAAAGGGAACCTATCATGCATCTGTACATGGTTTGATCAACCTGTTTTCCTTGATCATCAGGTTCAACTTGTGTGATTGGTGTCATGGGAGTGGAACATGATTTACAGTCTTTTAAAGAAAATTTGTTTAATAATTCTTTAACATATTTTGATTGATGTATAAACGTTCCATTTGTTTGTTGCTTGATCTGCAGTCCCAGAAAGTACTGCAGTTCTCCCATGGTACTCATCTCAAATTTTGATTGCATGAGTTTCTTAAAATCATCACACAGTTTTGTGTTTGTTGAACCAAAAATGATATCATCAACATAAATTTGAACAAGTAAGACATGATTTCCAACATGTTTAATGAAAAGAGTTTTATCAATGGCACCTCTTGTAAAGTTATTTTTGAGTAAAAAGGTGGAGAGTGTATCATACCAGGCTCTTGGAGCCTGTTTGAGCCCATAAAGAGCTTTGTCCAATCTGTACACCCACTCAGGATGAGAAGGATCCTCAAACCCAGGTGGCTGACAGACATACACCTCTTCTTTTATCTTTCCATACAAAAATGCACTCTTTACATCCATTTGATAAACTTTAATTTTGTTGGAAATGGCATAGGCCAGAAATAACCTGATGGCCTCAAGCGTTGCAACTGGAGCAAAGGTTTCATCATAGTCAATTCCCTCTTCTTGAGAGTACCCTTGAACTACCAGTCTTGCCTTGTTCTTGATTATCATACCAGCTTCATCTTGTTTGTTCCTGAAAACCCATCTTGTGCCAATTGGTTGCTTGTTTGGAGGTAAGGGACAGATTTCCCAGACCTGTTGCTTGTTGAACTGAAGCAGTTCATCTTGCATAGCTTGCACCGAATTATTGTCTTTGAGGGCTTCCTGGTACTTCTTTGGTTCCAACTGTGAGATAAAGGCTGAAAATAGACAAAAGTTGGAGAGCTGGTTTCTGGTAAGAACACCTGAAGCTATATCACCCATGATTTGATCAAGTGGATGATCTCTGTGTTCAATCAGTTGTTGTAAACCACTGACAGGTGTAGGTGGCTCATGTTCTTCAAACAAACTACTGAGGTCTATAATATCTGGTTCAGATGTTTCTTGATCTTCAGTAGTTGGATCTACTGAACCAGAAGTTTGAGTTTGTTCCTCAGTATTTGTTTGATCAGAAGTTTAGGGAACTTCTGATGATTTTGAAGTTGACTTGATAACTGTTTAAGGAGTCCATGGTGTGGGATCCTCATCATCAAACCTTTTGTCACCATAATAAGTAGGTTTTGATGAAGTAACAGCCTTCTCAGGTCCAAAATGGAAGTTGTCAAGGTCAAAAAGTTCAGCAGGATGTGCTGGAATAAGAGTGTGTTTTGACTCATTGAACTTGACATTCAATGTTTCTTCTACTATCCTGGTGTGAGAATTAAAAACCTTGTAGGCTTTTCTAGTTGAAGAGTAACCAAGAAAGTAACCTGAGTCAACTTTGGCAGCAAACTTTGAAATAGATTCCTTGATGTTCAAGATGAAACATTGACACCCAAAAGCCCTGAAAAAGGAGATAAGGGGCTTCATGCCATGAAGAACTTCATAGGCAGTTTTGGAATGTCTCTTGACCACAAGAACTCTATTCTGAACATAACATGATGTGTTAACTGCTTCTGCCCAAAAATACAAGGGCAGTCCAGAATCAGCTAACATTGTTCTTGCTCCCTCTATTAAGGTTCTGTTCTTCCTTTCTACTACACCATTTTGTTCAGGAGTTCTGGGAACACTGTATTGTCTAATAATCCCTTTAGACAAACAGAATTCATCCAGAGTTTTGTTCCTGAACTCTGTCCCATTATCACTTCTAATGGTTTTGACAGATAGAGAATATTGTTTCTCCACTTGTAGAATGATGAACTTGATGATTTCAGCAGCCTCATCCTTGGAAAATAAGAAGAATACCCATGTGAATCTTGAGTAGTCATCAATGATGACTAAGCAGTACTTCTTCTTACCAAGGCTTATAATCTTGACAGGTCCAAATAAGTCCATATGGAGTAGTTGAAGACATGCAGTTGTTTTTGATTCTTCAATAGACTTATAGGAGGACTTATGCTGTTTTCCCTTTAAACAGGATACACAGTGTTCTTGACACTGGTATACTTTCAAAGGTAGACCTCTGACCAAGCCCATTTTTGTGACTTTATTTATGGTTTTAAAGTTCACATGGCCAAGTCTCCTGTGCCAGAGATCAGTTTCTGAAGTTGATGCCCTTGAGAAGAAACAGGCAGTGTTGTTCAATACTTTGTCTTTCTCATTGTCCACTGCATAGACATTGCCACATCTTTTGGCAATCAGCAAAGTATGATCTTCAATGATCTTCTCTATCAACTTCTGGCCTTCTGGTGAGATGATCTTGCATGCTGTCTTTGTGAAAAAGGAAGAATGACACACTCAGCAAGTTGTATTCAAGGTTTTCAACCAGATTGACCTTGTCAAACTGTATTTTGCCAGAGGAGACATTGCCATGTCCTAGCACATATCCCTTAGCATTGTTCCCAAAGGATACAGATCCTTCTCTTTGGCTGATAAAATTGTTTATCAGGTATCTGCATCCAGTCATGTGCATAGAGCCCCCACTATCAACATACCATATGCTGTTTAAGCCCCTGGAAACTCTCTGCACACAATAACAAATTAGTTAGATTTAGGAACCCAAGCCTGTTTGGCTTTGGGTTTGTTCTTGAGAACAGTTACAGTTTGTTCTTGACCAGATTGAGAAATCCATGTCTTTTTGGCAATGGATTTTTCATTAAGAACCATGGTGGTATCCTTTTCAGGACCACCATCAACCTTGGTCATCAGTAGTTATACCAAGTTCATTAGTTTTTGAATCTCAGCAGTTTGTGAAACTGCTGATGAATCAGGTCTAACTACTGATAAAGAATTTTGAGAAAAAGATTTTAGTTGAGATTTTATCTTTTTCTGAGAAAAGGTGTTTTCAGGTTGTTGTTTCTTGGGTTTAAAGGTTCTTTCATAATCATTTCTGATTTGATTTCCCACAACCTGTTGTTTAATTTTATGATTGAACTGAATTCCTTTTCTGTATCTACAAAACTCTGTTTTGTGGTTGAACAGACCACAAATTTCACACTCTTTTGCCTTTTGTTTTTGATCTAAAGGCAAATTTCTGACATTAGTGTAAAGATTTTGCTCATCAGTAGTTTTCAGGGTCTCAACTCCTGATGTAGATGAAACTACTGATGGCTTGTTGTCAGATTTTGTTAATACTTCTGAAGTACTTTCTTTGAAAATACCAGGATTTCTGTTTAGAAAGTTTTCATGGAAAGATGTGCAGTCTTTCCCTTCAGAAGTTTCATTTGAAACAATTTTTCTCCCATCTTCAGTAGTTTTGGGAGAGAAATCTGTTGGTGTTTCAACATGATGGTACCCTATGCCAAACTTAACATTTGAAGCACTCTGT
This sequence comes from Ambrosia trifida, assembly GCA_028751855.1. Lineage (NCBI taxonomy): Eukaryota > Viridiplantae > Streptophyta > Magnoliopsida > Asterales > Asteraceae > Ambrosia > Ambrosia trifida. The sequence continues at coordinate 113,481,762 of CM054129.1, forward strand.
TTGTTTAGCAATAGCTGGTACCCCTTACAAGAATCCACCCATTTTTCACAACTGATCTTGGTGTCAGCAAGCTCTTTTCTGACATTCCCAAGATCTTCTATCATCATTTTAATTTGTGCTTGGGTTTCAATAGCTGAGTTAGTTAATTTAGAGGCTTCTTTTGTTTTAGCAGTAAGTTTTCTCTCTAAATCACACTTCATCTGAGTGTATTTTCTTTCTAAATCATTGGCTTTTCCTTGTAAGTGCACATTTGTCTCTCTTATGAGAGCAAAAGTTTCTTTGCAAGCATTTGAGCAAAGTTTTGTCAAAGATTCTTTTGATACCTGTGACAATGCAGATTTTGAAGTACAGCCTTCAAATGCCATTAAGGCAAAGTTCTTTCTGCCATTGTCTGGTTCTCCCCAGTTGATGTCAAACACCTTGTTGTCTGCATCAGGATTGCACTCTGTGGTGTCAAAAGGGAGACTGCTCCAGTCAACATACCCTGAGGTGAAAAGACTTTGTTGAGAGGGTTGTTGAGGCTGTGGAGGATGTTGAGCAGCTGGAAAGGGAGGGATTGATTGTTGGCTCTGCATCTGTTGAGCAGGCATTTGAACATATTGTACTTGTGGCATGTATTGCTGTTGAGGAGCTTGTGCCTGTACAAAATGAGCACTCCCTTGAGTTCCATTATTCCTATTATAATTGGGGTTAAAGTTATTTCCAGATTGTGATTGGTTAAAGCTAGATTTTCTACACTCTCTAGCAAAGTGTCCCAACTTCTGACACTTGTGTCATCTTAGTTTAGATTTGTCAAAACCAATTTTTGTATTACTGGTCAATCCTGGAAATTTCCTTCCTGACCTTTTATAAAACTTGTTAGTTTTATTGCTTAGCATGGCCAATTGGTGTAAAATGTCCATTTCTTCTATGTCATCACTGCTAAAGTTTTTCAAATCATCCATGATAAAACATAGATTATCAGCAGTTTGACTTTGGTCATCATTGTCATAACCTGGGAAAGATCTTTCTGATGAGATCCCAGTTGTTATGTCAATGTTGTCATAAGATCCATAGGAACAAGTTGGTGAGTCTTGTCCCAAAAGTGCTGTACTACCTGGAAGGTAGTCATCAGCAGTTTTACCAGATGATTGCAATTTCTTCTTTTGATCAATTTCTCTCTCAAAAGTAAGTAATCTCCCATGGAGTTTTGTAAGAGTGAGGGAGCTAAAATCTGGTGAGGATCTTAAAACAATGGAGTATGTTTCCCATTTGTCTGGTAAAGACCTTAAAAATCTATGTAGCATAGATACTGTTGTATAGGTCTGACCATTTAACTTTAGCTCATATATTAATGAGGAGAATCTTTCAAATTGTTGAGTTAAAGTTTCCCCATTAATATGAGCAAAGGTCTCATATTGTTGAGCTAAAATCTCTCTAGTGTTGGCAATCACTTCTTCAGTTCCTCCAAACTGTTCTTTAAGACAATCCCAGAGTTCTTTGGCACTTTCACAATGTAAAAGGCCAGAGTATATCTCATTTGGGAGAGCCATTGTCAACATAGAGAATGCTTTTGCATCTAGCTCAAGTTTTAGGAAATCATCATCTGTATAGTCTTTTGGTTCTTTAGGAACCTCAACTTTAGTTTCAAGATTTATGTTTACTGGTTTGTGAGGACCATATATCACAGATCTCCAACAACCTGTGTTGGTTTGTGACAAGGTATGTGCCATTCTCTTTTGCTATATGTTGTATTCATTTCATACAAGCATGGCAGGTTTAGTAGCAGAACCAGTATTATGTGGATCCATTTTAAAGAGTATTGATTTGTCAGATGACTCTTTTAAGTGATGGATGTTGATAAAAAGTGAACTTTTTATCTTTTATTGAGTATCAATAAGAGCTTTGTGTCTGATTCTCAATTTGTTAGATTGATATGTGATCAGATAAACCAATGCTCTGATACCAATTGTTGGATCAGTTTGCTCTTTGTTTAAGTAAGAACTTGCTATCTTTGACACATAAGTGTTTAGCAAGCTCTTGTATATCAGATTATAGGCACAGCGGAATGTATAAGTTAAAGCAACACTTTTTATACTTAAGAAGAGTTATTACTCCCCCTTGATGATTGAAACTAATAATGACAAGTATTTATTATGAATCTAAGCAGTAAATGAGAATTAGATACTTAGACAGATTCACAATAAATACTGAAATGGAATAGAACAGTGAAAGTGTTTGAAGGATTTTTCTATTAAAATCAATGTCTAAAATAGAAGGTTGAAGCCTCCTATTTATAGACGTTTACATACATGTATCTTGCCCATAAAGCAAGTACAGAAACATCAGAAACAAGTTGCACAAGTTGCAACATTGAAACAAACAATTACAGATAAAAGTAATAATAAACAATAAACTACTGATACAAAAGGCGGTGGAAAATATCTGATGCTAAGTGCTGATGAATGACAAACTACTGATGAGTAGTTTGTCTTCAATACTTCTGAAGTGAACTTGTCTGGTTTGGACTTCAGAACTTCTGATGAAGTTTCTTCTTCAGCATTTCTCATATCTTCTCTTCAGCAGTTTCTTGTCTTCTCTTCAGTACTTCTATACTTAGCCAAAACCACTTTTGTCATTTTGGAAACCTTAGTCTAATTCACTTCTGTCATTTTGGCTAAGTATAGAAGTACTGAAGAGAAGACAAGAAACTGCTGAAGAGAAGATATGAGAAATGCTGAAGAAGAAACTTCATCAGAAGTTCTGAAGTCCAAACCAGACAAGTTCACTTCAGAAGTACTGAAGACAAACTACTCATCAGTAGTTTGTCATTCATCAGCACTTAGCATCAGATATTTTCCACCGCCTTTTGTATCAGTAGTTTATTGTTTATTATTACTTTTAGCTGTAATTGTTTGTTTCAATGTTGCAACTTGTGCAACTTGTTTCTGATTTTTCTGTACTTGCTTTATGGGCAAGATACATGTATGTAAACGTCTATAAATAGGAGGCTTCAACCTTCTATTTTAGACATTGATTTTAATAGAAAAATCCTTCAAACACTTTCACTGTTCTATTCCATTTCAGTATTTATTGTGAATCTGTCTAAGTATCTAATTCTCATTTACTGCTTAGATTCATAATAAATACTTGTCATTATTAGTTTCAATCATCAAGGGGGAGTAATAACTCTTCTTAAGTATAAAAAGTGTTGCTTTAACTTATACATTCCGCTGTGCCTATAATCTGATATACAAGAGCTTGCTAAACACTTAAGTGTTAAAGATAGCAAGTTCTTACTTAAACAAAGAGCAAACTGATCCAACAATTGGTATCAGAGCATTGGTTTATCTGATCACATATCAATCTAACAAATTGAGAATCAGACACAAAGCTCTTCTTGATACTCAATAAAAGATCAAAAGTTCACTTTTTATCAACATCCATCACTTAAAAGAGTCATCTGACAAATCAATACTCTTTAAAATGGATCCACATAATACTGGTTCTGCTACTAAACCTGCCATGCTTGTAAGAAATGAATACAACATATGGCAAAAGAGAATGGCACATACCTTGTCACAAACCAACACAGGTTGTTGGAGATCTGTGATATATGGTCCTCACAAACCAGTAAACATAAATCTTGAAACTAAGTTGAGGTTCCTAAAGAACCAAAAGACTATACAGATGATGATTTCCTAAAACTTGAGCTAGATGCAAAAGCATTCTCTATGTTGGCAATGGCTCTCCCAAATGAGATATACTCTGGCCTTTTACATTGTGAAAGTGCCAAAGAACTCTGGGATTGTCTTAAAGAACAGTTTGGAGGAACTGAAGAAGTGATTGCCAACACTAGAGAGATTTTAGCTCAACAATATGAGACCTTTGCTCATATTAATATGGAAACTTTAACTCAACAATTTGAAAGATTCTCCTCATTAATATCTGAGCTAAAGTTAAATGGTCAGACCTATACAACAGTATCTATGCTACATAGATTTTTAAGGTCTTTACCAGACAAATGGGAAACATACTCCATTGTTTTAAGATCCTCACCAGATTTTAGCTCCCTCACTCTTACAAAACTCCATGGGAGATTACTTACTTTTGAGAGAGAAATTGATCAAAAGAAGAAATTGCAAACATCTGGTAAAACTGCTGATGACTACCTTCCAGGTAGTACAGCACTTTTGGGACAAGACTCACCAACTTGTTCCTATGGATCTTATGACAACATTGACATAACAACTGGGATCTCATCAGAAAGATCTTTCCCAGGTTATGATAATGATGACCAAAGTCAAACTGCTGATAATCTATGTTTTATCATGGATGATTTGAAAAACTTTAGCAGTGATGACTTAGAAGAAATGGACATTTTACACCAACTGGCCATGCTAAGCATTAAAACTAACAAGTTTTATAAAAGGTCAGGAAGGAAATTTCCAGGATTGACCAGTAATACAAAAATTGGTTTTGACAAATCTAAACTAAGATGTCACAAGTGTCAGAAGTTGGGACACTTTGCTAGAGAGTGTAGAAACTCTAGCTTTAACCAATCACAATCTGGAAATAACTTTAACCCCAATTATAATAGGAATAATGGAACTCAAGGGAGTGCTCATTTTGTACAGGCACAAGCTCCTCAACAGCAATACATGCCACAAGTACAATATGTTCAAATGCCTGCTCAACAGATGCAGAGCCAACAATCAATCCCTCCCTTTCCAGCTGCCCAACATCCTCCACAGCCTTAACAACCCTCTCAACAAAGTCTTTTCACCTCAGGGTATGTTGACTGGAGCAGTCTCCCTTTTGACACCACAGAGTGCAATCCTGATGCAGACAACAAGGTGTTTGACATCAACTGGGGAGAACCAGACAATGGCAGAAAGAACTTTGCCTTAATGGCATTTGAAGGCTGTACTTCAAAATCTGCATTGTCACAGGTATCAAAAGAATCTTTGACAAAACTTTGCTCAAATGCTTGCAAAGAAACTTTTGCTCTCATAAGAGAGACAAATGTGCACTTACAAGGAAAAGCCAATGATTTAGAAAGAAAATACACTCAGATGAAGTGTGATTTAGAGAGAAAACTTACTGCTAAAACAAAAGAAGCCTCTAAATTAACTAACTCAGCTATTGAAACCCAAGCACAAATTAAAATGATGATAGAAGATCTTGGGAATGTCAGAAAAGAGCTTGCTGACACCAAGATCAGTTGTGAAAAATGGGTGGATTCTTGTAAGGGGTACCAGCTATTGCTAAACAAACAGAGTGCTTCAAATGTTAAGTTTGGCATAGGGTACCATCATGTTGAAACACCAACAGATTTCTCTCCCTAAACTACTGAAGATGGGAGAAAAATTGTTTCAAATGAAACTTCTGAAGGGAAAGACTGCACATCTTTCCATGAAAACTTTCTAAACAGAAATCCTGGTATTTTCAAAGAAAGTACTTCAGAAGTATTAACAAAATCTGACAACAAGCCATCAGTAGTTTCATCTACATCAGGAGTTGAGACCCTGAAAACTACTGATTAGCAAAATCTTTACACTAATGTCAGAAATTTGCCTTTAGATCAAAAACAAAAGGCAAAAGAGTGTGAAATTTGTGGTCTGTTCAACCACAAAACAGAGTTTTGTAGATACAGAAAAGGAATTCAGTTCAATCATAAAATTAAACAACAGGTTGTGGGAAATCAAATCAGAAATGATTATGAAAGAACCTTTAAACACAAGAAACAACAACCTGAAAACACCTTTTCTCAGAAAAAGATAAAATCTCAACTAAAATCTTTTTCTCAAAATTCTTTATCAGTAGTTAGACCTGATTCATCAGCAGTTTCACAAACTGCTGAGATTCAAAAACTAATGAACTTGGTACAACTACTGATGACCAAGGTTGATGGTGGTCCTGAAAAGAATACCACCATGGTTCTTAATGAAAAATCCATTGCCAAAAAGACATGGATTTCTCAATCTGGTCAAGAACAAACTGTAACTGTTCTCAAGAACAAACCCAAAGCCAAACAGGCTTGGGTTCCTAAATCTAACTAATTTGTTATTGTGTGCAGAGAGTTTCCAGGGGCTTAAACAGCATATGGTATGTTGATAGTGGGGGCTCTATGCACATGACTGGATGCAGATACCTGATAAACAATTTTATCAGCCAAAGAGAAGGATCTGTATCCTTTGGGAACAATGCTAAGGGATATGTGCTAGGACATGGCAATGTCTCCTCTGGCAAAATACAGTTTGACAAGGTCAATCTGGTTGAAAACCTTGAATACAACTTGCTGAGTGTGTCATTCTTCCTTTTTCACAAAGACAGCATGCAAGATCATCTCACCAGAAGGCCAGAAGTTGATAGAGAAGATCATTGAAGATCATACTTTGCTGATTGCCAAAAGATGTGGCAATGTCTATGCAGTGGACATTGAGAAAGACAAAGTATTGAACAACACTGCCTGTTTCTTCTCAAGGGCATCAACTTCAGAAACTGATCTCTGGCACAGGAGACTTGGCCATGTGAACTTTAAAACCATAAATAAAGTCACAAAAATGGGCTTGGTCAGAGGTCTACCTTTGAAAGTATACCAGTGTCAAGAACACTGTGTATCCTGTTTAAAGGAAAAACAGCATAAGTCCTCCTATAAGTCTATTGAAGAATCAAAAACAGCTGCATGTCTTCAACTACTCCATATGGACTTATTTGGACCTGTCAAGATTATGAGCCTTGGTAAGAAGAAGTACTTCTTAGTCATCATTGATGACTACTCAAGATTCACATGGGTATTCTTCTTATTTTCCAAGGATGAGGCTGCTGAAATCATCAAGTTCTTCATTCTACAAGTGGAGAAACAATATTCTGTATCTGTCAAAACCATTAGAAGTGATAATGGGACAGAGTTCAGGAACAAAACTCTGGATGAATTCTGTTTGTCTAAAGGGATTATTAGACAATACAGTGTTCCCACAACTCCTGAACAATATGGTGTAGTAGAAAGGAAGAACAGAACCTTAATAGAGGGAGCAAGAACAATGTTAGTTGATTCTGGACTGCCCTTGTACTTTTGGGCAGAAGCAGTTAACACATCATGTTATGTTCAGAATAGAGTTCTTGTGGTCAAGAGACATTCCAAAACTGCCTATGAAGTTCTTCATGGCATGAAGCCCCTTATCTCCTTTTTCAGGGCTTTTGGGTGTCAATGTTTCATCTTGAACATCAAGGAATCTATTTCAAAGTTTGCTGCCAAAGTTGACTCAGGTTACTTTCTTGGTTACTCTTCAACTAGAAAAGCCTACAAGGTTTTTAATTCTCACACCAGGATAGTAGAAGAAACATTGAATGTCAAGTTCAATGAGTCAAAACACACTCTTATTCCAGCACATCCTGCTGAACTTTTTGACCTTGACAACTTCCATTTTGGACCTGAGAAGGCTGTTACTTCATCAAAACCTACTTATTATGGTGACAAAAGGTTTGATGATGAGGATCCCACACCATGGACTCCTCAAACAGTTATCAAGTCAACTTCAAAATCATCAGAAGTTCCCCAAACTTCTGATCAAACAAATACTGAGGAACAAACTCAAACTTCTGGTTCAGTAGATCCAACTACTGAAGATCAAGAAACATCTGAACCAGATATTATAGACCTCAGTAGTTTGTTTGAAGAACATGAGCCACCTACACCTGTCAGTGGTTTACAACAACTGATTGAACACAGAGATCATCCACTTGATCAAATCATGGGTGATATAGCTTCAGGTGTTCTTACCAGAAACCAGCTCTCCAACTTTTGCCTATTTTCAGCCTTTATCTCACAGTTGGAACCAAAGAAGTACCAGGAAGCCCTCAAAGACAATAATTGGGTGCAAGCTATGCAAGATGAACTGCTTCAGTTCAACAAGCAACAGGTCTGGGAAATCTGTCCCTTACCTCCAAACAAGCAACTAATTGGCACAAGATGGGTTTTCAGGAACAAACAAGATGAAGCTGGTATGATAATCAAGAACAAGGCAAGACTGGTAGTTCAAGGGTACTCTCAAGAAGAGGGAATTGACTATGATGAAACCTTTGCTCCAGTTGCAAGGCTTGAGGCCATCAGGTTATTTCTGGCCTATGCCATTTCCAACAAAATTAAAGTTTATCAAATGGATGTAAAGAGTGCATTTTTGTATGGAATGTTAAAAGAAGAGGTGTATGTCTGTCAGCCACCTGGGTTTGAGGATCCTTCTCATCCTGAGTGGGTGTACAGACTGGACAAAGCTCTTTATGGGCTCAAACAGGCTCCAAGAGCCTGGTATGATACACTCTCCACCTTTTTACTCAAAAATAACTTTACAAGAGGTGCCATTGATAAAACTCTTTTCATTAAACATGTTGGAAATCATGTCTTACTTGTTCAAATTTATGTTGATGATATCATTTTTGGTTCAACAAACACAAAACTGTGTGATGATTTTAAGAAACTCATGCAATCAAAATTTGAGATGAGTACCATGGGAGAACTGCAGTACTTTCTGGGACTGCAGATCAAGCAACAAACAAATTGAACTTTTATACATCAATCAAAATATGTTAAAGAATTATTAAACAAATTTTCTTTAAAAGACTGTAAATCATGTTCCACTCCCATGACACCAATCACACAAGTTGAACCTGATGATCAAGGAAAACAGGTTGATCAAACCATGTACAGATGCATGATAGGTTTTCTTTTATATCTAACTGCTTCTAGACCAGATATTATGTTTTCAACATGTGTCTGTGCTAGATATCAATCAGCACCAAGGGAATCACACCTTATAGCAGTCAAAAGAATTTTCAGATATCTGAAAGGAACTCCAACACTTGGAATTTGGTATCCTACTTCAAGCAATACCAAGTTATCAGCTTTTTCAGATAGTGACTATGCAGGGTGTAAGATGACACGAAAGTCAACATCTGGTGGTTGTCAATTCTTGGGTAACTGTCTAGTGTCATGGCAATCAAACAAGCAAACATCTGTTGCAACTTCAACTGCTGAAGCTGAATACATTGCAGCTGCAAGTTGTACATCACAGATACAATGGCTCCAATATCAACTTCTTGATTATGGAATCAAAGAAACCAAGACACCTTTGTTTGTAGACAGCAAATCTGCCATTAGCATCATTCAAAATCCGGCACAGTTCTCAAAAACCAAACATATTGAGATCAGGTACCATTTCATAAGAGATTGCTATGAAAAAGGCAAAATTGAGGTGAAGCATGTAGCAACAGCTAATCAAATAGCTGACATCTTCACAAAACCCCTTGACACATCAACATTTCAGAAGTTAGTATCCATGCTTGGGATGCTAAATTTGTAAGTGTTTATTTTATTATTCTGCACATATTTTTCATTTTTCACTAACAAAAAGACAAAAAGTCTGAAACAAAACTTCTGAAAAGAGAGAAACTACTGATGAACAAAACATCAGTATGGGGATAATTTCTGAAAAGTGTATAACTTCTGATAAAATAACCTTCAGAAGTTATGAATAAAAGTATTTATAAAAACATTTCTCATCAGCTTTTAAAACTACTGAAGAGGAAATGGGAACTACTGATGAAATAATCCTTCATCAGCAGTTTAGTCAAAAAGGGCAGATCTGACTTTTCCCATCATCAGAAGTTTTGACCTAGTCGGTTTAAAACTTCTGATAAAGAGATTTTTAACCGAGGCGGCTTAAAAACTTCTAATAAAGAAGATTCAAGCGGTTAAAAACTTCTGATAAATATCTTTTTTCAACACTTATCCTTTCAAACTCAAATATTCCCTCTTTCTCTCTCAAAAACTCTCTCAATAACCTAAACCTGCAAATCAACTGTTCGATCAAAACCCAAACCACATGGCTCTCGTTCTAAAACAGGGACACAATCAAAGGGCCTTTCTTGAAAAAAAAAAGGCTGGTCCCAATACGATGAGATCATTGATCTTGTCGTAAAATCCCAATATTTTACTGCTCTCACAATCGACCCACCAATTCATACTGAAACTCTAAATGAGTTCTGGGCTAATGCTGAGATGGTGACGGCTGATGATGAAATCATTTCCCTCAACTCAAGAATAAAAGGGAAACCACTGACCATCACGCCGGCCACACTAGCAACAAGACTGGGCCTGAATGATGTAACTGCCCCTGATCATGTTGCTAACTCTGATATTCACCTAACCATGACAGAGTGTGGTTATCAAGGTACTCTCTCCCATGCTACTATCTTCAAAAAATATTTTGAACCAAAATACAAGCTTTTGTTTCAATATATTATTATGTGTTTGAGTCCAAAAACAGGGTCTTATGACCAGATGCCCTCTACTTTTCAACCAATATTTCATTCCATAGTGAATGAAACCAAATTCAGGGCATCAAAATTATTTTTCAATGAGTTGGTGTTACATCATAATAATACCAAGAAAAAGTTTTTGTTATACCCAAGGTTCATTATGCAATGCATAATAGGGGAACTGGGTAATGAGGTGCTTGTGGGAAAAGTTTCAACTTTAAATCCATTAACCTTACAAGCATACTCTAGGCATAACAAACCGGCTACCTGGCCAGAAGATGATCAGGGAGAACAACAACAAGTCCCCCTGAAGCCCACATCTTCCAAACTCACACCACCAAAAGCCAAACAGCCCAAGCCAACAAAGACAAAAACCCACCAACCCAAAAGAAAAGCTGTTCAGGAGATTGAGATGCCTGAAACACCCTCTCAGTCTCATCCATCTCAAACCCCACCAAGAGCACCCATAACAATCTTATTCAAAAGAAAAAGACTTAGAAAAACAATTGCAACTCACACTTCTTTTGAAACTGCTGACCAATCTATTTCACCCATTGCCCAAACTACTGAACTAACCCCTCAAATTTCTGAACCAGAGGCAATAGAGATTGCCAAACTTCTCTCTGGGCTAAAAGAGAAAGTCCCATCTGATTATGTCAGTCCCCTACAACCACAACAAACAGGGGACATAACCACAACATCAGACATGGATGTGGACATCACTAGCCCTAACCCAAGAGATGAGGGTGGACCAGAGTCTTTAAGCCCAATCTTAGAGACTCTTAGGGCATCTGAGGCTGCTACTACTCAGTTACCACTCAGTGGTGGATCTGAGGACAGAAGTAAAACAGCTAAGACCTCAGATGTGGCAACTACTGATGAAGGCTTAATGCCTGAAGTAGGAAATCCTCGGAACCAAGAACAAGAGGTTCATGAGAGAACTGAGTTGGGCTCAGCTCATGATTTAACTGAGACAGTCCTCAATGAGGACAACATCAGGGATTCAGATGATTCCATTAATTTGGATGATGTTTCAAAAACCAAAACTACTGAATTGACGGCACTTTATGAAGGTCCTGTTTCAGGGGTATCCAAGCTCAAGAAGCTAGTCACCCCTGCACAGGTTAAAGTCCACTCAATCCCTAAAACCCCTAGAGTGGCATCCTCTGTACAACATGAGGATCTCCCAAAAACACACCCTTCACATCAAATGCCTACCCAATTCCCTGGGCAAACAAGCATAGACTTGAACCAGCTATGCAGCCCAGAGGGTCCCCTGTACCACATGATGAACACTCTCATCAAGAATCACTTCCAAACATACACAGCTAACTTGGAGCTGTCAATCAAAAACCAATTTGGAGTGATCAAGACAAAGATGAATGATCTGTCCAACAAGATTGAATTCAACAGCAAACAGATTGCTCATCTTCAAGGTCAATTCTCCCAACCCTCAACCTCTAAACATGATGAATCCAAAAAGGGGGAGAAAATTAGGGAACCTAAGGAGTCATTCCAAGCCAGGATAAGGGCAAGAGTGGCTATCCTTGAAAGAGATCAGAAGAATCAAGCCAGAAAAGAAAAACTGGCCAAACAGTTTGGTGTCTCTATTCAAGAGATAGAAGATGCTGAAAAATCTGATGAATCCCAAGGGCATAATGAAGAAACTTCTGATGGCCAAAGTTCTGATGAAGAATCAGAAAGTACTGAAGACAATCCTTCAGTAGTTGACAAACCATCAGCAGTTGTCAAACCATCAGAGGTTAACACTTCCAAATCTCAAACTGCTGACCCTTCCAGAACAACTGCTCCCATTCAACCAACATCTGATCCTATCAGGCCTACTACAACAGTTACAACAATGACTGTACTAAACCCTTCTCCAATCTCTCAATCAGCTGAATTACTAGAGAAGAGTTTAGTTGCAGCCAACAAGAAGGCCAGAGAAGATCTGATCTGGAAAACTCTGGAAGAATGGGATGATTTAGACTTAAGCCATGAAGAAAAACTTCAGGCCTATGAAGCTGAACTACAAAGGCAGGCTAGCCTTGATGAGATTGCTGAACAAGACAAAAGACAACAACTGATGTTTTACATCACAAAGAACAGCAAGACTAAAGCCTACACACTCAAGGGACTCTCTATGCAAGAGCTAACAAGAAGGGCACAACTCATTGTAGACAAACTGGCCACAAGCAAAGAAGGAAAGGCCAAGAGAGCCCAGATGATAGATAAATTAGTAGCAGAGGGCTATGGTTCAAAAGCCTCAGTATCCAGATGGAAAGAAGAAAGACTGATGGATACTTATCGAAAATACAAGGCTGCCAAGGCTGCAAATCCAGAGAAGTTTCAAACTGCTGATCCTTCAAGATCAGTAGTTAGAACTTCTGGTATATCAACAAGAAGGCCTGCTACTCAAAGAAAGAAAGCAGAGAACAATGTCAAAACTGATTTCAAAATGGTACTACTTGAAGGAAGTTCAGTAGTTCATTCAGATTTTGACATTGAGGAGAAACCTCTGTTAACACAATTCAGGGATCCTTCCACTTTTGCCTACCAAATCCAAAAGACTATCAAAGAAAAGATGCATACCAAGGTAGTGACTGAACACCATCTCCCAACTATTCAGATGCCTGATATGCACCAACAACAAGGAAGAGACTCCCACCTGAGGTTTACTGAAACAGAAAGCATCCAACACTCAGGATCATCAACCCAAGGGACAAGTCTGGTTCCCTATTCCTCTGACTTTAACAGGTCAAAGGTACCTATCATCAGATGGTCACTTACTGATAACAACTCAGTATTATTGACAAGAAGAGACCTTTCAAGCAGGCCTTACAAGAAGATCAGTGATCTAAAGAAACTGTCAACACAAGACCTGCTCACAATTCAACATCTGGAACCACAGAGAGGATCTCTATCTGATGGACAGTTAAACCAGCTCAAGAACACCATGTACAAAGAGATATGGAAGATTGTTCAAGACAGAAGAAGATCATAAGGAATTAGTAAGGTTTTGGGTTCATCAATCCAGGGGGAGATTGTTAGGACAAAGAGGATTGGTGAAACCACTTTTGGAAACCTTAGTCTAATTCACTTCTGTCATTTTGGCTAAGTATAGAAGTACTGAAGAGAAGACAAGAAACTGCTGAAGAGAAGATATGAGAAATGTTGAAGAAGAAACTTCATCAGAAGTTCTGAAGTCCAAACCAGACAAGTTCACTTCAGAAGTACTGAAGACAAACTACTCATCAGTAGTTTGTCATTCATCAGCACTTAGCATCAGATATTTTCCACCACCTTTTGTATCAGTAGTTTATTGTTTATTATTACTTTTAGCTGTAATTGTTTGTTTCAATGTTGCAACTTGTGCAACTTGTTTCTGATGTTTCTGTACTTGCTTTATGGGCAAGATACATGTATGTAAACGTCTATAAATAGGAGGCTTCAACCTTCTATTTTAGACATTGATTTTAATAGAAAAATCCTTCAAACACTTTCACTGTTCTATTCCATTTCAGTATTTATTGTAAATCTGTCTAAGTATCTAAATCTCATTTACTGCTTAGATTCATAATAAATACTTGTCATTATTAGTTTCAATCATCAAGGGGGAGTAATAACTCTTCTTAAGTATAAAAAGTGTTGCTTTAACTTATACATTCCGCTATGCCTATAATCTGATATACAAGAGCTTGCTAAACACTTAAGTGTCAAAGATAGCAAGTTCTTACTTAAACAAAGAGCAAACTGATCCAACACATGGATTACTAGAGTGGGTGGGTGTTGATCCAACACATGCAAACTGATCCTCTCAGTCTCATCCATCTCAAACCCCACCAAGAGCACCCATAACAATCTTATTCAAAAGAAAAAGACTTAGAAAAACAATTGCAACTCACACTTCTTTTGAAACTGCTGACCAATCTATTTCACCCATTGCCCAAACTACTGAACCAACCCCTCAAATTTCTGAACCAGAGGCAATAGAGATTGCCAAACTTCTCTCTGGGCTAAAAGAGAAAGTCCCATCTGATTATGTCAGTCCCCTACAACCACAACAAACAGGGGACATAACCACAACCAGACATGGATGTGGACATCACTAGCCCTAACCCAAGAGATGAGGGTGGACCAGAGTCTTTAAGCCCAATCTTAGAGACTCTTGGGGCATCTGAGGCTGCTACTACTCAGTTACCACCCAGTGGTGGATCTGAGGACAGAAGTAAAACAGCTAAGACCTCAGATGTGGCAACTACTGATGAAGGCTTAATGCCTGAAGTAGGAAATCCTCAGAACCAAGAACAAGAGGTTCATGAGAGAACTGAGTTGGGCTCAGCTCATGATTTAACTGAGACAGTCCTCAATGAGGACAACATCAGGGATTCAGATGATTCCATTAATTTGGATGATGTTTCAAAAACCAAAACTACTGAATTGACGGCACTTTATGAAGGTCCTGTTTCAGGGGTATCCAAGCTCAAGAAGCTAGTCACCCCTGCACAGGTTAAAGTCCACTCAATCCCTAAAACCCCTAGAGTGGCATCCTCTGTACAACATGAGGATCTCCCAAAAACACACCCTTCACATCAAATGCCTACCCAATTCCCTGGGCAAACAAGCATAGACTTGAACCAGCTATGCAGCCCAGAGGGTCCCCTGTACCACATGATGAACACTCTCATCAAGAATCACTTCCAAACATACACAGCTAACTTGGAGCTGTCAATCAAAAACCAATTTGGAGTGATCAAGACAAAGATGAATGATCTGTCCAACAAGATTGAATTCAACAGCAAACAGATTGCTCATCTTCAAGGTCAATTCTCCCAACCCTCAACCTCTAAACTTGATGAATCCAAAAAGGGGGAGAAAATTAGGGAACCTAAGGAGTCATTCCAAGCCAGGATAAGGGCAAGAGTGGCTATCCTTGAAAGAGATCAGAAGAATCAAGCCATAAAAGAAAAACTTGCCAAACAATTTGGTGTCTCTATTCAAGAGATAGAAGATGCTGAAAAATCTGATGAATCCCAAGGGCATAATGAAGAAACTTCTGATGGCCAAAGTTCTGATGAAGAATCAGAAAGTACTGAAGACAATCCTTCAGTAGTTGACAAACCATCAGCAGTTGTCAAACCATCAGAGGTTAACACTTCCAAATCTCAAACTGCTGACCCTTCCAGAACAACTGCTCCCATTCAACCAACATCTGATCCTATCAGGCCTAGTACAACAGTTACAACAATGACTGTACTAAACCCTTCTCCAATCTCTCAATCAACTGAATTACTAGAGAAGAGTTTAGTTGCAGCCAACAAGAAGGCCAGAGAAGATCTGATCTGGAAAACTCTGGAAGAAAGGGATGATTTAGACTTAAGCCATGAAGAAAAACTTCAGGCCTATGAAGCTGAACTACAAAGGCAGGCTAGCCTTGATGAGATTGCTGAACAAGACAAAATACAACAACTGATGTCTTACATCACAAAGAACAGCAAGACTAAAGCCTACACACTCAAGGGACTCTCTATGCAAGAGCTAACAAGAAGGGCACAACTCATTGCAGACAAACTGGCCACAAGCAAAGAAGGAAAGGCCAAGAGAGCCCAGATGATAGATGAATTAGTAGCAGAGGGCTATGGTTCAAAAGCCTCAGTATCCAAATGGAAAGAAGAAAGACTGATGGATACTTATCGAAAATACAAGGCTGCCAAGGCTGCAAATCCAGAGAAGTTTCAAACTGCTGATCCTTCAAGATCAGTAGTTAGAACTTCTGGTATATCAACAAGAAGGCCTGCTACTCAAAGAAAGAAAGCAGAGGACAATGTCAAAACTGATTTCAAAATGGTACTACTTGAAGGAAGTTCAGTAGTTCATTCAGATTTTGACATTGAGGAGAAACCTCTGTTAACACAATTCAGGGATCCTTCCACTTTTGCCTTCCAAATCCAAAAGACTATCAAAGAAAAGATGCATACCAAGGTAGTGACTGAACACCATCTCCCAACTATTCAGATGCCTGATATGCAACAACAACAAGGAAGAGACTCCCACCCGAGGTTTACTGAAACAGAAAGCATCCAACACTCAGGATCATCAACCCAAGGGACAAGTCTGGTTCCCTATTCCTCTGACTTTAACAGGTCAAAGGTACCTATCATCAGATGGTCACTTACTGATAACAACTCAGTATTATTGACAAGAAGAGACCTTTCAAGCAGGGCTTACAAGTAGATCAGTGATCTAAAGAAACTGTCAACACAAGACCTGCTCCCAATTCAACATCTGGAACCACAGAGAGGATCTCTATCTGATGGACAGTTAAACCAGCTCAAGAACACCATGTACAAAGAGATATGGAAGATTGTTCAAGACAGAAGAAGATCATAAGGAATTAGTAAGATTTTGGGTTCATCAATCCAGGGGGAGATTGTTAGGACAAAGAGGATTGGTGAAACCACTTTTGGAAACCTTAGTCTAATTCACTTCTGTCATTTTGGCTAAGTATAGAAGTACTGAAGAGAAGACAAGAAACTGCTGAAGAGAAGATATGAGAAATGCTGAAGAAGAAACTTCATCAGAAGTTCTGAAGTCCAAACCAGACAAGTTCACTTCAGAAGTACTGAAGACAAACTACTCATCAGTAGTTTGTCATTCATCAGCACTTAGCATCAAATATTTTCCACCGCCTTTTGTATCAGTAGTTTATTGTTTATTATTACTTTTAGCTGTAATTGTTTGTTTCAATGTTGCAACTTGTGCAACTTGTTTCTGATGTTTCTGTACTTGCTTTATGGGCAAGATACATGTATGTAAACGTCTATAAATAGGAGGCTTCAACCTTCTATTTTAGACATTGATTTTAATAGAAAAATCCTTCAAACACTTTCACTGTTCTATTCCATTTCAGTATTTATTGTGAATCTGTCTAAGTATCTAATTCTCATTTACTGCTTAGATTCATAATAAATACTTGTCATTATTAGTTTCAATCATCAAGGGGGAGTAATAACTCTTCTTAAGTATAAAAAGTGTTGCTTTAACTTATACATTCCGCTGTGCCTATAATCTGATATACAAGAGCTTGCTAAACACTTAAGTGTCAAAGATAGCAAGTTCTTACTTAAACAAAGAGCAAACTGATCCAACAGTTTTCATGGATAAAAACCTTCCTAATGTCTTTCTAAAAAAAACCTATTCATAAACAATGAGTTTTCATACAAACTAACATGTGTTAATGGTGTTTTATGTGATGTTATGTATTATTTGATGATTGATTGCTGTATAGATGTTATAACAATGATCTAGGACTGTTATTGATGATGTTTTATGATTGAGATAGGTTACAATTGATTATTGATAATGTTTTATCCATTTTGGGGATTTTGGGTTAGATCTAGGGCTTGTTCATGATGATAGTGATAAGGATATGATTGGGGGGTTTATTGTTCATGGTAATCTGAGTATATTAAGTTGATTATTGATTAACTTCATAAAGTTTCCTAATTAGGTAAAGATTTCATGCATGATGATGTGACATCTCCATAATTTACTATTTTGGGAAACTTGTAAAACGACTAGATTTTGGTATAAAATCGGTGGGGTTTTGTAGGAATAAGTTATCCATGCTTGACTGCTGTGTTTGATGATGTTTCGAGTCGTTTTGAATGTGTTTGAAGCGTTTTTTGGAAAAATTGCACAACAGGGGCGAACCTGGCCTCCTTCGACCGATCGAAGGTGCGAAGGAGGAAAACCAGGGTCGAACCTGGGTTTTTGTTGGGCGAATGTGGTAGAAAGGGCGAAGGAGGCATCAAACGGTCGAACGAATTGTAAAACGGGCGAAGGAGACTGAAAAGGTGCGAAGTAGACTTAAAACTGACTGGTTCGACCGTTCTGATGCAGCAATGAGATTTTTGATACAAACTAAGTGTTTTATG
Organism: Ambrosia trifida; assembly: GCA_028751855.1. Classification (NCBI taxonomy): domain Eukaryota; kingdom Viridiplantae; phylum Streptophyta; class Magnoliopsida; order Asterales; family Asteraceae; genus Ambrosia; species Ambrosia trifida. Next base: position 113,499,998 of record CM054129.1, read on the forward strand.
CTTGAACCTTGTGTGTAATCTATGTGTACTTGATTAGTTGGGGTAATGGGTCACCAACGGGATGTCGGGTCGGTCTAGTGTGTCGGTTAAACATTTAAACACGTTTTAAAACATACTCGGTCTAGTGTGTCGGTTAGGGTTTGTGAAATGGTGAAAAATGACAAAGTGTGGTATTTATACTAATCCTCCTTCGCACCATTTTAATGGTCGAAGGTGGTCTCCTTCGACCCTTTCACAGGGTCGAATGAGCCCTGCTCTGGTCGAAGGGAATTCCTTCAATTCAACTTCCCTGGTTCGCCCATCTACAAAGGGTCGAACCAGACAATTTCTCTCCTTCGACCACTCGAAGTGGTCGAACCAGGATTCCTTTTTAACTAGTTTTCCAGTTTGTCGTGTTTAACGCATTCTAACACATTTTAACACATGAGCATGCAACCTTAGTCTATGTTTATCATATTTAAGCATGGATGATTATCTACACATCATTTAAACACATCTAAGCATATAATCCACCATACGACAATTAGTCTACACATACACTTAATTAGTTTATGTAATTCACCAACAACGGGACTCGTATCGTGTGTGTGTGTGCGACTAATCCCAATGATCTCCCAAATCATTGAACCCTGGACAATACGGACTGTGTTTCGACTCTACTGACCCCGTCAAGTATGTTTAATAAACGTTTTTCGCTAAGGTAGACTTATGTGTTCATAAAGTGTTGACCCAAACATGTCGGGTGTCACAACACGTGTAGAAAGACACCAACCGATTGACGCGTGCCAAGGTAAAGGTACAAACGTTAAAACCAAACGTACCGCATGATAATGCTCAATAAGCCATTAAAGCTAACAGTACAACACCTCAATGCACAAACACTTTGGTAATTAGTATTATCTAAATTGTACTAACTTGTGAATTGTCTCTTTTTGAATATTAAACCTTCAAACTTTGTAAGCCACATGGAACTTTCTAAGATGGACTGGTGGAGCTTGAGGATGAGTGGAAGAGAAGAGCTGTACCTGAATCTGTATAAACACATAAACACATACATGGTGGAATCTGACAATCTGTACGTGAATCTGCTGCATTTTCTTGGTTTGACTTAACTAGTAGTCTAGTGTAAATGTTGTTTTGTAATGTATACTGATTTATTAAGTAAAAACAAATTTTGTTTATGTTATTTTACCTTTATAATAAGAAATGATTTTTTTATAAAAAAAAAATCAAATAACATGTTTAAAACTAATAAAAAAAACCAACAAATACATGGGCCGTAGAGGAGTCTTATGGGACGTAGCAGGGTAAATTCAACGTACAATAGAGGTCTTTACGAGGCATAAAAAGAAATGATTTTTTTAAACTCAAATAACTGAGAGGTCATAAAGGGGGTTAATGGGCCATAGAAACTCAAAATAATCAAGGGTCCTCTATGCCCTGTTGAGACCTCTACGAAAAATAGAGGTGCTTACAATTATTGGGTGTCATGCTGACTTGCAACCGAACCTCATACGTTGTATTTTATGCCCATCTAGGCCCCATGAAGGTCTCTATGGGGCATAGTTTTATCTTTATAGGCCGTAAAGGTCTCTACGGCCCATATATGGTTGTGGAAATAAAAACCTTCATTGTGTGAATAACCAAAGCCAAATTTAAACTCACTAAACTTTGGAAACCGCAAGTCGGAGTTTTTGGCGTTTGGAAGGGGTTAAGGATGAGTGGAGGAGAAGAGTAGAAGACTCAGGAAATTAAAGTATTGATGGGGTTGGGTCAATAAGGAGAAAATTGCAAAAGGGACCACCAGTACTCTCAATCTTAGGCCTCTCATCAATACTTCGGAAGAGTGGTGCCTGGTGAGAGGTTAAGATATCTTTCCTGTTGTATAGTTAAAATGATTATCGTCTTCTGTTTCTTATCCTTTTTCCTCTTGTGTCACTCGGCTGCTGCAGACACAAACCTTTCTATGCCTATCTGCCCAAATAGTTTCAGTTGTCCTGATTTTGTCCCGTTCGGTTACCCGTTTTACGATGTTACGGACACACGATGTGGGTTGATCAAGGTCAATTGTACTTCGAAAGAGATTCAGTTTGGAGGATGGTCATATGAGTTTGATGGCAAGTTTGATTCTGGCCAAAACTTTAGTATAGACATCTATAACAGAACATTTGAGCAGGTTGTGAAAAATAAAAGCTGTGACGCGCTTATGTATAATTTCACTTCTCCAAGTCCAAGCCCTCTTTTGTATTCCGTTTCCATATTTCCCACAATCACTCTCTTCAAATGCACAAAAAATCTCACTTATCCTCAACAAAAGGAACCTTATTTTGAGCAACATAAATACAATAGCTACAACAGTTGCAAAGATTACAACTTCTACTATAACTACTTCAATGGAACAATTCCAAGTGACCTCCCACATACATGTCAAGTAGTGCACCTACCTGCGAAATTGTTAAGTAGCCCAGGACTTGATGCAACCAACATATTTTCTCTTCTCTCTTTTTCTACCTCTATTACATTTTACTTGTCACACTCCTGTAGCAAGTGTCAAGAAGAAGGCCGCCTGTGTGATATTGACAAGGGACATGTTCAGTGTTTAGACGTCAAACAGGGTATTTGCGTATTTACAACTTCTTTTTCCCCTTCTTTTACTTTTATCATATAACAAATACGACAGAAAGATATTTCTAACATATTCTATAATATACACTTTTGTTGGTTGGTTAGTTGCTGCAGTACAATCTGGCGGAGAACAGACCCCAATTTCGAATCAGGGTACGTAATATGCATCTGCGATCCTATGCGTTGTCAATGGATGTATAAATCCACACGCCAGATTTTATGCGCCTAACATAGTCTTGAAATTAATATTTTTATTATTTTGTTGCTGCACACAGGAAAACAAGGCAGAGAATGGACAGCGATTAAGAAACTTGGTAATATGCAACTTCAATCCTATTCGATATTACTGGATATGTAACTATGCAAAGTCATATATGTAGGAATATATTTGTACCTGAGTCTGTTGCATTTTCTTGTTTTAGTTATAGCTGGAGCAATCACAGTCCTCATACTGTCGTTTGTCATCTTCATAATCTGGCGTCAATGTAAGAACAACCCTTTTTCCTATGTCTCATCTAAGAACACACCTTAAAAACCTTAAAGAATACAGTAATCTATATCTATACTATATTATAATACATTTTACAAGGACCTCTTAAATTTTAAGTTTTACAAATATAATTCCTTATGGTATATGATGGAATGGAATGGACCATTATGAGGTAATGAAAAATAGTGTGTTTGGTTGGTTAAGGAAATGGAATCACTCATTCCACAAGGCATTCCATTCCCTCAAAACCAATCCATCCACCCCCCCCCCCCCCATGTTTTTTTTTTTTTTCATTCCATCCCTGATTCACCTTTTACTAATAACACCATAACCCACCACCACCGCCGCCACCACCCACCACCGTTGCAGCCACCCACCGCCATCGTTGCCGCCGCCACCCACCACCGCCGCAATCCAACACCATCCAACGCCGCCCAACACCGTCACCCACCCAGCGCCGCCTCCACCACCTGCCACCGTTACTCATCACACTTTCCTTTACCCACCGCTACCACCGCCACTACTCACCGTCGCCACCCACCACCACCCATCACCGCCACTGACCACCACCCACCACAACCACTCACCACCGATTTTATTCCTTCGTCTTTTTCAGCCTATTCAACAACACAAAGTAATCTTTTGTTTCATTCCCACATGGCAACCAAACAAAACATGGAATTGTAATGATCCATTCCATTACCTTGTTCATTCGATTACCTCATCCATTCCATTCCCTCATCCATTCCATTACCCATATCAAACAGACTCTTAGAATACAACACACAATGCATATGTTAACTACTTTTTAAGGGCAAATATGTTTTTTATACATACTTACACATTTTCCCCCTCAACTTTACTCAACTTTTTTTTATTTAAATAAAAATTACACTTTTCACCCTTATTTTAATTAACTACCCTCACAATTTTTAAACCTCCATAATTTTTTTATACGTTAATATTTTCCTAATATTATTACACTGTATAAACGAACATTTTTTTCTCTTTAATTTGAGTATAGTATTGCTATAGTTTTTTTTTAATTTAAAAATTATATGTTATGGTTAAGTAATTACCGAAACGAAAACAAACAAAAATGAATCGAAATCATCTATACTAATATTATAATACATTTATTATTGACCTCTTAAATTTAAGTTTTACACTGTAATTGCTTAAAGTACAACACACAATGCACATGTTAACTAAATATTGTTTCTCACCGCAACGCGCGGGCACCTGACGAGTAAAACATATAAATTACAAATTACGTACAGTCACCAATTTTAAATTATAAGTTACAAATATGTTTTGTTCAAAGTTTAAATCAAGTGGAACTCGAGCTTAAAATAAAACTTATTTAAAAGTTAGACTAAGCTCATACTTCATATACTGCGAGCTTGATGAGTCTCACAAGCGCATATTGTTTATAGAAATATAGCAATTTTATTTAGTATAATGAATACTACTTTACCCCAGAACTTCCCCGAATAGACAAATCTATTATTAAGTGACAAAATGTGTATACAATAATAGGAATATGTTGCTTCTTTAAGAAAAAACTTTTTTTAAAGAATCAACAATAGATAACTCATAAAATCTACTTCCAATTCTACATGTGCACCTTTTGCTCAAGTGAGGCTTCTGTACAACTTTGTAAAAGATACTCTAAAGTTGTGATGCGAACCTAAAAAAATAACCAAATTGGTATCTAATGATATGTCATGATGATGATAGACGATTCTAATGTGTAAAGTGAGCATATGTGAAAGAATGACATACATGTTCATCCTTTGTTATGGATATACAATCGATCACCTAAGGTAACACCGAATAAAACAATCAATATGTAAGTAGTAAAGATCAATTTTAAAGATAAATAAAAATGACCTAACTTTCTTATATGCAACAGTAGGTTCAAAATCGTATATACTATCTTAACATGATTAGTGATTTGCACAAACCCATCATGGCCACAACCTGTGAGCCCAAAATATGACTTTAACATAAAAACACACATATGGCAACTCAGAAAAGCACAAGGGACCAAAAAAAAAAAAAACACAATGCACAATACAAAAAAACACTGTATTCAGAAAAAAAAAAACATAATTCGTAGAAAAAACACAATGATACGAAATGAAAAACACAATGAATAGACGAAAATAACAAAATAGATAAACGAAATAACACATTTATTTTTTATGCATGAAAAAATCCCACTAAAAAGTCATTTCTTTTTTGTATAGCACTACGGTACTCGTTGGAGAGATAATAAAACACTCGTTAATTTGTGTATTTTTAATGTTGTATAAAAAAGTTATTAACGTTTAAAATTACGGGAAAAAGTGCATGTGCCATGCATATAAGAGAGAAAAACATCTTATCCCTAGTTTGGATGGAATTCAAGGGTGGAGATGGCTTTATCAAGTGTCCTGTGTCATCATCCTTATTTCTTTATTATATATATATATATAGAGAGAGAGAGAGAGAGGGAGAGATATATAGATATATAGGGAAATGGTAAAATGAGAACATAGGTAAGTTGGAAAAACAACGGGAACCAACTATAGCCATTGATCTTTAGTGATCCAATAGTTCTTATCGTGCCATATATATATGTATTTTGTCTTCTTTCACCCACTTGTCATTTAATGTTTTAAAGATAATATTAAAATAGTCTATAAGGGTATTATGGTAAACTCCTAGACACTCTCTCTACTCCTTTTTCTAACCATCAAATCACCATCACCATCACCATGTATTTTTTAACTTTATTTTATTTTTTAAACAAAAAATAGAGATCTGTACAAACATTGTAAAAAATCAGCAAACATCATTTTACACCAGTGTAAAACCCCATCAACATCTATAAAATTTGTATTACAACAGCGTAAAATACTCAAAAACATCGTATTACACCAGTGTAAACATCAAACTTGCACCAAAAAATCTTCATGTAAACAACAACCAGACGTTCTTCGTTTTCTTGATCTTCATCGTAAAACATCAAACTTGCACCGAAAAATCTTCTTGGCCACCTATCAACCACAAAAGAAAAAAAACACAACTTTTACATCTTATTAAAGAAATTTATATATATATATATATATATATATATATTATAGAAATCTAGTTTACACCTAGGAAAAAATATTGTGTAAAAACTACAAAATACCTAAAACATATATGTAAAATCTAATTTACACTTATGTAAATATTGTATAAAAATTATAATTACATAAGGGCAACCAATTTACATCAGTGTAAAAAACAGTTTGCACCTGTGAATCTAGAAAAATCATCAATTTACATCGGTGTGAAGATAGTTTGCACTAGTGTAAACACCAAAGTTGCGCCAAAATTATCAATTTAAACAACAAAAATTCACTAAAAAGGGACAACTACACTAATGTACACCAAAAACATGTTACCAAATACCCTGAACAAAATGCAAAAGATCCAACTTTAACAAAATATACTCTTTTTTATATATAAAACTCATCATATATATACACACATCGAAAATTTTAAAAATAAAGAAATATTTTAAAAACATATAATTGCATGGAACTACTATGGTTTGCAGTGAGATTATTGGAAGTATTGGAAGTTTATTTACAATAGGCTTTTAAAGTCCATGACATTGGTGGTGAATTATTATTTTTTTAACACACTACTGGGTGAAAAGAAGTTAAAAAATACTCCAATGTAAAACAATAACCATCCAAACATCCCTCAGTCCACTAGTATTTTTATATAAACCCCTCTGCAAAAATCAACCCAACAAACAAACAAATTAACAACACAAACACATATAATATCCATACACTATAAACATGAACAAATTGACACGACAAAAAAAGAAGTAAAACCCTCTGCTAACAATCAACTCAACAAACATAAAAATTCTCAACAAACATCAACACAAACACACAGAATATCCATGCACCATAAACAAAAAACACAAACATCATCTTTCAACATATGAATCAAAGTGGTTTTCCCAACATTATCACAACATAAATGGAGTGTTTTCCTTCTTCCTCTGCACCACCATTCATCACGAGACCACCACTATATACCATCATCACTACCCTTGACAACCATAACACCATCGTCAGAACCCAGATACAAACCCCCATCGTGAACTACCAACAATCCACTGTCACCCAGCACTAACCACAGATCCCCCAACATCCACCGTTCTTTCGTTAGAGATTCCCCATAAACACTAACCGCGCCGTCGCCTTTGTCTTCTGCCTTCGTCTCTAGATCTGATTGATTTTTAAATGGGTGGTACAGTATCAAAAAATCCCCCCGGTGTTGTTACAGATCTTGATCGCCTTCTTCTTCTACCTTCATCTCTAGCTCTGATCGATTATTATTATTGTTGTTGTTGTTGTTGTTGTTGTTGTTGTTGTTGTTGTTGTTTGATGTTTCTGGAGGGATATGAATTAGAGAGGGAAAGGGGTTATTATTTTTAAAAGGAGGGAGAGAGTAGATTATATATTCGGGAAGAAAGAGAGAGAGAGAAAGAGAGAGAGAGAGAAAGAGAGAGAGAGAGAGATGGTAGGGGTGGGTGTGGGTGTGGGGTAGGGTGGGTTATTTTATTAATATTATATTAATGTTCAATTACCATAATACCCACAATTAATAAAACAAAAGCAAGACACATAGCACCTCTTATTGGTTTAGGTGGGTTTTCAAGTTCTTCTGACTTAGTCTGATTTTCAGTTGAACCTAATCCTAGATAGATATGTTGTATCTATAATTATAATAAATTAGTTAAAATGTTTTATTTATGTCAGGATGAGTTTGAAAAGAAAAAACGAGAAAAACTATCAATCAATCAAAAAGTATTTTGAGAAATTAGATAAACAACAAATTGGTTAATAATTGTAACTACAAAATTGAATTTATAGTCTAACTAATTTATGGTATATGTAATAACTAGGTTAGAGTTATGTGAAATTCAAGGTTAAACAAAGGATAAAATGACATTATAATTTACATAAATCATAAGTGTACAAATAAAAGAAATACAAAAGAAATTGCATATTAGATAAACTAATGACAAAGTGAAATTACATAAAATATAAGCTTGCCATTTGTATCCACGCAATTACATTGTATATGATGACCGATATGACAGTTCCAACAATATATAAATTTATAGGGGAGATAGTTAGTGTTGTTACATCTATAATACATATTTCATAATACAAAAAGATATATTTAAGCTTACTTGAGCCATGAACATTGCTCTAGGTGAGATCTTGTATAAAGGTCAAAGCTTGAACCATGCTAATATACCCGTATACTTTAAAGAGTATGTTAGCAACAGGGTATCTAGGATGCAAGTAACCCAACATATACTCGGTGTTGATGTTCAGTCCCGGTTCCTGATAACAACAGAATGCATGAATCATTGAAAGTTTGGTCAAACAAACCTCAATAATGAAATATTCATTAAGGTTCGTTGCGAAATCTGAAAAATGAAATCGAATTGAAGTAAAAGATACAAATAGAATAGTAATGAAATAGGAAAGTAATGAAGTTGATAGTATACAAAATCCAATCTTAATTTTGAGTATGAAAAGATAGATGTTCTACCTAAAAAGTCAAACTGTGTATTTGTTTACCTAATTTATAGTGGCAGCAATTATACGAATTGGCAATGTAAAGATAAATGCAAGACCACAAGCCAAGATGACACCCCAGTCCCCACTTTGGCAACTGAAGAATATCAGTATAATACACATTTTGACACGAACCCATTATCCAACCTGCCCATTTTGTCCCATGTACCGGAAAGTAATGAGAATGCGATGAAATTTGTCCACGATTTTAATTGATTTTTGACCAATTTCTACACATTTAAAGAGTGAGGATTTAAAAACACTGAATGTAACATAGGGTATGTTTGGCAATGAGCTTTTAATTGCTTTTAGGAGCTTCAAGCTTGTAAGAAAAAACCCGTACTCAATAAAAAGCCTTGTTTGGTTGAAGGAGCTAGAAGCTTTTAGGTTAGAGAAAAAACTCTATAATGAAAAGCTACTAGTACTAGCTTTTAAGAAAAAGCTCTATTAGCTACAAGCTTTTAATTAGTAAATGACACAAATACCCATTCTATTTTAAAAATAAAATAAAAACCTTCTTTACAAGCTTTAAATTATGCTCATTTTGGTCATTTTATACATTTTATTAAAAGCTCCAGCTACTCTACCAAACACCAAAATATATTTAAAAAGCTTCTAGCTTCTAGCTACCAGCTAGCAGCTTCCGGATACCAGCCACCAGCTAGTTTTGCCAAACATACCCATAGTATGTCACGAGCAACCCGCTACTTTTTTTTACCTTGCCTTTTGAATACATCTTGCATAACCATAAGAGAATAATCCAATCGAACGATTAGAAAATAGAAAATTGTAAGGATGTGCCAATTTTTATCCCTTTACTTATAAAGGGGCCACATTCGACATATATGATTTGTAACCGGTTAAACATGCAAGATAAAATATGATTCTAGTGCATATAACATCCTAAACCATCTTATTTGAAATATTAAATTATGTTTTGTAATCATATTTGACACATAATTAAGAATACACAATTCAACCACATTATTGTCCTAGTTAATCTAACCGGTTTCAACCATTACTAAAAGTTACTAATTTGAACCCAACCCTGTTTTGACCCATTACACAACCTGTTTATCCAACACATCTATTATAATCTAATAAAACTTGTAGAGAACTAGCTTCAACAGGGATCATTCATGCATTAAAAATCTGTGAAAAAGGAGAACATAATAAAGATATAATTAACTGTAAGAGACCTGCTTTGCTTGTAAGGAGAGTGTAAGGGGAATAACTCCCACAATATGATCTTGTTCTAGCTAGTGTACCATAATTTCATATGTGGTTCCCATATGAAGAAGACAATCTTGGCTTGTGTAAAAATAATTACAGTTAAATTCATAAAATACAATTTTACCCCTTTAAAATCCTAAAAATTAATGTAAAAAGAAAATCCTGTCCTTATACGTCTTATCTATACTATATATAAAATCCTAAAAATTAATGTAAAAAGACAATCATGTCCTCATATGTATTATCTATACTATATATAATGAATTTCGCAAGGGCATTTTAAGATAACTCAAAAGTTAAGACATTTTTTTCCTCTTAATGCACAAGGTACAACCATAAAATAAAATAAGGGTAAGTTAGTCTTTCAAACCTTTTACATTTACATTTTAATACTATCATCTTTATTACACTTTATTTCCTTCAACTTTACTAAACGTTTGTTTATTTAAATAATTGTTACATTTTTTTGTCTCCTTATTATAAGCAAACTATCCCACAATTTTTAAACGACCATAATTTGTTGACAGGTAAATATTTTTTTTTTTAAAATACATCATAAAAACAAGCATTTTATTCTCTTTAATATGAGTATAAATTTGCTAATATTTTTATTTATAAAATTGATATGTTACGTGATTAACAACATAGTGAGCAATAACCGGAAAAAGATTAACGAAACCTAATCAATTGAAAACTGAATTAACCAAAAAACCAAATTAACTTAAAATTGGTTATTGGTTTTTTATACCCTTAGTTAACCGAAATTTACTAAACCAAAACCGAACAATTCATATATTCTTAGTTCTTATACTTTCATTTCATGTATTTATACCCTCATTTCATGTACTTCTAAGAAAAAATTTTAGCGAAAATTTGGTTTGGTTATTAAAAAAAATAAATAAACTGGACCAAACTAAAAACCGAAAATCTTACAAAATAAACCTAAACAATTAATTGATTGGCTAATAAGATCAATTAACCAATGACATCGGTTTTTATTGAGACTAATAACAAAATCGAACCGAATCATGCACACCCTTAGAAGTATCTGTGTTCCTCACAGCATCGTGCGGGCACACATAATTAGATTTCTTAAGGAATTTGTTAATAATTGTAACTACACAATTGAATTTGTAGTCTAACTAATTTATGGTATATGTAATAATAATAATAATAATATTCCATTACTTTTTATTTTGTATTTAATCACATTAAAAAAAACATAATGAGCATGTGAGTGTAAAAGATAATTAAGGCAGTCAAATTCATAAAAAACAATTATATCGCCTTATATTCTTAAAAATTGATGTGAAAAGACAATCCCATCCTCATATGTATTATAATGTAGTATAGATAAGGCAGTTTACTTTGGAACCATGAAAACATTGAAAACTGTGAGAATCACATGTATAATACAGTTGGTGTACGGGTGATTCTTATTTTTGGTAAGATATATTACACACACATATTTTTGGCACCTTAACCCACTATTCCACTTTCTAGAATGGATTTATTGATGAACTCACATCTACTGTTGGATGCAGTTCTTGGTGTAGAAAGAAGGAAAATTGGATGGAGAAAAAATGCAAAGTACAATGTTAAAGTTGAAATGTTTTTAAAGAATCATGAATTCCTAGCTCCTAAACGGTACTCTTATGCGCAAGTTGAGATGATGACAAACACCTTTAAGTGCAAATTAGGCCAAGGTGGTTTTGGTACTGTGTATAAAGGAGTGCTAGGAAACCAAAACATGGTGGCAGTGAAGGTTTTAAATGAACTAAAAGACGATGGGGAAGATTTTATTAACGAAGTTGCTAGTGTTGGAAGGACTTCCCATGTTAATATTGTAGGTCTTATTGGATTTTGTGTGGAGGGTCGTAAAAAAGCTTTGATCTATGAATTCATGCCTAATGGTTCCCTAGAGAGGTTCATATACAATCGTGATTCTTCGAATAGTAGCCAACTTGGGTGGGAAAAGTTATACCAGATTGTAATTGGGATTGCTCGAGGTCTAGAATACTTGCATAGGGGTTGTAGCACACGGATATTACATTTTGACATAAAGCCACATAACATTTTGTTGGATAAAGATTTTTGTCCTAAGATATCCGACTTTGGGCTTGCCAAGTTGTTCCGTGAAAAAGAAAGCAAGATGTCCATGTCCAATTTACGAGGAACACCCGGTTACATCGCTCCTGAACTATTTTCTAGAAATTTTGGAGAGGTTTCCCACAAATCAGATGTTTATAGTTATGGAATGATGATTCTAGAAATGGTTGGAGGGAGAAAAAATATCGACGTTGGAGTTGATCATACAAGTGAAATATATTTTCCTCACTGGATATATAAGAAGGTTGAATTGCATGAAGAACTAGGATTGCACGGGATTGTTTGCGATGACGAAAATATGATTGTAAGGAAGATGATTATCGTGGGCTTGTGGTGCATACAAACTAATCCCTTGAACCGACCAACAATCAGTAGAGTGTTAGAAATGTTAGAAGGGGACTTAGCATCACTAGAAATCCCTCCAAAACCTTATCTGTCTTCTCCACCAAGACGTGTATGTTCCACATCTACAAATTAATTGCTTCCTCATTGTTCTTCTAATGGTTATCGATGGGAAGTGTGCATGTACAACTTGTAACTAGTAAAACTATTGATTACTAAATGTAGATCGGAAAATTTAAGATGTTACATTTTCAAGATATTGATCGAATAACTAAACCACTATTGATGACTAATGTAAAATTGTATGTTAATTAGTGATGATGATAATTGTTGGGCACTAAATAATAAATAAAAATGAATGCTAGGCTACATTTTGGGCCTAGGGAGGGACCAAATAAAAATTACACATACCTTCTTGCCTTCATAAATTTTCTTCAAGTTGTACCTATACATACACAATTCTCCGAAGTCTTCGGAGGTGGCAGTAGGCGAATAGGCTTTTCTTCTCAATCGACCATGACGGATAAGGACAAGTATACGGTGGATAGATGGTATGATGCACCGACGAGGAAGGGAAGGAAAAACAATAGGGATGGGGGGTTCGAAAAGAGGTGATCCAGTGGTTATGAAGTTCTTCGTGTCCAATCTTCCGGGAGGTTGTTCATCGAAGGATTTGTATGAAGTACTCAAAAAGTTTTGGAAGCATTCAGGGGACGTATATCGCACGGAAACTCGACAAACTAGGTAAACGTTTTGGTTTCGTATCCTTTGCTAATGTTAGAGATCAGAATACTATGTAGGAAACTGCTCTAGATGTAAATTCTCAGCTACAATACTCAGAATTAACCTGATGGTGGTCATCTTCACCATTGGAGAGAAGATCTCATCACAAACAACTCCATTCTTCTGCTGAAACACCTTGACCACTAAATGGGCTTTATACCGTTTAGACCCAGCATGCTCACCTTTGACCCTGTAAACCATTTATTCTGAAGAGCTTTCTTTTCTGGCGGAATCTTTACAAGAACTCAAGTCTTGTTCTTGTTTAACCAACCCATTTCTTCTTTCATTGCTTGCTCCCACCGGAACGAGTCCTTTATCTTGACTGCTTCAGAGTAGCTCTCTAGTTACCATTTTCTCTCAAGAGAATATAATTAACTAAATGGTCCATACGACTGGGGCTCTACCTGCCGGTTAACTTTTCGTTGTTTGATAAATGATTGTAACGATTTGAGATTGATATTTGCTCTGATTTTTTTGTAGATAATGTTGGGCTCTGATTGGTTGCAGTGGCAGGTGTTGTAGTGGTTGAGAGGATGATTGGTTTTGAAGGTCAAAAGATTGTGGTTTAGGGTTTGTTATCTTAAGGTGGTTTTGTGGACAGATCGATTGAAGAAATTGAGGAGTGTTTTTAGATTTTGTATGGAGCGATTTTGGATAAAAGGACAACTCTATGTCTCCTTGCTATTCATTCACATATCATCAAGTTGAATATTCTTTTGTTATATGTAGATCTTGATTACTTATAAATACAATTGTAGGCAAAAAAGTATTAAGGTTAACCGCTTGGTGTCCATACTTCTTGTTTGATCGGCTCTCTTTACATGTTGGATGGTCAGAGCTAGTGCTTCATGAGTCTAGAAACACATTGCAAACTTGAATATTGAGTTTTCCAAGTTCGTTCATTTAGACAATTTTATCAAGGGAAACTTAGAGAGATGATATTATATTAGATTCTATTTAGATTTTTGGATTGGCTAGGGTCATCTTGGATCCTTGTTTCCTTCTATTTTGAATCCTCCAAGTCAATTCTGGGGACCGGTAGAATTTAGAGAGTGGGCGGTGTGTTACATCATGTGTGGGTCTAGAAGCGAGCTCTGGCGAATACGGTGGAATATGCCGAACTAGCAGCTTGTTTAAGTTTACTACAGTAGGTCACCCTTTAGGATAGGAATGACGTTTGGTTCTCGTCTACCGATCCGAAAGGTGGTTTCTCCGTGAAGTCAGTGAAAGGGCTACCCAGCAAGTTCTTATATCATGCAACACTCATGTTTACATTTGGAACTGGTATATGCCTCTCAAAATTAACTTATTCGGTTGGTGGGCATCCCTTAATTGTCTACCTACTAAGGAGGCTCTTGCTCATTGTTGACGTGGTTAGCTCAAGCTTAATGAACAGATCAGAATACAAAATAGCTTAGAGGGCTGAAAGCCAAAATGGTTTGAAAGTAAAGCCGCTGTCGTAAGAAGCAAAAGGAATGAAGTGGTGTCCAGTCACATCACACTTTACGTGTGGACTCTCCCGCCCAGCAGTAGCTAACACATGTGGGAGAGTGAAATATATTACCCGTAGGTCAAAAGCCTTCCATTTATCAAAAAGGGCAAGTCCTCCGCTATAGTTTTGGATCGAGAGTCAAGCCCTTCCCCTTATAGAGGACCTTTCATTCTATAAGTACAAGATCACTTGACTCAAATCACACACCTGATTCCCCCACTCTTTCTAGATCTTTCTTCTTACTTGGTCTATTCTTCACTAAGTAAAATAAACAATAACAAATAACAAACATTCTGCTTTGAAGTTCCTTCAAATCAGAATCCAAAACAATTACAAAAACTAAGATCCAACTCCATGTTTCTACAAACGTGGGAGGACCCTACGACCAGCGTTAGGCTAACTGAAACCCTTAAGCCTTTTTACCTCGGAGATCTCGTTACTATCCTTGGTCATATATTTGTTGTAGCAACAAGTTGGCACCCACCGTGGGGCTACGCCACTAAATCCCTCTCAAAGACTTGTAGTGTAGCTCCAGCTTTCAAAACTCATACATGTTTGAGGATGAATCTCCTGGTGAGGTAAATCAGGTACCTCATAACACTAACACTAACGCAACTCCAAACACTGGTCGGACCTCTCCGACCAGATCTACACCCTTCTCTACTCTCGAAGGCACTCTAACAGGGACTATGTTCAATAGTAGGACTTTAAGATGACTCGCCAAGTACATAAGCGATATAATTAGTGTTATGTGATCTATCAAGTCCGTGTTTAGCATGTTTCTCGTGCAACAGGAAAACATAAAAAGGGGCTGTTAAACTCACATTACGTTGTGTTGATTAAATGTTAAACTAGGCGTGCTAATGATCAAGTCTCGAATACTAGAAATGTATCATTAAATAGCCAAGTTGTTTGACCATACGTGTGCTTTTCAATTGACCCATTGTTATCCGAACAATGACTTATTGTGTTTTGGTAAAATAGTTTGACTACACTCAACCCGACACCACCCCGTTGGTGACCCTTAGTGACTTAAGTTTGCTCATTAATCAAGTTCGGGTTTACATTTAACAGATGATCAAAGTCCACGTACTTAGCATACTTAACACATATCAATTCCTATCTATGAAAACATAGCATTAACGAAGATAGGCATACACGAATATAGACAAGGCCAAACATGAGTGCAAACGAAGATTGCCTGGCCTCGTGTTCGCTAGCTACAGGGGCATCTTCGCCTGCTGCAGAATGTTAACAAAAACGAGTTTTCATGTAACACAGATACGATTTTACGACATGCAACCTACGACTAAGGTGCTTATATCCTTTCACAAGGTTTTTAGTCCAAATATTGATCGTTTACTCACATAAAACACAACATTTACAATATGGCAAATTATGAACTTAGCTTTGGGTTTGCATGCAAAAGTTTCCTTTTATGGAAAATTTACTAATTAATCATGTTAATCAAGTTTAACACATCTCAATCATCATCCTATACATTTGATGTGCTATCATTTATACATGTTTTATACATATATTTACCAATCTTTTTGTATATATTTGTGCCTTATTCCTTGTAAAACAGAGCTAAATTGTTCCTTTGAGTTAATTGCAGATAACCGGAGGCAAACAGGCAAAAGGAGCAGAAACAGGCACAAAGGGAAGGAATTTGAAGACTTTGAAGTCTGCAACAGAGTGTGCACGACCGTGCTCCAGCCGTGCAGATGAGGAAGTCAACGTGCACGGGCATGCACATCCTAGTGCATGGCCATGCCATCAGATATGTGCTCTCCAA
This sequence comes from Ambrosia trifida, assembly GCA_028751855.1. Classification (NCBI taxonomy): domain Eukaryota; kingdom Viridiplantae; phylum Streptophyta; class Magnoliopsida; order Asterales; family Asteraceae; genus Ambrosia; species Ambrosia trifida. The sequence goes on from CM054129.1 coordinate 113,516,515, forward strand.
GGCTCCCACCGACCAAGACTGGCACTATTACTGAAGAGCACGGGCGTGCCCACATAGTGGCACGGGCATGCATGAGACCAGACCTGCTTAGAAGGACTTCCTGTACCAACGGACAGTACCCGACTGTTGAGCACGGGCGTGCCACCTATGAAGCACGGGCGTGCAAGCCTTGGGAGGTCTATAAAAGGAGATCACCACTCAACATTTTGGCATCCCATTCCACCCGAATCTCCCCCACATTTCTGCTATCTTAGAGTCTTGTAAATGACCTTTGGAGCTTGGGATCTTTCCATAAAGTACTTAAAAAGTGTGAGTCTTGAGAGAAACCATAAAAAATCATCCAAACACCTCTAAATCCTCTAGCAACCCTCACCATGTTTTTCTTATCAAAGCCAACCAAGAATGTTGTAATACCAACTCTTGGCTATGATTGTAGAGTGTTGCTAGGCTGAATACTATTTTGGCATGGGTAATATAGTTTATATTTATTATTGAGTGGTGCTTTGCGTTCTCAGTTAATTCTTTATACCCTATCTTTGTTTGACGAATTAATTAAACAATCATCTAATATTTGGTCTTGCGGGTGTTTTGATAGAAAGTGGAGGGACTTATAAGTGTAATCGTGGAGTGTAAAAACCTGCGCACTTGTAAGCTAACCTTAACTCCACCTGTAGAGATTGCCCATTTGTGTTTGGAAACATTCACACTTTGTGGCTTAATCCTCAGCTATCAAAATCTCACTTAGGGTCAGTACGGTCTTCATACTTGGCCCTAGTGATAAGCCAAGACTTGCTTGTGCAACTTAGCTTCATCGTCTATGTGATAGTTTTGGCGCAAACCAAGAATTGGTGAACATGTGTTGGAAGCAAACGGTCTTTATTCTCTTCCGTTACTATATTGCCACAAAATTAGTAATAGTCCAATCACTTTTTGAAAAGTTAATCAATTCAAGTAGGGGATGAGCGTGAGCGGGACAGCAACGAGTCCTCTATGACGTCAAGTGGTAGCTTGTTGGGTCATGCTCCGGCCACCGGCAAGTTATGCATGAGTTGTTAGATGTCAATATTGCAACATTAGAGATGGGTTCTTCGGGGTTAGGTATACACAGTCTCGGAAAATCCTCCCCTCACTGTTGAGAGGTGAGCTTACCGGAGAAGGAAGATCTTCATAATAACAAATGAGAACATAAAACATCTTTATAGTTATGCGGTAATGCGCATCTTGGACACATCACTCAATTAAATGTTTATTGTTAATTCATGCCAAGACAAATCGGATCCCCACGCAACACTTTTATTTGGATATTGGTTTTCTTCTCGGTTACTTTCTTTATCTCTCAGTTTTATCTTTATTCTTATTTTAGCAACTTAAAACTGACTAGGGAAAACGTGTCTTTAGGTTTGATACTCGGTACTTGCTTGTGTCTATAATATACTCGATAGGTACACTTGACTATTGTGTCGGTTTAGAGCGTCTAGCATTTATCGTTTTATTTTACAAATTTAAACTAGAAAGTTGCAACACCCGTAAATTCCCGGCTTGTGATTCATGTTGTAGAATTGTGTAATTTCCTTGAAATCCTACTTTAGTTTCGTAGAGAGGGCTCTTTGGCACAATCTAAACCCCATTGTGTAAATTTTTGATATTATGACAAAACCCTAAAATTCCTCCTCCTCCCCCAAAAACAACTCACGGTATAATCTCCTTCTTCCTTATTCTTTTTTTTTTCAAATTTCCAAGCCATTCTAAGGCCTCCATAGCATCTCCCAAGGTTAGTCTAATGATCCTAGTAATAGTTCTTGGGTTAATTGTTGAGTTAAATTCGTTTTTGCTGTGTTAATTGCGCCTCGGGTTATAGAATCTGCCATCATCAATTGGACTCCAATTGAGGGATATTATTTGGGGATTTTGCCTCTAAATCATCCTACAAGGTGATTCTATCAAGTCTCTAACAAAATTCGTGGTCAATTATTAGTAATAATCAATTAATTGAAAGGATTTATAATTAGGGATTTTAAATCCCTTGAAAACGGCTGGATCCAATTGATGGCCGATTTGGTTGATTTATTTGGGGATTTTGCTTCCAAACCATCCTAGGGTATGTGGATAATATCATATTTAAAAATGGGAGCCATTGGTTAAGGTTTGGTGGGTCAATTGAATGAATTGTGTTTCTAGAGTTTCTAGGTTTCTTGATTTGGGGATTTTGTGTTCCTTGCATTTATTAATCAATTAGAAGTTTAATTCATCCCTAAAACCCCATTTAGGACCTGTTTTAATGTAAATTATGTCTTGACACAATTAAATAGTTTATTGGTAAACAACGGTAAAGGGTATTCGATTTCTAAGAAAAGGGGCGATTTGGAATAAGATGGTGTTGTTGTGCAACCACCACCCAAATTTGATCCCAAATGTTTCAAATGATAAATATGATATAAAATATGGTTTAGGTTGATAATAGGGCTGATTTGGGTGAAGGACACACTACTTTGCGAAACGGGGCCTTCGGTTCGGCAATTTTTGGAATTTTCGCAATTTAAGTGATGGTTCACCATGTGAGCCACTAAATCAGGTCCTAGACCATTAATATAGCATATGAACTTGTTACAAATGATATTTTAGGGTTTAAGGGCCGAATTGACTAATTACACATTTCTAGGAACTTAATATTTCCCGGTTGACCCGTTAGGAACCACAGAAGCCTTATAGAGATGCTGGGATTATGAGGAATGAACGTCTTGTTCGCCCTTCTGATTTCATCTATCTCTTTGTTCTCCAGCTCTATCATGAATTCATTGATGGAGAGTGTCTGATACACGTTATTCGCCTTCTGGATGTCCAGCCACTGAGGCCAGTGTGAAGGGAGTGCATCTGCAAATCTTTCTACAAGCTTTGCTGATGTGTATACCACCTCGTACTGGTACATCTCGGACATCAAATGGTAGTATCTTGCAGTCATATCCCGCAGAAATTCATTCCCGATAGCTGTGAAGTTCTCAAACTCCTTCTTGAGTTGATCCATCTTGATCTTTCTCGTCTTCACATTTCCCTCGTTCCTTTCAGCAAGTGCTAACCAAAGCATCTGCGAAGTAGTAAACTGTGCGAACTGATGAAGTATGTCTTTTTGAAGTGCTTGCATCAAAGCTGCCATCGCCTTCTTTTCATAATTATACTTCCTTCTCTGATCCTCAGTCATGTCTTCCAAAGAGATCGGAATGTTTGAATTTTCAACCATCAGCCTCTTGTACCCTTTTTCTATAGCTGCCCAGACAAGTCCATCCATACCCTCAACATGAGTCTGGAATATGCCTTTCCAATTGTGGTAGTCGGCCATGAATTAGAGTTTACGTGCCCTATTAGAACTACCAGTCTCCAAGTCGCTTAATAGTACCGAAGACAAATGATGTGTCTGTTGAGTTGCAGCAGCTGCGAGTGCCCATGGATTCGTATTCATTGCTTGTTGTTGCTGGGCCTGCTGTTGAGCTGCAAGCGCCCACGGATTGGTTTCGGCAACATTAGCTTGCATTTGCTGTTGTTGCATCCGTTGCGCATTACGCTCGACTGAAAATTGCCAAGGATTCGTGGGTACATTCATTTGGTTGTTAATTGGTTGGTTATATTGTGGTCTAGGTTGATTTAGATGTCCCCACGGGTTTGCCATATATTAATATTCGTTAAAAGTCCAATACATAGTCAAATTTTGGCTTCAGCAGGTTAACACGCAAGTAGGAAGTCTAATTGCTTGATGTCAGGTGATTACAAGGCTAATTGCTAGTAAAGAGGGTGATTAGGGTTGTAATCTCTAGTTTTTATAGGTGAGTAGGCCTAATTGCTAGTGAATAGTTGTGCGAGTAGGAGTTTTAGGTGATTAGCGGTTGTCAGGTGATTAGAAGCTATCCCACATGCAAGAACACGCGAGTAGCCCCTAATCGCTAGTAAAAGGACGCGAGTAGAGCTCCAATCGCCTATAAAGGAGGCGAGTAGACAATGTAATTGCCTGAAATGTATCCTAATCGCCTATAGCAGGTCTGAGACTCACTTTTGCACAAAAACTACCATTTTTGCTTCAAAATCTTACCAAAAACGATATGTTTAATCCCTAAATGATTAGAAAAGTTTCCAGAACACTTTTAGAGCAAACCCTAATAAAAAAACACACGTTTTAATCCATTAAACACACTTAGATTTTGAAAAATGAGGGTTTTTATGAAAAACTCAAGTTTCAAAACAGGTTTTTGATTAAAAATCACAACTTTAACACAAAACCACCTGTTTTGACTCGTTTTTGTTATCAAAACACTCGTGATAAGAGCCTCGGCTCTGATACCACTTGTTGGATCGACTTTCAGGTCACCCAAAAATCACGAGCTTGACTATTCAGAGTGTGGAATCCTCTGAAAAGGTTCGGATAACAGAAACAACAATGAAACAATGATAAACGAGTGATCAACACACACAAGATATGGTCAAAGGTTGTACTAATAATAAAAAACAGAGCTCATGTGTTTATAATGATTATCTCAGACTTTCAGACCTTGGGAAAGGTGTTTAGGGGCTGTGTGATGTGACAACTGATGATTAGGGCAATGATTGGATGCTTTTATACCCCTTCTACTCGCGCAGACCCTTATAGGCGATTAGGATTCCTATGCCACATATAATTGCATACGAGTAGGCCTAATCACATGCCTTATAGGCGATTAGGCCATGTAATCGCCTATAAGGACCTTCTACTCGCCTGCAGCATCCAAACATCCCCAAATTAAACGCTTACAAACACACCCAAACACCCTAAATACTAACCAAACATCATGTATACTAGCCTAGGGACATCATGTACTAACATAATAAGTACTTCACCTTCAACAAACCTTTTAACATACACTGTTGGCTCACTTGTCAATCTCAAAAAAGAAGTACAATTTAAATAAGAGCTAATGCAATCACACCAGGCTCTTGGTGATTACTTAAGGCCATATAGAGCTTTATGCAATTTATAGACCTTGTGTTCCTCTCCTTTAACCTCAAAGCCATGAGGTTGGGAAACATAAACTTCTTCTTGTAAAGGTCCATTTAAAAATGCAGATTTGACATCTAGTTGAAAGATACCCCAATCTTGTTGTGCAGCCAAAGAGAGAATTACCTGAATGGTTTCAAATCTTGCAACATGAGCAAAAGTCTCATCAAAATTGATGCCATATTCCTGTGCATAACCCTTTGCAACAATCCTGTCCTTATACTTCTTTAACTCACCAAGAGCATCCAATTTCACTTTAAATACCCACTTAAGACCAATGACCTACTGATCATGTGGTAGATCAACCAAGGACCAAGTCTTATGATCTTCTAGTGCCTGCAATCATAGCTGCTCTCCAACGAGAACTAAGAGCAACTTCTTCATAAGTCCCGGTCTATGGAAGTGAGAGCCAATTGACATTCATATAACTATTGCACTTGGTCTTCATTCAGGGGCATGGTTTCTTGATAAAATTGGCTCAAAGGTCTTGTTTTGATAGTTCCACTACTGCTACTGTTGTGACTAGCTTGTGGACCATCTTGAGTTGCAGCATCAACATTAGTACCACTGCTGTTGCTTCATTACTACCACCAGTTGCCTCATTGTTTACACCAGAATTACTGCTTTCATCCTCAGTATCATCAGATTCCCAGATATTGACAAACTCAGTAGGAAGATTAAACTTGTCATTTTACTTATCACTCCACTTTGCATGCTCATCAAACACCACATTTCTGCTAGTAATCACCTTTCGTTTTATTGGAGCATATAGTCTATATGCCTTTGAATTTGTTAAGTAGCCAATGGAATGCATCTACAAGCCTTCTGTTCCATCTTTCTTCTTTGTTGCTTGGGAATTTGACTATAAGCAACACAACCAAATACCTTTAGATGATAAACAGAAGGAATATGATTATACCATACCTGAAATGGTGTGGCCTCATCAGCTTCACCCCAGAAGATGTTGCTAAGGTTCTTTTAATGAAGCATGCTCAAAGCCATCTCGCCCACTATTCTATTCTTCCTTTCTGAAACTCCATTGTGTTATGGTGTATAGGAAGGTGTTAAATCCCTCCTTATACCTTCTTGCTCACAAATGACCATGAATTCCTTAGAACAAAATTCTCCTCCCCTATCAGTCCTAAGAGCTTTGATCTTTCTTCGTGCTTCAGTTTCTACCTTGGCTTTGAACACTTTAAACTTATCAAACACCTCACTCTTCTCTTGCAAGAAGTACACCCAAGTCATCCTGCTAACATCATCAATAAATAACAAAAGATACTTGTTTCCTCCCAATGATTTTGTGGACATTAGTCCACATACATCAGCATGAATAAGATCAAGAACCTTAGCAGCTATACTTCCTTGTGACAAAAATGGAGCTCTTGAAATCTTCCCACTAACACAACTTTCACACACATTCCAATTTTTGATTTTGGGCAGACCATACACCAATTGCTTGATACTTGGGGTATGTAAACTTCTTTCATTCAGATGTCCAAATCTTAAATGCCACATATATGAATTATCCACAATAGTGGCAAATGCTACATTATTTGAATTTGAAACATCAAGAGGAAAAGTGTTATTACTAGCAACAGGAATCATACATACCTTCTCACTAGTCCTTTTCTTGGTTATTATGCAAGCACCATCATCAAACACTAATTTGTGTCCACTCTTCATTAGTTGACCAACACTCAATTGGTTATACCTAAGATCATGTGCATATTGCACATCATCAAGAGTTTTGAACTTACCTCTTGTAAATTCTAGTTTGATAGGACCATTTCCTTCAACATTAATCCTTTTCCCATTACTCATTCTTACTGCAATAGTAGAAGTTCTATCTAGTTTCTTGAATAGAGAGAACTGACCAGTCATGTGGTTTGAGCACCCACTGTCAAGAAACCAGATATTGGATGAACTATCTTCAGTCTTTGAGGCTATCAAAGCATGCTTGTCAACATTATCTTGGATAACCATAAATAGTTGTCCTTCCTCTTCTTGATCATCACCTATAGCAGGAGATGCTTGAGCCTCATTCCAAAAGTCCATGATGAAGTGCCCAAATATGTTACAATTGTAACATTGCACACTAGCCATGCCTCTACCATTTCCTCTACCTCTAGCACGGCCTCTACTTCTTGACACACCTCATCCTCTAATTCTCAAAAACAAGTTGGTTTCCTCTTCCTTCACTTGAAAAGCTTGTTCTTCTGCCACATTTTCTCCACCTCTATTGACTCTAGCCTCATGGGATTGCAAAGATCCTACCAATTGATCAAATGTTAGCCCACTTAGATCTTTTGATTCTTCAATAGCTGCTACAATGTGATCCCACTTCATAGGCAAACTCCTCAAGACCTTCTCCACCACCTTCTGCTTAGTTATACTCTCACCATAAGCCCTTTGTTGATTAACAATCTTCATTACTTTAGACAAAAAATCTCCAACATGCTCTCCTTCCTTCATGTGAATGGTCACAAATTCTCTACGTACACTACTAGAAAAAAGGCCTTTCTTTACGCGCATTGCGTGTCAAGAAAGGGGTCTGATGACAAGAAAAAGAATGTCAAGGAAGGCGGTGTCATAAATTTAACATGACACATTTTGGCGTGTCATCTGTTTATAACACACATTTATGACAGTATTTATTGACACGCGTTGTGACACTTTTTAATGACACATATTTTTATGACAATTTTTATTGACATTTTAACGACACATTTTATGACAGAATTTAATGACGTGCAATTTGCGTATCATAATTTATTAATCTAAAAAAATTCCTGTAAGTTTACAAGTTTACCCTCCTGCATTTATACCCATTTTATTATATGCAAAACAATTAGCAAACTACTAACAAAAACATCATTTCATTATATAATACATATTTATCAAATTACAAACCAATCCGAGACAATGTTTAACGTTTACAAAAATATTGTATCGATAATACATTGCCTTCATCACTTGAAAATAAATATCGCGGCATAGCTTGACCATTCTTCATAAATGGCATCCATGTCCTCATCCGCGTAATAATCCGCTCCTCCCCCAACCTGAGACAACAATAAAATTAATACATTAGTCAAGGCCGGCAATTTATTTTACATAAATCATAGCGCATCACTACGTTTAATTTGCCTGAACTTACATTGCCCAATATCTCGACTCCTCCGTGAACTATCTCTTTTATGAATTTCATGACATGAAAACCACATTATGTGATTCCCGGATGGCATGGACACTACACATTAAAAAATAAGCAAAATATTAAACTCAAAGAGCATAGGGAGCAGGGTAGAGAGCACGAATTTCCTTAAACTTTAAGATAACAAATATCTCAGCAAGCTCATTAAATGAAATCACATGAGGGCAGATTACTAACTTAAATCTAAATCCAGAAACCTACTGGCTACTACTGTTTGCATAATATGTTTCAAGTAGAATGAACTTCTCTAACAATGGCACACAATAATGACTAAAAAGATCTAAACTCATAGCTAGCAAAACGAAAACAAACAACGGCCAGTAATTAAAGCAAATAATGACACGCAATTAAAACATAAGAAATGGAAGAATATTGATGAAGTTAGCTATCGTGGAAAAAAATCACTTTGATACTATTAATCACAAATAATTAGCACCTTGATTAGCAGCTTTGACCACTCAATAATTATCTCATTTACTGCAGTCAATCCCTTGTTCAATGTTGTAAATTATAGTCAATAACCTCTCCACCATTCTCTCCCTTACCATATGCTTTGTATATCTATATAATTTCTTGTATATCATTGTTGTAAAGTCAAGCTGCTTTTCACTGAATAATATTATCATATTACTCTCTTTATGTTATCAAGAGCTTTTTGGCTCCTCTGAGTATTCGATCCTCCTTTTCTCTATCTCTTCTTTTTTTTTCTTTCTTTATCCTCTCCAGTCACTATGACAACTACCAACAACACCATTGTTGAAACTACCACACATGCCCATTTTCCTATAAAACTCACAGCCAACAATTTTCCTGCTTGGCACAAACAGGTTCTATCCACACTGACTGCCCTCGATCTTGAACAGTATGTCGACGGCATCACCGAACAACCACCAAAAATTTTGGAAGGCAAACCCAACCCAGCACATCGAACATGGCACCGGCAGGATCAAATCCTACTCGGTGCTCTCCTTGGAAGCTGCTCCGACACAATTCAACCCATAGTGTCGTCGGCTACAACCTCCCATCAACTCTTCAAACGCCTAACAAAAACCTATGCGAGCGCTTCAAGGTCTAGTGTCATATCTTTGAAGGCTAAACTAGCCACACATACAAAAGGCGACAAATCACCCAATTTCTCCATGAGATGAAAGCATTTGCAGATGAATTAGCCTTCGCGCAAAGTCCGATTACTAATGACGATCTCATTGTTCACATTATTACTCAATTAGGAGAAGATTACAAACATGTAACAGCCGCGGTCAAGTTCCGAGACACACCCATGACTTTCGCTGATCTGTTTGACAAGCTGGTTGATCATGAACGCACACTACAAGCTTCCCAACCTGCACCCTTGATGACTACTGTGAACGCTACCCAAAGACAAGGAGGGCGTATTTTTTCCAGATCTGGTTATCAAGCCTGCAATCCAACCAGGCCCAACAACTAGGGGCAGAGAACAAACAGGTCCCAAGGTAACTATAATGGGCCTCAAAATTAGTCTCGTAGTAACCGAAACTCTCTGTGTTGTCATTACTGTAATATCTCAGGCCATGACACAAAGGATTGTCGCAAACTTGGCTGATTCTTGCGCGAGCATAACGTCTCTACCCAAGGTAATTCGGCTCCTGTAGTCAACTCCACCTCACCCTACCCTGCTCCCACCAACCCTTCTTGAATGTGGGACACTGGCGCTTCCAACAACACTGCCAACAACCAACATGCATTTCCCATTCTTTCTGAATATGGAGGCCCTGATGAGATTGTCCTAGGTGACGGTAAATCCCTTCCCATAACTCATATCGGCCACACAACTTTACCTACAAACTCTCGTCCACTTCTTATAAATGATGTTTTAATTGTTCCGTACTTACGTAATAATCTTATTTCCGTTGCAAAAGTTTGTCGTACTAATCGTGTTTCTGTTGAATTCTTTCCATATCATTTTTTGGTCAAGGATCTACGCACGGGGGTGCATCTCATGCGGAGAGTGAACATCAATGATGTTTACTACGGACCATCCATCTCATCACCTCAAGTCAACTCTACCACAATAGGATCTCTACTCATGTAGCACCACATACTTGGACACCCATCACTTCAAGTATTCAAGTCTTTACTATCTAGAATAGGACTTTCATGTAATAAGGTGACTCGTGAGTCGTTTCATTGTAATTCATGTTCCTTGAATAAAAGTCACAAACTCCCTTTTGGCCAAAACTCATTTGTTGGGACCCGACCATTGCAACTCCTCTATTCGGACATATGGGTCCCGTTAAAACATCAATTGATGGATACAAATAGTATGTCATTTTCGTAGATTACTACTCAAAATACATTAGGCTATACCCAATCAAACGCAAATCCGATGTGTCTACTATTTTTCCACAATTTAAATCTTTAATTGAATTTTTTTTACAAACTCCCATTGTTGCTTTATTCACCGACAATGGAGGTGAATATGTGGGTCTATCCTCCTACCTCACATCTCAAGGAATCTCTCACTACACCACACCACCCTACACGCCGGAACAAAATGGTGTCGCCGAAAGGCGTCATCGCCATGTAGTTGAAACCGGTCTTGCACTTCTTCATCATGCTCACCTTCCACAACATTTTTGGTCCCATGCCTTTCAAACCGCAACCTATCTAATCAATCGTTTGCCTACATCCATTCTTGATAACAAGTCTCCATATGGCGTCTTGTTCAACACTACTCCTACATACTCCAAACTCAAACCGTTTGGTTGTCTTTGCTATCCATGGCTTCGACCTTATACCATATCCAAGCTACAACCTAGATCCAAAACATGTATCTTTCTTGGATACTCCTCAAAAGCTGCGTACAAATGCTTCGATCCTACCACAAATAAACTATATCATTCCTGTCATGTGGAGTTCATACGTCACATCTTCCCGGCCCGAACTCATAACTCCCACTCTACCATTGTCACCTACGAAACCTTTCTTCACAACACACCTACATCGGCTCCTACCCCTTCCTCTAACACCTCTCATCCATCGGCTCCTACTCCTCCTGTCATCATTAGATCTACTCAAAACAATGCAGCCCCTGTCCAACTTACACCTTCAACTTCCACCACACCTGCCAATTCTACCTCCCACATAGGCAACTCCACCACCTCACCCACCTCTAACCACACTAACCCAACCCCACCTTCCTCACCACCCACTTCCGCCCCAACCCCACCTACCTCACCAACCACAGCCACCTCAGCCACTCCGACTACTCAAACCGATCCTCCACCCAACACCCCCGTAACCAATCCTTCTCCAAACTCTTCCGCTCCTAATTCCGTACAACAAACATCTCCTCCTCCACGTCGTCAATCTAAACCAAATTCCAAATACTACAACCCTAACTTCATCAACTCCACAATACTCAACCCCCTTCCTACTTCCATCGAACCCTCTACCCACACCCAAGCTATGAAATATCCAAAGTGGCGCAATGCTATGTACCTTGAATACAATGCTCTCCTTCAAAATCACACGTGGGAACTTGTACCACATACTACCCAAAGTCCAATCGGATGCAAATGGGTCTTTCGAATCAAACGGAATCCCGATGGAACAATTGAAAAACATAAAGTGCGCCTAGTCGCCTAAGGGTTCCATCAACAGCATGGCAAAGATTACTTTGATACCTTCAGTCCCGTCACAAAACCCGTCACTATTCGTACCGTCCTATCAATTGCTCTTTCTCGTGGGTGGTCCTTACGCCAACTGGATGTCAATAATGCATTTCTTCTTGGTACCTTACATGAAGATGTGTATATGATTCAACCACCCGGGTTTGCTGTAACATCGCAAAATTTTCAGATTTTTAAAACGTATATTATTTCCATAATATGCCTAAATCTTTATTTTCCTCATTCACAACTTATATATATATGTATATATATATATATATAATATTAATAATAATAATAATAATATTAAAAATAAATTGCAGATTTTATATGTTAAAAAAAAAAAAAAAAAAACTGATCCTTATTAATTTAGAACTACTAAACCCAACCCAACCCAACCATACCTTTTGTTTTCCTGAAGCCCAACACACTAGCCCAAGCCCCAGCCCACCTAGAATCAGGCCCAAGACCATGTGAGCCGGCCCATCTATAAACAAAAAAAAGAGAGTGAATTGTTTCTGACGGGTTTCGAACCCCAGACCTCCCACACACCCACGCGCTTGTATACCATCTGCTCCACAGCTCGTTATTGATTAAACCCAACCCGTATTAAATATAAACACACTTCATAATCAACAGTTGACTTTTGATAAGTCAACTGTTACGAACGGGCTGCATTAATCAACAAGTCTGGACGCGTTTTAATCCCAATAAGGCATGATTGCATGATTTCCGGCCTATTATGACTAGGATACACGAGTATTGATCGTCAATTGATACCAAAATTAACATATTACGCGTATAGACTTAAACACGTAGTCAAACTTGCCAATTCGAAGAAACAGATCATCACCCTATAAATTGGTTGCTTCTGGACCTCCTCTACTCGCCGAATAATCCCTCTCCATCTCTAATTTCTCTTAAAAACACCTAGTTCGTTGATTTCTGTTCAACAATTGACCCGAGTTTTGGCCGAGCAATTCTGTGGCAAATCGTTACTGTAAGTAATATTTCTTGTGTGGGATTTGTTAGTCGGCCTATGCACGACATTAACCCCATGATTAATTGGGTTAATGTCGTGATTACTGATCAATCGAAAATTCTAGGGCTCGAGGTTGAATAATTGGGGAAGAACACTAGTTTGTTTTCGTTATATGTATTTGATAAATAAGAAACAAACACAACCACCAGTCCAGACCAGGTGGTTGTGTCTGTGGCTCGCTTACAGGCCCACGCGGGTTCGAGTCCCGGGTGTGGCACCTTTTATGCTTGTTCTATTTTTTTCTTCTAAAACAATCAAGAATTTACCTTTTTATTACTTAAAATTTTATAAATTCATTTTAATTTATTAAAACTCTTTTAATAATTCTAAAAAAATTATTTTTAGATATTCTGATGAAAAGCTTTCACCCACAACTTTTGGTTTTCAAAAATTAATTTATTTAATATATTTAATAAATAAATCAATTTTATTCTATTATATTTATAAAATTCCATTAAAATATCAAAACAAATTTATAAATTTCCATAAATTTTATTCTGAGATATATTAACATTAAGCTTTTTAGAAATAATTTTTATTTCTGAAAAATCAATTATTTAATAATTTTAACCAATTTTTGTTAGTTTTAATCATAATTAAATCATAATAAATCCAATTTTTTATATTTTTGCACCAAAATTTTATACAATTTATTTTTAAATATTTAGAACAGAAATATGATTTTTAATATAATAATTCTTTAATTTTTGTATTTTTGAAAATTAAAGTTAAATTTTGGCAATTTGTAATAAATAGATTTAAAAATCTATTTTAAAGAAAATAATTTTATAAAAATTATTTTTGTACTTCAAACACATTATTGTGATCATCCTAGATTTAAATTTCATAAAAAGATTTTTGGGCATTTATTTACTAATATTCTCTCATTTACTAAACAATTTTCATATTAATCAAACAAGCAATTATCCCCAATTCGAAGCCCTAGGAACTTATACATCTATAGACTTGATAGACTTAGACTTATTACATATTACCTAATTATAGGGTGATATTTGGAATCACTTTGGGCAACACAATTATTACATCTTTCCAACAAGTTAACATTTGCTAAGGTGAGTTTACATAGCCCCTTTTTCTGTTTTACATTTTGGGGTGAAACATGTTTAAACATTTTATACACTATCATTTACTCATTCTTACTTGTGATTCAATTACACTATCATTTACTCATTCTATCATTTGACTGTAACAAAAAGACACAGTACAATCATTAACATTGATCAAGCCGCCTGTTTAGATTATAGCGCTATAGGTCTGACAAACCCATCCCCCGCATAAATTCAGGGATGATCGATAACAGTAACAACATTCAACTAACTTGTGAGTTAGTCATCAGTTGACACAAGGTTTGGTTGTACAAAGACGCATTGTTGCATGTCGGTATCATACTCTATCATCATACAACTTTGAATGTTGTACAAACTATGGTTATCATTTATTTTCAAAAACCTATGTATTCTCACCAACAATTGTTGACCCAAAATATTTTCAACTTAACATGTTTCAGGTTCTGCTTGCTTGAAGATTTGTTTGAAGATATGTGCATAGTCTTATTCAATTTGATGTATGAATTTTTGTAGAATCATTGTATGTAAATTATTTAAATCATTTAATGAAATCATTATTCACCATGAGCTACTGAACAATCATCACTACGTGACATCCCGATGTTTCCGCCATCGGTTGGGGTGTTACAGATTGGTATCAGAGCCATGGTTATAGGGAATTAGGTTATTAGAGAAATAATCTAGTCTATAACCATAGGATTTAACCAGTACTTGCTTCTTTTGTTTGCTATTCTCTATTCCTCTCCTACTTCATATCCTCCCTACAAGAAGGTTGCTCTCCATCAGTGGATCTACTCATAGACTAATAGGACAAAATCCCCAGGTTTAACCTGAACCACCTTGAGATCTCATCGAAGTTCTAGATTTTAATAACGAACACGTGCAATCTGGAAGGGTGAACGCCTGTATTCTGAGTCTTCTGTCTAGGCTGGCATTGCGCATATATCCCAATCAGACGAGGGACCCGGATGCCTACCTGGGAATTCTCGGGATGAGTGTTCACTTATAGGCTAAAGCACGTCTTCATATGTTATTAGAATTGAGAATCTTTGATAAGTCAACGTTTTCGTTTATTCGTTTTAATTAATGAATAAATGATTACACTCCTTATATAATCTCATTCATTTCATTGTGTCTATTACAGATCATGCCTCCTCGTCGCAGCACTCGCAACAACAATGGTGAGAACCACGAAGAAGGTGGTGATAACCATAACCATAACCATGACCAAGTTCCTAACCACAACAACAATGGGGTCGATGCTCAACTGGCAGCAATCATTTCTCAACAAATGGCGCAGCAAATCGCAACTCTGGTTCCCAATTTACTCGCTCAAGTCATCCAATTGAACGGCAACGGGAATGGTCACAACAACGGGAACGGGAACGGCAATGGCAATGGAAATGGACCCCAAGCCTGCACCCTTAAGCATTTCAACTCTTGTAACCCTCCAAAGTTTAGTGGTGAAGAAGGAGCTACTGGACTCCTCCAATGGTTTGAGGGTATTGAGAATGCCTTCATCAACAGTGAATGCCCCAACAACTTCAAGGTTCGTTACGCCATGAGTGTTCTCCATAAACGAGCACTCACATGGTGGAATGAAGAAAAGCGTACTCGTGGGGCCGAAGTTGCTCTTGCTATGACATGGGACCAAGTCAAAGAGATCATGAAGGAAGAGTTTTGTCCTCGCAATGAAGTTAAGAAGCTTGAGGATGAGTTCCACACCTTAGCTCAAGATAGTGGGGAAAACCTTGCCTACAACACCCGCTTTCATGAGCTTAGCTTATTGCTGCCCCACAAAGTCACTCCCCTGTCGGTAGCCATCGAGAAGTACATCGGTGGTCTGCCCATGCAAATCCAGGATACGGTGTGGGGAAGGAATCCTGCCACCTTGGAGGAAGCCAAACGTTTAGCAGCTACCTTAACTGATAATCACGTAAAGAACGGGACTTTAGTTCGGAAAGGCAATAAAACAAGTATTGTAGCCGCGGTAACCACTGAGAACCAGAAACGTAAGACCAGGGATCCTGCTGCAAACCTCACTCCACAAGCTTCTAACAAAAAACCTTATACAGGAAACCATCCATTGTGCAACACATGCAACCGACATCATCCCACTGCTTCAGCATGTCGCTTGTGCACCAATTGTGGTAGGTATGGCCATCTAGTTAATACATGTCGCGAGACCCCAAATCCTAATGCCAACCAACCCATCAACCCTGCTCAGGCTGCTAATCCTAATCGATACAACTATGGTCAATGCTATGAATGTGGAGACCCAAATCACTTCCGTAACCGATGCCCTAAACTGAACAGAGATCAAGACCCTCCAGCTACCTAACCGCAAGACTCACCATTTGACTATTGGTTACTTTTATTCTATGTATTGACGTTATTCGATTCAAGTAATAAAATTCAAGTATTATCATAACATCTGTGTGCATGTTTGTCTGAATGTGAACTAATTGCTATATCTGTAATCATACTTGCTTATACAACAATTAGTTAACTACCAAACGACCAGCTTAACGATTGGTAGAGGTCATCATGTCATTCCAACAGTCGGGAGAGGCCCTACCACCTAAACGACTGGCGGAGACTATCAGACCTGCTCATCAATCGGAGAGTCATAGAAGGACGCAAAACCCTAATGTAAGGTAAATTAGTAATTACGGTCCGGAACGTAATCACGAATTTACAGGTACGTTAAGGTAGTGTGGAATTTTATCAAGGTTTCCGGTGGTTGACCAATTGTAAACCTAATGTTTCTCTTAACTTCGGGACGAAGTTCCTAAAGGTAGGGGAGACTGTAACATCGCAAAATTTTCAGATTTTTAAAACGTATATTATTTCCATAATATGCCTAAATCTTTATTTTCCTCATTCACAACTTATATATATATATGTATATATATATATATATAATATTAATAATAATAATAATATTAAAAATAAATTGCAGATTTTATATGTTAAAAAAAAAAAAAAAAAAACTGATCCTTATTAATTTAGAACTACTAAACCTAACCCAACCCAACCATACCTTTTGTTTTCCTGAAGCCCAACACACTAGCCCAAGCCCCAGCCCACCTAGAATCAGGCCCAAGACCATGTGAGCCGGCCCATCTATAAACAAAAAAAAGAGAGTGAATTGTTTCTGACGGGTTTCGAACCCCAGACCTCCCACACACCCACGCGCTTGTATACCATCTGCTCCACAGCTCGTTATTGATTAAACCCAACCCGTATTAAATATAAACACACTTCATAATCAACAGTTGACTTTTGATAAGTCAACTGTTACGAACGGGCTGCATTAATCAACAAGTCTGGACGCGTTTTAATCCCAATAAGGCATGATTGCATGATTTCCGGCCTATTATGACTAGGATACACGAGTATTGATCGTCAATTGATACCAAAATTAACATATTACGCGTATAGACTTAAACACGTAGTCAAACTTGCCAATTCGAAGAAACAGATCATCACCCTATAAATTGGTTGCTTCTGGACCTCCTCTACTCGCCGAATAATCCCTCTCCATCTCTAATTTCTCTTAAAAACACCTAGTTCGTTGATTTCTGTTCAACAATTGACCCGAGTTTTGGCCGAGCAATTCTGTGGCAAATCGTTACTGTAAGTAATATTTCTTGTGTGGGATTTGTTAGTCGGCCTATGCACGACATTAACCCCATGATTAATTGGGTTAATGTCGTGATTACTGATCAATCGAAAATTCTAGGGCTCGAGGTTGAATAATTGGGGAAGAACACTAGTTTGTTTTCGTTATATGTATTTGATAAATAAGAAACAAACACAACCACCAGTCCAGACCAGGTGGTTGTGTCTGTGGCTCGCTTACAGGCCCACGCGGGTTCGAGTCCCGGGTGTGGCACCTTTTATGCTTGTTCTATTTTTTTCTTCTAAAACAATCAAGAATTTACCTTTTTATTACTTAAAATTTTATAAATTCATTTTAATTTATTAAAACTCTTTTAATAATTCTAAATAAATTATTTTTAGATATTCTGATGAAAAGCTTTCACCCACAACTTTTGGTTTTCAAAAATTAATTTATTTAATATATTTAATAAATAAATCAATTTTATTCTATTATATTTATAAAATTCCATTAAAATATCAAAACAAATTTATAAATTTCCATAAATTTTATTCTGAGATATATTAACATTAAGCTTTTTAGAAATAATTTTTATTTCTGAAAAATCAATTATTTAATAATTTTAACCAATTTTTGTTAGTTTTAATCATAATTAAATCATAATAAATCCAATTTTTTATATTTTTGCACCAAAATTTTATACAATTTATTTTTAAATATTTAGAACAGAAATATGATTTTTAATATAATAATTCTTTAATTTTTGTATTTTTGAAAATTAAAGTTAAATTTTGGCAATTTGTAATAAATAGATTTAAAAATCTATTTTAAAGAAAATAATTTTATAAAAATTATTTTTGTACTTCAAACACATTATTGTGATCATCCTAGATTTAAATTTCATAAAAAGATTTTTGGGCATTTATTTACTAATATTCTCTCATTTACTAAACAATTTTCATATTAATCAAACAAGCAATTATCCCCAATTCGAAGCCCTAGGAACTTATACATCTATAGACTTGATAGACTTAGACTTATTACATATTACCTAATTATAGGGTGATATTTGGAATCACTTTGGGCAACACAATTATTACATCTTTCCAACAAGTTAACATTTGCTAAGGTGAGTTTACATAGCCCCTTTTTCTGTTTTACATTTTGGGGTGAAACATGTTTAAACATTTTATACACTATCATTTACTCATTCTTACTTGTGATTCAATTACACTATCATTTACTCATTCTATCATTTGACTGTAACAAAAAGACACAGTACAATCATTAACATTGATCAAGCCGCCTGTTTAGATTATAGCGCTATAGGTCTGACAAACCCATGCCCCGCATAAATTCAGGGATGATCGATAACAGTAACAACATTCAACTAACTTGTGAGTTAGTCATCAGTCGACACAAGGTTTGGTTGTACAAAGACGCATTGTTGCATGTCGGTATCATACTCTATCATCATACAACTTTGAATGTTGTACAAACTATGGTTATCATTTATTTTCAAAAACCTATGTATTCTCACCAACAATTGTTGACCCAAAATATTTTCAACTTAACATGTTTCAGGTTCTGCTTGCTTGAAGATTTGTTTGAAGATATGTGCATAGTCTTATTCAATTTGATGTATGAATTTTTGTAGAATCATTGTATGTAAATTATTTAAATCATTTAATGAAATCATTATTCACCATGAGCTACTGAACAATCATCACTACGTGACATCCCGATGTTTCCGCCATCGGTTGGGGTGTTACATTTGCTAATTCAACATTTCCCACTCACATTTGCAAACTAAAGAAATCTCTCTATGGCCTCAAACATTCTCCACGCGCTTGGTACACCGAACTCACTACGTTCCTTCAATGATTCGGTTTCAAAAAATGCTTGTCTGATGCATCTCTCTTTGTCTATAATCACAATAGTACCATTGCCTACTTACTTGTTTACGTTGATGACATTGTGCTCACCGGAAATAACAACACATTTCTAGATACTTTTGTTCAAGCTCTGGGAAAACAATTATCCATCAAAGATCTTGGAGATCTTCATCGCTTCCTAGGCATTGCGGTCATTCCCACCACTCATGGTCTCCTTCTTTCGCAACATCGACACATCCAAGACATTCTCACCACCTTTAAAATGGAGGGTGCCAAGGATGTCCTCACACCCCTAAGCATCTCCAAAACTCTCACTCCACTGACTCATCTCCTTCTGTTGATCCCACTCCATACCATAAGCTTGTTGGCACTTTGCAATACCTTGCCTTTACTCGACCCGACATATCCTTTGCCGTCAATAAACTCTCACAATTCACGCACTCTCCCAAACAGTCATATTGGCAAGCTCTCAAACGGGTCCTTCGATATTTAAAAGGAACGGTACACTATGGTTTTTCTTAAACAAAAATTCACCACTACACTTGCAAGCATTCTCTGATTCAGACTGGGGGGTATACATGATGGAGGATGGTCCACAACCGCCTATTTACTATATTTGGAATCAAATCTCATCTCATGGCGATCATCAAAACAAAAAACTGTCTCCCGCTCATCAGCCGAAGCTGAGTACAAAGCCATTGCAAATGCTGCTGCAGAAGTCTCGTGGGTCAAAAACCTACTTACTGAACTTGAAAACAAGCACATGGTGACTCCCACCTTGTTTTGTGATAATACTGGTGCCACCTACCTATGCGCCAACCCGATATATCACTCGCGCATGAAACATCTAGCGTTGGACTACCACTTTGTTCGTGAACAAGTCAACGCCGGATAGCTAAAGGTTTTACATGTCAGTTCTAAGGACCAGCTCGCTGATGTTCTCACTAAGCCGCTACCAAAGACATCGTTTCTATCTTTTCGCTCCAAGATTGGCGTCTCCAATGGAGCCTCCATCTTGCGGGGGCGTATTAATCACAAATAATTAGCACCTTAATTAGCACCTTTGACCACTCAATAATTATCTCATTTACTGCAGTCAATCCCTTGTTCAATGTTGTAAATTATAGTCAATAACCTCTCCACCATTCTCTCCCTTACCATATGCTTTGTATACCTATATAATTTCTTGTATATCATTGTTGTAAAGTCAAGTTGCTTTTCAATGAATAATATTATCATATTACTCTCTTTAGATACATCAGCGGAGAACGAATACCATAACTTCGATCATCAATTCCGGTAATAGTTAGCCCTCCTGTCCTTTAGTTTCCATCAATATCTCTAGCAGAATAAAATGTTTATGAATCGATCTTGCTGATCCTTTATTAAGAGATAGAAAACATATATTTTTTTAGTGTATAAAAATTTGAACTTAGTGATTTCTATTTTAAAATTTAAGAATACCAGGATAACCAATACATTGGTTCTTAAACCTAATTACATAACAGTAACAACAACAAAGTAAACAGCTCAGATCTCAAAAAAAATCCCACAAAAATTACAGGGCATGTCACCACTAAGCCTTACGATCCATGATTTACCGATTCAGTTGATGCAAACCAATGATAGTTACCGAACGTCGGCGGCTTCATTGAGGTGAAGGGAAGCTGGCATCAAGAGCTCATTTTTGTTATAATTACGGAAAACTATGAAATGAATATGTTTCCTTATCTATTTATGCCCAAAATCACATGTATGAGCAAACATTCAAACTAAATAAGGATGATTATAATAGAATACATCTCTAGAATGTTCTATTGTATATTAAGATAATTATTTTGTAATTAAGATAGTCATTATCTCTTCCCTAAAATAAGGGAATGTATTGTGTATATAATCTCATTCAAATCAATGATAATACTCAAGCATTGATCCATAACCTTCTTCATGTTATCAAGAGCCTAAAATCATTCTTTTCTTTCTTCCCCTTAACCTTCGCATACCTATTCTGCTGCGTTTTCTTTTCCAGCCGATCATACCTTCAATCGGTCATGGCCTCTTTTCACCCCGCAATAACCGTCGCAAATATCAAAAACTTCATCCCCATAATCCTTGATAGCCAAACCGAACACTACAACACTTGGGCAAAATTATTCACCATCCATTGCATAGCCTATGATGTCTATGACCACCTTCAACCACGCGTCATTCCTGCCTCTTCATCAACCCCTGACACCGACAAACAAACCCCTCCTTTTGTGTCATGGGAACGTATCGACGCCATTGTTTTACAATGGATCTACGGTACCATAACACAAGACCTCGTCCACACCATTATGATCACCAACACCACTGCCTATGGTGCTTGGACCTGTCTCAAAAACCTATTCCTAGACAATCAAGCCGCCCGTATCATAGCCCTACAAAACAAACTGTTTAATACCCGTCAAGAACAATTTCCTAATATGGCTGCATATTGTCAAACTATGAAGCTATATTATGACCAACTCGTCAGTCTTGGTGCCGCCATAACCGAAAACCAATTGGTTCTTCAAATCTTAACCGGACTCACCATACATTACGAAAGTATCTCCCTCATTCTACAACAAACCCAACCCCTACCTGATTTTTACAGCACCAGATCCCGCCTCTCTCAAGTAGAGAACCAGAAAAATCTCCAAGCCAAGACCTCGGCTCAGGCCGCCGGAACAGCATTACAAGTCTCCACTGACACCCGGTAACAACCTGACAATCACGGACGTGGTCGCACCACTGACACCGCTGGTTCCACTGATCGCTCGTGGGGATGGAGCCGCGGACGTGGTCAAAATTTTTGGCCGGCAGTTTGTTGGTCGGGGTCGCTCCACAAATAGCATCTGCTTCATATGGTATCCCTCACAACCCCATCTGGCCTTATTTTCCTTGGTCAGGCCCACCAAGCACCCCTCCCTCTTGGGCCTCTTGGCCTTACATACCCCTTTGCCCATATCCAAATAACCCAACAGCCCAGTAGGCCTCGTCCTCCTCTGCTGCTTCAGCTGGTCACAGAATTTTGGGCCCAAAACCGGCCCAATCCAATTCTGCCCAATCTTACACTGCTGGAAACAGCCCGACCGACATTGCCCAGGCTCTCTATAACTTGGCTTTACATCATAACGACCCGTCATGGACCATGGACACGGGTGCGTCAGGTACGATGTCTCCTCAATTTGACAAATTCTCGTCTAGTTTTAATTCTAGCATTATACGAAATATAATTGTTGGTAATGGCAAAACCATTCCCGTTTTAGGACAGGGTGACATTACCTTACCACCACCCTTTCCACCTTTCAAACTTAAAAATGTCCTATATGCCCCAAACCTAGTTAAAAACTTAATTTCGGTCCGTCGGTTCACCACTGATAACCAATTATCCATAGAATTTGACCCTTATAGTTTTACTGTGAAGGATCTCCAGACCAAGAAACCTATCCTACGGTGCAATAGCTCGGGGGATCACTACACGCTCAGCCCATCCAACATCACCAAACTTGACACTGCCTCCACCTTTGCTGCTATCTCCCAAGACATTTGGCATCAACGACTTGGACACCCTGGACCAGCCGTTTTACAGTCTTTAAAATCTTCTAGTTTTATTATATTTGGTGTTTTGAATAATAAACTTTGTTCTTCATGTATTTTTGGGAAACACACACGTCTCCCTTTTGCTACTTCTATTTCACGTACTGTTATGCCATTTGATCTTATTCACAGTGATGTTTGGACCTCACCCATTATTAGCAATGGGGGACATCGGTACTATGTTTTGTTCCTAGATGATTACACTAATTTTCTATGGACATACCCCATAGCACATAAATCTGATGTTTTCACCATGTTCACTAAATTTACCACATTTATTCACACCCAATTTAACACCAAAATCAAACAGTTACAATGTGATAATGGCGGTGAATATGCAAACCAACAATTTCATAACTTTTGTAACCAACATGGCATGCATTTCCGTTTTTTCTTGCCCTCACACTTCCTCACAAAACGGAAAAGCGGAGCGGAAAATCCGAACCATCAACAACCTTATGCGAACCCTTTTAGCCCACTCTTCAATGCCTAATACCTATTGGCCACACGCCCTTGAAACCGCTACCTACCTATTAAACATCATACCCACAAAAATACACAATTTTCAAACACCCACTCAATGCCTATATCATTGATTGCCTACATACGACCATCTTCGTGTGTTTGGTTGCATATGCTACCCCCTCATACCCCACACCACCATTCACAAATTGGATTTCCGCTCCACTCCATGCGTGTTCCTTGGTTACCCACCCAACTAGGGCTGTAAACAAACCAAACGTTCGGTGAACAGTTCGTAAATCGTTCGGCGGGAAGTTCGTTTGTGTCTGTTTGTTTAATAAATGAACGAACACGAACAAAAAATTCCGTTTGATTAACTAAGCAAACAAACACGAACAAATGTCTCGTTCGTTTGATTGCGTTCGTGAACGTTCGGCAATGTGTTTGTTTACGTTCGTTTATTTATATCCGTTCCTGTATGTTTGTTTATGTTTGATCACTAGTTAAAACTTAGGATAACTATGAACTTTTGAATTAGGAATTCATGTATTCATGCCTATGCCTAAGCAATTTTAGATAATTATGTCTAAGTTAGTACAATTTGACTTATCGACATTGTTTAGTAGATGTACTTTGTCTAACGGTTAATATTAACAATGTTTTTTTTAGTTATTTACATATTAAATGTTTGTTTGTGTTCAAGACCCGTGTTCACAAACAGTTCGCAAACAACTGAATTTCTTAACAAACAAACACAAACATAGAATTATGTTCGTTAGTGTGTTCGTGAACGGTTCGTTTGTCCAAGAAACCTTAACAAACAAACACGAACAAAGCCCTGTTCGTGTTCGTTTGGTTCGTTTACAGCCCTACACCCAACCATTGTGGCTACAAGTGCCTAGACCTTAAAACCAACAAAATCACCATTAACCGACACGTCCTCTTTGACGAGTCCATCTTCCCATTCGCCAAGAAACACAAAGCTTCACTCCAAAATTACACCTTCTTGGACCCACCACTCCACCCGAGCATACTGTCACCCAGTGGACCCTCACATAACTCCCCAACATCACCACAGCCTACCTCCCATTCCCATTCCATAAACCCACCAGGTCCATCCCACGATACCCAACCATCACCACATATCTTTCCCACCCAAACCACCCCTCCGGCCCATGAAAACAGCCCAAACCTATCCCCACCCAACTCCCCACATACCAACCCCAACGATACCACGGCCCATCCCACTACCTCACCCCCAACCCATCAGACCAGCCCAATCCCTAC
This sequence comes from Ambrosia trifida, assembly GCA_028751855.1. Classification (NCBI taxonomy): domain Eukaryota; kingdom Viridiplantae; phylum Streptophyta; class Magnoliopsida; order Asterales; family Asteraceae; genus Ambrosia; species Ambrosia trifida. The sequence continues at coordinate 113,541,419 of CM054129.1, forward strand.
TCCACCACCTCCCCCATCCATTCGCACAATCCATACCCGTGCCATGTTGGGAATAACCAAACCAAAACAAATATTTAACTTGTCCACCTCCACCATTGTCCCTATCCCTAAAACACCCCATGAAGCCCTGTCTAAAACGGAATGGTATAACGCCATGGCTAACGAGTTTAATGCTTTAATTAAAAACAAGACTTGGGAACTTGTCCCGAGACAGGAACATATGCATGTGATTCGTAGTATGTGGCTATTTTGACACAAATACAGGTCTGATGGTACATTGGAACGGTACAAGGCTCGATTGGTATGTGATGGTCATAATCAAGAGGTCGGTATTGACTGTGGTGAAACCTTCAGTCCAGTGGTTAAACCAACCACAATTCGTACAGTTTTAACTTTGGCCCTTTCACAGTCTTGGCCTATTCATCAGCTAGACGTCACCAATGCTTTCTTGCATGGTAATTTATCAGAGACAGTATACATGTACCAACCCATGGGATTCCGCCATAGAGACTACCCTGATCATGTCTGTCGTCTTAGGAAATCTCTTTACGGTCTTAAACAGGCCCCACGTGCTTGGTATCAACGATTTACTGATTTTGTGCTATCTATTAGTTTTATCCGGAGCAAATGTGACAACTCCCTTTTCACTTATCATCACGGGGGTGACATTGTTTATCTCCTTATTTATGTGGATGACATTATCCTTACCTCATATACTGACTCTCTTCGTGTGCGACTGATTGACAGCCTAGCGGCTGAATTTGCCATGAAGGATCTTGGACCTCTAACCTACTTCTTGGGTATTCAAGTTTCCCGCTCCTCTGCCGGTATGTTCTTGTCACAGCGCTCTTATGCCTTAGACATTGTCTCACGAGCTGGGATGGAGTCATGTAACCCCGTCGCCACTCCTGTGGATACCAAACCCAAACTCAGTGCTGCGGCCAGTCCACCTTTTGATAACCCGACTCTTTACAGGAGCCTCGCCGGCGCATTACAATACCTCACTTTTACCAGACCAGACCTTAGTTATGCAATTAAACAAATTTGTATGCACATGCATGACCCAAAAGTTGACCATTGGAATGCGTTGAAGCGCATCATTCGATACATCAAAGGCACGACAGACTATGGATTGACGATTTCAACTATTGCAGATTTATCTTTACGAGCCTACACAGATGCTGACTGGGCCGGATGTCCGGACACCCGTCGGTCTACATCAGGTTATGTGTTTACATGGGTCCAAATTTATTATCCTGGTCTTCCAAACGCCAATCCACTATCTCCCGTTCTAGTGCAGAAGATGAATATCGTGCTGTCGCCATACATTGCTGAAGTATGCTGGGTCTGAAATCTGTTGCTTGAACTGCGTCGTCCGGTAAAATCTGCTACTCTGGTCTATTGTGATAACATCAGTGCTATTTATTTGTCTGGTAACCCGGTTCAATACCAACGTACTAAGCACATAGAGTTGGATATTCATTTTGTACGGGAGCATGTACAACGAGGAACTGTTCGGATACTCCATACTCCTACCAGATTCCAGATTGCAGATATCTTCACCAAAGGTCTACCACGGGTTTTATTCGACGATTTCCGTTCCAGTCTCAACATCCGAAGACCTCCCGTTTCGACTGCGGGGGTGTAATAGAATACATCTCTAGAATGTTCTATTGTATATTAAGATAATTATTTTGTAATTAAGATAGTCATTATCTCTTCCCTAAAATAAGGGAATGTATTGTGTATATAATCTCATTCAAATTAATGATAGTACTCAAGCATTGATCCATAACCTTCTTCAGATTAAAGGAAAACAATAAACATTTTTTTCTTTGTTTTACCTTTTTCGTTTTCCATTTGTATCACGGTAACTCTAAGATCCTTGAAAACAGAAGTCACCATACAACCAAAATTTCAATGCCAAAATGAGGACCTAAAAGTACTCGCGTGAATCAACTTACAGACACCATATTCAATTTCAATAATAAAGATAGGGGTTGGTTATCTACACAACTAGGGTTTTTATCTACACAACCCCCATATGGCCCATCAGGGCCTCCATGGCCCGTCGAGCCCCCACCAGACAGAACGACGGCCCATCAGGGCCTCGACGACCCGTCGTTTTATCCTAAATGATTACCAATCATTGGCAATGATTGAATAATGATTGTTTGGTTTTTATAAGTGTAGTGTGGGTGTTTAAGATGGGTTATAGATGTGAATATAAATATTTGGATTTTTATAAATGTTATTTTTTTTATTTGTATAATATGATTTTTTTTATATGGATGTGAATATAAATGTTCGGTTTTTATTAACGTTTATATTGCTGAACTAAACAAAACCAAAGATACGAACAATAAAATAAAATAAAGCATAACATTCAAACATTTACATTTACATACAAAATAAAACATGTTGTGCAAATAAAGAAACGATAATATTCAAAATACAAGATCCAAAATATACAAACTAAGGACCCGACCCGTTCGGCTGACATGACCCATCAGGCTGACCCGACCCGTCCGGCTAATCCGACCCACCCGGCTGACCCGACCCACCCGGCTGACTGGTGGACGCCTGACGGGTGGTTCAAGGAACAACCCGTTATAGTATTAAAACGCATAAATTAATCACATTTAATCATGATATTGCTTGGAGTTGGATAACTACGGTTGTTATGGATGCAGGTATGATAAGAGAGCTTAAATGGCGGAAAACGGGCTTTGGAAACGGACCGGAAGGCATGGGAACAAGAAGGAGCAAAACAAAGAAAATATGTATTTTTGGCCCAGACCCACCGTACCCCTACTCCAAGGGCGTTCCCCTACGGTGGCTGCATGCACCATTTTCCAACCGTAGTGCAGGGGTGAATGGCCGTAGGAGTTTCACAGACCCACCGTACCCCTACTCCATGGGCGTTCCCTTACGGTGGACCTGATGAGTTTTTGTAACTTATGCATTTAAGAGCACTTTGATGAAGATTTATATCAACCCTTTCATTCCTAAACGTTTCTATCATCTTTTGAGAGAGTTTTTGGCTGCAACTTATCATTGGAGAGCATTGAAAAACATTAGTTTTATGTCTTTGATTCACATGAACAAGATGATGTTTGTTTTGATGATTCACCAAGCTATGTCGGGCTAAACTTTTGGTGATCATTCTAGGTGAAGGTTTCTACTAGACTCTTGTGTGTTTTTTCTCTTATTTCTAGAATAATAATTTGGTAATTCTTGCTTTATTATTATGATGTTTGATCAATTGCTTGTAGCGTGTTAATTAATTTTCCAATTTCTCATCTAAATCATACGTTCTTGGTGTTGCTAACAACCGAGATATCATGGGAAGGATTTGGGTTGGTTATTGATTAACTGGTCATCGGGAAACAACCTCGCGTTAATATAATCCGAGTACTTTGTTCCCTTTTATCACAACAATTGTTTTTACATGAGTTATGTCTATGTAACTCTTTCTAGTTGGAATTTTGCACAAGTGTTTAGAGAAACCGAATCCTTGAATGGTCATTATCTCATAATTTGAAGAAACACTTTTAAGTTTGAATTGATAATTAGTTGTTATTTTAGTTTAAACCAAACAATCACAAATCATAATCATTTACTTTTTATTCAAGTAGTTTAATTGTAGTTAATCAACAAAGCTAAAATTAACACATTTTCCACAAACTCCCTGTGTTCGATACCTTCTTACTACTATACATTAGTTGTAATTGGGAAATTTAACGTGTACCACGACAAGCACGTCAACGCCCCACCCTGCTGACCGGTGGATGTCCCACTCTGCACCAACCACCGTATATCCGCACAGTCCGTAGAAATGTTGTTTAGGGTTTTTTTTGGGTTGTGTAGATAACATCACCCTAAAATATTTGAAACCACAACATGTTTAGTAGCAAATCAAAATGATATATCTATCTAGGGTTAGAATCAAATACACAAGACACTTTTTCTAGGAAGGGTGAGAAGGATTGTGATCCATTGATCATATATTTGAAGGGTTGAGATTAGTTTGTTTGAAAAAAATAAATAATAAATTAGAGGAATGGCATAAAAGGAAAAAACACATTTGTTGACTTTCTCTCTCCACATGCAATGCACATGTCAATTCCCCCCATCATTTTAAAACGTCTATAACTTTTTCATACGACATTTTTTTTTTCAAAAAAATTTCACCATATTAACGAGCGTTTTTTTATCTTTAATATGAGTACCACATTGCTACATTAAAATTGATAAAAAAAAAAATCGTGCTAAATGGGTTTTCTTCTCCGTTGTGTCTTCTGCTTGTTCATTGTGTTATAGTATGCATGTGTGCTTTATAAATATGTTGTTTATGTTTTTTTAGTCTACACATGATTTAACTTTGTCCATTGTGTTTTTAGTCTGCTTTTCATTGTGTTTTACGCAAATAGTTTTGTATTTAGGTGTACATTGTGTTTTATTATGTTGTTCATTGTGTTTAAGTCTATTATTCATTGTGTTTTAGTCTTCTGTTCATTGTGTCTTTTATATGTCGTCCATTATGTTTTATTAGACTGTTCATTGTGCTTTATACCCTATTGTTTATTGCATATTTAATTGGTACTCATTGTATTTTATGTTATCTCCATTATGTCTTACGCAACTGGGTTTTCAACTTTTTTTCCAAATGTATTCATTATGTTTTAATCTTCTGTTCATTGTGTCTTTATTATGTCGTCCATTGTGTTTTACACAATTGGGTTTTTAACTTTTTTTTTTTCAAAAGTATTAATTGTATTTTAGTCTCCTGTTCATTGTGTCTTTAGTATGTCATCCATTGTGTCTTACGCAACTAGGTTTTCAACTTTTTTTTTTCAAAAGTATTCATTGTATTTAGTCTTCTATTCATTGTGTCTTTAGTATGTCGTCCATTGTGTTTTACTAGACTCTTGATTGTGTTTTATACCCTATATTTAATTGGTGTTCATTGTGTTTTACACTCCATTGTGTCTTACGCAAGTGGGTTTTGATTTTTTTTTTCAAAAGTATAACAATATGGTACTCATATTAAAGATAAAAAGACGCTCAATTTTATGGTATACTTTTTTTTAAAAAAGGATGACGTATAAAAAAGTTATGGACATTTAAAAATGAATGTTGAAATGGCATGTGACTTGCATGTGCATATGTTTTTGACAAAATTATCCCTCCCACTTGTTAATCCTTTGAACACATGTCACTTTCTAGTGGCTTCTCACCCTTCTCATTTTTTGTAGCCTTTGTAGAATAACCCAACCCTATCTATCTATATATATAAAAGAATTGAACATTGCTGACGTGGCGTGTAATGGTGCCTTCAACCTCTCTATGAAACTGCCACGTGACATCATAATTGAAAGATTTTAGAGTTTTTGAATTATTTCTTTTTTTAATTTAAAAAAGATAAACATAAAATCCTAAATTTATCTCTCTATCTTTCAATTCTCAATTACCAAAATTAAATTGAGTTATTTTAGGAAAAAAAAATTTAAAACAAATTTAAATTTTTCTCTCTTATGTTTCCTCCCATAATTTTTAAACGTTAATATTTTTTATATTCGAGATTTTTTAAATAAAAAAATTACACCAAATTAACGAGCATTTTATTATCTTTCCAACGAGTACCATAGTGCTATATAAAAATCGGAGAAAAAAAACGACTATTTTTTTGTGGGGTTTTGTTCATACAGGAAAAAAAACACAAAGTGTTCAGGTTATTCATTAATCATATTTTTTCATTTAAACTATGTTCTTATCTACGGTGTTGAAACTCGGCCCAATCGCCATGCTTTCATTGAAATTTTACTCTTCTAAAGATGCATAGGTATACTTCATCAAGAGAAGCTAGGAGAAAGAATCGCGTAACACTGCAACAGTGCAACACATGGTGTCACCTTATAGCAAAGTTATTTTTTTATTTATTTAATTACAAGAGTAATAATTATTACTATTAGTATTAGTATTATTAGAATTGTTATATTTTTTAACCCCGGGACACTCTCGGGATAAAAGCTAGTATAATAATATGTTAACTCTAAATTCAACCGATGTGCAGACACCAAAACCCCCGATAAACAAAGAAACATCAATAGGAAAAAACATACATCATAAAGATCAAAACCAATTGAAATACACTAATGCACAAATGCCCAAGTTATAGCTACACGTGCTCATTTGAGCCGTTGCCTTCATATTGACCATTATTTACTCTCACATCTCCTTCAACTCAGTAGCATAGTAATCCAGATTATATAAAGTATGGCTAAGTGACTCAAAGTAATAATCATACAAAGTACTATAATGATAGTAGTCAACTAATCACTGCAAATATAAAGTGGCAGGTAAGAAAATTTTCATTATTTGGATGAATCAAAATAAATGACTCATAATATATTTCTAAAGTCACACATATGGAATATGGTGTTTAGACAACCCATCAAATATTCAACAATATCAACATATTTAAACAGTCACAAAAGTTCATCGATGTCAACTTCAAAGCTACCAAAATCACTAGCACGATGGAAAACGTAGGCTAAGGAAAAAGAAGGAATTACCTGACCATTAGATGGTGCTGTAACGATTAAAAGAGTGATGCTTGGCTTCTCAGCAACCAGGAGTACTCTGGTCGCCATTGTTAACTTGCTGCCTAAATCAATAATAAACATGATGCATTACTTGCTACCCCAAATATCAATAATGATGATGGTAGATAATACTTTCGATTTCAAAGCTCAGAACCCCAAATACAAATGAACTGAATCGATGATGAATGACGACAATACAGAATATGATCCATTGTTAAAGTACCAACCAGCACTCAGAACAAGGCAACAATATGCACATGAAACTTCTTTATATGACAATCTGCCACATTAGTATTCATGAAAACATCCTTTGTCCCATCTATTTTGGTTTTGCATTTTTCAATTGTTGAGATTATAGCAAACCTTTCTTTGATTGTTGATTCAGAACTTGAAAAAAAAATGAAATGATTAATTGAGATAAAATTATTTTGAGGCTCAGATCTGTAAACAACCGAACACAGAGGATAAATCCGCAGTGGCTGCATAATTACCAGTTACCATGTGAATGTTGGAACGATAAATATAACTTTGTTTTTATGTTTTAATATGTATATTATGAACATAAGTTTCTGCAGTTTGTATATAAACATTGATATGTATGTTGTTTAGATGTAAACATTACTATATATATTAAATGCTAACTGTCGGTACAACAGTGTGTGAACACCGGGCAAACCGGTAAATTTGTCTGTGTACAGAAGGCAAAAGGGTAACTTTGCTTGGCGTTCCATCAGTGTATCAACAAAAGAATTGCAGTTTCGTAATATGTTTGTATTTACCAGGCTATTTTGGTCCACTTAAAAGTCCTTGCACTGCTTTCTCTTCTTCCCTACCTCACAAACCATAATCAATGAACAGATCTGATTGGCAGCTCATACTCGGTACTCGGTAGGTAGGTTGGGATCGGGCCACGTGCAGTCATTGTTGCAGGCCGATATTATAATGGGGCTGCAATGAAGCAAAGCGCGAGACAAAAGTAACCGGCAACGCTCCGGCGCGTGCGTCTAATTGTAAAGCTCATGGTGGTTAATTGTTTGGTCGATTGTGGATCGGTGGTGGTTGTAAACACAGGTTGTGGGAGCGGTTAACACCAAGATGGCTTACCGGTTATTAGGTTTAACTAACACGGTCGTTTTCCCGGCCAAGAAGAAGCAACAAACGCCACATCGTATATCGTGTGCTTATCTTCAGCAGCTGTTGTGATAGCTATGTGCCTATTTGGGGGAAGGGCGTGACTTTTTGTTTGGGGTGTGTGAAGTCTAACATGTTATAACATGAAAGAATAAACTAGAGTTGTAAATTCATGTGTTGAATAGGCAATTTCTATATACCTTGGTGTTGAGTAGTCTTAAACAGAATTTATAGCTACACTTTTGATAACTACTTTGGTTTCCTATAATTGTCATGAATCGTTATAAAAAATATCTCAATATTGACCAAACTGTTGCCACTTTGTATTGCGAAAAAAACGACGACTCACCCGCGCGAAGCGCGGGTCAAACCCACTAGTTAGTATTATATAGGATATGGGTCAATCTCGGATACATGGAAGGCTACAACATGGTTTCAAGGACTGATCAAGATGGCTGTGCACATATCAGCATCAATATGGGTCAAATGTTTCGAACAAGGGACAGCAGCATGCTACAATTAAGGCGGGGCGAGATGTGAAAAGACTGAAATGCCCTTACAGTTATATACGGTTGATAGGCGCCAAAATGCCAACCGATGGCAGTTAAACACATGACTGAAACATCATGTTGTTTCAGACATAACTGTCATAAACACACCGATTAGAAACATATATATAGGATTGGATACTTTCATTTATTCCTTATCAAGATTGCATACAACACAATCCTAAAATCCTGGTAAACATTCATAATCTTTTCTGTTTTATAAACTTCCTGTCTGAAACATTCTTGTTAATATATCACAATTCAGTCTTCAATCATTTGTTCTATTATTCTGTTTTGTTCTTGTGTGTTCGATAATCAAATCATTCCACTGCAAAAACTGTTCTGGGGCCAACAAAACTGGTATCAGAGCCAGATTATTTAACCATTTGATTTCGAAAACTTTCTGTTTTTAGTCTGTTTCGAATTCTGCAGTCACTTGTGTCTCAAAATTTTGTTTTAAAATTTCTGTTTTAATCTATTTTACATCAGTTTTTAAAAACAGTGTTTCGATTATTAAATCTGCTTGGATACCATGTCAGAAAGATCGAAGGGAAAGTAGGGCAGAAATGTGAAGAAGAGGAGTGGAAACAAGATCATGCTTTTAATGCCACACACCGGGTCATCTCATTAGTGCATGCCACATAAGGGAGAAGAATGAAAACGCGCAATTAATCAAAGATGCCATAGACACCGTCATAAGTTATCATCCACAAGAAAGATTGCACAATGATGAAGAATATATACTAAAGGGATCCGGATTTGGTACATGGAGAGATGTTTGGTATGTAAGTCTTTTGGTGTAGAAATCTTTTGGTGTAGAAAGTAGAATTAAGAATGATTTCATTTTCATAAGGGGCGTGGGTATGGCTAATGTGGAGGCCGAAGAAAATTCATTGATTATACCAAATGTATTTTACTCAAGTGACTTAGATGATAACATACTAAGTCTACCCTAATTAAGGCTTCAAGGTTTCATTGTTAAGATTGATGGGAATGTATCTAGTGTCCAAAAACATGTTTAAGAATGAGAGTATGCAATTTAAGTTGACGAAAGATAATAAAGATGATAAGGAATCTATGTTGAGGGAATTAGGAGATGATCATGAACATGAAAAAAGAAAGAATGAATACTTAAATGAGAATTTTGAAGAATTGTCCCTCAATTCCGAATATATCATAAAGAAAATGGATGAATCAGTTCATGAGCTTGAGATAGATTCCATAGAAAAGTGTATTGAATTCTTAAACATAATAGATCACTTAGAGTATCCATGGGCTCATAGGGATTTGTTGAAGGATCATTTCCTTCGAATGGTGGACTGGTTTTTGAATTTTTACTTAAAAGTTCCAATCCGTCCAATCCCACCCGTGGTAGAAAATGGAAAGAATGTGAATCTATTTGATCTTTACATACTTGTTAAAACAGAAGGAGGACACGAAAAGGTATCAAAATACAGCATTTGGGTGGTAATAGCAAAAGAGTTGGGGTTAGATTATGAAGACAATGATATATTAAAAATTCTTTATGCTAAGTATTTGGATGTTTTGGAGTGGCAATACCAAGTGTATAAGGCTGCCCTAAGCATTGCAAATCAAGAAAAGAAGGATGGTGTTGGGTGTAGTGAAGTAAGAAAAGTCGGACTAGTGTCACAACTCATGAATCGGCTTCACCAAAATTCAACAACAATGTATGAAGATTATGCCCTTTACATGGGAGGTGATTGGAACTCGGCAAATCAATCTATCAAGAAAAGAAAGTTCGATTTCTCTCTAGTTGAAAAGGCGTTACATGAAGCGGCGGACACCCTACCAAGATCATCTATGAAGCCTAGTTATATTTAAGGGAGGGTGTTAGAATGATAAATATAAATTTGTTTTTATGTTGTAATATGTATATTACGAACTTAAGTTTCTGCAGTTTGTATGTAAACTTTAATATGTATGTTGTTTAGATGTAAACATTAGTATTAAGTATATTAGATAGGATATGGGTCAATCTCGGATACATGGAAGGCTGCAACATGGTTTCAAGGACTGATCAAGATGGTTGTGCACATATCAGCATCAATATGTGTCAAATGTTTCTAACAACGGACAACCGCATGCTACAATTAAGGCGGGACAAGATGTGAAAAGACTGAAATGCCCTTACAGTTATATACGGTTGTGACAACCGTCACCCTCATCTTTATGAAAGTCGCCAATTCCAAACCTTGTACTTACATATATATATAATTTTTTTTTGAAATGTCTGCATATTAACTGAGCGCGTATATGAGAACATTATTTAAACATAAAATATTTTGGCTTTAATAAAAAGTGGTTATTTAGTAAAATTTATATAAAGTTCTAAAGTTTAAGATTTATAAAACTTTAAAAACATTTTGGTTAAATTTCATTAACTTGGTTAATGTGTTACAAAGGAAAAAAAACTAACCAAGTTTTACTAAAAACAAACTCAGTTATAAGTGAGGGACCTATTATGTCAAAAGGTGAAAGTTTAAAAAAAAAATTACATTCTCCTCCTGCCTTCTTCGGCTTTCCGGCCCGAGTTCCGGCTGCCGGAAATTTACTCCGGCGAGTTAGTGATTGCGTTTTAATGGCCTTTAAACTCATTTTAATTATTCCAAAACGTATCTCCATCAATGGTAATCAAATTCCAATGTTTAACTCCCAGCTTTGTACCCGTTTAATGTCGAATAAAGGACAATTTTTAGTAACCGTCACAATTGTTCCGGCGAGCTCAAACGTCACCTAAACGCGTTGATAATTATAAATAGATCATTCCTAAGCGTGAACCACCTCCTAACCATCTCAAACCCATATTTACACCGATCTAATCGTGTCCAGAAGCCTTGGAATCTCGGCCACAAGTCACGACTGAAAAACTTCTTGCTCGGATCTAATCGTGCTTGTAAGTTCATTTTTTTAATCCTTTACACTCGTTTCTAGCCAAGAATCGAAAGCCCCATGTATCTGAGGCCTAATCAGGTCTGTATCGGGCTAATAGACTTAGGGTTAAGGTTAGGGTTCTAAGGAGTTTTGGGGAAGAAGATGAACCAGGAACATATATTTAAATAAAAATCTGTTTCATTAAAATTAACAAATCAAGGGTTGGTCTAGTGGTTGTCTTGAAGTGTTATAGGATTGGGTTTGGGTGATCCGGGTTCGAACCCTGGCAGCTTGTACTATTTTTTTTTGGAGTTATTTCTTTTATTTTAAATCATATTATAAATCTTTATAATACTTATAAATTTAGAATATTCATAATAAATTCAATTTTTACCCAAAAATTATGAAAATTTAGGAGTAGCTTCTTAATACCTCATAGAAAATTATAATACTTTTATTTTCTGGAAAATGCCATATTTTTATATTTTTATTGAATTTATTTGTTTTAATCGTATTTAATTGATTAAAAATTCATTTTTAATGATTTTAATCTCAAACTTTTTGATAAGTTATTTCTAATCATGATGAGCTGAAATAAAAATAGTTGGTTCAAAAAACATTTATTTTTATTAATTTTCCTATTTTTAATCATTTAGATATGATTTAAACTCATTAATTCAATTTTAAATATAAATAAGTTTATAAAATTTATGGGAAAATTATTTCTATAACTTTACATCAGAAAGTATCTATTTTATATAAAAATAGCATTTTTGGATCATGTCTTGAATTATTAGTCTTATTTATGTTTAATTAGACATAATTAAATTATATATTTATTTACACTATCTAACGTCTATTTTATAAATATTTTTTTTCTTATAAAATAGAGATATCCTTACGTTCGAAAGTCTTTATTATCATTAGTTTGGATCATGGTGTATTCATAATTATTTAATCAAACATTTATGATTATTGTATTTATTTACAATAATTTAGTTAAAGTAATTAATTAAATTAATTTGTCGTAACTATTCAAAATATGTTTTTATCTAAATATTCAATAGGTATAATTATATTACCTAAACCACGTTTACAAACTTTGGTATATTATTTTTAAAATACAACGTCTATAGTGATTCAATTTATCATAAAAACTCTAATTCCCCAAATCGACATAGCAAACCCTAATGCCTTAGACTCTAGTTACCTTAGACTTTTTTTAGACACTTCCTTATTAGTATTCTTACACATTATAGGTTGAATTACTCGGAATTCCCATTACTTAGCTCACGACCGCTTAAGTGGATTTTGATCGCTTTCGCAAACTGTGAGTATATCTTTCCCCTTTTTACTGTTTTACTATTCTGGGGTGACTCATGTACTTACTATCAAGTTTCTATTTCTTTTACTAAATGCAATTCTCATGTGTGTTTGCTTTATGTTAATTGGTGTGTCTATGACTTGTCAAAATCATTAACCGCTGGGCGGCCTAGCTTTTCAATGAATAGTACTATGGTATACTCCCTTGAGACTCTGTTGAGAGAATCTTGGTTATTGTCTTGTTAATTCATTATTCAGTTGGTTAGTCATGTGTTAGTCATTATTCTCAGGTTTGGTTTTGAACGGATATTACTTATTACATAATTGCAAATGGTACCGCACATGAATTGCTAAACACTTTTCTACTATATTTATTTAGACAGGGTATGCTCACCAATACAATTTTTGTATTGACCAAATTATTTTGTACATGTTTCAGGTTGTTTTGAGATGCATCCTTTAAGCTTTCGGGTTTATATTTAGAGTTTGATTCATTGTATTTCAATTTAGTTGACAGTTAGAATCATTGTATTTCATTTCAATGTAATAAATTATTTAATCAATGTATTCAAATTTATACTTTAGTCCATGAGCTATTGAACAATCGTCACTACGTGACACCTCGATGTTTCCGCCATCGGTTGGGGTGTTACAGTTGATAGGCGCCAAAATACCAACCGATGGCAGTTAGACACATGACTGAAACATCATGTTGTTTCAGACATAACTGTCATAAACACTCCGATTAGAAACATATATATAGGATTGGATACTTTCATTTATTCCTTATCAAGATTGTATACAACACAATCCTAAAATCCTTGTAAACATTCATAATCTTTTCTGTTTTATAAACTTCCTGTCTGAAACATTCTTGTTAATATATATATCACAATTCAGTCTTCAATCATTTGTTCTATTATTCTGTTTTGTTCTTGTGTGTTCGATAATCAAATCATTCCGCTGCAAAAACTGTTTTGGGGCCAATAAAACTGGTATCAGAGCCAGATTATTTAACCATTTGATTTCGAAAACTTTCGGTTTTTAGTGTGTTTTGAATTATGCAGTCACTTGTGTCTCAAAATTCTGTTTTAATCTGTTTTACATCAGTTTTTAAAACAGTGTTTCGGTTATTAAATCTGTGCAGATACCATGTCAGAAAGATCGATCAATTCATACTATAATCCAGAAATCCATTACAGAAACATACACAAAAATCGAAGGGAAAGAAGGGCAGAAATGCAAAGAAGAGGAGTGGAAACAAGATCATACTTTTATTGCCACACACCGGGTCATTTCATTGGTGCATGCCACATAAGGGAGAGGGATGAAAACGCGCAATTAATCAAAGATGCCATAGACACCGGCATAAGTTATTATCCACAAGAAAGATTGCATAATGATGAAGAATCTATACTAAAGGGATCTGGATTTGGTACATGGAGAGATGTTTGGTATGTAAGTCCCAAAATTCAAAATCACATAAGTGGAAACCTTGATTACTTTCTAAAACTAAAGAAATCTTTTGGTGTAGAAAGTAGAATTAAGAATGATTTCATTTTCATAAGGGCTGTGGGTATGGCTAATGTGGAGTCCGAAGAAAATTCATTGATTATACCAAATGTATTTTTCTCAAGTGACTTAGATGATAACATACTAAGTCTACCCTAATTAAGGCTTCAAGGTTTCATGTTTAAGATTGATGGGAATGTGTGTAGTGTCCAAAACATGTTTAAGAATGAGAGTATGCAATTTAAGTTGACAAAAGATAATAAAGATGATAAGGAATCTATGTTGAGGGAATTAGGAGATGATAATGAACATTAAAAAAGAAAGAATGAATACTTAAATGAGTATTTTGAAGAATTGTCCCTCAATTCCGAATATAACATAAAGAAAATGGAAGAATCGGTTCATGATCTTGAGATACATTCCATAGAAAAGTGCATTGAATTCTTTAACATAATAGATCACTTAGAATATCCATGGGCTCATAGGGATTTGTTGAAGGATCATTTCCTTCGAATGGTGGATTGGTTTTTGAATTTTCACTTAAAAGTTCCAAACCGTCCAATCCCACCCGTGGTAGAAAATGGAAAGAAAGTAAATATATTTGATCGTTACATACTTGTTAAAAGAGAAGGAGGACACGAAAGGGTATCAAAATACAACATTTGGGTGGTAATAGCAAAAGAGTTGGGGTTAGATTATGAAGACAATGATATATTAAAAATTCTTTATGCTAAGTATTTGGATGTTTTGGAGTGGCAATACCAAGTGTATAAGGCCGCCCTAAGCATTGCAAATCAAGAAGATACGGATGGTGTTGGATGTAGTGAAGTAAGAAAAGCCGGACAAGTGTCACAACTCATGAATCGGCTTCACCAAAATTCAACAAAAATGCATGAAGATTATGCCCTTTACATGGGAGGTGATTGGAACTCGGCAAATCAATCTATCAAGAAAAAAAAGTTCGATTTCTCTCTAGTTTAAAAGGCGTTACATGTAGCGGCGGACACCCTACCAAGATCATCTATGAAGCCTAGTTATATTTAAGGGAGGGTGTTAGAATGATAAATATAAATTTGTTTTTATGTTTTAATATGTATATTACGAACTTAAGTTTCTGCAGTTTGTATGTAAACATTAATATGTATGTTGTTTAGATGTAAACATTAGTATTAAGTACATTAGATAGGATATGGGTCAATCTCGGATACATGGAAGGCTGCAACATGGATTCCAGGACTAATCAAGATGGTTGTGCACGTATCAGCATCAATATGGGTCAAATGTTTCGAACAAGGGACAACAGCATGCTACAATTAAGGCGGGACAATATGTGAAAAGACTGAAATGCCCTTACAGTTATATACGGTTGATAGGCGCAAAAATACCAACCAATGGCACGTAAACACATGACTGAAACATTGTTTCAGACATAACTGTCATAAACACACCGATTAGAAACATATATATAGGATTGGATAGTTTCATTTATTCCCTATCAAGATTGTATACAACACAATCCTAAAATCCTTGTAAACATTCATAATCTTTTCTGTTTTATAAACTTCCTGTCCGAAACATTCTTGTTAATATATCACAATTCAGTCTTCAATCATTTGTTCTATTATTCTGTTTTGTTCTTGTGTGTTCGATAATCAAATCATTCCGCTGCAAAAACTGTTCTGGGGCCAACAAAACTGGTATCAGAGCCAGATTATTTAACCATTTGATTTCGAAAACTTTCTGTTTTTAGTCTGTTTCTAATTCTGCAGTCACTTGTGTCTCAAAATTCTGTTTTAAAAATTCTGTTTTAATCCGTTTACATCAGTTTTTAAAACAGTGTTTCGGTTATTAAATCTGTTCGGATACCATGTCAGAAAGATCGATCAATTCATACTATAATCCAGAAATCCATTACAGAAACAAACACAAAAATCGAAGGGAAAGAAGGGCAGAAATGCGAATAAGAGGAGTGGAAACAAGATCATGCTTTTATTGCGACACACCGGGTCATCTCATTAGTGCATGCCACATAAGAGAGAAGGATGAAAACGCGCAATTAATCAAAGATGCCATACACACCGTGTAACACCCCAACCGGTGGCGGAAACATCAAGGTGTCACGTAGTGACGATTGTTCAATAGCTCATGGACTAGAAATGTAAATTTTGATACATTAAATGAAATAGTTTATTACATTGAAAGAAATACAACAATTAAAACTAACAATCTAAACTAAAATATAGTAAATCTCAATTTAAGCCTAAGTTCCAAAAGCTTAGAAGTGATCTCATAAGAACCTGAAACATGTACGAAAATAATTTGGTCAATACAAAAATGTATTGGTGAGCATACCCTGTTTGAATACATATACTAGAAAAAGAGTTTTGCAATTTATGTGCCATAATATTTGAAATATGCAAAAGGGTCAAAATCAAGCCTCACATCGTTCAATAATCGTTCACACATCGTTCAAGAAAAACCATAACAATGACCAAGGACTTAACTCGTTCACGTAAGTCAAACAAGGGATATAATTCGTAGTACTACTCATTGTTAGGTGCGGCCCAAAGGTTAATGACTTAGACAAATCGTTCATACAATTCACACAAAACATATCAAGAGCACATTGCTTTGTAAATAACATACGTAAGTTTAATAATAATGGTACATGAATCACCCCAAAAGAGTAAATAGTTAAAAGGGGAAAGATATACTCACATTAGTCGTGATGGACTTGTAAGAATTTAACAGGAATCAACGAATTATGGTCGCACCTATTTGAGAGTGATGTTTCAGTATCTAAAAATCATAGTGTTCGCGTCAAGTATATCGTTTTTGATTTATTTATTTTAACATGATTAAGATATGATAACTCCATTTAATGGATTCGGCCATTATTGAAACTAAATGAGTTTCCAAGTTTTTGACATACACAAAATATTTATGTATATTGTCATATTAGTCAAAATAATAAGTCGTTGCATTTAAATTTTTATTTTCAAAATAAGACCCTTTGCATATATGAACTTCTCGTTATAAAAATTTAAACCAACAGTAAGCTTGTTAAACTCAATCATATAGAACTAGAGTTATTATATTCAACTAGAAGTGTTTATAATTTATTACAAACCTAAGAAAAAAATCTTATAAACCATTTCAAGCACTCAATTAACTGATTAAGTTTTTTTGACAAAATAATTGGATTTGTTTTGATCAGGAAACTACTACATATCATATGTATGTAAGGCATTACAAAATTGACATATGATGAATATGTATTAAATTTATTTAATAATAAATTCAATACATACCAACTTATTTTAAAATATAGTATATGAAGTATTCTAAATAACTATGCACGCAAAACTTTTCATTCTTTTCTTGAAGCCTTAAAAAAAACAAAGAAAATCCTTTAAAATAATAGTGTGCATATATTTTATGGCATGAAGCTGTCATCTTCTCAAACGAAAACATTGGTTTAAAAAATTGAGTTTTGACATATCAGTTTGGTTTGGTTTTCATAAACTATATATTTTACAAGAAACATAAATCTTACCTTAAATGTCTATATAGTCTCGAAGATCAAGAGAACGAATCGGTTGATCTAAAACTGAACCGAGCGGTGCGGTGATCATGAAGTTATGAAACAATGGCGTCGGTGTTGTCGGTGTGTAATTAGAAGCAAGTACAAAGAGAAGGTAAAATTGTGTGTGACTCATGCCGACATCGATGTTGGTTTATATAGCTGAATGGATGAGGCATGAAATTGCCATTTTTTTAGTGACCGTAACTGTCGTTGGTTTATCAACATTAAAATAAATAACAAAGGGTTTGACTAGTGAAAATCCACCAAGTCAATTTCTATGAAATTCAATTGCAAATTAAATAAATTCCGTTATTTACTCATTGCCTTAAATTTTGATTTATTAACAATTATTAAAAATAACTTGTTTTTGTATTTATTATTATTTTAAACCCAAAATGACATGTATTCAATACAACGTATTAGACTATGTTTATGTGTAGATTAAAACGAAACATCATAAAAATTTGACATTATATATATATATATATATATATATATATATATATATATATATATATATATATTAATTCTATTCTGGAACGAGGTTGCAAATACGATTTTAAATCTAAATGAAAAATTAATAACTGGTTAAATAGATGACGATTAATAAGGAGTTTTGAAAATACGAGGGCTATAAATAAAAATACTTGAACACAAACAAGACTAAATTTGTACGATGATGAAAGTGAAAGGGGACGGATGTCACACACCGGCATAAGTTATTATCCACAAGAAAGATTGCATAATGATGAAGAATATATACTAAAGGGATCCGGATTTGGTACATGGAGAGATGTTTGGTATGTAAGTCCCAATATTCAAAATCACATAAGTGGAAACCTTGATCACTTTCTAAAACTAAAGAAATCTTTTGGTGCAGAAAGTAGAATTAAGAATGATTACATTTTCATATGGGGTGTGGGTCTGGATAATGTGGAGGCCGAAGAAAATTCATTGATTATACCAAATGTATTTTACTCAAGTGACTTTGATGATAACATACTAAGTCTACCCTAATAAAGGCTTCAAGGTTTCATTGTTAAGATTGATGGGAATGTGTCTAGTGTCCAAAACATGTTTAAGAAAGAGAGTATGCAATTTAAGTTGACGAAAGATAATAAAGATGATAAGGAATCTATGTAGAGGGAATTAGGAGATGATCATGAACATGAAAAAAGAAAGAATGAATACTTAAATGAGTATTTTGAAGAATTGTCCCGCAATTCCGAATATATCATAAAGAAAATGGAAGAATCGGTTCATCAGCTTGAGATAGATTCCATAGAAAAGTGCATTGAATTCTTAAACATAATAGATCACTTAAAGTATCCATGGGCTCATAGGGATTTGTTGAAGGATCATTTCCTTCGAATGGTGGACTGGTTTTTGAATTTTTACTTAAAAGTTCCAATCCGTCCAATCCCACCCGTGGTAGAAAATGGAAAGAAGTGAATCTATTTGATCTTTACATACTTGTTAAAAGAGAAGGAGGACACGAAAGGGTATCAAAATTCAGCATTTGGGTGGTAATAGCAAAATAGTTGGGGTTAGATTATGAAGACAATGATATATTAAAAAATCTTTATGCTAAGTATTTGGATATTTTGGAGTGGCAATACCAAGTGTATAAGGCTGCCCTAAGCATTGCAAATCAAGAAGAGAAGGATGATGTTGGGTCTAGTGAAGTAAGAAAAGCCGGACTAGTGTCACAACTCATGAATCGGCTTCACCAAAATTCAACAACAATGCATGAAGATTATGCCCTTTACATGGGAGGTGATTGGAACTCGGCAAATCAATCTATCAAGAAAAGAAAGTTCGATTTCTCTCAAGTTGAAAAGGCGTTACTTGAAGTGGTGGACACCCTACCAAGATCATCTATGAAGCCTAGTTATATTTAAGGGAGGGTGTTAGAATGATAAATATAAATTTGTTTTTATGTTTTAATATGTATATTATGAACTTAAGTTTCTGCAGTTTGTTTATAAACATTAATATGTATGTTTTTTAGATGTAAACATTTGTATTAAGTACATTAGATAGGATATGGGTCAATCTCGGATACATGGAAGGCTGCAACATGGTTTCAAGGACTGATCAAGATGACTATGCACGTATCAGCATCAATATGGGTCAAATGTTTCGAACAAGTGATAGGAGCATGCTACAATTAAGGCGGGACAAGATGTGAAAAGACTGAAATGCCCTTACAGTTATATACGGTTGATAGGCGCCAAAATACCAACAGATGGCAGTTAAACACATGATTGAAACTTCATGCTGTTTCAGACATTACTGTCATAAAACACCGATTAGAAACATATATATAGGATTGGATAGTTTCATTTATTCCTTATCAAGATTGTATACAACACAATCCTAAAATCCTTGTAAACATTCATAATCTTTTCTGTTTTATAAACTTCCTGTCCGAAACATTCTTGTTAATATATCACAATTCAGTCTTCAATCATTTGTTCTATTATTCTGTTTTGTTCTTATGTGTTCGATAATCAAATCATTCCACTGCAAAAACTGTTTAGGGGCCAACAGTGAAAGCACAGAGTCAATAAGATCTTCATCTTTCACATCACCATCGCAGTTGCCTTGCCAAACTCCGGATACTCTCGTCTTTGCTCGGATTCACTCTAGAAGCTTTGAAATTAATCATCACAGCCTCCTAATATTGTTCATCTCTTCATCTTAAAGAGACAAAAAGTGAAAATATGGACCCAAATTCCAGCAATTGAATATTCTGGAAGTTAACCCATTATTTGTTATATACCACAAGGCCCATCCATGAGATGTAACAGTTTTATAGATGTTACCACCCTAGTTTTTGTATGAATCTAGAACACACAAAGTGAATGATTTAACATAGTTTTAACCATGGGATATTATTATTATGATAAAGCAACATACCTGATTAATCCAACCAAAAAATTCATATGGATTTGCTACTGTTGCTTATTACAAAGATAATATGATATCAAAAATACTCAAAAAACTTTTATTCCAAAGTAAAAGAATCAAAACCAATACAAATCTCAAGACTGAACAAAGAACTCTGTAACAAGACTCTCACTACCATCAACAACGAACAGACCTTAACCAGAGAACAGATACAAGATGTATCTGATCTTAACAATAAGATCAAAGAACAAATGTTTAGACGAATGAGAGAGTATAGACTTGAAAGAAAATAAAAATAGAGCTAAAATCTGAATCTGGAGAGAGAAACAGGCTTATATAGACAGGAAATGAGGTTCGTAGCAAGGCTCGTAAAGTAACACATCCGAAGCTACTAGAACCCTTGATCTGGACAAACAAACACATAAGAGATCAATCTGATCCGTTGGATTAATAGGCTCGTATACCTGACACGGATTGCCAGCGTGTCAGGACTCCCACATGGGCTTTGATCAGAGCATGACTTCTGGGCTTCTATTCTGGGCTTCTATTGACTTCTAGGCTTCTATCACACGAGTCCATTATCGAGTCCATAATCAGGCCATCCAGCACAATCCAAGATCCAGCTCCAAGATCCAGCTCAAACAAGCCATCCATCCATCATGATCAGTAATAACCAAAACCTACAAAATAAACACTTATGCAAAATATAAAAGCATATGTAAAAGAATTGAAATAACAAATAAAACAACCTTATGTTTTAACACCCCCCCCCCTCAATTCTTTTACCCAAATGGGTCAAATAAACATAACCCATTACACATACCTTCATGTGCAGTAGCAAGTAAGCCTTTTGTAAACACATCTGCAATTTGTTGTTTAGAATCTATAGACACAGTTTCACCAAACCTTTAGTTATTTGATCTCTCAAAAAATAGAGATCAAGTTCAAAGTGTTTCGTTTTATCATAGAAAACAGGATTTGCAACTATTGATATAGCAGCATCATTGTCACAAAATATTTCAATAGGAATATCTACATTTATTCCCAATTCAAACAACAAATTTTTAATCCACATAGTTTCACAAGTTGCAGCACATAAAGCACGATATTCAGCCTCTGCTGAAGACCTGGAAATGGTAGATTGTTTCTTACTTTTCCAAGAAACAAGATTACCACCGATAAATACACAAAATCCAGTAACTGATTTCCTAGTTTTTATACATTTTCCCCAGCCTGAATCTGAATAGGCACAAAGGTTCAAATGATTATTCCTTTTGAACCTAATACCCTTTTAAGGAGACAATTTAAGGTATCTAAGCAGCTTAAAAGCTACCTTTAGATGACCCTTAACTGGAGCATGCATAAACTGACTAAGATAATGCACGGCATATGAGATATCAGGTCTGGTATGTGACAAATATATTAATTTACCAATCAATTGTTGATAACCGGTTAAGTTCTTAATAGGAATTGGGTCATCATCAACAACATTGGTTAAAACATGATTTTGATCAATAGGCACATTGACAGGTTTACACCCCAACATACCATACTCAGACAAGAGATCAGTACAATACTTTCTTTGGGTCAAAATGAGATCATCTTTATCCCTTATGACCTCTATTCCAAGAAAGTATTGCAACTTTCCCAAGTCCTTGATCAAAAACTTAGTTTTTAAACATGTTTTAACTTTATCAATTTCATCTAATGAATTACCAGTAACAACAATGTCATCCACATAAACAAGTAACACAACAAACACAGAATCAATTTGTTTAACAAACATGGAATGATCACACTTACTTCTATTAAAGCCAATTTCAAGTAAAACATTTACTAACTTTTCATTCCACATTTTAGGAGCCTGTTTAAGGCCATATAGTGACTTATTTAACTTACATACTTTGTTATCTTCATTACCAAAGTATCCTTCAGGAAGTTTTATATAAACTTCCTCATTTAAATCACCATAAAGAAAAGCATTGTTTATATCTAATTGATATAATTCCCAATTATTATAAACAGCTAATGCAATAACACACCTGACAGTAACAATTTTAACTACAGGAGAAGATGTTTCATCAAAATCTATGCCCTCCTTTTGGCTATACCCTTTAGCCACTAATCTAGCTTTATATCTCTCAATTTCTCCACTAGATTTGTATTTTATTTTAAAATTCCATTTATTTCCAACAATATTCTTGTTTTTAGGTTTATCAACAATAGACCATGTGTTATTTCTGTTTAAGGCTTCTATTTCATTATTCATGGCTTGAACCCATTCAGGACTGTTAGAGGCTTCTCTAAATTTCCTGGGTTCAGAACCTTTTGTTAAAGCAGAAGCAAAACACTTAGCATCATAAGATAGCTTGGTGAAATTAACAACCTTATCTATGCTATACTTAACCTTACTATCAACCACAAATTCATTGTATTTATTTGGAAAATTAGAACTTCTAGATGACCTTCTAACAGTACTTATATTATCAGACTCGGAAGTATCACCCTCAGATTGTTTTGAACTATCATGTGTAGTATTCACATGTCTTGCCTTACCAGGGTCAGAAACCTCATTGTTTGACTGCTGATTTCCAGCCAAGTCATTAACAATATCAGGCTGACTTCCTGATTGCTGATTTTCATGTGTTCCTACATCTAGCTTACCTTGACCCTTTCTATCATCATTGGGATCCTCTACTTCAAAACTGTTTAGAGAGTCTGTGTTTTCATATAGATCAAAAAAATTTAAACTGTTGATAGATTTATTATTTACTGAATCAAAATTTTCAAAAATTTTAGGTTCTTTAAAAGGAAAACATTCTTCAAAAAATTTTACATCCCTTGAATAACCAACAGTTTTACTATCTAAACTAAAGACTTTATAACCTTTTTTCTCATTTGAGTATCCTATGAAAACACATTTTTCTGCTTTACTATTAAACTTATCAGACTCATTTAAAACAGTGCAGAAACACAGACATCCAAACAATTTTAAGTGATCTAGAAAGGGTTCAAAACCATAAAGAAGCTCATAAGGTGTTTTTCCTCCTAAAACTCCGGTGGGTGTCCTATTAATTAAGTATGCAGCAGTTAAAACACATTCAGTCCAACACCTTATAGGAATATTACTTTGAAAAAGTAAAGCCCTAGCCACGTTAAGTAAGTGTCTATGCTTCCTCTCAACAATTCCATTTTGTTGAGGAGTATAGGCACATGTTGTTTGATGTATTATTCCTCTATCCTTACAAAACAATGTCATTTGATTATTGACAAACTCAAGACCATTGTCACTTCTGAAACATTTTATTTGTTTATGAAACTGAGTATTGATTAAGTTATAAAAATCTTTAACATTTTCAAACACATCAGTTTTATTTTTCATTAAACAAACCCATACTGTTCTGGAATAATCATCAACAATAGTCAAGAAATATTTGAAACCATCCCTACTAACAACTCTATAAGGACCCCATACATCTAAGTGAACCAATTCACCTAGTTGACTAGTTTTGTGTTCACATAATGGAAAGGGTTCTCTATGTTGTTTAGCTCTATGACATACATCACATGGTTGATTCTTATCATGTTCTCCTATGTTGAGTTTATATTTGAAAGTTTTAATAGCATGTTCAGAAGGGTGACCAAGTCTAGCATGCCAAATATTATACATATTAGTATTACTAAGACCCACCTTACTACTCATACAAGAATTTCCACACAGATACAGTCCTTTAAACTGTTTACCAGTCACCAGGACTTTCTTGGTTACAAGGTCCTGTATATAACATGCATTTTCATCAAAACCAACACATAACTTGTTATCCCTAGCAAGTTTATGCACAGAAATAAGATTAACATTGTATTCAGGAACAACCAACACATCTTTTAATACAACACCATTAGCCAAGTTAACATTACCAATTTTAGTGACCAAAGCTTTAGTTCCATTAGGATGATTAACATGTATATTTAAATCAGTAACTTCAACATAGTCAGTTAATTCAACATCATCAGTAACCATATGTTGACTAGCTCCAGAATCAATAATCCATCCTATTTTAATCTTATTCCCTACATTACTAGCAAAACCAAACACAGGTTTTCCACAGACATTTGCATAAAAGAAGCTACCTGAAACATTGCAGCTTTGTGGTGTTTCCTTAGCTTTATCATTTAGTAAACTCAAAAGCCTAGACAACTGATCATTAGTTAAAGAAGCAGTAAGAGCATTAGGATCAATAGTAACATTACTACTTTTAACATTACCCCCCATTTTCTTAGCCTGATTACCTCTTGACCTCATCCAGGGTGGATACCCAATTATTTCAAAACATTTTTCAGCCACATGACCAACTTTATTACAATGTGTACATTTTAAACCTGATTGACTAGTATTCTTGTTATTAAACCTTTTATTGAAATCCACAAACTCATTGGTTTTGGTAAGAAAACCAACAGTTTGAGTTTTCTTATTAGAACCACTAGAGTTCCTATGTGATTCTTCCCTAGATACAACAGCATATGCCTCTTTAACAGTAGGAAGATTATCTCTAGTTAAAAGAATTGTTCTAACAGATTGATAACAACTATCTAATCCCATTAAAAATTGCATTAACTTGATCATTTGACTGAAATTATTAAAATCCCTGGATGCATCACAAGTACATGGAGGCAATTGGAGAATCTGATCCAATTGTTTCCACATAACATTTAATTTTTGATAATATTCAGACACAGAAGACCCTTCTTGACTAAAACTGTTTATTTTTTGATAAAGATCAAACACCACCGAACCATCCACTTTATCATATGTTTCTTTTAATTCTTTCCAAACATTAGAAGCTAGTTTAGAGAATACTTGTCCTAGATACAATTCCTCATACATAGAATTCAAAATCCAAGTAAGCACAATAGAATTACATCTATCCCATTGCCTAGCTAACACAGGATCATCAACACTTTTAACACATTCTCCATTTATAAATCCTAGTTTGTTTTTAACTTGTAATCCAAGTATCATAGCATTAGACCATACACTGTAATTTTCAGTTCCTTTTAATTTTATACTAACAATAGTCAAATTAGTTGAATCACTTGGATGAAGAAACAAGGGATCACTAGCATCTAACTTGTTTACTAATGTAATGTTAGATGTAGGATCTACAAGAGGACCTTGTCCTGAAATAGGATGAGGGTTCTCAGTTTCATCACCCATAGCAAACAGATGAAAGAAACAAACAACAAATCACACCAAATAACAAACAGATAGAGATCAACAACACACAGAAGCACACAAAGGTCAAGGTCAAGACACTTTTGGCGAAGCTATGCTGGTGATCCAGATCACTGGTTCATCACTCTTATGGTGCCAGTGCAGGTCCTCGTACAGGAGCCACTTATCGACCTAGACAAACCTTAAATCTATAACAGGGTCACAAGCCCTGGCAAAGACTCCTTAGGACTGACTCTAAAAATAGTAAAGTCAGGAAAGATCTCGCCAAAGGGGGGCCCAAGTTAGGGTTCGCCACAAACTCGTAATGTTGTAACCTTCACTTAGGGTTACAACACCAGAGAGCAAGAAAATATGCTTCCAAACCACAACACCAGATCTTGAGATTAGATCTGATTCTTCCAAGTCCAACAGATAGTCCGAGAAACCCTAGATCTGATAGATCAAGTTTCACTGAGCAATAGACCACCAGTTTAAAGGATGAACAGAAGATCCAACACCTTCACAGTATCCAAGAAACCCTAAAAATCAGTGGAAGACGATGAAACAGAACCTGGCTCTGATACCATATTACAAAGATAATATGATATCAAAAATACTCAAAAAACTTTTATTCCAAAGTAAAAGAATCAAAACAAATACAAATCTCAAGACTGAACAAAGAACTTTGTAACAAGACTCTCACTACCATCAACAACGAACAGACCTTAACCAGAGAACAGATACAAGATGTATCTGATCTTAACAATAAGATCAAAGAACAAATGTTTAGACGAATGAGAGAGTATAGACTTGAAAGAAAATAAAAATAGAGCTAAAATCTGAATCTGGAGAGAGAAACAGGCTTATATAGACAGGAAAGGAGGTTCGTAGCAAGGCTCGTAAAGTAACACATCCGAAGCTACTAGAACCCTTGATCTGGACAAACAAACACATAAGAGATCAATCTGATCCGTTGGATTAATAGGCTCGTATACGTGACACGGATTGCCAGCGTGTCAGGACTCCCACATGGGCTTTGATCAGAGCATGACTTCTGGGCTTCTATTCTGGGCTTCTATTGACTTCTGGGCTTCTATCACACGAGTCCATTATCGAGTCCATAATCAGGCCATCCAGCACAATCCAAGATCCAGCTCCAAGATCCAGCTCAAACAAGCCATCCATCCATCATGATCAGCAATAACCAAAACCTACAAAATAAACACTTATGCAAAATATAAAAGCATATGTAAAAGAATTGAAATAACAAATAAAACAACCTTATGTTTTAACATTGCTAATATGCATTATGCATATAAGTTGAACTTCTCTTGTTAATAAATTACCTAAAAACATGTGAACACATGTTTAGATTACACTCAACCGACTTGTTATGCTAAAATAAATTTTAGGCATAAGAACTTCATGCACATAAAATAAGAAAGATGTAGGCTTAGTCTTAAACATACCATCAATCACAAAAAGAAGATTCAAGACTGAAATCAAAAGGTGATAGGCATAGATCGCCAATAAAACAAAATGACGTGAAACCAACCTAAGCTAGCCCTAAACAAGCCTAAAACCCAAAAAAAAATGGTATGTTTTCTTAGAGATAATATTAGAGATAATATTGTATATTTGAAATAGATTGCATAGTTAATATAGATAGAGATCGTTTCCATACTTATCATATATTGTTTCCTATATATAGATAGGGAATTGTATTCTTCATGATAATCAATGAAATATATCGATCCATAACCCACTATTATGGTATCAGAGCTACGGCTCAAAACCCTAATCCCTTTTCTTTTCTTTTGATCGGCAGCCCTTCTTTCTGCCAGATTTTTTTTTGTTTTTCGAACGGCAATTCTTCTTTCTGCCTTCTGTTCCCCTTTCGATCATGACCAAAGACACTGAAAGTCCCGAATCCTCGGCTATGGCCAACAAACCCACATCCCTACATCCCGCTTACTCCGTCACCAACATCAACTCCAAAATCCGAACCTTGGACCGCACCAAAGTAACCTATACCACGTGGGTCAAACTTTTTCGATTACACGCAACTGCCTATAAGGTATTAAATCACATTGACAGATCTGCTCCCCCTACTGAAACAGACGCCGAATACTCTTTGTGGCTCGAACTTCAGGCGTTAGTGCTACAATGGATAATCGGAACTGTTTCGGATGGACATCTTCCACGGCTTCTGGGTCATGTTTCGACTGCCCGGGCCGCGTGGGAGAAATTAGAAAAGGTTTATCTTAGCAACAAAAAGGCTCGGGCCACTGCTTTGGAGACTCAATTCTGCAACCTCACCCTGGCGAACTATTCTTCGATTGATGATTATTGTGAGCGACTGAGTGATCTGGCTAATCACTTGGAGGATGATGATCATCCTGTAACAGAATCTCGCCTTGTCTTACAGCTTGTTCGCGGCCTTCCGCAGGTGTACGACACAACCACCTCTCTTATTCATCAAAATAACGCGGACTGGGACACCGCACGTACCATGTTACAAGCCGAAGTCATTCGTACGGAGGCCCGCAAGTCACCTACATCATCTATTCTTCTTACACAGCAGTAGCATACCGCACCCTCTGCTCCACCTTCAGGCCACTCCAACCCTAACCCGAACCCAAACCCTAATTCGTATCCCACTCAATACGGGTCTCGAGGCAGGGGAAGGGGACGGGGGAGGGAAACCAGTCCAACAGAGGTGAACGGGGCCACGGCTCAGGACGCCAGTATACTGGATGGGTGCAGCAGATGTCTTCTTACCCGAATTGGGCTTGGTGGGCTCCTCCACCCTGCCTATATCCGACGCAACCGGCCTGGCAGCCCAACAGCAACAGCAGCGCCCAGCCCAATAACGGCAGCCCATATTCTTAGTTTAGCCCATTTCCCTCGGGATCGGCCCAGCCCACCAACAACAGTACCCAACCGGTCCCGACTCAGTTCATTGGATACATTCTCTCACAGCCTTCAGATCCTCCTTATTACGGGTACAACGCTCTCTGTCCCTCTGATTTGGGTGCGACTCTTTCCGCTTTACATGTTAACTCTCAAGACCCTACTAACTACACGGACATTGAGGCCGAGGCTCACGTCACGGAGGATTAAGGTATGATTCGAATCCCATCTTCATCCACTGCATATAATAAAATTTTGGTCGGCAATGGCAAATGTGTTCCAATTGCTACATCCGGTACTCGCTTTTACACCCTACCAAACCGAACCTATATTTTGCCTAACCTTCTTTATAGCCCACAAATAATTAAAAACCATATCTCAGTTAGACATTTCACTCATGATAATTGGGTCTCTATAGAATTTGATCCATTCAGTTTTTCTTTGAAGGACCTTCACAATGGAAGAATTCTTTCACGCCACAATAGCACCGGAGACCTATATCCTGTCACACCACCGCAACTTCCGCCTCAAGCTTGCTATCTCACTGCTGTCATTCTTCCCTGGCATGACTGCCTTGGACATCTAGGCACCCAAGTTTTAGAAGTTCTTAGTCACAATTTTAATTTTACATGTAATAAAGACCATAAGTCTAAATTTTGCAACTCTTGTCATATTTCTAATAGCAAGCGTTTACCTTTTTATGCTTCAAATTCGTATACTTTTGCTCCATTTGACATTATTCACTGTAATTTATGGACATCTCCTATCCCTAGCAAAACTGGGTATAAATATTATATGGTTCTTATAGACAATTTTTCACATTTTGTTTGGGTATACCCCTTAAAATATAAATCAGAAACATTCTCAACTTTTGTGAAATTCCATCGTCTAATTTCTACCCAGTTTAACCAAAAAATTAAAACGTTCCAATGTGACCTTGGGGTGAATTTGATACCAATGCTTTTAAATCCTTTTCAACCCAACAAGGACTCCTTTTCCGCTTTTCATGTCCCCAAACCTCTTCCCAAAACGAGTGCGCAGAACGCATGATACGTCGCCTCAATGACGTCATACGAGCCCTCCTCATCCATGCTAACCTTCCTCCCTCCTTTTGGGTAGAAGCACTTCATACCGCCACATACTTACACAACATCTTACCTACTAAACGCCTAAACTTTTTCACCCCCACCTTTGCCCTTTACCTACGCCACCCCAGTTATGATCACATATGAGTGTTCGGGTGCGCCTGTTACCCCAATACCTCCGCCACCCAACCCCATAAACTTCACTCACGGGCCATCTGATGCATTTTTCTAGGTTACCCACCGGATTTCTGGGGTACCAATGCTTTGACCCGTCCACTGGCCGTGTTCGCATTTCTCGTCATGTCACCTTTGACAAGTCTTCCTTCCCGTACACTATCCCAAACCCGTTCTCTTCATGCACCTTTCTAGAAGACCCCATACCCCCCGCTTTCACATTCTCACCGATTCCTACACCTCCCGACCCATTATCTCCCAAACCGTCCGGCCCACCATTTCAACCAATCACTTATTCCTGTCATCCTAAGCCTATCGTGCCAGCCCATATGACCCAACCTAGCTCGGTACCTCTGGGCTTTCAACCATTACCAAACCCACGGCCCACTTCTATTCAAAACCACTCGGCTCCCCTTACCACAACAGTCCCACCTTCCGTTCCGACCCACCAGCCTTCTACTCCGGCCCAATCCCATCAACCCACTACCTCATCCACAAATACACACCCAATGACTAATAGATCTAACACCGGCTCCTTAAAACCCAAAACACCTCTTAACCTACATACCTCTATCATCTCTCCCATTCCCAACACCTACGCCAAAGCCTTTTCGGATCCGCATTGGACACACGCCATGCAGGCCAAATTTATTTCCTTGCAGGAAAATGAAACATGGGATTTGGTCCCTCGACCGGCTGATAGACCAGTTATTCGCTGGATGTGGCTTTTCCGGCAAAAATTTAAGTCTGATGGGTCATTAGAGTGCTATAAGGCGCGTCTGGTTGTGAACGGGAAGTCACAGACCGTGGGGATTGATTGTTAAGACACCTTTAGCCTGGTTGTTAAGCCAACCACTATTCGTACAGTCTTGTCCTTGGCTGTCTCACGTTCTTGGCCCATCCATCAACTGGATGTCAAGAATGCTTTTTTGCATGGTGACTTACAGGAAACGATTTTTATACATTAGCCACCGGGATTCGTTGACAAACGATTCCACAATTTTTTTTTTGTTGTTTAAAGAAGTCTTTATATGGTTTAAAACAGGCTCCGCGTGCATGGTACACTCGTTTTGCCACTTACATTCTGTCACAGGGTTTTCAAAGGAGCGCATGTGACACGTCTTTGTTTATTTACTCTAAAGGAGCTCACACTGCTTATTTATTTCTATATGTTGATGATATTATTCTTACAACATCTACGGATGCGTTTTTACGCAAGATTATCAGTGCACTCTCACGAGAGTTCGCCATGACAGATCTAGCTTGTTTATATCATTTTCTGGGCATTACTGTGACTCATCAAGCGCATGGTCTGTTTTTATCTCAATCTCAATATACCAAAGACATCATTAATCGGGCTTCAATGAGTTCTTTTAAACCATGCACAACACCTGTTGACTTATCCTCAAAGTTGAGTGGAACAGATGGTCCACTTTTCCATGACCCCACATTTTATAGAAGCCTGGCAGGAGCCTTGGAATATTTGACATTTACTCGGCCAGATATTTTGTATGCTGTTCAACAAGTTTGTCTGTTCATGCATGAGCCTCGTGACTCTCATTTTTCGTTTATGAAGCGTATTTGTAACACCCCAACCGATGGCGGAAACATCGAGGTGTCACGTAGTGACGATTGTTCAATAGCTCATGGACTAAAGTGTAAATTTGAATACATTGATTAAATAATTTATTACATTGAAATGAAATTACAGGATACAATAATTCTAAAGTGACAAGTCTAACTAAGATACAATGTAGACAAGACTGAAATATAAAATCCAAAAGTCTAAAAGAAGCGTCTCAAAACAACCTGAAACATGTACAAAATATTTTTGTCAATACAAAAATTGTATTGGTGAGCATACCCTGTTTAAATAAATATAGTAGAAAAGTGTTTAGCAATTCATGTGTCGTATACTGTTTGCAATTATGTAATAAGTGGTATCCGGGTCAAATCAACCCTAAGAGAAGAAAGCAGATATATATAGTATGCGCTAGTGGTAATGTAATACATAGCAATGACGAGGACTCTCAACAGAGTCACAAGGGTATAAACCATAGTACTATTCATTGAAATGCCAGGCCGCAACGGTTAATGATTTGACAGGTCATAGATACACAAAATGACACAAGCAAACACACATAAGAATTGCTATTTTAGTAAAAGTAATTATAAACTTGATAGTAAGTACATGAGTCACCCCAAAATAGTAAGATAGTAAAAAAGGGAAAGATATACTCACAGTTTGCGAAAGCGATCAAAATCCACTTAAGCGGTCGTGAGCTAAGTAATGGAAATTCCGAGGAATTCAACCTATAATGTGTAAGAATACTAATAAGGAAAAATTCTAAGAGTCTAAGGTAACTAGGGTCTAAGGCATTAGGGTTTGCTAAGTCGATTTGGGGAATTAGGGTTTTTATGATCAGTCGCGTTAATGTAAAAGTTGTATATCATAAATAATATATGAAAGGTTGTAAATGTGGTTTAAATAATATAATTATTACCTATTGAATATTTAGATAAAAAAAATATGTCTGAATAATTAAGACAAAATAATTTAGTTAGTTACTTTAACTAAATTAAAATAAACACAATGATCATAAATAATTAAATAAATAATTTTGAGTTACACAATGATCCAACAAAAGATAATAAAGACATTAAACCATATGAGTATTTCTATTTTATAAGAAAAATATTTATAAAATAGATGTTTAAATTGTATAAATAAATAAATGTTTTATTATGTCTAATTAAACGTAAATAAGACTAATAATACCATACATGATCCAAAAATACTAGTTTTATAGAAAATGAATGATTTCTGATGTAAACAATTTAGAATAATTTTCTCATAATTTATATAAACTTATTTATATTTAAAATTGATTTAACGAGATTAAATTATGTTTAAATGATTAAAAATAGGAAAATTAATAAAATTAAATGTTTTCTGAACCAATAATTTTTATATCAGTTCATGATGATGAGAAATAATTACCCAAAAAGTTTGAGATTAAAATCATTAAAAATGAATTTTTTATCAATTAATTATAATTAAACAATTTAAATTAATAAAATAACGAAAATTAAATAATTTTCACAAAGTAAAAGTGTGATAATTTTATTTAGGGTGTCAAGAAGCTACACCTAAATTTTCATAATTTTTGGAGCAAAATTGAATTTATTATGAATATTATAAGATTAATGTGTTTATATATTAATATATAGATATAAAAGAACAAAAATCTGAAAAAAAAACATAATAGTGAGTGAAAAGGGACGCGGGTGCTGGGATTCGAACCCGGCCCTCTCTGTTCTCATGACCAACATAATACCACTACTCTATAACCTGTTTGTTGAATAAGTTTGAGTATAAATTTCTATAAACCTTTATTACGTTTCATCTTCTTCTTCCCCAAATACAAGACTAAGAACCCTAACCCTAGATCAATACAATCCATCCTATACGCTGCTGTTAAGGATCATAACCATAGGGCTTTTAAAGATTAACATATAAAGAACAAGATGGCATGAAATAAAAGCGACTTACCACACGTTTTAATGCTCGAAAATAAGGGTACAGGTCCGAAGCTTATAAGAGCCGATTGGTAAGTATTCTGAACGCGATTAAGCTTCGTTTGTTGTGGGTTTGAACCGTGTAAGTGTGCAGAAGTTGATTAATGGATTCAATTTATATAACTATTAAGAAAAATAGTCGTGTGGCTCGTTTTTTTGAAATCCGATCGGTTACTCATTAAGACCCGATTAAAAACACTTTTAATTTTGATTAAAATCACGTTATAACATATTAATTTACTGACGTTCGATGGAGAAACGTATTGGAGTCATTAAAATGGGTTAATTGCATGTTTAAGGGGCGTTTTATGGCCGCCGGAAATGTCGCCGGATAACCCATTCCGGTGGCCGGTTTCTGATCGCAAACACAGGAGGAACACTGAGTTTTTCTTTTCTTTTTTTTAACTATCACAAGATGTCAGGATTAGTCCCTCCCTTTTCTTATATAGTTATCATTATATTAACTTGGTTAAATATTCCTTTATAAAACTTAACAAGACCAACTAAGTTTTAACTTTAATGAAAAATCAAACTTTTTAAAACTTAAACTTTTAATCTTAACGGACCAAATAACAAATAAATTTTGTATTTCGTAAGTTTCGACTAAAATTCACACATTTAATAAGCGTTTTAAATTTACGATTTAAAAGTGACTCACGTTTTGATAAATTCGAAAATTTTGAAGAGTATAAAGACTAAATTCGACAATTGCTTGAAGATGAAGGTGACGGATGTCACAGTCTCCCCTACTTTAGAAAATTTCGTCTCGAAATTTTTTTTTTTTTAAGTGGAGGTTACTATGAAACCAAATGCATTTATAAAAGTCAACTCGATTCTTAAAAGAAAATTCCATCATTAATGATTTGACAAAATTTAAAATAGTTGTCTAATACCCAAAGTAAAAGTTTCAAAATCTTTGACAGTTAACCCAAAGTTAGAAAGTTGAGAGTTTAAATGAGAAAGATATTGGGAATGTGTAACTGGTGAGGGGTAGAGGTACTAATGAAGCAGTTTCCCCACTTTAGAAAAGTTTCTGATTATATGTTATTAGAGTATGCAGCAAGTATCCAAATAATCGAGTGTGTAAGGGTATACAAGGTTCGTGTTTTCTGTGTGGATGGTCAAGTGAAAGACTCTAGGAATGTGAATTAAAGTTCGTGCAAGAACGTTCTTATCGAAAATGCTAGCTACTAGTCAACGATCTAATGAAGAGGCAACTATAATGTAATGGATAGGTTCGTGGTCAAACTCCTAGTCCGTTTCCGCAGTATCGTTTATGCTTATATATAGGGTGTACCGCAGCTAACCCACCACACTCCCGATACTTTGGACTCGTACTGATTGTCTACCAACAGCCTAAATAGAATTACACACCACCCTCATGTACCTGTAAGCCCATGATTGCGTTCCAGACCGTAATCATCGATTTACCTTACACTTAGGTGTTATGCTTTTCCATAACCCTATCCT
This sequence comes from Ambrosia trifida, assembly GCA_028751855.1. Taxonomy (NCBI): domain Eukaryota; kingdom Viridiplantae; phylum Streptophyta; class Magnoliopsida; order Asterales; family Asteraceae; genus Ambrosia; species Ambrosia trifida. The sequence continues at coordinate 113,576,365 of CM054129.1, forward strand.
AAGTAATACCAAAAAACAAATGCGTGCAATCAATATGTAATATCCACTGTAATGAAATAATGTTCAACCGTGACATGGTTAGAGGTCCTTCCCTTTCGGGTTTACCCTTTAGCCGTAATGAGAGTAACGTGTAAGTAATAGACATGGTTAGAGGTTCTTCCTTTTCGGGTTCACCCTTAACCGGTAACTTCTGTTCACATCGTTGGCCTCTAAACACCTATATTGGTAAACTCCGAGATTTACACCGTTCCCCTCGAATTAAATAAATACTCTAATCCGAGTCGTACGTGGGCATTGGCTTAGATCTCATACGAGTTATCAACTAGTATGTTCGTTGGTCATGATGATGAACAAAATAATGTAAAGTATAACAGGGTTTTGCTCAAAACAGGAAAGAAAATATGCATACCAAATATGTGTCAAAGTACATAAGTATAGCATAAAACTTCGATTGAAGGAATGGTATAACATAAATCGAGTAAATCGCACAATTGCACAAAATGAAAGTAAACGAGTTGAATTAATGCAAATAGGCAATGTGAAAATAATCACAAATAACGTGTCAGAAATAACTATGAATAAAAATGGTGCAAGATTAAAATAATGAAATTTACGGCAAATGAATATGCACGGAACGGGTGTATAGCCTACTGGCATGTGAGTTAAAATCTAGTAATTTTACATATATGCGTTATACTATTTTAGCAACATTCTGATAAAAAGATATGTCCATTGTTTTGTTAAACCAAAAGTTTTGTGACTGAAAGAGTGTAAAAAGGTAATTTTTTTTTCGCAGTTTACTCGACCTTGTGATATTGTTAAAATAATAGTAGGGATGCATGAGAATAAATTTTTAGAAATCGAATTGTGTTTTTTAGATTCAAAATAGGTTTATTTGCAAAATCTTCGTAAATACACATTTTCATGTGTTTATGAGAAGTCGAGTTTGAAAAACGTTATAAGGCTTATTATTAGTTGCAAATTTCTCCCGAAAACATATATTGGATACGTCATATGAAAACAGAAGATTTACATTTGGTCTTTAAAATATGCAATACAAGTTTGTAAAATGCAAAATGAAACCATTTCATGAAGTATGTGTAAGTCGAATGTGTTTTTAAAAGACCAAGATTTAAAATGACGTTAATGATAAAATTAACGTATGTAATAGATTACCAATATTTAAGAAAATTCATAATCAATGAGATGTAGAAATAGATCCTTGAGATGTGGATTTCACTCCTAACTCAAAGATGTATTTCAAAATTGAAAACAATTGTGGAATGAAACCAATTACTAAGTTAAGGATATCACTCCCAGCTTAGGGGTTAAGTTTCTTTTTGAAGGAAATACTCTTTGAGGTGTGGATGTCACTCCTATCTCAAAGATATATTCCTAAGATAAATAACCTATAGAGGAGTGAAACTAATCACCAAGGTATGGATACCACTCCTAACTTGATGATATCGTTTCGTTTGTGAAATACGAGTGTCTTCCTCGCCAAGAAAAATATCGAAAGAATAACGAGAAATAATCATAACGAAAATATCTTGAAAGAAAATAATAGGAAATAAGAGAAATATAAACGAGAGGACTCGTGAAAGTAAACTTAGTTATAGTCTAGGCTAAAAGGCATTCTAATAACCTAATTCCCTATAACCATGGGCTCTGATACCAATCTGTAACACCCCAACCGATGGCGGAAACATCGAGGTGTCACGTAGTGACGATTGTTCAATAGCTCATGGACTAAAGTGTAAATTTGAATACATTGATTAAATAATTTATTACATTGAAATGAAATTACAGGATACAATAATTCTAAAGTGACAAGTCTAACTAAGATACAATGTAGACAAGACTGAAATATAAAATCCAAAAGTCTAAAAGAAGCGTCTCAAAACAACCTGAAACATGTACAAAATATTTTTGTCAATACAAAAATTGTATTGGTGAGCATACCCTGTTTAAATAAATATAGTAGAAAAGTGTTTAGCAATTCATGTGTCGTATACTGTTTGCAATTATGTAATAAGTGGTATCCGGGTCAAATCAACCCTAAGAGAAGAAAGCAGATATATATAGTATGCGCTAGTGGTAATGTAATACATAGCAATGACGAGGACTCTCAACAGAGTCACAAGGGTATAAACCATAGTACTATTCATTGAAATGCCAGGCCGCAACGGTTAATGATTTGACAGGTCATAGATACACAAAATGACACAAGCAAACACACATAAGAATTGCTATTTTAGTAAAAGTAATTATAAACTTGATAGTAAGTACATGAGTCACCCCAAAATAGTAAGATAGTAAAAAAGGGAAAGATATACTCACAGTTTGCGAAAGCGATCAAAATCCACTTAAGCGGTCGTGAGCTAAGTAATGGAAATTCCGAGGAATTCAACCTATAATGTGTAAGAATACTAATAAGGGAAAATTCTAAGAGTCTAAGGTAACTAGGGTCTAAGGCATTAGGGTTTGCTAAGTCGATTTGGGGAATTAGGGTTTTTATGATCAGTCGCGTTAATGTAAAAGTTGTATATCATAAATAATATATGAAATGTTGTAAATGTGGTTTAAATAATATAATTATTACCTATTGAATATTTAGATAAAAAAAATATGTCTGAATAATTAAGACAAAATAGTTTAGTTAGTTACTTTAACTAAATTAAAATAAACACAATGATCATAAATAATTAAATAAATAATTTTGAGTTACACAATGATCCAACAAAAGATAATAAAGACATTAAACCATATGAGTATTTCTATTTTATAAGAAAAATATTTATAAAATAGATGTTTAAATTGTATAAATAAATAAATGTTTTATTATGTCTAATTAAACGTAAATAAGACTAATAATACCATACATGATCCAAAAATACTAGTTTTATAGAAAATGAATGATTTCTGATGTAAACAATTTAGAATAATTTTCTCATAATTTATATAAACTTATTTATATTTAAAATTGATTTAACGAGATTAAATTATGTTTAAATGATTAAAAATAGGAAAATTAATAAAATTAAATGTTTTCTGAACCAATAATTTTTATATCAGTTCATGATGATGAGAAATAATTACCCAAAAAGTTTGAGATTAAAATCATTAAAAATGAATTTTTTATCAATTAATTATAATTAAACAATTTAAATTAATAAAATAACGAAAATTAAATAATTTTCACAAAGTAAAAGTGTGATAATTTTATTTAGGGTGTCAAGAAGCTACACCTAAATTTTCATAATTTTTGGAGCAAAATTGAATTTATTATGAATATTATAAGATTAATGTGTTTATATATTAATATATAGATATAAAAGAACAAAAATCTGAAAAAAAAAAACATAATAGTGAGTGAAAAGGGACGCGGGTGCTGGGATTCGAACCCGGCCCTCTCTGTTCTCATGACCAACATAATACCACTACTCTATAACCTGTTTGTTGAATAAGTTTGAGTATAAATTTCTATAAACCTTTATTACGTTTCATCTTCTTCTTCCCCAAATACAAGACTAAGAACCCTAACCCTAGATCAATACAATCCATCCTATACGCTGCTGTTAAGGATCATAACCATAGGGCTTTTAAAGATTAACATATAAAGAACAAGATGGCATGAAATAAAAGCGACTTACCGCACGTTTTAATGCTCGAAAATAAGGGTACAGGTCCGAAGCTTATAAGAGCCGATTGGTAAGTATTCTGAACGCGATTAAGCTTCGTTTGTTGTGGGTTTGAACCGTCTAAGTGTGCAGAAGTTGATTAATGGATTCAATTTATATAACTATTAAGAAAAATAGTCGTGTGGCTCGTTTTTTTGAAATCCGATCGGTTACTCTTTAAGACCCGATTAAAAACACTTTTAATTTTGATTAAAATCACGTTATAACATATTAATTTACTGACGTTCGATGGAGAAACGTATTGGAGTCATTAAAATGGGTTAATTGCATGTTTAAGGGGCGTTTTATGGCAGCCGGAAATGTCGCCGGATAACCCATTCCGGTGGCCGGTTTCTGATCGCAAACACAGGGGGAACACTGAGTTTTTCTTTTCTTTTTTTTTTAACTATCACAAGATGTCAGGATTAGTCCCTCCCTTTTCTAATATAGTTATCATTATATTAACTTGGTTAAATATTCCTTTATAAAACTTAACAAGACCAACTAAGTTTTAACTTTAATGAAAAATCAAACTTTTTAAAACTTAAACTTTTAATCTTAACGGACCAAATAACAAATAAATTTTGTATTTCGTAAGTTTCGACTAAAATTCACACATTTAATTGAAACACCCTAAACCATTTTAACTGAAAATACGCAGCGGAAATACGACCCAGAAAATTTCTTGCTTTATAAAAACATTCTCTTATGTTTGGAACTCATAGCTACAAGATATTATAGGTGTTTCATCTTTTATTTTTTTCTTATTACATCAAATACAATTCATCTTTATTAGTTTACGTGACCGCGACCCCGTACAATCCGCATCCTCGCTCGACCTCCAACCATTTCTTGCTTCGTGAGCTTGTCTAGACAACCTGCAACTACCACATAACCATTTCGTTAGTTCATTAAGTGACTTCGTGCAAATATTCACAATATGTAAATAACCTCAACAATACTCAATGGTCATATCCAAACGCTTTTTTGTAAGTTCGGATCCGGTCTCCAGGTCCTATCCTCCAATTTCCATACATTCATAATTACATACCTGCATCTTTATTACCATCCTCATAACAAAAAGATTAATACCATTACAATACACACGCACATACAAATCCCATGTACAAGTTTCTTAACCCGTCATACTACTCTTCCTTCATTTATTCTCAAGGACAACATGACGTTTTTGAACCTATACTCAACCTACACATAACGACCAACCTTTACATACATAACACTTTCACACATTACCGGGCATAAGCAACTATGCACACATTTTATTACACTAGCATCCAATGCGAGATAACTCCACTTACTAAACAGTTTACCATTTCTACGACCTTGCACAACTATACAATTCAATCTAAATAGTTACACCCATGATTTGATGTATCCATCTATATATATACACACATATCATTCCATACATTTTACCATTCATTCTTATGCCATATTTATTAATCTTGGGTTTATTTCATGCTTAATTACCCTCACTTCACTTATCTTTGTTGCTCATTTATCCTAACTACTTTCATTGTTGTATGGTGAACTATACCCGTTCACCAACAACATCAATTCGCTTACCTTATTATAAACTACCTTTTCATACTTGTTTCCCATTATCTATTTATACATAAACATACAATTACTAAACCAAGAGTTTGCATCATAAGTCACTTACCTTTGCCCGTAGGAGTGTTTTTGCCTTATACGCGTTTGACTTATATTCCCAAGCTTTTCACCTTGCTCGAGATCATATCCACTTGACCCGTTTACTTTTAAGCTTCTTGTACCTAGCTTACTTTCAAGTCAACATGCCGTGTTAGAATACTAATTTGGAACTTACCTATTCAAACATTAGTATTCATTCTACATCATTCAAACATGACATCAATACATTCAACAACTAGTTCTATTCAATAAGTCTTTTCATATACTACCCGTTTGACCTGTTAGTGAAAATACTTGCATGAACTAGTTGGTAAGTGTTCTTAGACACTTTTTGAATGCCACATAATATGCTATTCTTTCCCTACAATCCGTACTCCAAGACTACTACAAGCGCGTACATTCTTACACCTTTTCTTATTAAAGATTACATTATAATTGTGCAGCAAATTTCTGCGCAGCAGCTGTTCAAGGTCATTTCCCCCCTTCTAATCCTCGGAATCAGATCTTGAATATCAAATACAAAATGTGCATCATTCAAAGACCTTTCCAGGCGTATAAAGAACACCTCCTAACGATTTTTCTATGATTTTATATGAATATTTTAAGATCAGGTCAGAAACATAATTCTAACCAAACAGCTTTGCTGTCAAAACAGAATGTCAACTTTACATGCTGTTTTGACCCACTAAAACTCAGAATTAGCTCCTCATGACTAAATATGAAATGTAATATGCGCAACAAGCTTTTCAACGATATAAGGCTCGTCTTCTAGATCCTAATAACGAATGAGATATGCCCTTTACAAGATGACTATCTAGGGCTGTCAAAAGTGACGAATTTCATACAAATTTTTTACACCATTTGATTTAATTCAAGTTTCATGTAGGCATTTTATCAAACACCTTATGTGCTCCATTTTTACAAATGAATTCTAAGCCTTATGGACTTCTCAAACTTTACCATTTGTTTAGCTAATCATCAACAATTGATCACTTTGATTTCTAACACATTTACAAAGCATAAAAATAACAACTTATGCAAGATTTCACCACATCCTTGTATGGTTCATACCTAGGGTCAAAACCCACTACATTCATACTTCAAGTTTCAATTAAACATAAGAATCAAGCATCACTTAGCATAATATCATCTTATTCAAGTTCCTTTAGGGTTTCTAACCATGATGGAACCCTTACACATCATAAATTCACGTTTTTATCAACACCCTTGATTTTCACTATAATTAAGCATGAACATAACATCAAATTTAGCCAAATAAAAGGTACCTTGTTGTGTATTAGGCCTTAAATGATCCATTTCTGACTCATGCAACGATTTCCCCTTGATTTCTCACTAGATTGAGCTTGGTAGTTGGGTTGGGGTTGAAACCCCTTTTCCTTCTTCTCCTGATGTCGACCAAAACACACACTTGGTGTGTGTTTTTGGTGTTTGCATCTTATTTAATAATTATAATATGGACTTTGGGGTATATGACAATTTCCACCCTCCAACTTATACCCTCTTGACTCAATATCATTTTTATTAATTCCGCCTATCAACGTTTTTAAATGAAGTGGGTTTCGGGGCGTTACATTAATAAGCGTTTTAAATTTACGATTTAAAAGTGACTCACGTTTTGATAAATTCGAAAATTTTGAAGAGTATAAAGACTAAATTCGATAATTGCTTGAAGATGAAGGTGACGGATGTCACAGTATTATCCGGTATTTGCAGGGCACAATACACTACGGTATTCGAATCACCAAGTCAGCTGTGAACTCTCTTGTAGCTTACTCTGACGCAGGCTGGGGCAGATGTCTGGATTCTCGCCGCTCCACTAGTGGATACTGTATTATTCTTGGGGATAATTTAATCTCGTGGTCTTCTAAACATCAGCCCATTGTGTCACGATCAAGTGCGGAAGCAAAGTACCATGGCGTTGCTAATGCAGTGGCCGAAGCTACATGGGTTCGGAACCTTCTTCTTGAGTTACATGTCCCTCTTTGTCAGGCGTCGGTCGTGTATTGTGATAATGTTTCGGCCGTTTATTTGTCCAATAATCCGATTCAACATCAACGGACAAAACATGTGGAGATTGATATACATTTTTTCTGGGAGAAGGTTCGCATTGGTCACATACGTGTTTTACATGTACCTTCGTCATCTTAGTACGCATATATTTTCACAAAGGGTCTCTCTCGAGAGCTATTTCAGAATTTTCGGTCCAGTTTAACCGTCTGCTCCGCGCCCGATCAAACTGCGGGGGAATCTTAGAGATAATATTAGAGATAATATTGTATATTTGAAATCGATTGCATAGTTATTATAGATAGAGATCATTTCCATACTTATCATGTATTGTTTCCCCTATATATATATATATATAGGGCATTGTATTCTTCATGATAATCAATGAAATATATCGATCCATAAACCACTTTTTTATGTTATGCGCTTGCTTATCTCAGGCACTTGCTTTTTAAGCAGCTTGTGCCTAAGCCCAACTGCCCAAGGCTCATCCTTTGCTTATCTCGGGCCCTTGCCTTTTAAGCACCTTGCACTAAGGCCCAAGGCTCACATTGAAAGCATATAATAAACAGTAAGTATAATTATTGTGTCAACAACAACTCTTATCTCCTTAGAAAAGCAAGATCTCCCTTGATTTAATATAAAACTGCACACAGACACTACATTTGCAACATAATTTAATACTAGTAGAAAACTCGCGCGTTGCTGCGGGAGCGATAATCTATAGTGTAATACTTTATATTTAGTTTATTAATCCTCTTTTGTAGTGGTGTCATTGTGGATTTACGTACCTCATCCGAGCCTTAAAGCATTCGTTGTAGTCATTAGTATAAGAGTATATGAATTTACTGAATGATTAATCACCATGTACATTGTCCTATTTATAATACATCCAAAGGCATGATCTAAGGAATTACAATTGACTAGCCTAAGACATAGCTAATAAACATAAATGTTGTTTGACTAGAATTATAATTGCTATTACACCCCCGCAGTCGAATCGGGAGGCTGACGAACGTTGAGACCGGAGCGAAAGTCATCGAACAGTATGCGTGGTAAGCCTTTGGTGAAGATATCGGCAACCTGGTAGCGAGAAGGCACGTGTAGGACTCGAACACACCCCCGTTGTACTTGCTCCCTGACAAAGTGAATATCCAGTTCAATGTGTTTTGTCCGCTGGTGTTGAACTGGGTTACCCGAAAGATAAATGGCGCTGACATTGTCACAGTACACGAGGGTAGCTTTGAGAAGAGGCTGAATTAATTCTAGCATCAGGTTACGAAGCCAACATATTTCAGAGACAACATTGACAACTCCTCGGTATTCGGCTTCCGCACTGGAGCGTGAGACTATCGGTTGTCGTTTGGATGACCAGGAAAGAAGGTTGTCACCAAGGTAGACATAGTAACCGGAGGTGAACCGATGGGTGTCAGAACAGCCGGCCCAGTCGGCGTCTGTATAGGCACGCAGAGAAATATTCGGGGCAGGGGTAAGATGAAGCCCGTGGTCGGACGTGCCCTGCAAATAGCGAATGATCCTCTTGAGAGCATTCCAATGATCGTCGGTGGGTGAGTGCATATGCATGCAGATTTGTTGCACTGCATATGATATATCGGGTCGCATGAAATAGTCATACCGTTAGCCACGACAATAAACTTGTTAGTTCAAGTATTAAAAAGAAGACAGGAAGTTATTACCTTGCGGGTTTTTCATGTGGCCAGAAGCCCCGGTGTCCATGAATCCTTGCGGGTCCTGTTGAGAGAGGGACAAGGCATAGAGAGCCTGTTGAATGTCTGTGGGAGAGAGAGTGGCGGTGTAAGCCTGATCCGTTGCTGCTCCAAGAATACCCGCTGAAGAACTGTTGGACTGAGGAGCAGAGGGGTACGGACATGGCGGCGTAGTGGTTTGTTGTGACCCTGACTGCTGCTGATTCCCCTGCATAAGAGCACTCCATTGATTCGCGGCCTATGAGTTTGGAAATACAATGTAGGGGTGCGAGGTTTGATTGTTGGAGGTTCGGCCGCCGCTGCGATTGGTGGTGCCACCACGTCCTCGTCCCCGTGAACGCCCACGGCCTCTGCCCCGTGAGAAAGCAGACGCAGCAGGTGCCGACGGAAAGGAGGCGGTAGTGGCAGCCAAGGCGGTGACAGAAGATTGGGCGGAACGAGCAGAAAGGGATTTCTTTGTGGTCTCTGCCATGGTGAGACGTGACCTGCATTCAGAAAACGGGGGGAGAGGGTCACAGTTCTGTAAAACCGTAGAGATACTCTCGTAGGCTTCGGTCAGACCCGCTAAGAGTTGAGTAACCAGTCGTTGATTATCAACCGGTGCCCCGACATTATTGAGTTGATCAGCAAGGTGTTTTGCTTGTTGACAATATGCAGCCATATTGGGAAAATCTTCAAGGTGGATATTAGAGAATTGTTGTTGAAGATGAATTTGGCGGGCACTCTTGTTGTCATTAAAATGGTCCGTAATGGCAGTCCATGCCTCATGAGCGGTTTGACCCGGGACAATGATTATGTGGAGAAGAGACTTAGAGATGGTTCCATATATCCATTGTAATACCATAGCGTCGAGTTGAGCCCAAAAAACATCGGCTGCCGCTTGGTCAGCAGAGGCGTTGGCGGCGTCGGGATCAGCAAACATGCCTGGAGGAGCAGCAGGTGGGGGGCGGGGTAGGAGGTGTTCGTATACTTGATAGGCTCGACAGTGAACCTCAAAGAGGGCTGTCCAGGTAGAATAGTGGGAAGATTCATCCTCAAGAACAAGAGGAATCACGTTCTTGATGTTGGTGACCGCCATGGCAGGGTGGAGAGTGATATCCATGAAGAAAGAAGAGGAGGTGGGTTCAAAGAAAGAAGAAGAAGGTGGCGGAATTGTGGTGGCGGAATGTGGTGGCGGAATTGTGGTGGTGGCGGAATTGGTCAAGGAGCCAGGAACTCTCTTGATACCATATAAGAGTATATGAATTTACTGAATGATTAATCACCATGTACATTGTCCTATTTATAATACATCCAAAGGCATGATCTAAGGAATTACAATTGACTAGCCTAAAACATAGCTAATAAACATAAATGTTGTTTGACTAGAATTATAATTGCTATTAATTAGCACGCAGGCGCATCCACCTACGGTGGATCGGGTCAAAACCACCTGACCTGACCAGCACAGTTCTGACCCGTTCTAACATGTAGCCACTGGCGAAGCTTAGTAGGGGCCGGCGGGGGCGGCCGGCCCCCCCCCCCCGAATTTTCGCGTAGAAGTGCCGATTATATAGTATTCGTATAGAAAATTTTGGAAATATAGGGTTTCGACCCCCCGAAACTGGTTTTTGACTCCCGAAACTAATGACTTCCGACCCCCCGAACCTTCGGGTCAAGCTTCGCCACTGCATGTAGCCCACTCGACTCTAACCCATTCTAACCCGCACCCTTAACATTTTCAAAGGTGGCAATTGTCAGATATATAAAGTTGGCCCAAAATACCCCTGCAGCTAAATCTAGAATGTTTACCCATAACCAAAACAATTGTACCTGCATGGGCTATTATTAAATGGACTAAACCCGTAAATTTGCCTTTTGTACAGCCATCCAAACCTACTCCTTTGACCAAAAATATTACCTACTAGGTTAGAGTCCCGTGGGGACCCACGGTTCAACCGAAAGTAAAATGAAAAAAAGTAGAAAAATAAGAATTATATCATGCAAGTTGTTTTGGTTTCTAAATGTTTGATAATGCAATATGTATGAATTTTAATGTTAAATGCAAAATGTCATCTAACAGTTTAATGTAACGTAATGATGGATATATCGACTAAGTAAAGTTTAATTTGACAAAAAAAAAAATATAAACAAATAATTGAATAAAATGAATACTTTTGTATTTATTCAAAGGATTTATTATCAACATGAACATTCAAAGTGACTAAATAGTTTTCATAACATTGAAAATAATAATAATAAAAAAAATCCATTATTCGAACTTTTAAAGCAACATTAATAAACCTAAAATAAAAAACATACAAATCAAAATCTTATAAAGTTATTCATAAAGCTTCAAATATTTCTTTATACACAACGTTTGATGTTTTGTTCGTAAGGTTGCCATCTTGATCTAGTATTAGTATCTTCAGTCAATCTCGACTTTTGACCCTTGATAGCGCAACATACAACGACCCATGTGATGGATATATCAACTATGTAAAGTTTGATTTGACAAAAATTATAAACAAAGTCTGGAATCAGTTGTAGTATGTAAGTTGTTTTGCTTACTAAATGTTTGGTGGTTCAATTGGTATGGATTTCGTTGTTAAATGCAACATATCATATAAGGCTTTTAATGTAACGTAATTAGTGATATATCAGCTAAGTAAAGTTTGATTTGACAAAACTTATAAACAAAGACTGAAATCAAATAAATAATACCGAATTTATTCTAATGGAAGCCAAATAAACATGAACATTCAATGTGACAAAATATAGTTTTCAGAACATACAACATAATAATAAAAACAAATTTCACCGTTAAAACTTTTGAAGCAACATTAAAAACCTTACATAAAAAACAGATAATTTAAAATCTTATAAGGTTATTCATAATGCTCCAAATATTTATTTATACACAACATTAGTTGTTTTGTTCGTAAGGCTTTCATCTTTGTCTAATATTAACATCTTCAGTCCGTCTCGATTCCACCACTGTTTTCCATATTTGTGTTCTACATAAAATATAGTTGTTGTAAAGATATGGATAAAGTGATAAGTAAATCAAGAAACAATCCTTAACCCATTTTCTTGAATGGGTTGCTTAAATTTTACATGTTATCTCTCTAATGGTTCAAACTGATTACATAGCTAAAAAATAACTAATAAGAAAATGGGTCCAATGCCACATGCTATAATATAAATTTCGTATATTTTATTAAAAAATAGACACCAAAAGGATCAACCCCCGACCCATTTCAACATGTAGCCAAAAGGACCTATTGTACACACACTTTAGGCAACTTTGGGCAATCAGAGACATTTGTCGTCACCGTTTAACGGGAGCGTCAAATAGTCAGATTACTTATTTTGCTGAAAAGATGACTCGAGAAAGCCGAACTAAGTGGGACTTGTTTACACCACAATATCCAAAGCGAATCGTTCATAAGAAGGATATTGATTTGATAACTGGTACGCCCAAGGTGACTTTGAAATACAAACCACCGCAAGTGTTGAAAAAGATTCCTTTGATGCCTATTCCGCAACACTTTGCCAAAAACTTCATCTGGTGGTATTATGATTGGAAGAATGCAGAGGCCGTGATCGTATTGAAGGATGGAGAGTCGAATTACAAGAAAGTGCATATCTTTGATCCCATGTGGTTGATAAACTGTTCACATGAGGATATCATCATGCTATTCTATAATCCGATCTATTCAGATGCTAAAGATGCTGAGCAAGCAGGAAAGTACCAACGTGTGGTATTTCTGTGCTTTGCGTTTGATATCAATGCTGGATGTGACTATGATGAGAAGTTGGGAAAGTTTGTGGAGAAGCAAAAGGTGCCAGAGCTGAAAACGAAGAAACAAAAACAATTTCAGGAACCGGTGTTGACAAGAGAACAAATGATTCAAAGACATATCAGACTATGGAACAAAAGGATGGACGAACAAAGACGAACACAATCCAAGCAATAGTCGAGGGGGAGTTTGTAGATGCAAAAGTGCGACTAAAGCTTTGGATTGTAAAACACATTTTGTTTTGTAGATATCGAAGGTGCGAAGGAGCAATATAGAAGGTGCGAAGGAGAACTGAAAGGTGCGAAGGAAGAATGTTTTGGACGAATGAAGATTAGATTATAGTAAACTTGGTTCGACCAGTTGATGTGGGCGAACCTGCACATTCGCATGAACAGTTTGGGCAAATGTGCAGGCCTATAAATAGGTCAAGTTCATTTTTGAATGTAACTTTGATGATTATTATTCCCTCCTCTTTCTGAAAACTCTCTCTAGTTTTTGTTAAACTTGTTTTCCGTTTAAACCTTGATTGTATTCATAATTCAACGTTTAAACAAGTGTTTTATTAATGAAATCGTTTGAAAATGATGATCTGTGTGTTTGAATCTGTTTGATTATTATTTTGTGATAGTTTTAGGGTTTCCGCACCTGAAACTAACTTGTTTGATCAATCTTTGTTTGTTATCAATCCTTTCACGCACATACACGTATAATTTAATCAATTTCGTATTAATAGTAATATTAATTAATGAGATTAAAAAATTGTAATAAATAACATTAAATTTGGTCAATTATGGTAATCCTAAATTTCGGGAATGATTGATAATAAATCAATCATTCATATTTTAAAACTTCGGCGCCAACCATTTAATAATTATCACAATCAATTTCATTAAATACCTTCCTATTCAAACTCCACCAAAATCTCCTCATTCAAACATACCAATCAGACCATTAATCACCTTCCAAACTTATTATGCACAAAATAAGGAAGGCATTTAATCCATTAACTAAGATCCGATTTTTGAATGATCAATCCAGATCCGAATGTCTACCTAATTATAAAATAAGAATATTGTAAACATAATGTTTAATAATTGAATAACAAATCTATCGACTTGAGCAGAAATTTCTACACGCACTGGCACAAACCACGCGTACCCATCCGTAAATTTAATCTTGATCTTCATTGATTCATTTAAGTTTGCCAATTCAACAATCGTATTTGGAATTATCTGCATAGTAATAGGAATTAAATAAGAAGTAAATAAAAATAATGAGAGTTATTATGGTAAACCATAAATTTGATCAATTATACGAAATCAATTTAATCAATTATAATTTAATCAATATTATCATTCGTATAATTTATCAATTATATGAAATCAGAGATTAAAAATCTCATATTAATTTAATCAATTCGTATAATTTAATCAATTTAATAAATTTCGTATTAATAGTAATATTAATTAATAAGATTAAAAAATCGTAATAAATAACATTAAATTTGGTCAATTATGGTAATCCGAAATTTCGGGAATGATTGATAGTAAATCAATCATTCATATTTTAAAACTTCGGCGCCAACCATTTAATAATTATCACAATCATTTTTATTAAAGACCTTCCTATTCAAACTCCACCAAAATCTCCTCATTCAAACATAACAATTAGACCATTAATCACCTTCCAAACTTATTATGCACAAAATAAGGAAGGCATTTAATCCATTAACTAAGATCCGATTTTTGAAGGATCAATCCAGATCCGAAAATCATGACCCATCCGCCATCCAGTTGCAATTATGAATCAAACAACCAAAAAACATTACACCAACTTATGAGGGACCAATTTACTTGTAATCTCTATGAACTTATATGCTAACTCGGCCCCAACATAAACACCAAGAACATCAAACTCAGCCGAACAACATACGGTTCCTTATGTTGATTAACCATGAATGAATAAAAAATGACTAGTCATGGACTTTGATCCTTTGCCAATGTGACTAAATGATCTCCAAATCAAACATAATATAATACTCGGCATCAGTAATAATAATCAACAAAGAGAATCCGTAAACACTTGTAAATCTTTCCAGACAACCAAGAATATGTCGAAAACATGAGCATACCTTGGAGTTTGACATGATACCGCGAAGGCCGATAGTCTTCGGTCGAGGATCAAAGAAACATGCTGAATTATCTTCGTTGAGCACTTGTTCCACATCCAAATCCATTCAAACTTTGTCAGCTCCCAGAATTAAAAGCATGGAGCATTTTAAAACCTTCGACTAACATTCATATTTAAACAAACACACTAACACCATAAAATAAAAGTTAATAAATCAGAAAAGAAGATATGGATCCAGTTTATAAATCGAATACATATATAGGGATACGATTTAGCTAGAATACATATACGGATCTATTTATAACGGAAGATTGAATCCATATTTTAGATGCAGTTTATAAATCAGAGAAGATGAAAGAGTCCTCGAAGCAAGAATGTAAAAGAAGATTGAGGAATGTTGGTTGGAATAATTGTTAGGGAAGATTGGGGAGTGATGGAAGAATGGTGAAAAAAAAAATACAAAAGCTTATTTATAGGAAATAAGTTGGAGCTCCATATTCAATATGGATACCTCAAACCCTCTCTAAGGCCTTGATTCAACCCAAGTGACCTCAATTATTATATAGATAGATAAGAATGCAATTGATTAAATTGTAGTTATAAAATCTATTTAGTATCTGAAATAAAATGCATCAATTATTTGTCCATCATAGATCTCATTATGCACTCACACCTCGTAAAGAAAATCATGCTCGTCATAGGAATACCAATCAAATTCAATTATAGTTCATATTTAGAGTTAATATACATCAACAATTACATTGCCGAAGACGAAAACGCAAATTGTAAGCTTTAGTCTCTCTTGCTTACAGTTCCATTGTTGAAGTTTGTAACTCCAACAAGTTAGTAAAGACAGATTATTGATCACCAATTTAATAGATCTTGAGAGATAAAAAATCTTTCTTACCTTTGACCATAGTGTTAGAGAAGAGAGAAACACCCAAATACAGAACACACAATTAAGATACCAAAGAAAGAATACTGAAAACGAAGATAAAACAGAACCTTCTCCACACCCAACTTGCCAATGGTTTTTTTCATCAATTTCTTAGTAGAAGCACGCTTATTAGTAATTTGGTTAAAATTACCACAAGAAGCATGCACACACCTAAGTAATGTACATACTATATAAAAAAAAAATAAGTAAGTGCAACTTATAATGGTGGCAAATCAAGATTAATTATACAA
Organism: Ambrosia trifida; assembly: GCA_028751855.1. Taxonomy (NCBI): domain Eukaryota; kingdom Viridiplantae; phylum Streptophyta; class Magnoliopsida; order Asterales; family Asteraceae; genus Ambrosia; species Ambrosia trifida. The sequence continues at coordinate 113,592,574 of CM054129.1, forward strand.
AAGTTAGTGAAAATCATACTCTGTTTGTGAGGTAGATTATAAATTAATTAAGTGCAGCTTACAAAAGTTCAACCGAAAGGAAACCAAATTCTTTGAGTTGCTAGTCCGCAAGAGGTATTTAGGCCAATTGTTTTTCTTGTCCTGCATTAACCGGGGTGACCAAAATAGCTGGTGCCAAGGCATAGGCGACAAAGTTTGAAATAGAAAGCCTAGAACAAATGGGTGAACTTCAGAACAAAGTGCATCCACACATTCAGCAACAATGTCATACGCTGTTGCAGCCAACTCATTTCCAACCATCCTGTAGGCCAATCCTTTACAACAACCAACACGTTCAGCAACTCATTTCTAACTTGTTTGTTGTTAGATACATCCATATGTCTATCTATGCACATCCACACATGTATACGTATATGTATATGTGCATTGATATAATAAATTCAATTTGAATTTGAATAGCATAGGTTTAGAATCTTAGATCACAAAATTTAATTGGGTGTATATTTCAATACAATTAATATATACATTAAGTACAAATGGCTACCTTACTTAAATTGAAGCAAGGGGCGTCTTCAGCACAAATGTAAAGCGTTTATCCTACTAATTCAAACAATCACACAACAACACAAATCAACAATTAGTTCATCACCTGCTTTTCAAGCAAGAAATGCATATTTATAACAAAATTTATATTGTTTACAAAATAAATGTATATCCTGCCTCACCTAATTAATTGTGGGTTTAGTGATGACGAAATGTGCTGATATCGGTAAAGTAAAGTACCGCTGGTCACCGGAGAAGAACACATCGCCGCTGCCAGTGATTCATTGCAGAACCCTAGCTGCCGGAAGGCAGGTCTCACCCTTTGTTTCTCTCTCTCGGTTTGTTCTTTCTGCCATTTCCTTCTGTCAGCCACTATATCATTTAATCGGCCATTCAAAGTTCCCACTGAAACAATTGAAAGTCACCGATTGAATTGAAAATATAGCAGGGATAACATCATTGAGGCCGATTGAATCAACCAGGAAACAACATACCTACACAAAGGTTGGACTTCATGCCGAGAGCCAAAGAAATAGAGATGCTATAAGAACACACACATATACCAAGCAACAAAATTACCACAATTGTAAAAATCGATCACAAACTAACAACCAAACAAAATCCTTACCTAGTGACTATAGTGGACAGAATAGAACATGTTTGAGGGGTATAAATATGGAGTTTCAATTGTAACCTCTAGGGGGATTGAATCGACTCATTCAATTGTATTTCAATCAATTGTGGTTAACAACGTATTAACGGAGTAGCTCTTTCATTCAGGGATGTTACAAAGTATGTGTGATATTCTAAGTAGTGAATTTGGTGCAAGACAAAGTACATAAACAATAGGCAACAGGGGCATTAATGGAAGAAATGAGTAAAAAAAAATAGGATTTCCAAAGGGACCTTTCATATGCCATCTTAACTTTGACACTTTTGGACGATTTTAGACATGTCTCGTACATTATAATAATGTAGTATGTAGTATGTAGTATGTAGTATAGATAAAATTATGTCATGATGTAAAATCCCTAATTCTCAAATCAAAGATTTTGTCAACACCTAACTTAATCTATAATGAGGAAAAGAAAACGGATTTCTTGTTTTACCATCAAGACAAAATGGGGGAATGCTTTTAAACCAACAAGCACCAAACACACATTTGCAATTGCATCCACGACAAAGTTAAATTAAAAGTCTAGAACAAAAATCAAACCCAACAAATTTGTGAGGAATGTCGCAAACCTTACCATCATCTCAAAGCTAGAAATCGTTCAATTTTATTCCGTAACAGATGAAGAAAGTGAACGCACATAATCACCACGACTCCCTCCCCCTCCCTCTCTCTAGATTTGCATGTGTGTATAAGTGGAGATGATGATTGGAAAAAGAAGAGGGATATGAGCAGATGATGACACACTACAACAAAACAGAGCAGGGATAAAAAGTTTCCATTTTTATCACACAGGCATAATACTAAACAGTTTACAAAAAAAAAAAAAACAAAAACAAAATAAATTATACCGTTCGTTGTCTTCCGGTGGTGATGGCTGTGGTGCTGCTGTGGTGTCTTCCAGTGGTGATGGAAGTGGTGCTGCTATGGTGGTCGTTGGTGGTGAAGAAAGAAGGTACAGGGAGGGGTCTTCGGTGGTGGAGAAGGGGAAGAAAGGGAAAGGGCTGGTCTTCGGTGGTGGAGGAGGGGTCGAAGGTGGTGGAGAAGGAGGTGATGGAGGTGATGAATGGCGGTGGTTGGTGGAGAAGGGGTCTGTTCGCGGCAGAGAGGAAAGGGTTTTTTGTGTTGGTGGGAAGAAAAGGAGGGAACTTTTGGGGTTTATTTCCCGGTTAGAGCAATAGCGGCGACATGTCGCCGCTAATGATGTCGCCGCTATTGCTCTTTTGTACTATTTAATCCCAGCCATTGGATCCCTTTGCTAATCAACGGCCAGATTAGTTTCTTAAAAGTTTGACACGGATTTGAGCAATAGCGGCGACGTCGCTGCTATTGATGTCGCCGCTATTGCCCAAAATTCTTGTAGTGACATAAATAAGCTGAGATGAGGTGGTGAAGGAGAGAGCAACGTGGCAAAAGGTGTTGCACTATGGCTCTTTTGCTACAAAGTTTATTTGTGATGAAAAAAACACACTTATTTTTTAGACAAATTTGATACACAATAGCGATAAATACTTAGAAAAATGCGTAGGAAATACATTGAAAATTGCGTAGTAAATGTGTAGTAATTGGTTTCCGACAATAGTTTTTGTAACATCAAGGTTTCGTTATAACTGCGTAGCAAATTCAAATTTGTGACACGTTTTCAACAAAGCATTGATGTTAGAAAAACCCTCGTCGGAAACTAATCACTACACATTTACTACGCAATTTTCAACGTATTTTCTACGAAAATATGGTGTGAGAAATTTGCGATGTATTTCCTACGTCATTTCCTACGCAATTTCCTAATTATTTATCCCTATTGTGTAGCAAATTTGTTTTAAAAACTAGAGTTTTTTTTGTCATCGCAAATGTATAGCGAATTTTGTCAAAATTTGTGACGCATTTTTTTTTCAGGAGGAAATTTATGTAGCAAATGAACACTTTTCTAGTAGTGTTCACTTTCAAGAATGAACTTATTGATAAACTTAAGTTAATCGAATTCTGCAGTTCTTGGTGTTGGCCTTGACAACATTAGTCGTCACAATCTTATGCTTAAAAATAAAGTTTGAAAGGAAACTAAAGCTAATGACAACATCAAAGTTAAAAATTTTCTAAAGAATCATGAATTCCTAGCTGTAAAAAGGTACTCTTATTAACAAGTTTAAAAAATGACAAACTCATTTAAGGCCAAGTGAAAGTTACGGGGAAGATTTCCATTAATGAAGTTGCAAGTGTTGGTAGGACTTCCCATGTTAATATTGTAAATCTTGTGGAATTTTGTTTTAAGGGCCGTCAAAGAGCTTTAATCTACGAATACATGTCCAATGGTTCCCTAGAGGTTCATATATAATCATGGTTCTTCAAGTTGTAGCCAACTTGGGTGGGAGAAGTTGTACCATATTGCAATTGGGATTGCACGAGGGATAGAATACCTGTACAGAGGTTGCACTACAAGGATATTGCATTGTGACATAAGGCCACACAATATACTATTTGGATGATGACTTTTGTCCTAAGATATCTGACTTTGGGTTGGCTAAATTTTTCGGTGAGAAAGAAAGTATGATATCCATGTCGAGAGGAACACCTGGTTATATTGCTCCCGAACTATTTTCTAGGAATTTCGGAGAGGTCTCCCACAAATCAGATGTGTTTAGTTATGGAATGATGATTCTAGAAATGGTTGGTGGGAGGAAAAACATCAAGGTTGGAGTTAATCATACAAGTGAAATATACTTTCCTCGTTGGATATATAAGAAGGTTGAATTACATGAAGAACAACTTGGACTTCACGGGATTGTTTGCGATGAAGAAAATAGGATTGGAAGGGAAATGATTATTGTAGGCTTGTGGTGCATCCAGACTAACCCCTTATGTCGACCAACAATCACTAAATTTCTAGAAATGTTAGAAGGGGACTCTGTATCATTGGAAATCCCTCCTAAACCGTATTATCTTCTTCGTCAAGATCCTCGGGTTCCCCATCTATAGATATATTGCATGCTTATTGTTCTTGTTAAAATGTGATCCATATTATGCACGTTTCATGGCACATGACTAAGTCTAGGGAGGGAAGTTTTTAATGTTTGTGACGACGGTACGTAACCGTCGGGTGTAAGGTCGAAGAAGACGTGACCGATTATTGGAGAAGGAAGGTTGGATGAAAAAAAATCGGTATAGGGAGGGAAGGGGATGGCGAGAAAGAGAGATAGGGTTAGAGAGGGTAGGCTGGCTCTTGATACTATGAAAAATAATATGGATCAATGCTTTCCTTCCTTCTCATTGATTGATCAATATAAATATATAAACAATCACAATATTAATATTAAGGGAAGAGATAATTACAAATTAATTACATAACTATATCCTAAAATACATAAAGCATATTCTCTAAATATATTCCATTAAATTTTATAAATGCCAATATTTTCATTAATGCTTATTTTAAAATCAAAGTTTGTTTTAATGGTGTAAATCCTGGTGAACATGGTAACCAAATGGCATTTGACATAGGCACGAAGCTGTATTAAGGCCATGAGGTATACTCTAACCATCTTTAACTTCACCTAAATGCCATATCCTTTATTTTGTCTCTTTTCACACCCGCTCACTTCAAGGAAATGGTTTAACGCCCCTTAACTCTACCTCATCCCCTTAACTTTCTCTCTTTTAAGTCATGTTAACATGTTAACTTAGTGCCAATTTAATGCCCCTTAACATGGGAAGGGAGTGGTGTACAATAAAAGTTAAAATGTCACGTCACGGTCAACACCCTTGATGTGAAAGTACACCCCATGATCTAAGGTGTTTAAAGGGTTAAAAGAGCTAAAGTCTCCCTAAACTGTGTAGTATTTAAGAGCATTCACATCCCCTCCATCAAATTACACTTAAAATCACTACTTCACCCCTAAATCTTCTCTCTCCTAATTAAAATAATAATAGTTTTTCATACTTTTATCATTATATTTGTGACAACAGTCAACGAACCAGGTCAACATCCGTACACTTTTTCGTTTGCTATTATTGTTATATATGCATCCTTATACATTTTGCATACTCTAACCGCTCCCCCCCCCCCCCCCCCCCCCGCTAACACATGGTAATCTCTCTTTAACACATGTGAACATGGTAACAAGTAACTATGTTAAGATACACAAAATACATGTTGATGTCGTCATAAAAAAGGCACGGAAACCTAACCAACTCTTACTAATATGAACCCGGACGATATTCCTATATCAAAGGGTAACTAGAGACTATTTAATGGACACAATGTGCAACTACAATATCATCAACATGTGTATAGGTCAATTAACTCACCAAATAGGATAAGTTTTGGATCATAACAAAGCTATTTTTCATGGAACTCCACAAACCATACTCACATATACATGTACATGCACGGCACCTCAAATATTATCACCATATGTACACGCCTATTCGATCACCTATACAAGCAAGCACATAACTAGACCTTCTACAGCTTTTGATGCTTTATCCTTCCCTATGACCTCGGCCGAAGGTTCACAAGCAAACAAGAGATCTAGGACTCACAACAAGACAATAACCTATCCTACACATTACCATGAATGGTGTTAACTTGATCTAGACACTCCCTTGAACACACTAGCCGATTTCCACAAGCATGTCAAGTCTCATCATCCTAAAATCTTCCAAACCTTTATTCTAAATTGGCAATGCATCATCCTACTTCAAACCCATGACTACCACACTTCCTTATTTAGAATACTACAAACATTCCTATCCTACTAGAGTTTTGCGGCCCTAAGTGGCACATGGAAGCAAGCTCTTGGATCAAGGAAGTGTCACCATCCACACATGCTTTACACTAGTTTAGCTTTAACCTATAAACCTCACATTTCCCATGCTTGATCAATTACCTAAACAAGCCTTCCTTTTCCCTATGTATGGCGTCCGAGAACACCTAGCACAACACCACATGTCACTCTTCAACTCTTGGACAAACATGCATCAAAATGGAAAGTCAACTTACCTCCAACACCATCCCATGTAAGCTAGAGTTTCCTCTTCTTTCCTTTGACTCTCAATCGGCCAACAAGAGCACAAGAGGTAGCCCAAGCTAGTGTTAAATTGCATCAAATAGGACAAGAAGCCAAGCAAGACACCTCTCCCTATAGCAAGTCAACATTCCCTTCTTAAATGCTAACACTACTTGGCCGAAAATATGGGGAAGGCATGCCATCTTTTTGTTTGTATCCTATCTTACACACATTAGTGTTTAACCCCTAAACCATGTTTCAATCTAGGGTGAGTCACTTGCCCAATATGTGCATATTTATCCATGTCCCTTGCCTATATAAAGACTCACCACCACCTTCATTTCTTGCACCAAAGTCCCATCTCTTTATCACTCTAAACTTGCGGCCAAGTGTTCAAGAACTCAAGGGTTGAAGGCTTCAATCAATCAGCTCACACAAGGCTTGTCATAGGAAGCTCTCAGGGCCTAAGGATCACTTGCACTCACAATCACTCGAGGTAAGTCCTAACCCACCCTACCCTTTTAGTTACTCAACCCCATTGAGAACCCGACACTCAAGCACATTAACCATATCAATCGGCTACTATTATACTAGTGATCGGTTAACATATACATAGGGTGATCACAATGCACACAATTGTTTCACTAATGCCTTTACTCGATCACATTGTCAAGAAAACCATATACTAAACAATCGACCTCATGTCAATGAAACATTTTGGATCAAAGCCACACACGACTAACCGGTTTAAAAACCATTTTGTATCTAAAACCTATTTAAGTTGTGTTTAGGAATAAGAACCTCTAATCAAAGTGTTATAAGCATTTTCTCACAAGATCACACGAGCATCAACCCTTAATGGGCCGAGAGTATCTTGATAAAGCCATGATCGGCCGAGTTGTTGGTGGTGAAAATACTCAGGATGATTTTATCTCTCATCCCTGATGTAGCATCCTCAGGATGCTAAAGGGGCCAGCTAACTTCAGGATGTAGCAATGTTTCAACATGTGTGCATCCTGAGGAATGAACTAACGAATTACCTTTTTTATATATAATTGCAGGTACAACTAAGTTATGATATGGATACGTAAGCACACTCCATCATCTATATTATAACGTTCGGTCAAAGGAGTCAAAGATTGAAAAGTAACTTATATCAACCAAAGGCAAAGATTGAAGATGAAGTCAAAGATGTAACCATCATTCATTAAATACCGGCGAATAATATGGAAACAGCTGAAGCAACGACTTTATTCAGTTGAAACACTTCCAACGTTGACCTAAATATATTAAAGAAGCTTAACTACATAGCGGATATTGTGGGATACATTATTTACTTCCTTGTATTATATAAATGGGAATGATGGACGAGATATAGGACACATTGCTTTCCCTAGAGCTACACACACACTCTCAACTACTGAGAACACTCACGAATCATTGTATTATTAGATCACTCGTCCACTCATTCATCCAAAGTTGTAATCCTTTTTACCATTTTAATATCAACAAACAAGGCAGGGGCCTAGTCTCCTCCCGAGGTTTTATGCCGGCGATCTAAGGGCTTTCCTCGTACATTGAGTGTCGTTTCCTTATAGAATCTTACTTACATTTGTTTCATTTTACTTACATTTTCTTATCTTAGCTTAATTCACATTTTTGCCTAATAGGTGCATCCTCAGGATACAACTGTCCATCCTCAATTTTCTCATCAGCATCCCGAGCATAGTTGTCAAATAATAGCATATTTATATTAACAAGTCACCATCATGAGAATAACACTTAGTTTTATTCAAATTAGCACTCTACCTCACTTTAACTAATTTGGAAAACAAGATTATTTTTAGTAGATAATTTTTTACCAAAACACGAGTTAAATCCTCTAAGTGAGAAACCACGAGGCCATAAGGAGTGTTATAATCGGCTACCTTTTCTAACACATTTTAAGTCCAAATGAAACACATCTTAGTTCACACATGGACCTAATTAATTCTTAACTCATGAAAGAACACTTGTTTTTACAATAAAAACAACCTTACATAGTAGACTAGAGGTAATATGAGGCCCATGACTCTACACGAGGCCCATATAGGCCCACTTCACCATCTACTATGAGCTTTCCGTACATAAACGCAATCCACAACAAGCGACACGGTTCACAATGATGGGTGCCCCGCATGTATGATAAACAACCACACCTAACTCGCTATGTTCCCAATAATCATAGGACAATTACTGTCGGGACGATAGTTGCTTCATATTTCTACTTCACTAGACCACATACATCTCAAATAGGTGAGTTTCACGGCCCCATTTTACTATTTTTACATTTTCGGGGGATAAACATGCTACAATTCTAGTTCAAGTTACAAAGGTAGTGTTAATTCTATCGTGACTACCATGTGGAACATGAGACATTTTGGTTCATGAGCTCACTAGTCCTCGTACAACATTTACTGTAACCATTAGCTATCAAAAGCCATGGAACACTTTAATAGATCTATTGGGTTGACACCCCCACTCTTGGTTAGTCGCTCTTACCGGTTACATACAAAAGAGTGTTAGTATTCTACTATATATGCATTGTCTTTAGTGTACAATGCACTAGACAATACAGTCAAGAGGTTTGGTTATGGGACTCATGGTTTGCACAGTGATCATTTGCATAGCTAGCTCATGATTGGTCATACACGAATTACACGAATGTTTCATTTAGTACATTCAAACCTGTGAACTCACCGACATTTTGTTGATAAATCTTTGTGCATGTTTTTCAGGTAACTAAATGACGAGCCATGGAGATTTAGGAGAGGGGTTTGAGCAAGCACTTGGTGGTACCTCATTGGCATGGGTTTTGTCAGTTCCGTGATGTTTAAGTTTTATTTTCATGAATTCCAGATACTATTTTGCTTTTAAGACAATGTCATTTTGAATAATTTATGACAATATCCATCCTTGATGGTACTATTTTAATAAATATGTGTGTTTCTTGAACCTTGTGCTTGAAAACCTTTCGATGGTCGCAACCCCGTGTTTCCGCCTTGGCGAGGTGTGACAATATTTTCTCTCTCCTCACTCATAACTTCTTACAAAAATATTAAAATATATATAGGGTGAATAGTAGTTTTTCATATATAGGGGGTGAACAGTGTTTTCTCCAAATATTTCCTCTCTCCTCCACTCACAACCACTCACACCCACCCATATAATTTGAAAGAACCCATCACATAATTTAGTTCCCGAGTTATGAATGCTCTAAGGCTTCTTTTAATTTTTAATGAAAAAAACAATGTAAGAAAATGACAAAAACTTAAAGAATATGGTTCAAAGGTTTTGTTTTATTCACTGTGTATAATTCAGATACAATGAACAAGAAGGTACAGGCCTAAATAGTCAATACAAGAAATGTAAAATGGAAACATATTGAATGATAGTCAACAAACATATTGAATGGTAGTCAAAATAAACGGCTGTAAATGAGCATGGTCAAATGCATGGATATTTGATTAAGAGGAAAATAAGGGGAGATAAATATGCAATCTTAATACTCCCCCTCAAGATGAAGTGTGTAGATTTCGCATGCCCATCTTGACTAGAAGAAACTCGAGTTGTTTAGCGCCCAAGGCCTTTGTGAGAAGATCGGCTATCTATGTCTTCGTGTCAACGTAAAGCGGCTTGATTTCTTGTGATTCGACTCGTTCCCTGACAAAGTAACAGTCCATTTCCACGTGCTTTGTTCGTTCGTGAAAGACCGGGTTATTAGCAATATGTCGTGTCGCATTGTTATCACAAAAGAGAGGTGTAAAGCTATGTTTTCTTGTTTCTAGTCCTTCTAACAACCAACGCATCCACATGATTTCACTAGTGGCGTTGGCCATGGCGCGATATTCCGCTTCAGCCGAGGAGCGCGAAACGACTAATTGCTTCTTTGATTTCCACGAAATAGGAGCTCCCCCCAAAAGAAGAACATATCATGTCCTAGACCTTCGAGTGAGCGAGCATCCCATCCACTCCGCATCACAATATGCTACCAAATCCATTCCTCCTTCTTTCGGAAAAAAATGCCTTGTCCTGGAGTTGCTTTTAGGTAGCGAAGAACTCTCATGGCTGCGTCCATGTGTTTTTTTCGAGGGTCAGAGACGAACTGGCTTAGGATGTTTACCAAGTAGGCAAGATCTGGTATGGTAGCTTGGTGGTAGAGCAGTCGTCCAACAAGTCTTCGATATTTGCTAGCATCGACACGAACGTCTTCTTCTCCTTTATCTAGCTTCACGTTTTGTTCCATGGGGAAGGTGCATGGTCTGCATTCTAGCATTCCGCTATCTTCAAGGATGTCAAGGGTGTACTTTCGTTGACTTAGCACTATCCAGTCTTTGGTTTGAGCGGCTTCTATTCCGAGAAAATACTTTAGCGGCCCGAGATCTTTGATACTAAACTTGTCGTTCAGGAACTTTTTTGTTTCTTTGATTTTATGCTCATCGTTTCCCGCCATAATGACGTCGTCTACGTATATGAGGGCTGTGACAAAGATGTTTCCTTCCTTATAGATAAAGAGCAAGTGGTCCGCAGTGGATTGCTTGTAATTGAGTTCCAAAAGGGCCGATGTAAATTTTTTATACCAATTTCTTGAGGCCTGCTTCAACCCATATAGTGATTTCCTTAGCCTACACACCTCTCCCCCTTTGTCGTAACGTTGCAGTATTCGCATGTATACTTCTTCATGTAAGTCACCGTGTAAGAACACATTGTTCACGTCAAGTTTATGAATACTCCAATCCTTTTTTATAGCGACGGCAATGAGGCTTCTTACGGTCACCAACTTTGCTACGGGAGCAAACGTGTCGTGGTAATCGACACCTTCCATTTGTGTGCAACCTTTGGCGACGAGTCTTGCCTTGTACTTTTCGACTTCACCATTTGGTTTAAACTTTGTTTTGTATACCCACTTCGAGTCTATAACTCCTTTCCCGTTGGGCAGATATTTGATGGTCCAGGTACCATTTTCTTCAAGGGCCTTTATCTCATTTTGCATGGCATCCCTCCAATGTTGGTCCTGTATGGCTTGTTTGAAACTTTTTGGCTCATCATTTTTGGTGATGGCTGCAAGGAAGGCTTTATGAGATTTCGAATATTTTTCATAAGAAACAAATTTTGCAATGGGACATACCGTTGAGGGTTCTTGATCGGAGGCGGGGGCGGATGGTCTATTAATGGCGGAAGCTTCACGTCATAGTCTTTGAGACATGCGGGTCTTGTTCGAGTTCGTTTTTACCTTCCTTGTGCGATATTTTGACCATTTTGATTTTGGGTTTCACCAACAAGAGGCTCATTTGCTGTTCCAGTTTGAGGAGTAGTATCTAGCCCATCAAGAATCGGCCCTGTATCACCATTACTTGGGTTGAATTGGTTTAGTATTTCCAATTCTTCTTCTTCATTATGTTGGGCTTTTAGATTGCCTACAACAAAATTTTCGGTGCTTGTTTCGTTGAGCCTACTGGGCATATTTTCTTCATCCATGAATGTGGTGAAGACATCCTCCTCTTCACATTTAATTTGTTCAAATTTTATGGCAAATGGAAAAATCTTTTCAGCAAATCGAACATCTCTTGAAATAATAATCTTCCCATTATTTGGGTCATAAATTTTGTACCATTTTGTTCCATTAGGATACCCCATGAATACGCCCGGTCTCCCTCTTATCTCAAATTTGTCTCCATTTGTTTCAATGCTTCGATAGTATGACAAACAACCTAGGACCCTCATATGGTCGTAGTTCGGTTTCTTACCATGTAGTAACTTGTAAGGAGTTTTTTCATCAATGACTTTTGAGGGTAACCTATTTATAATGTATGTTGCAGTCAAGACGCATTCCCCCCAAAATCTTTTCGGGAGACTTGCTTCAAACATGAGAGTGCACGCTGTATCAAGCAAGTGCCTATGTTTTCTTTCTATGATACCGTTTTGTTGAGGAGTATGTGGACACGTCGTTTCCAAGATGATTCCTCGTTCGTCATAGAAATTTATCATTTGGTTGGAAATGAATTCCCCACCGTTGTCGCACCTTATTCTTTTTATTTTCTTTTCAAATTGTGTTTTGACCATCTCATAAAAATGCATTATGCAGGTGCTTGCTTCATGTTTGTGCTTAAGAAGGTAGACCCATACAGTCCTACTATACTCATCAACTATTGTTAGAAAATAGTTGGCTTTTGTAAACGAGGGCGTATGGTACTTACCCCATATATCACAATGAATTAGTTCGAAACAAGCATTTGTTTTGGTCATGCTGGTGAAAAAAGGTAATCTAGTAAATTTAGACTTCATACAAGAATCACAAACATTGTTACTGTTCTTAAAAGAAAAATTACTAAGAAACTTTATTTGGGATAACTTCTCATCACTCACATGTCCAAGACGTTTATGCCATAAATTACTAGTCACCATTGTTTTGGTAAAAAATTATCTACTAAAGATAATTTTGTATTCCAAATTGGTTAAAGTGGGGTAGAGTGCTAGTTTGATAAAAACTATGTGTTATTCTCAGGATGGTGACGTGCTAATAAAAATATGCTATTGTTTGACAACTATGCTCGGGATGATGATGAGAAAATTAAGGATGGATAGTTGTATCCTGAGGATGCAACTATCAGGCAGAAATGTGAATTAAGCTAAGATAAGCAAATGTAAGTAAAATGAAGTAAAGAAATGACACTCGATGTACAAGGAAAGCCCTTGATCAATGATAGATCGCCGGCATAAAACCTCAGGAGGAGACTAGGCCCTTGCCTTGTTTGTTAATATTAAAATGGTAAAATGGGTTACAACTTTGGATGAATGAGTGGACGAGTGATCTAATGTTACAATAATTCGTGAGTGTTTTCAGTAGTTGAGAGTGTGTCTGTAGCTCTTAGTGAAAGCAATGTGTCCTATATCTTGTCCATCATTCCCAATTATATAATACAAGAAAGTAAATAATGTATCCCACAATATCCGCTATGTAGTTAAGCTTCTTCAATATATTCAGGTAAACGTTGGAAGTGTTCTAACTGAATATAGTCGTTGCCTAAGCTGTTTCCATATTCTTCGCCGGTATTTAATGAACGACGGTTACATCTTTGACTTCATCTTGAATCTTTGCCTTTTGTTGATAAGTTACTCTTCAATCTTTGACTCCTTTTTCCGAACGTTATAATATAGATGTTGGAGTGTGCTTACGTATCCATATTATAACTTAGTTGTACCTGCAATCATATATATAAAAAAGATAATTCGTTAGTCCATCCTCAGGATGCACACATGTTGAAACATTGCTACATCCTGAAGTCAGCTGGCTTCTTTAGCATCGTGAGGATGCTACACGAGGGATGAGAGGTAAAATCATCCTGAGGATTTTCACCACCAATAATTGTCCCCAAAAAATATATTACCGTTAATATCTTTCAATGTTAATATATTTTTTTAATCAAAATATCTTATCTGATGACTGATGGGACATCTCGTCCGGATACAACGGCTATTTCTTCGGCGGTAATTAAGTGATGACCGTTACACGACATCATCTTCTGCCCTTTATAACTAGAGCATATCTCTTCCTTTATAATCACTCCCGATCCTTCTAAAAAAGGTAATTTCTTTCTCATCTCGTTCAAACTTTTTCCTTCTCCTGCAAAATATTTAATATTTCGAAGATGGCTAATAGATCCACAAGGGCTTCGGGGACTGTGGTTGCTTCAAGCGACTTCATTCCCCAAAATCTCTTGGTCCATCCTGGGAAAGAGACCTGTTCTTTTGTTGATAAGGACATTCAAGCCCTAAAAAGCTCACAGATCTTTCCAAGCTCTGCTGAGTTTCGTCCTTATGATCCTTATGCAAGATCTGATTTTGCATCTCCCACTTGGGCCTGTTTTCTAGTTTTTACCATTCTCTCTAGGGTTGAGGTATCCCTTTCCCTCATTCATCAAAGATTTCTTTGATGTGACAGGGATGGCTTACTCCCAAGCCATGCCTGAACTCTGGGAGATATTGATGGTTTGCAGCAGAATTGTTGAAAATCATGGTATTCATCTCCAAGTAGGGGACCGGGCTCATGTTTATAACTTAAGGACACATGGCTCCCAGCTTTATGTCCTTCAGCTTATTGAAAAGGATCCACCTTTTGTGTATAATGTGATTAAATCTGAGAAAGATTGGAAAACAAAGTTTTTCTTTGTAAAGAGAAGCTCTATTCCTCATGGGGATGAGATTCCTCTTTATTGGTTGAAAAGTGGTAAAATTTTCCAAGGTTTATTATGAAAGAATTTTTAGTTATATCCTGAGAATGTTAACATTCTGAATTTTTTTTTTTTTGTAGGTACTCCTTTTACCAAGTTGGCTACCCCATTAAACGAAGCTTCTTTACGGTGTAAGGCTGTTTTTAGCTTACCTGAATCAGCAAGGACTTTCGAGGTGGAGAAAAGTTACACTACCAGTCAAGCTTCCGAGATGTCTGGTGAGTATGTTATGTTACATCCTGAGGATGTTTATTGTTTTCTTCGGTTGCTAACCCTGTTATTTTTAATCTCAGCCAAAAAACCTGCTTCCTTTGACTTGGATGACATTGACAGCATGGATGTTAAGTCAGCCAATATTACTTCAGCATCTCCATCCAGCTCCATGATGGCTAGTCCTCCTTCTAACATTCCCAAATCTAGGGTTGCTAGTGCCTCAAAGAAGAGGAAGGTTAGTGCTGCTACCACCATTGCCCAGGAAATCACTCCTTTCGAGGGGTTAAGCTTTGACGCTGTTTTAGGGAAGATTTCCCAATTCACTCTCCAGGTATGATCTTATCCTGAGAATGTCATTATAATGTTAAAAATAATTTTGAATGTAAATTACTTACTTTCCTTTTCTCTTTTACTAGGGTCATGAATACTTGTTGAAATCTGTGGATGCTCTTGCCAAAGATCTTCATGACTCTAAGACCAAACTTGAGGATATTTAGAAAATTGCCCATAATAAAGGCAAATATCTTGAGAGCAAGTTAGCAGACGGAGGATGAATTGAAGCGGGTTAAAGAGGAGCATGCTCAGGCATTGATGGATCAGGAAAAGGAGATGGATGAGTATAGGAATGAGCTGATGAAGTCTGCTAGCATCTCCGTCTTACAGGCTAGGTTGAAGATGGCTCTCCAGTCCAAGAATCCTGGATTCAAGCAGGAAGACTGGGATGTTATGGCTTGGAAGGAAAAGGTTAAGAGCCTAGGCGGTAAAGACGTGGATTTGCCTGTTCCTGTTACTCATCCTGAAGACACAAGCAAGGATCCTGAGGATGCTGAAGTGAAGGCAGCATAGGCTAAGGTGGCTGAGGTGGTGAAGGATCTTCCTATGGGTGATGAAGGATATGATGACTAGGCTGGAGCCTACTTTTTAAATCTTTTGTGTTAGTTTCTTTGGGTAATCTGTGGTTAAACAATTTCAAACAATTTCTATTTGGTATGTAATAACTTAGGATACTTTAAGGTTTGGGGTGGAGGGATCTTGGTTTCAAGACGAAGCCCCAAATCTATTAGTGACCCTGACTTTAGATGTTGACCCCTGGTGGATGGGTCCTGGTTTTGGATGAAGCCAGGGGTTGACATCAATTTTGCCTATGATGCAAAAATAATATATGGTAACCACTTTTTAACGCTACATCCCTCTGTCCTTTTCTTTTTGATATCCTGCCATCATTAGTAAATATTCATATATAAAGAAATTACATAAATGATACCTTTATTTTCTGAAGATAGTCTTCATATATGCCCTTCATTATGCTTAATCATCCTCAGGATGATACTATCTTGAGGATGTCCCCAGTATAATATCTTCAAGATGGACTTTGAGATCATTTCCTTTTTCAAGGAATGTTCAAGAACTACCTGTATAAAGGCAATCATTATTATTATACTGACGACTAGGCCTTTAAGTAGACTGGGGTCAAGCCCATTTAGAATAATTTGGTAAAAAACCAGCACGTAGCATCTTGATAATTTCTAGCGACAAGGCCTAATGTAGTATCTTTAAGAATAACTAGCGACAAGGCCCTGGAAACTAGGCCAAATACGTAAGAGACATTGAAAAATGTCTAAACCTTAAGAATTCAATACATATCTCAAAAATGATGAAATTGTCAGCCACTTTTACATGGACTGGTCCCACCATCCTGAAAATATATATGAACAACGTGCGCTCCAGGCGGGGTTGCTAACCCAATGAGAAAGGTGAATACCTTTAAACCTTAGGAAGGTGTCATACACCTTAACGGAGGAGAGGGTGGCCAACCCTCTAGTCTTCAAAATGTTCCAACTTCAGGATGGTACTGCAAAATTCTTGGAATGGACTATTTTAGTTTAAAATAAACGATCGAAATAGGTTAAGAATACTTACATATGGAGATGATTCATCTCTATCAGCCTTCACCTTCATCCCACCTGTGATTCGGACTATAGTTTCTCTTCCAGAGAGATCAGTCACATGCATCCCTAGGCATGATAGTATTTCAGGTGAATAGCATTCCAAGCCCTTGGTAGAATTTTTCCTTCTATGGTCGACAGCCAATATGCTCCTTTGCCAGCTTCAGAATCTATCAAATATGGACCTTCCCATTTAGGAGCTAGCTTGCCATCACTTTTTAGTTGTATTTTGGAAGGCTTTCCTTAATACTAAATATCCTACTTGAAATCTTCTTATCCTTATATTTTTGTTGTAAGGTTTAGCAATCCTTTGTTAATGAGCAGCCATTCTCAATTTAGCAGTGTCTCTGAGTACATCCACTGCTTCTAAATCCTGCAATAATGCTTCTGCGTTGGTAGTTGCATCCTGATGATGTTTCCTTGCTATAGGCATGACCATCTCTGTAGGTAGCATTGCTTCTGTTCCAAAAACCAAGGAGAAAGGTGGTTGCCCAATTGCATTCTTCGAAGTGGTTCTATCAGCCCAAAGTACGAATGGAAGCTCTTCTGCCCATTTTCCCTTCTTCTCCCCCAAGTTTCTTCTATAAATTGTTGACGATAATTTTATTTGAGGATTCTGCTTGTCCATTAGCCTGAAGATGGACTGTTGTTGAAGTTATCATCTTGATTCCCCGGCTTTCACAAAAGTCAGTTGTTCTATTGCTAATGAATTGAGAACGGTTGTCACATATGATCTTAGCTGGCACTCCAAATCTTGTCAGGATGTTTCTCTTAATGAATGAAACTACTTCCTCATCCCTTACTTGTACAAATGCTTCAACTTCGATCCATTTTGAAAAGTAATCAGTCATTACTAATATAAACACCTTTCCACCAGGAGCTCAAGTAACTTTCCTACTATATCCATTCCCCATTTCATGAATTGCCATGGTGAAATAATAGGATGTAGTGGTTCAGCAGGTTGATGAAGGATATTGCTATGTCTTTGACATGGATCACACTTCTGAGAATATTGCATGGCATCCTTCTTCATTATAGGCCAATAGTATCCTGTTCTTAAGACCTTTGAGTAAAGAGATCTTCCTCCTGTGTGGTTTCCACAATCTACTTCGTGGATATCTTTGAGCACTTCATTTGCTTCTTCTTTGTTGAGACACCTTAAATATGAACCTACAAGAGATTTTCTATACAAAATATTGTCTATAATAATGAATTTTGTTACATTCATCCTGAAATCCTTTGCATTTTCTCCTTCTGGAATGACATCTTCCTGTAAGTATTTTATTATAGGAGTCATCCAAGATGAGTCATCTTGAATCTGAGTAGCTAAAATAGTGTTATCCTCAGGATGCACTGTTTAATCTTCAGGATGTTTAGTGATATCCTTAGGATGTGCTTCATTATCCATAGGATGCCACTCTTCAATTGTTGGGTTCAGGATGTGGATAATGGGAATTGGATCCTTCAGGTAGATTTAAGGAAGATCCCAGATTTGCCAAAGCAGCAGCCTCAACATTTTCTTCTCTAGGTACCTGTGTTAGTGAAAATTCTACAAAGGAAGTTGATAAATTTTTAACTTTTTCGAGATAAAGAGCTAATTTTTGACCCTTTACTGCATAAGATCCATTAAAATGATTAGCAATCAACAAAGAATCAACAAATACTTCAATATTGATAATATGCATGTCTTTAGCAAGTTGCAAACCAGCAATGAGAGCTTCATATTCTGCCTCATTATTGGTTGTCTGATATGCACATCTAATAGTATGGGGTATTTTGTCCCCTTGTGGCGATTTTAGTAGTATCCTTAAACCTATTCCTTTTGCATTTGAAGCACCATCAGTATATAAAATCCATTTTCCTAAGTTTTCGTTTAATTGTTGTACTTCAGATTCTACTTCACTCAGGATGTCACTACTGAAATCAGCCACAAAATCTGCTAGAGCCTGAGATTTGATTGCATTTCTAGGCTCATATACTAAATCAAAGGCACTTAATTTTACTGACCACTTAGCCATTCAACCTAACATTTCTGGTTTTCTAAGTACAGTTTTAATGGGATAGTTAGTTTGTACGTGTATCCTATGTGTTTCAAAATAATGCCTTAACTTAGTAGATGCGATTATCAAAGCTAAAACAAGTTTTTCGAGATGAGAATACCTGGTCTCAGCATCTAGTAGAGTTTTACTTACATAGTAGACAGGATGTTGTTCCCCCTCGAAACCTCTTACCAATACTGCACTGATAGCATTCCCAGAAACTGCAAGGTATAGCTTCAAAGGTTCTCCATCCTCAGGTTTCATCAAGAGTGGAGCTGCTGCTAGATACTACTTCAGTTTCTTCAATGCTTCCTCATGTTTCTGACGGGGTCATGAATGTTGTGTCCTCCTGATCGTCTGGTTCCATTTGAATTTGTTGGAATCCCGAGGATGCATCCATGAATGTCAGCATTTCATGGCCTGCTGTAGCATCCACCATTGAATCTATATGTGGTAATGGGAATGGGTCCTTAGGACAAGCTTTATTGAGGTCTGTATAGTCTACACACACTCTCCATTTCCCATTTTTCTCTTAAACTACTACTACGTTGGCAAGCCATCTTGGAAATTTTACTTCCCTTATCATCTTGGATTTAAGGAGCCTATCCACTTCTTCTTGTATGATGATATTTCGTTCCGGAGCAAACTTTCTTCTTTTTCTGCTGGATGGGTTTGAAGCTCTTGTCATTCCCAAGCTTATGGGTAATGACATCTTTAGAGATGCCAGTCATATCTTCATGCTTCCATGCAAAGGTAGACATCCTGCGTTTAAGAAATGAAATTAGTGATTGTTCAATGTCATGAGGAATATTCTTACCAATTAGCACAGTAATATCCTTGTTATTGTCATCAAGGCAAACAGCCTTTACATCCTGCTCAGGATGTGCCTTGACATCTTGAGGATGGCACTGTGCATCCTTCTATAATTGCTATGCTTGACGTGATGAAGCCTTCATGGATGTTGTATAACAATCCTTGGCCTCTTGTTGATCACAATTGACTTTGACAACTCCCCAAGGTGTTGGTAACTTTATACACTGGTGATATGTTGAAGGGACTGCCTTCATGTCATGAATCCAGGGTCTCTCCAGGATGACATTATAACAGGATAGGGAATCTATCACACAGAATCTTTGGATAGAATTCACTCCTTCCACATATACTGGTAGCTTGATGTCTCATACTGTAGTCTTAGTTTCTCCACTGAAGCCCACTAAGACTGAAGATCTGGAAACTATTTCAGATTCTGGGATATTCATCCTTCTCAAATCTTCTAGTTGGATTATGTTTACTGAGCTTCCACCGTCTACAAGGATCCTGCGAATAAAGTGAATAGCAATATATAAAGTTATTACTAAATCATCATGATGAGGGTCAAGGATATTTTCTCTGTCTTCTTCATCAAAGCTGATCACTTTAGAAGTCGTCAGAATAGTTGTTCTTGTGGGTCTCTCTCCTTTTTCTGATTTAGTTTCTCTTGCATGCCTTTTAGCAGATGAATATGAGGTTCCACAAATATCCGAGCCTCCTGAAATAAAGTTAATAATGCCAGCATCCTTAGGTGGGGATGCTGCTCTTTCTGGGATGGTGCCATCCTGAACTCTTGACTTTTTTTTGCCTAAAAGATCTTTGAGGTGACCCTTGCTAAGAAGATATGCAATCTCCTTCCTTAAAGTAATACAATCTTCAGTGATGTGGCCAAAGTCTTCGTGAAAGGCACACAACTTCGATTTGTCTTTCCAAGCTGCTTTGTTATCCTTTTTATAGGCCACCTTGCTTTATCCCCATGGTCCTTCATGGCATACATTAAACCTGTAATATCCACAGAAAAACAGTAATCTGATAATTTAGGACATTCATGCTCATCGTCATCCTCTACCACGTTGACTTTTTTGTTGTCAGGCCTAGCATACGGTTTATGCCTGTTCGGCTCATACGTGGGAGTGGATTTTCGATTAGGATGGTTATATCTTGAGGATGATTCCATCCTTTCTTGGATCTTCTTGTCATCCTCTAGTCGGATGAACCTTAGAGCTCTGTTTCTGACTTCATCCAAGTTTCTACAAGGATTCATCACCAATTCTTGGTAGAATGGTGAATCTCTTTGCAGTCCCATATTGAATGCTTGTACTGCAGTTGTGACATCCAAGTTCGGGATGCCGAGTGCTTCTTTTCCAAACCTCGTAATGTATTCTCTTAGTAATTCTCCCTGTGGTTGAGTTACCCTGTATAGGTCACTTGTCAAACGTTTGAATGTTCGACTGCAAGAAAACTGGTTATTAAACATATTAATCAAGTGTGCAAAAGAAGTAATTGAGTATGGAGGAACACTTAGGAGCCATTTCAAGGCTCGACCGGTGAGAGTAGAGCCAAATCCTTTGCATAGACATGCTTCCTTGAGGTTTGTAGGAATTGGATTTATCTCCATTCTTTCTCTATAGTGAGCTACATGCTCCTCAGGATCTGTAGTTCCATCATATAGCTTCATGCTAGGAGTTTGAAACCGTTTAGGGATCTCTGCATCACATATAGGAGGTGCAAACTGAGACACCCTATGAGATGCTGAGGATACTTCGGGGATAGGTTGTACTATCCCTGGTACGCTTGACACCATATCTTTGATTTTTTTGTAACTCCCTTGCTAGTTGTGGACCTATACCTGTATCCTGCAAAGAAGCAACATCATTAGCAGTATAAGTACTAGAACTTAAATTGTTACCGTTATTGTTGTATCCTTGGGATGGCACAGGTGTATATCCTGGATCCGTAGTGGTTGGCATCCTGGGTGTAGTAATTGTTTCAGGAGCAGAAAATCCAGTGCTTATGGGGATAAAATCTCTTTGATGCATGCCTCCAGAGATGCTTGAATTAAAGTCTAATGCTCTGGGCTGCAATGACATGTCTTTACTTCGCCTTCTTGAGGATGACTTAAGAGCTTGTATCTCTCTTATCAACATCCGGTTTGTGTCTTGTTGTTGATGTATCGAGTCTTTCATCAGTGCAAACATAGAGAGGAGTTCATCATTTGACACATAAACAGGAGGAGTAGATCCAGATGCTCCTATTGATGGTCTAGGAGGGATCTGAGAAGTAGAACTTCTTGGAAATGCAGGTGGAGGTGGCAATGTAGTATTTTTGGCAAAGGTTGTGGATGGCATGGTTGAGGAAACAGATATTTGTGAGGAAGACATAGTTGTCAAAATTTTGTAACGTAAGCTGTTTTGGAAAAAGGGTTTTAACAAAGTTTTTTGTTAAAATAGCATCACTTGCCCCACGGTGGGCGCCAAATTGTTTTGGTAAAAAATTATCTACTAAAAATAATTTTGTATTCCAAATTAGTTAAAGTGAGGTAGAGTGCTAGTTTGATAAAAACTATGTGTTATTCTTAGGATGGTGACCTGTTAATAAAAATATGCTATTGTTTGACAACTATGCTCCGGATGATGATGAGAAAATTAAGGATGGACAGTTGTATCCTGAGGATGCAACTATCAGGCAAAAATGTGAATTAAGCTAAGATAAGCAAATGTAAGTAAAATGAAGTAAAGAAACGACACTCGATGTACGAGGAAAGCCCTTGATCAATGATAGATTGCCGGCATAAAACCTCGGGAGGAGACTAGGCCCCTACCTTGTTTGTTAATATTAAAATGGTAAAATGGGTTACAACTTTGAATGAATGAGTGGACGAGTGATCTAATGTTACAATAATTCGTGAGTGTTCTCAGTAGTTGAGAGTGTGTGTGTGTAGCTCTTAGTCAAAGCAATGTGTCCTATATCTCATCCATCATTCCCATTTATATAATACAAGAAAGTAAATAATGTATCCCACAATATCCGCTATGTAGTTAAGCTTCTTCAATATATGCAGGTGAATGTTGGAAGTGTTTCAACTGAATATAGTCGTTGCCTCAGATGTTTCCATATTCTTCGCCGGTATTTAATGAATGACGGTTACATCTTTGACTTCATCTTGAATCTTTGTCTTTGGTTGATAAGTTACTCTTCAATCTTTGACTCCTTTGACCGAACGTTATAATATAGATGTTGGAGTGTGCTTACGTATCCATATTATAACATAGTTGTACCTGCAATCATATATATAAAAAAATATAATTCGTTAGTCCATCCTCAGGATGCACACATGTTGAAAAATTGCTACATCCTGAAGTCAGCTGGCTTCTTTAGCATCCTGAGGATGCTACACCAGGGATGAGAGGTAAAATCATCCTGAAGATTTTCACCACCAACAACCATCATTGATTTCCTTCTAGCCCCCAAGCATCCCCATTTGATATAGACCATCTTTGCACCTACCCGCTCCAATCAATTTCCTCGAACGCAGTCCCTGCATAACAAATAAATTCGGAAAAAGGTTACGGCACAACTCAGATCCTTTGTGAGTTTGCTTACTGACAAGAGGTTAAAAGTAAATTGTGGAACATGCAACACATTTTGCACTTTTGTCCCATTTTGTAAAGTATGGTTGCCCCTTCCTTTGACCGGTATACTTTCTCCATTTGGTATGATTACTGGAGGTTCGTCACTTGATTTGATTCGATTCTCGAGAGCATCAGACCTGTCTGTTATATGTTCTGTGCATCCGGAATCAACTATCCATTTATCATTTTGTCTAAACTTGCCAGCCATATTTGTGGTGTGTGGAGGCTCGTTTTGTGCCGATTTACCTTCAATAGCGAAATGCTTCTCGAACTGTTCGTATTGCTCCTTTGTCAGGTTCGCAATCAGGTGCGGTTCTGTCTCCGTGCAGGCCGGCTTTGGCTTCACTTTTTCTCGTTTATTCTTCACATTCCACCATTCCTAGTAGCCAATTTTCTTGAAACACCCATCTCGTGTATGTCCGTCTCTGCCACAGTGATCACAGTGGCCTATGTTTTCTTTGTGGCCGACCCGGTGTGGTGTCCCGCCGCCTTTTGCGGAGGCTTGGAAGGCCATTGTTTCACTCACAGGTTTCTTCCCGCCGGCTATGGATCTTTGCTGCTCATCCTCGGCAACGAGATGCTATGCATTTCCTAAAGATGGGATTGGTTTAATGGCAAGTATTTGGGTTCTAATGATGGAGAACTCACCATCTAGACCCATAAGGAACTCATAGAGTTGCTCCTTTTCCCTGAGTTCCCTAAGAGATATCCCAATGCCACAGATACATCCATTTCATTTGCAAACCGGGGCAGGCAAGAAGGACTGCATTTCATCCCATAATCCACGCAGTTTTGTGTAATAGGCTGAAATGGTCATCCCTTCTTGTCTAGTGTTCGAGGTAGCCTGCTTCAATTCATACGCGCGCGGTGCACTTTTTTTTACCGAATCGTTCTTTAAGATCCTTCCAGATTTCCGATGCCGAATTGGCGTATTTCACACTTCCTCGGATTTCTTTCTCCATGCTTGTAGTAAGCCACCCTTTAATCATCGCGTCGCATCGCATCCATGCCATATAACTAGCATCGTCCGCTTATGGCCTTTTGATGGTTCCATCAATGAAGCCAATCTTGTTCTTGGCGAACAAGAAGTTCTCTATCTCTTGTATTGGAAATTGGAGGGCTACATTGATACATAATTGGTGTGGTAATTGGAGAGGATTAGAGAATAATGAAGATTGAGAATATTTCTTATTATTGTTGTTGTTTATTTCTGAATGAATACAACTGATTATGCCTCTCCAATTTATAGGCTAAGATACAAAGTAAAAAATGGAAATAAGCATAACTTATGGCTGATGTAGAGGCTTGTAATATGGATCTTTGACTTGTGATCTTTGACTAGGGAAATGATGCAAGACTGATCCCTAAAAATCATCTCTTTCTAACATTCCCGCTCAAGTTGAATAGTGGGATTATCCAAAATTCAACTTGACCAAAAGTATCTTTGATATTCCCAAATGGTTATTCGAATCATTCGAGCCCAAAGGGAGTTGTTTTTGTTTGTGAGCCACCATTATTTCAAACTCACAATTTGTTTTGTTTTGAACAAACAAAATAAAATTTATTTTGTTTGTTTGGCTTTTGGTTCGGCTATCGTCTTCTTGCCATGGCAGCCTGTTTTGGTTTGTTTTGAGCTACCGTCTTCTTGACATGGCAGCTTGTTTTTGTTTGATTTGAGCCACCATCTTCTTGACATGGCAACCTGTTTTGGTTTAGATTTGAGCTACCGTCTCCGTGACATGGCAGCCTTTTTTTTTGTTTGATTTGGAATACCGTCTCCATGACATGGCAACCCTTTTTGCTTTGAGCCACCGTCTTCTTGACATGGTGACTTGGTTTTGATTTGGACTACCGTCTCCTTAACATGGCAGTATGTTTTGGTTTGAGCCTCCGTCTTCTTGACATGGTGACTTGGTTTTGATCTTGGGGGTTTGATTTTGGTTTGGATTTGGAGTTTCTTGCGGAAGAATTGTAGATGATGAACAGAGTGTTCAAAAAATCAGAAACACTGCTCTGATACCATGTTGGAAATTAGAGGGCTACGTTAATACAGAATTGGTGTGGCAATTGGAGAGGATTAGAGAATAATGAAGATTGAGAATATTTCTTATTATTGTTGTTGTATATTTCTGAATGAATACAACTGATTATGCCTCTCCAATTTATAGGATAAGATACAAACTAAAAAATGAAAATAAGCATAACTTGTGGCTGATGTAGAGGCTTGTAATATGGATCTTTGACTTGTGATCTTTGATTAGGGAAATGATGCAAGACTGATCCCTAAAAATCCTCTCTTTCTAACACTCCTTTCAATTTGAATAGTGGGATTATCCAAAATTCAACTAGACCAAAAGTGTCTTTGATTTTCCCAAATGATTATTCGAATCATTCGAGCCCAAAGGGAGTTGTTTTTGTTTGTGAGACACCATTATTTCAAACTCACAATTTGTTTTGTTTTGAACAAACAAAATAAAATTTATTTTGTTTGTTTGGCTTTTGGTTCGGCTATCGTCTTCTTGCCATGGCAGCCTGTTTTGGTTTGTTTTGAGCTACCGTCTTCTTGACATGGCAGCTTGTTTTTGTTTGATTTGAGCCACTGTCTTCTTGACATGGCAGCCTGTTTTGGTTTAGATTTGAGCTACCGTCTCCGTGAGAGCCTTTTTTTGTTTGATTTGGACTACCGTCTCCATGACATGGCAACCCTTTTTGATTTGAGCCACCGTCTTCTTGACATGGTGACTTGGTTTTGATTTGTACGTTTTTTATTTTATTTTTATTTTTTTTGAGGAGATAACATTCTTTATAAATACATGAAATAAATACATAAAATGGGAAGTGACTAATCTTTGGGCACAAGACAATGAGCTAGTCAAAGTGATATCCAAGACCCTCGTGAATCGGCTCAAATCTGGGATGCTAACTCTTATTTCTAACAATCAATCCGCGTTCATTGGTGAAAGGTACATCCTTGATAGCCGTTTAATAATTAGCGAAATGGTGTCTTGGGCAAAGAAGGTGAAACGGGAGGTTCTTTTGTTTAAAGTCGACTTTCAAAAAGCTTATGACACGGTCAACTAGAAGTTCCTCATTCGAACCATGGGTTTTATGGGCTTTCCTGAGATTTGGCTGAATTGGATTAAGGGGTGTTTGGAATCTGGGAGGGGTTCGGTTTTGATTAGCGGAGCGCCTACCGAAGAATTCTCTTTCAAAAGAGGCCTTAAACAAGGCGACCCAATCTCACCCTTTTTATTTATCCTAGCCATGGAAGTCATTAATATGTTTATGAGACGCGCCGTGGAAGCCGGGTTCTTTCATGGGATTAAACTCCCGAATAACGAGCCAACCCTTTCCCATATGTGTTACGCGGATGACGTGATTTGTATAGGCGAGTGGTCTAAACAAAATGCTCGATGTCTTCGCCGATTGCTAAGATGGATCAATCTTGTCATGGGTCTCCAAGTGAATTATAATAAATGTCAACTCTTTGGTATCAGAGTTGACAGCCGTGAGGTAGATAATATGGCAAAGAGGCTGAACTGTAAAGCCGGTGCTCTACCGTTTGTGTACCTGGGAGTTCCGATAGGCGCCAATATGAAAAGAGCGAAGATGTGGCAACCGGTTATTGAGAAGTTTAACGTGAAACTTTCCTCCTGGAAAGCAAAACATTTGTCAGTCGTGGGTCGCGCAACTTTAGCCAAAGCGGTCTGTTAGGACAAAGAGGATTGGTGAAACCACTTTTGTAAACCTTAGTCTAATTCACTTCTGTCATTTTTGGCTAAGTATAGAAGTACTGAAAAGAAGACAAGAAACTGCTGATTAGAAGATATGAAGAAGTGCTGAAGTTGCAGAAGTTCTGAAGTCCAAACCAGACAAGTTCACTTCAGAAGTACTGAAGACAAAACTACTCTTCAGTAGTTGTCCTTCATCAGCACTTAGCAGAAGATATTTCCCACCGCCTTTTTGCATCAGTAGTTTATTGTTTAATATTACTTTTAGCTTTATTTGTTTCTTTCAATGTTGCAACTTGTGCAACTTGTCACTGGAGTTTCTGTGCTTGCTTTTTAGGCAAGATACATGCATGTAATCGTCTATAAATAGGAGGCTTCAACCTTCTATTTTAGACATTGATTTTCAACAGAAAAATCCTTCAAACACTCTCATTGTTATATTCCATTTCTGTATTTATTGTGAATCTCTCTAAGTATCTAATTCTCATTTACAACTTAGATTCATAATAAATACTTTGTCATTTATTAGTTTCAAACATCAAGGGGGAGTTATAACTCTGCCTTTGTATAAAAAGTGTTGCTTTAACTTATTACATTCCGCTGTGCTTACAATCTGATTTACAAGGACTTGCTAAACACTTAAGTGTCAAGATAGCAAGTTCTTACTTAGCAAACAAGAGCAAACTGATCCAACAATTGGTATCAGAGCATTGGTTTATCTGATCACATATCAATCTAACAAATTGAGAATCAGACACAAAGCTCTTATTGATATTCAATAAAAAAATCAAAAGTTCACTTTTTATCAATATCCAT
Organism: Ambrosia trifida; assembly: GCA_028751855.1. Taxonomy (NCBI): domain Eukaryota; kingdom Viridiplantae; phylum Streptophyta; class Magnoliopsida; order Asterales; family Asteraceae; genus Ambrosia; species Ambrosia trifida. The sequence continues at coordinate 113,620,250 of CM054129.1, forward strand.
CACTTAAAAGAGTCATCAGACAAATCTATACTCTTTAAAAATGGATCCACATAATACTGGTTCTGCCACCAAACCTGCCATGCTTGTGAGAAATGAGTACAATATATGGCAAAAGAGAATGGCACATACCTTGTCACAAACCAACACAGGTTGTTGGAGATCTGTGATATATGGTCCACACAAACCAGTAAACATAAATCTTGAAACTAAAGAAGGGATTCCTAAGGATCCCAAAGACTATACAGATGAGGATTTCCTAAAACTTGAGCTAGATGCTAAGGCATTCTCTATGTTGGCAATGGCTCTCCCAAATGAAATATACTCTGGCCTTTTACATTGTGAAAGTGCCAAAGAACTTTGGGACTGTCTTAAAGAACAGTTTGGAGGAACTGAAGAGGTGATTGCCAACACCAGAGAAATTTTGGCTCAACAATATGAAACATTTGCTTATATTAATGGGGAAACTTTGACACAACAGTTTGAAAGATTCTCCTCATTAATCTCTGAGCTAAAGTTAAATGGTCAGACCTATACAACAGTATCTATGTTACATAGATTTTTAAGGTCTCTACCTGACAAATGGGAAACTTACTCCATTGTCTTAAGATCCTCACCAGATTTTAGCTCCCTCACTCTTACAAAACTCCATGGGAGATTACTTACTTTTGAAAGAGAAATCGATCAAAAGAAGAAATTACAAACTTCTGGTAAAACTGCTGATGACTACCTACCAGGTAGTACAGCACTTTTGGGACAAGATTCACCAACTTGTTCCTATGGATCTTATGACAATATTGACATAACCACTGGGATCTCATCAGAAAGATCTTTCCCAGGTTATGACAATGATGACCAAAGTCAAACTGCTGATAATCTATGTTTTATCATGGATGATTTGAAAAATTTTAGCAGTGATGACTTGGAAGAAATGGACATTTTACACCAACTGGCCATGCTAAGCATTAAAACTAACAAGTTTTATAAAAGGTCAGGAAGGAAATTTCCAGGATTGACCAGTAATACAAAAAATGGTTTTGACAAATCTAAACTGAGATGTCACAAGTGTCAGAAGTTGGGACACTTTGCTAGAGAATGTAGAAGCTCTAGCTTTAACCAATCACAATCTGGAAATAACTATAACCCCAATTATAATAGGAACAATGGAACTCAAGGGAGTGCTCATTTTGTACAGGCACAAGCTCCTCAACAGCAATATATGCCTCAAGTACAATATGTTCAAGTGCCTGCTCAACAGATGCAGAGCCAACAATCAATCCCTCCCTTTCCAGCTGCTCAACTTCCTCCACAGCCTCAACAACCCCCTCAACAAAGTCTCTTTACCTCGGGGTATGTTGACTGGAGCAGTCTCCCTTATGACACCACAGAGTGCAATCCTGATGCAGACAACAAAGTGTTTGACATCAACTGGGGAGAACCAGACAATGGCAGAAAGAACTTTGCCTTAATGGCATTTGAAGGCTGTACCTCAAAATCTGCATTGTCTCAGGTATCAAAAGAATCTTTGACAAAACTTTGTTCAAACTCTTGCAAAGAAACTTTTGCTCTCATAAGAGAGACAAACGTGCACCTACAAGGCAAAGCCAATGATTTAGAAAGAAAATACACACAGATAAAATGTGATTTAGAAAGAAAACTGTGTGCTAAAACAAAAGAGGTTTCTAAATTAACTGACTCTGCTATTGAAACCCAAGCACAAATCAAAATGATGCTAAATGACCTGGGAGATGTCAGACAAGAGCTTGCTGACACCAGGATCACTTGTGAAAAATGGGTGGAATCTTGTAGGGGGTATCAACTACTGCTAAACAAACAAAGTGCTTCAAATGTTAAGTTTGGCATAGGATACCATCATGTTGAAACACCAACAGATTTTTCTCCCAAAACTACTGAAGATGGGAGAAGAATTGTTTCAAATGAAACTTCTGAAGGGAAAGAATGCACATCTTTCCATGAAAACTTTCTAAACAGAAATCCTGGCATTTTTAAAGAAAGTACTTCAGAAGTATTTACAAAAACTGACAACAAGCCATCAGTAGTTTCATCTACTTCAGGAGTTGAGACCCTGAGAACTACTGATGAGCAAAATCTTTTCACAACTGTCAGAAATTTGCCTTCAGATCAAAAACAGAAGGCAAAAGAATGTGAAATTTGTGGCCTGTTCAACCACAAAACTGAATTTTGTAGATACAGAAAAGGAATTCAGTTCAATCAAAAATTTAAACAACAGGTTGTGGGAAATCAAATCAGAAATGATTATGAAAAAGTCTTTAAACCCAAGAAACAACAACCTGAAAACACCTTTTCTCAGAAAAAGATAAAATCTCAACCAAAATCTTTTTCTCAAAATTCCTTGTCAGTAGTTAGACCAGAATCATCAGCAGTTTCACAAACTGCTGAGATTCAAAATCTAAAGAACATGGTAGAACTACTGATGACCAAGGTTGATGGTGGTCCTAAAAAGGATACCACCATGGTTCTTAATGAAAAATCCATTGCCAAAAAGACATGGATTTCTCAACCTGGTCAAGAACAAACTGTAACTGTTCTCAAGAGCAAACCCAAAGCCAAACAGGCTTGGGTTTCCAAATCTAACTAATTTGCTTTTATGTGCAGAGAGTTTCCAGGGGCTTAAACAGCATATGGTATGTTGATAGTGGAGGCTCTATGCACATGACTGGATGCAGATACCTGATAAACAATTTTATCAGCCAAAGAGAAGGATCTGTGTCCTTTGGGAACAATGCTAAGGGATATGTGCTAGGACATGGCAATGTCTCCTCTGGCAAAATACAGTTTGACAAGGTCAATCTGGTGGAAAACCTTGAATACAACTTGCTGAGTGTGTCACAAATGTGTGATAAAGGATATTCTTCCTTTTTCACAAAGACAGCTTGCAAGATCATCTCACCAGAAGGCCAGAAGTTGATTGAGAAGATTATAGAAGATCATACTTTGCTGATTGCCAAAAGATGTGGCAATGTCTATGCAGTGGACATTGAGAAAGACAAAGTATTGAACAACACTGCCTGTTTCTTCTCAAGGGCATCAACTTCAGAAACAGATCTCTGGCACAGGAGACTTGGCCATGTGAACTTTAAAACCATAAATAAAGTCACAAAAATGGGCTTGGTCAGAGGTCTACCTTTGAAAGTATACCAGTGTCAAGAACACTGTGTATCCTGTTTAAAGGGAAAACAGCATAAGTCCTCCTATAAGTCTATTGAAGAATCAAAAACAACTGCATGTCTTCAACTACTCCATATGGACTTATTTGGACCTGTCAAGATTATGAGCCTTGGTAAAAAGAAGTACTGCTTAGTCATCATTGATGACTACTCAAGATTTACATGGGTATTCTTCTTATTTTCCAAGGATGAGGCTGCTGAAATCATCAAGTTCTTCATTCTACAAGTAGAGAAACAATATTCTCTATCTGTCAAAACCATTAGAAGTGACAATGGGACAGAGTTCAGGAACAAAACTCTGGATGAATTCTGTTTGTCTAAAGGGATTATTAGACAATACAGTGTTCCCAGAACTCCTGAACAAAATGGTGTAGTAGAAAGGAAGTACAGAACATTGATAGAAGGAGCAAGAACAATGTTAGCTGATTCTGGACTGCCATTGTACTTTTGGGCAGAAGCAGTTAACACAGCATGTTATGTTCAGAATAGAGTTCTTGTGGTCAAGAGACATTCCAAGACTGCCTATGAAGTTCTTCATGGCATGAAGCCCCTTATCTCCTTTTTCAGGGCTTTTGGGTGTCAATGTTTCATCTTGAACATCAAGGAATCTATCTCAAAGTTTGCTGCCAAAGTTGACTCAGGTTACTTTCTTGGTTACTCTTCAACTAGAAAAGCCTACAAGGTTTTTAATTCTCACACCAGGATAGTAGAAGAAACATTGAATGTCAAGTTCAATGAGTCAAAACACACTCTTATTCCAGCACATCCTGCTGAACTCTTTGACCTTGACAACTTTCACTTTGGACCTGAAAAGGCTGTTATTTCTTCCAAACCTACTTATTATGGTGATCAAAGGTTTGAAGATGAGGATCCTGCACCATGGACTCCTCAAACAGTCATTAAGTCAACTACAACACCATCAGAAGTTTTTCAAACTTCTGATCAAACAAATACTGAAGGCCAAACTCCAACATCTGCTTCAGCACCTGCAACTACTGAAGAAGCTGAAACTGCTGAACCAGATATTATAGACCTCAGTAGTTTGTTTGAAGAACAAGAGCCACCTACACCTGTCAGTGGTTTACAACAACTGATTGAACACAGAGATCATCCACTTGATCAAATCATGGGTGATATAGCTACAGGTGTTCTGACCAGAAACCAGCTCTCCAACTTTTGCCTATTCTCAGCCTTTATTTCACAGTTGGAACCAAAGAAGTACCAAGAAGCCCTCAAAGACAATAATTGGGTGCAAGCTATGCAGGATGAACTACTTCAGTTCAATAAGCAACAGGTCTGGGAAATCTGTCCCTTACCTCAAAACAAGCAACCAATTGGTACAAGATGGGTTTTCAGGAACAAACAAGATGAAGCTGGTATGATAATCAAGAACAAGGCAAGACTGGTAGTTCAAGGGTACTCTCAAGAAGAGGGAATTGACTATGATGAAACCTTTGCTCCAGTTGCAAGGCTTGAGGCCATCAGGTTATTTCTGGCCTATGCCATTTCCAACAAAATTAAAGTTTATCAAATGGATGTGAAAAGTGCATTTTTGTATGGAAAAATCAAAGAGGAGGTGTATGTCTGTCAGCCACCTGGGTTTGAGGATCCTTCTCATCCTAAGTGGGTGTACAGACTAGACAAAGCTCTTTATGGGCTCAAACAGGCTCCAAGAGCCTGGTATGATACACTCTCCACCTTTTTACTCAAAAATAACTTTACAAGAGGTGCCATTGATAAAACACTTTTCATTAAACATGTTGGAAATCATGTCTTACTTGTTCAAATTTATGTTGATGATATCATCTTTGGTTCAACAAACACAAAATTGTGTGATGATTTCAAGAAACTCATGCAATCAAAATTTGAGATGAGTACCATGGGAGAACTGCAGTACTTTCTAGGACTGCAGATCAAACAACAAACAAATGGAACTTTTATACATCAATCAAAATATGTTAAAGAATTATTGAACAAATTTTCTTTAAATGACTGTAAATCATGTTCCACTCCCATGACACCTATCACACAAGTTGAACCTGATGATCAAGGAAAACAGGTTGATCAAACCATGTACAGATGCATGATAGGTTCCCTTTTATACTTAACTGCTTCTAGACCAGATATTATGTTCTCAACATGTGTCTGTGCTAGATATCAATCAGCACCAAGGGAATCACACCTTATTGCAGTCAAAAGAATTTTTAGATATCTGAAAGGAACTCCAACACTGGGAATTTGGTATCCTGCTTCAAGCAATACCAAGTTATCAGCTTTTTCAGATAGTGACTATGCAGGGTGTAAGATGACAAGAAAGTCAACATCTGGTGGTTGTCAATTCCTGGGGAACTGTCTAGTGTCATGGCAATCAAAGAAGCAAACATCTGTTGCAACTTCAACTGCTGAAGCTGAATACATTGCAGCTGCAAGTTGTACATCACAGATACAATGGCTCCAATATCAACTTCTTGATTATGGAATCAAAGAGACCAAGACACCTTTGTTTGTAGACAGCAAATCTGCCATTAGCATCATTCAAAATCCGGTACAGTTCTCAAAAACTAAACATATTGAGATCAGGTACCATTTCATAAGAGATTGCTATGAAAAAGGCAAGATTGAGGTGAAGCATGTAGCAACAGCTAATCAGATAGCTGACATCTTCACTAAGCCCCTTGACACATCAACATTTCAGAAGTTAGTATCCATGCTTGGAATGCTAAATTTGTAAGTGTTTATTTTATTTTTTTTCTGCATATCAGTTAGAATCCAAGTTAACACTTGATTCTACCCAACTCTACATCAAACTTCTACATCAATCACTACTGTTATGCATCAAAATTTTATTTTTTCCTTTTTCCATCCTTGATTCCATCCTGTTTACCATGGTGGAATCAAAAAGAAAAATTTTCTTTTTCATTTTTCCATCCTTGATTCCATCCTGTTTACCTTGGTGGATTTCAAGTTAACCTTTTCCATCTTTTTTCTGGTTTCCACTTACAAATGTCAAAAGTCTGAAACAAAACTTCTGAAAAACAAAAACAGTTTGAGAGAAACTACTGATGAACAAAATTCATCAGTATGGGGATAACTTTCTGAAAAAGTGTGTAACTTCTGATAAAATAACCTTCAGAAGCTATGAATAAAGTATTTGTAAAAACATTTCTCATCAGATGTTAAAACTGCTGAAGAGAAAAATGGGAACTACTGATGAAGTAATCCTTCATCAGCAGTTTAAGTCAAAAGGGCAAATTTGACTTTTCCATCATTAGAGGTTTGACCTAATCAGTTTAAAAACTCTGATAAAGAGATTTTTAACCAAAGGCGGTTTTAAAACTTCTAATAAAGAAGATTCAAGCGGTTAAAACTTTTAATAAATACCTTTTCTACACACTTATCCTTTCAAACTCAAAAATATCCCTCCTTCTCTCTCAAAACTCTCTCAAAACCTATACCTGCAAATCCACTGTTCGATCAAACACCCAAACCACAATGGCTCTAGTTCTAAAACAGGGACACAATCAAAGAGCCTTTCTTGAAAAACAAGAAGGCTGGTCCCAATACGATGAGATCATTGATCTTGTCGTCAAATCCCAATACTTTACTGCTCTCACAATAAACCCACCAATTCACACTGAAACTCTGAATGAGTTCTGGGCAAATGCTGAGACGGTTACAATGGGTGGTGAGGTCATTTCCCTCAACTCAAAGATAAAAGGGAAACAACTGACCATCACACCGGCCACACTAGCAACAAGACTGGGTCTGGATGATGTAGCTGCCCCTGACCATGTTGCTAACAAAGATATTCATCTAACCATGACTGAGTGTGGTTATCAAGGTACTCTCTCCCATGCTACAATATTCAAAAAATATTTTGAACCAAAATACAAACTTTTGTTTCATTATATAATTATGTGTTTGAGTCCAAAAACAGGGTCATATGACCAGATGCCCTCCACTTTTCAACCAATATTTCATTCCATTGTGAATGAAACTAAATTCAGGGCATCAAAACTGTTTTTCCATGAGTTGGTGTTACATCACAATAATACCAAGAAAAAGTTTTTGTTGTACCCAAGGTTCATTATGCAATGCATAATAGGGGAACTGGGTAATGAGGTGCTTGTGGGAAAAATTTCAACTTTAAACCCTTTAACATCACAAGCATACTCAAGACTTAACAAACCGGCTGCCTGGCCAGAAGATGATCAGGGAGAACAACAACAAGTCCCCCTGAAGCCCACATCTTCCAAACTCACACCACCAAAAGCCAAAAAGCCCAAGCCTACAAAAACTGCACCCCACCAACCCAAAAGAAAAGCTGTTCAGGAGGTTGAGATGCCTGAACATGCTCTTGAGCATTCTGCTCTTCAAAATGTTGAGACTGAAACACCCTCTCAGTCTCATCCATCTCAAACCCCACCAAGAGCACCAATATCTGTTCAATTCAAAAGAAAAAGACTTAGAAAAACATATCAAACACACTCATCTTTTGAAACTGCTGAACAACAACCTATTGCCCAAACTACTGAACCATCCCCACAAATTTCTGAACAAGAGGCAATTGAAATTGCCAAACTTCTCTCTGGGCTAAAAGAGAATGTCCCATCTAATCATGTCAGTCCCCATCAACCACAACAAACAGGGGACATAACTACTACATCAGACATGGATGTGGACATTACTAGCCCTATCCCAAGAGATGAGGGTGGACCAGAGTCCTTAAGCCCAATTTTAGAGACTCTTGGGGCATCTGAGGCTGCTACTACTCAGTTACCACCCAGTGGTGGATCTGAGGACAGAAGTAACATAGCTAAGACCTCAGATGTGGCAACTACTGATGAAGGCTTAATGCCTGAAGTAGGAAATCCTCAGTACCAAGAAACAGAGGTTCATGAGAGAACTGAGTTGGGCTCAGCTCATGATTTAACTGAGACAGTCCTCACTGAGGGCAACATCAGGGATTCAGATGATTCCATTAGTTTGGATGATGTTTCACATACTCAAACTACTGAATTGACGGCAATTTCTGAAGGTCCTGCTGCAAAGGTATCCAGGCTCCAGAAGCCAGTCACCTCTGCACAGGTTAAAGCCCACTCAATCCCTAAAACCCCTAGAGTGGCATCCTCTGTACAACAAGAGGATCTCCCAAAAACACCCCCTTCACAGCAAATGCCTACCCAATTCCCTGGGCAAGCAAGCATAGACCTGAACCAGCTATGCAGCCCAGAGGGTCCCCTGTACCACATGATGAATACACTCATCAGAAATCACTTCCAAACATATACAGCTGACTTGGAGCTCTCCATCAAGAACCAATTTGGAGTGATTAAAACCAAGATGAACGATCTGTCCAACAAAATAGACTACAACAGCCAGCAGATTGCTCATCTTCAAGGACACTTCTCCCAACCCTCTGCTTCAAGGGTTAAAATTGATGAATCCAAAAAGGGGGAGAAGATCAGGGAACCTAAGGAGTCATTCCAAGCCAGGATAAAGGCACGAGTGGCACTCCTTGAGAGAGATCAGAAAGATCAGGCCAGGAAAGAAAAATTGGCCAAACAATTTAGTGTCTCAATTGAAGAAATTGAAGCTGCTGAGAAAGAAGATGAGACCCAAAGTTCTGAAGATTCCCTAAGGCATAATGAAGAAACTTCTGATGACCAAACTTCTGATGAAGAATCAGAAAGTACTGAAGACAATCCTTCAGTAGCTGACAAACCATCAGCAGTTGTCAGCACATCAGAAGTTAACACTTCCCAACCTCAAACAACTGAACCTTCCAGAACCACTGCTCCCATTCAACCAACATCTGATCCCATCAGGCCTACATCTGTTACAACAATGACTGTATTAAACCCTTCTCCTATCTCTCAATCAGCTGAACTATTAGAGAAGAGCTTAATTGCAGCCAACAAAAAGGCCAGAGAAGATCAGATTTGGAAATCTCTGGAAGAAAGGGATGATTTGGACTTAAGCCATGAAGAAAAACTTCAGGCTTATGCAGCTGAACTACAAAGGCAGGCTAGCCTTGATGAGATTGCTGAACAGGATAAAAGAAAACAACTGGTGTCTTATATTACCAAGAACAGCAAGACTAAAGCCTTTACACTCAAGGGACTCTCTATGCAAGAGCTGACAAGAAGAGCACAACTGCTTGCAGACAAAATGGCCACAAGCAAAGATGGAAAGGCCAAGAGAGCCCAGATAATAGAAGAGCTAGTAGCAGAAGGATATGGTTCAAAAGCCTCTGTATCCAGATGGAAAGAAGAAAGACTAATGGATACATATAGAAAATATTTGGCTGCCAAGGCTGCAAATCCTGAGAAGTTTCAAACTGCTGATCCTTCAAGATCAGTAGTTAGAACTTCTGGTGTATCTAGAAGATCTGCTGCTCAGAAGAAGAAGACAGAGGACAATGTCAAAACTGATTTCAAAATGGTACTACTTGAGGGAAGCTCAATAGTCCATTCAGATTTTGACATTGAGGAGAAACCTCTGTTAACACAGTTCAGGGATCCTTCCACTTTTGCTTATCAAATACAAAAGACTATCAAAGAGAAGATGCATACCAGAGTAGTGACTGAACACCATCTCCCAACTGTTCAGATGCCTGATATGCAACAACAACAAGGAAGAGAATCCCACCTGAGGCTATCTGAAACTGAAGACATCCAGCACTCAGGACCATCAACCCAAGGGACAAGTCTGGTTCCCTATTCTTCTGACTTTAACAAGTCAAAGATCCCTATGATCAGATGGTCACTTACTGATAACAACTCAGTACTGTTGACAAGAAGAGACTTCTCAAGCAGGGCTTACAAGAAGATCAGTGATCTGAAGAAACTGTCAACACAAGACCTGCTCACAATTCAACATCTGGAACCACAGAGAGGATCTCTATCTGATGGTCAGTACAACCAGCTCAAGAACACCATGTACAAAGAGATATGGAAGATTGTTCAAGACAGAAGAAACACATAAGGAATTAGTAAGGTTTTGGCTTCATCAATCCAGGGGGAGATTGTTAGGACAAAGAGGATTGGTGAAACCACTTTTGTAAACCTTAGTCTAATTCACTTCTGTCATTTTTGGCTATGTATAGAAGTACTGAAAAGAAGACAAGAAACTGCTGATTAGAAGATATGAAGAAGTGCTGAAGTTGCAGAAGTTCTGAAGTCCAAACCAGACAAGTTCACTTCAGAAGTACTGAAGACAAAACTACTCTTCAGTAGTTGTCCTTCATCAGCACTTAGCAGAAGATATTTCCCACCGCCTTTTTGCATCAGTAGTTTATTGTTTAATATTACTTTTAGCTTTATTTGTTTCTTTCAATGTTGCAACTTGTGCAACTTGTCACTGGAGTTTCTGTGCTTGCTTTTTAGGCAAGATACATGCATGTAATCGTCTATAAATAGGAGGCTTCAACCTTCTATTTTAGACATTGATTTTCAACAGAAAAATCCTTCAAACACTCTCATTGTTATATTCCATTTCTGTATTTATTGTGAATCTCTCTAAGTATCTAATTCTCATTTACAACTTAGATTCATAATAAATACTTTGTCATTTATTAGTTTCAAACATCAAGGGGGAGTTATAACTCTGCCTTTGTATAAAAAGTGTTGCTTTAACTTATTACATTCCGCTGTGCTTACAATCTGATTTACAAGGACTTGCTAAACACTTAAGTGTCAAGATAGCAAGTTCTTACTTAGCAAACAAGAGCAAACTGATCCAACACGGTCCTAGGTAGTCTTCCTTCTTACTACCTCTCAATTTTTCAAGCTCCTAAATGTATAATCAATAAGTTGGAAGGGATGCGCCGTGACTTCGTATGGGGTAAATCCGGGAATACTAATAAAGTGAGATGGATCCGTTGGAGTAAGATGATTAAACCAAGGAAGATTGGGGGTTCGGTATGAGCGGGATTCAAGACTTTAACATCGCCATGCTCACCAAATGGTGGTGGCGCTTTAAAAACAACCCCGAGCTACTTTGGGTTAAAGTGGTTTCCGCTATCCACTCCAATAATTCCAGCAGTAAATTGGTTCCGATTAAAAAGGGAATCGTGGGGGTTTGGAAAGACATTTTTAGTTTCGAGGAAAAACTTTTCAAACGGGGAATTGGGATTAGCGACTGCCTCAAAGTTAAGTTAGGGGAAGGGTCAAACAAAAGCTTTTGGAAGGACATTTGGTTGCTTAACTCGTCCCTGAAGGAGACTTTCCCGGATATTTATGGGTACGCTGCAGACAAGACGGTTTCGGTCGCCGACTGCTATACTAAACTTGGAGATCTAGTACATTGGGGATGGGAGTGGAAGGGGAAGGGTGGGTCTGTTCCAAATACGCTTCCAGTTCGCAAGTGGGAGCTGCTACACTTGCTGAACCAGTTTTCAATTGGGGTCGGAAAGGATGTTTGGACGTGGGGAAACAATTCTGGAATGGGTTTTTCGGTTAGCGGTCTGAGATGGGACATAGCCGCTCCTGAGGATTCGAGCCAGGCCGAGTTTGTTTTAAACTGGAACGTCTGGGCCCCGCCTAAATGTAACGTTTTGGTCTGGAGAGCCGGGCTTGGAAAGGTAGCGATCCGTGTTCAGCTTAGAAAGATTAGGATGCACATTGAAGATGTTAAGTGTGCGAGATGTGGAATTGAAGACGAAGACTCGGAGCACGTTTTTGTTAATTGTGTAACGGCTAAAAGCATCTGGTGGCAAGTCTTCGTTTGGATGAGAATTCCATATCCTAATGAGGTCAGCACTCTTAAAGGGTTGCTGGACACTTTGTTCGGCTGCCCAGGTTCAAAACGATGGAAATGAATTGTTTACACTATCGCGTGTGCCAAGGGCGAAGCATCCATGGGGCCAGGGGGTGCCCTGGCCCCCCTGTTTTTTGGCGCAGTGGTAGAAATTTGCGATTTTCGTAGGTAAATTGAGTCCGGGTTGAGTCCGGCCCCCGCCGATTTGATCTTCCGACCCCTACTGATCGGAAAAAATTGAGTCCGGCCCCCGCCGATGTAATCTTCAAGCTTCGCCACTGGCGTGTGCCACTATTTGGAGGATTTGGGGAGCAAGAAACATGAAGATTTTCGACGGCAAATTTATTTCGATTAATAATTCTACCCACCTAATCAAGGAAGACGCCTATCTTTGGTTATCTCACCGTTCGAAGGTTTCGGTCCCAAGTTGGGATAGATGGTTAGATTTTGACATTCAGGGGTGTCTGTAATTTTTCTTCTTCGTTTGTGGGGTCTTGTACGTTTTGTACTTTGGTGTTTTTTTAGCCTCTGTCTGGCTCTTTATATTTATATATAAAGCGAGTTGTCGTTCGAAAAAAAATAAAGAAAATGAAAGGAGATAAATATGCAATCTCAATAAAAATATCTTGGAAAGCAAATGGTCAATTCAAATTAATAGGGTCATGAAGATCATGGGCCCTCCATAATTTTGAAACCAAATAACACTTTCTAAGTTCGATGTTTTAGCGTTTAAAAGGGGTTAAGAGCATTTATATTCACGTTTGACATTCCATCTCCATCTTTATAAGATTGTGGGTTATGGTACGCGAGCAAGTGGGCACGACCATCTCCAAACCATTGCTCCGTCAATCGCTCGCGGGGGGTGTTATGGCTCGCTCCAGACCATCGCTCGTGTCCCACTAAAATCCAAGATAATCGCGTTGTGATCGTGGTCACTTGTGTTCGCGGTGTCTTACTCACGTTGGGCTTAGTGTGGGGCTGTCGGGTGTTCGTGAGCCACGTTGCTCGCAAATGGTTTACGCCGGGCTGTTTGCATGTCCACAATAGACAGCCTTTGTAATCCACCAATCAAACGTTGACACCTCAATCCCTCCGACCCCAACAACCTTTGCAACGATCAGTTATCATCTAAAGTGGAGGTGCTAGGGTTCCGACGACTGGTGGTGGCCGTCAATTCATCGGGGCTGGTGGTGGCCAGATCTGTAGAGAGAGAGAGAAATCTCTGTAGAGAGAGAGAACAAGAAGAGGTAAGTGAATGGTGGTGGTGGTGAAGGGTGTGTGAGAGATGATGAAGAAGAAGGGAAGAAGGTTGGTGGTGATGATGGGTTGACCTGTGATGTACATTCAGGTTTTTTTTTTTTTTTTTTTTTTTTAATGTGAGAGATGATGAAGAAGAAGGGAAGAAGGTTGGTGGCAGGGCTATACACGAGCCGAGTCTAGCCGAGCCAGGCTAAGCTCGAGCTCGAATTTAAACGAGCCAGCTCGGCTCAGCTCGTTTTTCTGGTAGAGTTGAAAAGCCGAGCTCGAGCTCAGCTCGTAAATATTCGAGTAGAGCTCGAGCCAGCTCGTTTATTTTTTATTATTTTTTTACATATATTTATAAAATAAATAAACAAAAAATCACAAATATACATGTATATTTTTTTATTTTTCTAATATTTTAAAGAATGGAAGGCATACTAAAAGTATTATATGTATAAAATTTGTGTTTTTTTATTAGTTTTCATATTTTATTGATTAATTAAACTTAAAATGGTAACACTTCAACCTCCTCTCACATATTTTTTTAATTTAAACATTTAAAAAATAAAATTAATACATATAAAAAAATCGAGCCAGCTAGCGAGCTCACGAGCCGAGACAGGTCTAGCTCGAGCTCGAGCTCGTTTACAATCGAGCCGAGCCGCGCTGGCTCGTTTTTTTCGAGCTTTGTTTTAGCCGAGCTTTTGTCCAACATTTTTCGAGCGAGTTTCAAGCGAGCCACGAGTTGCGAGCTTTTTGTACACCCCTAGTTGGTGGTGATGATGGGTTGACCTGTCATGTATATTCAATTTTTTTTTAATTAGCGCCCCGATTTTTTTCCCCGCTACACCCCAATTTAAATTTAAGCTCCATGTTGACTCAGCTGCCACGTAGACTAATCACAGAGGGGCCTTAAATCCCCACTCCCCACACCCACTAAATTATTGATTGAGTTAGTCAATGGAGAGAAAATTGGACAAGGACGACTAGCATACTTGTTTTTGGCCTCCAGTAATATACTCGCATCTCTCAAAAGGCAGGTGATAAGTTAGTACCTCTTCTGTGGGAATTTGAAATGAATCTTGCTGTCTTTTTTGTGTTCCTTATTCTCTCTTCCCTACCACTCATTAACTCTTCTACAGACAGAAACATTTCTATCCCTATCTGCCCAGAAAGTTTCAGTTGTCCTGATTTGCCCCCATTCAAGTACCCGTTTTATAACAATGTCAGAGACAGTCGATGTGGGTTGATCAAGATCAGCTGTACTTCCGAAGGTGCGGAAATTCAACTTGGAGAGAAATCATATGAAATTCTTGGCAACATTTATTCTCATAATAATTCTAGTCTTTTATATATCAAGAGAAGAACCTTTGCACAGCTTGTGAAAAATAAAAGCTGTGAGGCGCTTACGGATAATTTCACTCTTCCAAGTCCAAGCCCTCTTTTGTATTCAATTTCAATAGCTTCCTTCATCACTCTCTTCAAATGCACGAAAAATCTCACTTATTTTGAGCCACAAAGTTACAAGAGCTACAACCGATGCAAAGATCACGACTACTACTATAACTACGGGAATGGAACAGTTCCAAGTGACCTCCCGCATACATGTCAAGTAGTGCAGCTACCTGTGCAAACCACAAGTAGTTCAGGATTTGATGAAACCAACATATTTTCTCTTCTCTCGCCTGGCACCACCATTTTTTTTAATCTGTCACGTTCCTGTGGCCAGTGTAAGAAAAAGGACCGCCTGTGTGACACTGAAAATGGACATGATGTTCAGTGTTTTGACTACAAAAAGGGTATTTACAGCTTCTCTTTTCCTCTTCAGTCTTTCCGTCTAACATGGTTATAATGTTTTTTTATTGCCCTATAATATATGCTTTTGATGTTTGGTTGTTACAGAAAAACCAGGCCCAAAACAAAGCACAGATCTGATGATTAAGATTCTGGGTAATATGCCTCTCTGATTCTTGCATTATTATTTGATATTTCTGATTGTGCGAACATAAACACTATAAGGCCATGTGTAGTGGGGGCTTGATGGATTAAATTAAAATATATATATTTTTTTTAACGATCAACTAAAGTATTGCCGGGTACTCTGTACGCGGCCCCCAATGGCCGAAAGGGGCCCCAGACGGCCTCTAGTCCGTACGGACAGAGCCCTTCGGCCCACCCGTCTCCTGTTCCAGGGAAAACCCGGCCCACAAACCCGCCCGAAGGCACGACGGTAGTGAACCGGTAAAACCTGGAGGGATCAGGAGTCGAACCCATGACCACAAGGGTCAAGGGTCTCTCCATCATTTCCCAACCACCTACCCCACCACAAGGGTGGGGGTATCCATCACATGCCTCCCGTGGGAATCGAACCCAGCTCCCCCAAAGAGAGAACCGGGCTTAACGAGGCTTAATGTAAAGTAGATGTGTAATGAATGTGGGGCTTGATAATCATTGTTTTTTATTTAAATATACAAATTTAAATAAATTTATTATTTATTATTATTTTCTTTAAAACACACAAACACCACCATCTTTGCAGAGATAAAACACACACACACCAAACGTTCATATTTGCAGAGATGAATGCTTGCGATAGCCATCAAGCCCAAACCCATAAAGCCCTCATAGCGCTCGGGGGAGTGGTGTTTCCGGCGCTATGGGTTGCCATCGCGCCCCTCATCAAGCCCCATCACCCCACTACGCTTGATCTAACTAGGTATTGTCTGTGCCTTAAAGGTTCGCTTAAAATTTTGTGATCGTTGAATAAATTGTTATTATTTTTTTTTTTGTTTTTTTTTTTTATCATAAAAATCTTTCATTCCAAGACAAAGAAAATTACATTAAGATAGCGGGCAGGCGGGCAACAAGCTGCGCCGCCACCCCTTTCTGGATAGCAAATCCTAATCTACTAAAAACATAACCATGTCCACCCGGAGCCGAGACACTACTGTGAATAACCCGCTGGACCCTGGTCAGGAAACGGGTAGCCTCCGGTGCCAATGAGCCAAAGGTATCAAAAGCCAAAGGTATAAAAACGTGTTGGTTCTCCTCGCAGGCTTTAGCATGTTTTTCTACCTTCTTTGCCTCTGCTTTCCGGACCGCTTGCCCTGCAACAAAGCCACTATCCCTCAACCCAACTAGGGGAGATACACCCGTCAGGTCAACACAAGCATGCTTCCCCCCGGCCCACCCAAAGACAAGGAGATCTGCTGGTCGTAGGGTGGATCTCCCTTCTGCTGGATCCGAGAGGAAGTTTACAGGGGCCTCCTTCTTGGCTGAGATCCCAGCCCGTCTTAAAATGTCCCACAGAATGTCTCGAACCCAATCATGCCGATATTTAAAACCGGGGCAACTCCTTACAATGAACCGCGTGTTCCCCGTATTCATCCAGGCAGGCCTTACGGCACATCGGACAGATGTCATCCTCCTGATACATTGGGATCATCAGACGATATTTAAGAATGGCCCTGTATTCAATAGCGGACATGCTTTGGCCTAAACCTTCGATCGGGATAACAGTTAGGAAATCTTGGGCGTGGGGGGTTTGCAGGCATTCAATAACTGCCCTCTGACGGGGGGACAGACCAAAAACTTCACCCAGGTTCTGAGCGATTTTGCCATAAAGGGCATTCGCCAAAGTTTTCTGAGGCTTTGGGGGGGGGGGGGGGCGGTGTCCTTGTTAGAAAAACCGCCAATATCAAAACCTGGGAGATAGTCATTTAGCTTTTCGAGGGCCTGCACGTAGTCCAAGTCTGCGCCGAAAACCCCGCTATTTCGTAGGATGTGGTCTTGAAGGTTCCAGGACTGAGCTCGTGACGCCACAAACGCATACATGCCGACATCCTTCGCAGAGAGGAGCCCTAATCCTCCCACACGCATCGGCAAAGACGCCATCCGCCATTGTAGGTCACCAAAGAAAGGCCCCCCACATACCACTATGTCTTCAATGGCTTCCCGTAAACCCCTGTCAAAACATGATACTGCTTCATCCATCATGGAGGGTTGGCAGGTCCGTAACCCAAAAAGCAACTTAGCCACCCCCATACATGACCTGAGTAGGAGGAGTTCACTCTGGGGATCCCTAAGGCAGGGCAAGAGTTGCATGAGTTCAACAGCGCGCGATGCCCTCCGCCTTGCCAATCCGCGGATAAAATAAGGGTCACGGCTAACAGCCCCTCCGAGGAGCTTCACCCCTTTTTCTGGCCTACCAATCCCGATGGGAAAAAGCCCCTCCTGAAGTTTCACCCCATTACAAGACGGCCTAAAAACCTCTGTTTTCTTAATATTAAGCTGAAGCCCCAAGGATGGCCCCTCTAGCCGGATAATGTCTAAGGCCTTAGCAACTTCGGTGGCCTCACCAATAATCGTCCCATCGTCCAGGTACCACGCATGAAATGGGAGTTTACAAATTTCTTGTACCCGGAGAACCATAGGGTGTAAAGCAAGGGCGAAAAGGAGGGGACCTAAAGGGTCCCCCTGCTGAACCCCCGTGGTGGCCCCTATACAGTCATTACCAACATACAACCTAGCTGGCTGGGCATATAGGAACTGGACCCATGAATAGATAGACGGGCAACGTTGATGGACCTCTCGAAGAAGGGCAGTGCGGTCGATCATATTAAAGGCGTTCGAAAAATCTACCGTGAGCATAGCCAAGGACCCGTCCGCATGGAAGGAGCTTAAGAACCTGTTCGCGCTGTGAAGCACCGCCTCCGCCCCATTGGGTGTTCCCACCCCAAATTGAAAGTCCCCAAGGTACTTAGCCATTTCCTTCCCAACCTTCCTCATAGCCACTTTAGAAACTAATCTGCGCCAAATGGCCCCTACAGCAATGGGCCGAATCCCGTTATCAGGTTTCAATAAAGGGGTGAGGGGGGCCGAAGAAATAAATTCAGCTAGAACCCTTGGGCACAAACCCCCTAGCCAAAGGTTGACGACTTCAGTAATAGCTGAGAGCAACCCCGTGGAAGTCACTGACCCTTCTCCAGTAAGAGCGTCTAGCAAATGTTGGGCCCTCAAACCGTCCCTCCCACAAGAAGTCCCTTTAGGGAAAGACCGGAGACATCCAAGCACACAATCCATATCCACAATAAGGGCGGGCATGACGTCAGAGTTGGCGGGCAGGGACGGAGGAGGCATCACCGGATGTTTGTCAATAAGGGCGTTCATGGTAGATTCCCCAAAAGGAGCAACCCCACTGGAACACAACACCTTGACAGCAGCTGTGAAGTGACCATCCCTAACTTTTCTTAGGCATTGTTTGACATTGGGGCTCTCTTCAGAAGACTTAGTCCCCCTTACACCCTGGGTAAAGAAAACACCCTCCCCCGCACTATCAAAAAGGGAAGAAACCAAATCTGAAAACCCAGAACCGTCTTTCCACAAGGAAAGCGCTTGCAGGATGCTACTACATTGCAAGGATTTCCTATTCCCAGACCTCCGCTCCTGCCTAGTGGACGGTTTGACCACCCGCAGAGTACACCTCGGCAATAAAAGCAATTTGACCCAACTTTCTACAGACCCTGGAGAGGCCACCACCTTTCGTAAGGCACCTGTCAAAACTTGGGCGAACGCCAATCGACAGCTTGGCGGAATGCTTTTGACAGTTTGAATGGGCATAGAGAAAACCTTTTCAAGGAGGGATAAGTCCCCGACAACCCCTCCTGAAGGACCTGGTTCCATATCAGTAGCCGCACGCCGAGGTTTCTGAATCCCCACAATGAAATCTTCCACATCCCCTGTATTCACAGAAAAGGAGAAGACATCATCAACGCCGTGGTTACACCTTTTGCTAAGAGCATGCATCACCATGCACCTCCCACATAGCCATTTGGCCCCATCTTGAAGGGCGCCCCCAACATCCATAAACAGGTCCAAATCTTGAGACATGGCATCTCGCAATGACGCCTTCCGATTTTCTGTCTTGAAATGCAGACTCTGCATGTGCTCGAGAAGGCGGAAAAACCCCGAAAACCCCGGTTTACCATCTTTACACTCATGGAAATGCTTGAAGGGGCATGATCTAAGCCCACTGCTTGAGCCAGGGCCCGAACCTCCTGGCTTACCAATCCGATCCCTTTTTTTAGGAGCCATAAACACATCCAAAGCAACCCAGATAAAAAGCATGAAAAACCTAAAGGACCCCTACTCGAGGCGAGGTGGGGCAATAAACCGATGAAAACAAGGACTTAAAAACTTCAGGTAGACAACGGGAGAGCAGAGGGGGAGCAACCAACAATTGCTCACCTCCTACCCGTTAACCGCAACACCCTTTTTAAACCATCATACTATATTATTATTATTATTATTATTATTATTATTATTATTATTATTATTATTATTATTATTATTATTATTATTATTATAATTATTATTATTATTATTATTATTATTATAATTATTATTATTATTATTATAATTATTATTATTATTATAATATAGTTATTAATAGAAATGGTAGCTAAATATCATCTCAAATCAAGTGAATAACTTAAAACTTAAAACAGAGAGGGGGCGAGTAGCATCAAAGGGGCGATTAGGATATACACATAGATAGGGGCGATTAGGATTAGAAAAAAAAGGAGGGCGATTACGATTAGAAAAACGTGGAGGGCGATTGGGGGTTTTCAAAAAGGTGACCGTTACACGATGAGGGTGACGCAGGTGTAGGCGTTGGTGAAGTAGGTGGTGTGGCTAGGTCGGGTCTGGGTCTGGTTCAATCGGGTCGAGATCTGGTTCAGCCGAGTGGTGGTGGTTCAGACAGGTGTGGGTTCGGTTTAGCCGGGTGGTTCGGGCTGATCTGAGTTAGCCGAATGGTGGTGGTTCAGTATGGTAATGGTCTAATCGGATGTAGAGGTTAAGTCCGGTGGTGGTTCAGTTTGAATCAAGGGTTTCGTTTACCGGCCGGCAGACTGGGGTAGACGATGACTTGACGGACTGGGGTAGAAGGTTGGAATTACTGAAGGTGTGGTTCAGTCCGGTGGTGGTTCAGCATATTATTATTATTATTATTATTATTATTATTATTATTATTATTATTATTATTATTATTATTATTATTCAGTAAGCAACAGTAAATGAATAATAATAATAATCGATCTGAATGATAAAGGAAAACATAAACATCGGAAAGCAAAAGAGATGATCATGATGATGAATTGATGATGATGTTATTATACATTAAAAAAATACATATGATCAATACTATTAAAAAAAATTCATATAATTGGTTGATCAGTTCAGTTTTGGCAGCTATGAAAATATTGTTAACCATTACAAACAAGGAACACAACATACTAACACAGACACCTGTAAAACACTATAACGTATAATTACTTTTTTTATCGACCAACGAAAGCCCAGTCACCCAAGTAAACCTAATGACAAAAGGCCACCCACGCCCGCGAACGCAGATAGCGCTGGTGACCCAGCCCGCGAACGCAGACAACGCTGGAAAAACTCTAGCTCAATCAAAAAAAAAATGCTCTATGTGAGACTCTAACTCATAACATCCACATTGAAAGGTTATGGGACTACCAGGTGATTGGCACTATAACGTATCTATAATCTATAACTATATATAAAAGAATTGAACTTTGATGATGTGGCATTCAATGGGGCAACCTCCCACCCCTTAAATGTGTCATGTGGCATCATGTGATGCATTCTTTTTAAAAAATTTTATTTTTTTAAATAATATTAAATCACATAAAACCCAACCTATCATCATATATAATTCCCAATTTTCTCACCCCAAACCCTAAAAATCTTCAAACTTTTTCGTTATAACAGGATCAAAGAAATATGGATTCTGCCAACAACTAAATCCAAGTTGGAAGTCCATAACTATTTAGTGTTTTGACTTTTGTAGGCTTTGAAGAACGTGACGATTTAGATGATTCTTGCATTTATATTTGAAATTCATGAATCTTATTCTACTTATTATTATTGTTTAGATAGATAGACAGATACCTATGATGATCTGTTTCGATTCCTTCTGCATATTAATGATCATCCTTCTAGCCTCTCTTGCTTCCAGGTTATTAGGGTTTTATCTTCACAAATCCAGATTATAAATGTCTATTAGTTGTCATGTAGTATTATTTAGGGCTATCTATCTAATTTAAGCTACTACATCTCTCCCAATTATATTATAGTTATAGATTATATTTGACGACAGGGGCGAAGCTTGGTTCGTCAATCGGCGGGGGCCGAACTCAATTTTTTTCGATCGTTAGTGCAAATTGGCGGGGCCGAATTCAACCCGGACTAAATTTACCTACGAAAATCGCGAATTTCCACTAATGCGCCAAAAAACAGGGGGGGCCAGGGCCACCCCTGGCCCTCATAATCCTTCGTCCCTGTTTGACGATGATGATGATTTGAGACGTAAGTTTTTTTTTTTTTTTTTTAACGCAATAACTATTTTCATACCAAGACAAAACAAGTTACATTTAGATGGTGGGTAAGCGGGCAACAAGCTGCGCCGCTATCCCCTTTTGAATCGCAAAACCTATCCTACTAAACACAAACCCTTGGTTCTTAGGGCTCTGTGAGTCACTGTGGACCACCTTCTGCACGTAAGTTGTTTGTTTCAGACCATTGGCGGCGACTGAGTTGACACAAGCAATAGTGAAACAAGATGGGATCTCTGGTAATCATACCAGCTCATAAGGAGCATCATTCTTCAATCAGGTTTCACCATCCATACACAAGCTACACTTCACCTTCATCAACATACTGTCAGTGCATTCTATGCTGACCACTCGACCAAGAGCTTCTTTCCAAGCCTGCTTAAACATGGTATATTTTGTAAAATAAATTTATGTTTGATGAATCAAACACTTAGCATTAAACCGTGCTTTAACAGGTACAACCATATAGGGACTCTCATATTACGAAAAAGGCTTTCTGTATATGATGTAAGTAAGATGTTTCCTTTTGTTTTGAAAGAGATTTTGATGAATCAAACACTTAGCATTAAACCGTGCTTTAACAGGTACAACCATATAGGGACTCTCATATTACGAAAAAGGCTTTCTATATATGATGTAAGTAAGATGTTTCCTTTTGTTTTGAAAGAGATTAAAATTACTCATGTATGACTATTCTGGCAACACATGTGAGAAACTTAATTTAAGTTGTGACTAGACCGGCTTTACGCACGGATTTTCGTCATGTTGGTTTTTTTTAGTAGGCGTTCCACGGGAGGCACTTCAGGTATGGTTGATTTCTTCATGTGACATTCTAATACCCCTTTTTTATTTTTATTTTTTTAGGTATTATGTTGTGGCACAGTCATTCTATTATGCTGAATTGTTGATATAGGTCGCACACATCCACTATGAAAATGGTTGGAAAGTTGGCGTGGCTTCTATGACTCCTATCATAATCATAGACGGGGTTGTCTGTGGTCATTGGTTAGTCTTTTAAATTGCCCTCTGATTTATAATTACATTTCATCATGCAGGATAACATTGTTATCAGAAACCGTAACAAGTTATTTTTGGACATCGGTCAACTAATTTGATTGTATGCCATGTTGATTTGCATATTTATGTCTTTATCTGCCTTCATTGAGAGTGGTATGTTATTGGTATATTAATTTTATGGGTTCTATGGTGACGTTTACTTGCTTTTCTATTTTGTGCTACTATAAATGTCTAGATATCAAGGTTGCTTTAACACAATTTTTTGGATGCTTTGTGGTGTAATTGAGGTGGTTTTGTCAGTGTATGATGCGCATAGATAATAATATATACATGGGTGTAAGAATTGGTTTATGTTTGATAGGCTAAATTTATAACAGTGATTAAAAATGTAGTATTGGCAGTCATCATGTGGTGCTAGAGTGGTCCTCGGTGCATAGTATTGACTTAGTGTGGGTGATTTACTGAATGTGGTGTTCGAATGTTCTTCAAGCAACTAAAGCAAAATATAATTTATAGCTCTCCCAGTAGGTAACCTACTTTGATCTTTAACTGGATTATTTGATTTGATCTAATCTAATGATATGTGGGATGGTTGGCGTTGGCTAAGGACTAGGTGATTATTTGTTTAATTTGATACTTTTGTTTTATTTTTTTAGTTTCTGATTCACTAATTTTGATTTTAATGTTATTAAAATTTGTTTGACCAGGCCCTCGATTTGAAATTGGAAGCTATAAGTGGTGAATCGAAGGTTCAGTCTCCTTGCAATGGTGGTTTCCCTACTTCTCACTATGGTAAATATTATTAATATTTGTTAATAATAATAATTACTTACAGTTTTATGTTTTTATTTTTTAAGCTTATGTAAAGTTTGTATAAATTATAGATATTTTGCTAATTTAGTTAAAGCTGTGGTGGTAAGGTGGGTTTGCAATATGCGTTGAGTTATGCCCGTGGCGATTATGATAGCGCGGCTAAGTTGCCCAAATAGTTATTTTCGTATGAAAGTTTGTATTAAGTAGCCGACGACGTAGAAATGTCCATCAATTTTGCTAATTGAAATGATACAGTTTGATGTGTCTGTACAATATTTGGTGTCTTTTATTTGTTTACTAAGTTGTTGTAGTGCTTTATATAGTGTAGACCTTTTTTCTTGACGTAGGAACTGTACTTGAACTTTGCATTATATGTAAGGGTAGATAAAATTATTAAGTCGTCAACTGTTTGTTTGTTAGTAATTACTTTTAGGTTTGAGAGTACTGAGTTTATTGCATCTGAATTTGAAACATTTTATGCTATTTTAGTCTCTTTCTTGGCATGTGTGAAGTGGGTTAGGCTAATAAGCTATTAGTAGTTTTCAGGTTCTGTCTTCTGTGTCGTATATGCAGTTTCCTTACCAGTGGTTGTGAGACTTGGTACAGAGATTCGATAAGTTTTTAAATGGTTACAACTTCCAACTTAAGTGATTGTTTAGTTGATTAGGTTAGGAATTATAGGAGTCATTAGAATGTGAGAGATTAGAGAGATGTGATGAGTTTTTAAATAGTTGTAGCTTACTTAAGTGATTGTTTAGATGATTGATTGAGAGATTTTGTGGTTAGTTAACTTGAGCCATTTGCAATAGGTTTATCATGTCATATTAGATTTTTCAACACCGGGACGCTCCCGGGGTAATAAGCTAGTGATTACTATATATACATTTACAAACCTGTGAACAGTGACCATTCCATTTAAGTTTTTCCACCTAATTATAAATAATAATATTTGATTGAATGAGATGTTTCTGCGTTGTCGCTTTTCTTTTTATCCAGAATTTTGTAATAACTATAAATATTTTGTAATATAAATATTTTCTAATAACTGTAATAAAACATGAAAGTGGGCGGCCATACCTAGGCTCGAGAGCGTCCCGGGTTGATATCTAAGTAAAATGAATAAAATTAGAAGTATATAAACTATAAAAATGACATCTATGTATCAACTTACATTAGATACTTTTAAAAAAATATATACCAAAAGATCAATTTCACCTTACAACATCAACACCTAAAACTGAATATTAAGATCCCAAGCACTTTAAGGGGACAAAGATTGTTTAGCACCAATACATTCAGTCAAAGGTCTTTAACTGCATACAATAAAATTTGAGTTATTTCAGAATATGGTAGAAAAAGAAAACATAGCAATTATCTGTTGGAGAGCGTCCCGGGTTGAAATATCTAATATGACATAATAAAATATCTAATATGGCAACATAATTAATGACTTGCCAATATATGATTAATGAATATTATTATTATTATTATTATTATTATTATTATTATTATTATTTTAAACAAATCTCTGCCATAAGTTATCATATTCTAATATAAAAAAAGGGTAATTGGGTCAGGTATCACCTAATCCCAGGCCCGACCCAAACCCATAATTTTTTTTTTTAAACTAATATATCCCGGGAGCGTCCTGGGTTGAGAAATCTAATTTGAAATATCAATTTTACACCTGAAATAAACTGATGCGTTTTACAGTTAGATGTAGGAAAGCTTCGGGTAGCACTTAACCTAAAACAATTAACAATGTATCTTCAATGTTAGTGCATAACCTTAAACACTGTATAACTCTAATATTAAAACCTAACCTAAAACAATGTACAACTCCAATGCTAACACATGTTGTAAATAAAAATCATATTTACTGGTTTGAACATAACTAATGACTTGCATATACATGATTAATGAATAACCTGAACACTTTGTGTTTTTTTCCTGTATGAACAAAACCACACAAAAAAAATAGTCGTTTTTTTCTCCGTTTTTTATATAGCACTATGGTACCCGTTGGAAAGATAATAAAACGCTCGTTAATTTGGTGTAATTTTTTTCTTTAAAAAATCTCGTATATAAAAGATATTAACGTTTAAAAGTTATGGGAGAAAACATTAGAGATAAAAATCTAATTTTGTTTTTAAATTTTAAATTATTATTTTCCTAAAATAAAGTCCTTGCCACATGGGATGACACATGGCACACTCAATGAAGAGAATACCCTCTTTAAATGCCATGTCATTAAAATGGCTTTGGTTTATTACACGTATAGATAGATAGATATATATACACACCATGTAATACACACACCATGTAATGAAAAAAAATTCCAATATATTAAAATTTCCCAATATATATACACACCAGGTAATTCTATTAAAGTGAAAATAAATATACAAAAAAAGTTAAAACAAACACATGTTTAAATGACAAATTGATGTATCTCTAGTGTCATAGTATTCCCTTAAAATCAAATGGGTACAAACAAAAGGCAATGAAAGAAGCATTCATAAAAAAATATAACTCGTTTTGAAATGATATAACTGGAATGGTTTTTCCTTGTATACCAGGGAGGAAAAGTTGTCACGGGTGGTTCTTGTTTTGGGTAATCTATCATAAACACATTTTTTTTTATTTCACTTTCAAGAATGAATTTATTGATGGAGCTAAGGCTATTGATGGTTGCAGTTCTTGGTGTAGGCTCTGTAACAACATTAATCGTCATAATGATATGGCTGAAAAGGAAAAATGGATGGAGAAAAAAGGCCAAGTACAATGTCAAAGTTGAAATGTTTCTGAAGAATCATGAATTCTTAGCTCCAAAAAGGTTCTCTTATGCACAAGTTGAGAAGATGACAAACTCCTTTAAGTTCAAAGTTGGCCAAGGTGGTTTTGGTACTGTGTATAAAGGAGAGTTAGGGAGTCAAAACCTAGTAGCAGTGAAGGTTTTAAGTGAAGCTAAAGGTGACGGGGAAGATTTCATTAATGAAGTTGCAAGTGTTGGTAGGACTTCTCATGTTAATATTGTAAGTCTTATTGGATTTTGTTTCGATGGTCCTAAAAGAGCTTTGATCTATGAGTTCATGCCTAATGGTTCTCTGGAGAGGTTCATATACAGTCGTGGTTCTTCGAATGGTAACCATCTTGGGTGGGAAAAGTTGCACCAAATTGCAATTGGGATTGCTCGAGGTCTTGAATACTTGTATAGGGGTTGCAGCACACGCATATTGCATTTTGACATAAAGCCACATAATATCCTACTGGATGATGATTTTTGTCCTAAGATATCTGACTTTGGGTTGGCTAAGTTATTTCGTGAAAAAGAAAGCAAGATATCTTTGTCCCATATAAGAGGAACGCCCGGTTACATTGCTCCTGAACTATTTTCTAGGAATTTTGGAGAGGTTTCCCATAAATCAGATGTTTATAGTTATGGAATGATGATTCTAGAAATGGTTGGAGGGAGAAAAAACATCGAGACTGGAGTTGATCATACAAGTGAGATATACTTTCCTCACTGGATATATAAGAAGGTTGAATTGCCTGAAGAACAACTTGGATTGCACGGGATTGTTTGCGATGAAGAAAATATGATTGCAAGGAAGATGATTATTGTGGGCTTATGGTGCATACAAACTAATCCCTTGAGCCGACCAACAATCACCATGGTGTTGGAAATGTTAGAAGGGGACTTAGCATCACTAGAAATCCCTCCAAAACCTTATCTGTCTTCTCCACCAAGATGCGTCGGTTCCTCGTCCACAAATTCATTGCTTCCTTATTGTTCTTCTAATGATTACTAATGGGAAGCGATGAAGTGTGCATGTACAAGCTAATACATCAATTCTTGTAACTAGTAAAACTTTTGATTACTAAATGTGAATCGAAAAATTTTAGTTGGTACTTTTTAATAGAATATATGTTATTGTTCAAATAACTATAATGATGATGATTGGCACTACATATAAATAGTGGTTTGTCTGGTTTTTTTTTTTTTTTTTTTTTTTTTATAATCTTCGAATAATGTTTCCACATGAATGAATGGTTGGCTATCTCGTACTAAGGTACTAGGTAACAAGGTTTTTTTTTAATAAACCAGCATATCATTTTACTAGTTTATACCCCGAGAGCGTTTCGGGGTTGAAAAATCTAATATGATGTGACACCCGTCAAAATTCCAGGTCAAGATCCATACATACCCTACTTAACTGTGTCATTTCTCACACCCTCAAATTTCACGTGCGGGGTTTTACCGCGAGGCGTGTGACACACCAGGATCTCAGTCAACGATCACAATAAACATACAACAAACATGCATTCATATATATTTTTGAAACCAAAATATCATGCTTTGAGCCGTAAACCAGCAGCGGAAGCATTTCTTGTTTACAACCAAAAGACATATCATTGTTTACAAAACATTGTTTAATATGCTTCAAAATATTAGACGTTGTGCATGACTTCGTGCGCCTAGCCCATTGACTGCTACCTTAGCGACCTAAGAAAACATGCCAAAAATGTCAACATATAATGCTGGTGAGTTCACAGGTTTTCTTTTATAAAAGCGTTGTTATAAGTTCGGTAAGATCATATCCGTTACTACTATGTTATGAGAACGTTAGCTAGACGTTAAGTGTTGCTACTACTGCGGTTGGGAATCCATTACTAAACCAGTATAAGTGTTGAAGCCAGCCCAGACGGACGGGATTACCGATGCCTCGGTAACCCCCAAAGTATTAGAGACAATATGCACCCGCCCGGCTCCCAGCCGTCGGGTGGGGTTTGTAAGGCCCAATAGATCTATCCACATTTCCCCCGTTGTGCATCCCCGCACATTCATGGTTTCCCCCTGGGACTTTCCATAAAAGCCGCATAGTACATGAAGTAACCATAGTAACATGATCTTTAATGAGTAATTTAAGTAAGTAGCATGTTTCTCCCCCGAAAGCAAAACGGTAAAAGTGGGGCTGTGACACTCACCTCGGATGCGTTACTTGAAAATAGTTAAGTAATTATGCTATGATAGCCCCAAATAGCGGCGACCTATCATAAGATGTGTATAAGTATCCGGACTAATAACCCGCAGGTTAACTAGTCCCCGAATGTCCAGACCATAACCATAAACGTTTGAAAACACCTTTGACTGTTAAACCGACCGTACCAGACAAGACCCGACATCCCATTGGTGACCCGACATCCCACGTGTTAGGTAAGTACAAGACATCATGCAACATATGCAATTAAACACTTAATACGCGCAAGAGTTCACCTAGTCTAGCATAATGTCCAATTAACGCATAAACAGGTCCGAACACGTGTTACTAAGTCATTGGGTGTATCCCGGGGTTCCTATCATGTTCCTAGGTGTCAAATCATGTTCCGGGATGTCGAAATGCGTTTACGACAGCAGTACACGCGATTAGGAAACTTACATGCGATTAGGAAAAGTCAACTAGTGAATAGGTGAGTTAAATAGGCGAGTAGGGGCCTATTCGCCTTATGTATCAGGCGAGTAGGCTGTACTCGCCTGATACATCAGGCGAGTAGGCTGTACTCGCCTGATACATCAGGCGAGTAGAGCCCTATTCGCCCCAAGCATGGCTGTTGCGCGTTTTCGCGCGTTAAACCCTCCAAATCAGATCCGAAACATGTAAAAACACCCAATATCAAAACTAAACTATTAGCCAACCCTTTCCAAGCAAAAACCCCCCAATTTATCTCTGTTCTAACGGGCTCGGTACGATTATTTCCAAAAATGGCAAAATACTAGGTTTCATTAACTATGAAATCTTTCCTTAAGTAGTAAAGATCAGATTACACCTCCTACAACTTGCAATTCATCATCCCTATGTTATAGCATCATTCTAGCATGATTTCTAACCATAAACAAGCAATGAATCATATCATAACATCCTAATTCTTCAAGAATCACCCAAATGGGTCAAAATGCATACTTTCATCTAAACACTATAACAAGAGCTTAAACTCATAGATAATCATCCTAACAACACCTACACATCAGAAGTACACCAAATTCATGGAAACATTCATGTTATAATCACCAAAAATCATCATATGCATCAATACTTCACATATAGCAAGTATTATGGTGTAGACTTGTTTTAGAACTCATTTCCAAGGTTTTTAAAGACTCATTCTTATCAAAATAAGGTCTGGACTTTTGGGGAACCAAAACAATAACATTACAAAGGTGTAGGATGAAGAACACACCTTGGATTTTATCAAAGAAAGGTGTATAAGCTTGGAGATGGTGGGTTTTGAGGCAAAACAAGTTCCAGAGGTGTTTCAAGGTGTGTGGGAGGCTTAGGATCAGTTAGGGTTGCACAAATGGTGTTTGGGGAGTCAAGGGTTGTATTTATAGGTGTTTTGACTCGTGCACATCAGTACAGGAGAGTAGGAGACTAGTTCATGCGAGTAGGGCTCCTAATCGCCTCTATACTGGCGATTAGGGCCCTAATCGCCTCCAGCAATCCCCTAATCGCCTATACAGGTGGCGATTAGGAGCTCCCCAGGCTTCTAATCGCCTGTATTGTTCCAGAACAGGTTTTTGGCGCGTTAAACACTATTTTAACACATATAAACACGTATTCACATACCGACAAGTCACATAATGATTACAAACACATAATGCACGATAACTAACACGTTTACATCCGTTCACCAATTCCCGGGACTCAAGACTTGCGTATGTGCGTTAAACCCGGTGATTCCACGAATCACCAATCCTTGTACACATGGTTATGGACCGACTCCCGATGATCCCGCAGATCATCGTAACGACTCCCGATGATTCCCAGAATCATCGTACCGACTCGACTGACCCCGTTAAGTACGTAATATGCATGACTCGCTAAGGTAGACTTACTAGTTTAGTCAATGTTACTAACCTGAGTTTGCCGGGTGTCACAATTTCATGTGCATATTAAACATCTTTAACAATAACTATGTTGCCCCAAGTCTAGCAGAGCCTAGATTATTTCAGAAACTCAATACGTTATCCATTTACACATACAACACCCGACCTATCCAAGACAATTGGCATTGAACAATCAAGCTAATCACACGCTCAACAGAGAGCAACCGAATATCCAATTACTACGTACGGACAAAACTACATTACACGTGCAATATCTAAGGGGGAAATTGATTCGATTCCACTCAAACCCGAACAATCCAAGAGGCATGTTATGGATACGTGACACATTTAAATCATAGAACAACATCATATATCCAATCAAGACACAAACACATGTAAACATGGGTAAAATTATCAAACAACACATGTTTATGAATGACTAACATATGGTATTAATAACATGTTAATATTATCTTTGTGACAACACATGTTATTAACACTCAAAAATCCATTCCTATACATTAGATAACAAATAATTTTCAAAAACATATCATATACACATATGTCTATCTAATCAAGACAAAAACTAAGCTATTTAACCTGTATTTATATATATATATATATATATATATATATATATATATAGGATTTGGATCATTTGAGAACCACCATTTAGGGAGATAACCAAGGAACCAGTGTGAACAGGTGGCATTTTTGTAAATATGAAGGGTGTCTACAAAAACCCCTCCATCAAAAAATAAAAAAAATAAAAAATAAATTATATAACCTAAATAAATAAAAAAATAAAAAAAGTAAAAACACCAAAATGATTATTTTGCATTAATAATTTGAAAAAAAAAATAAAAAAATAAAAAAATGTCTGTTATGACATCATATGACGTCATCCCTAATGCACATGTGCATTTCGCTGTTATATATACAGAAATACACCATATGCACATGTGCATTTCACTATTAAATCACAATTTTGATTGAATTGTCAATTACCGTACTTAAATGATTATTAAATGGACGCGATACAGATATATAAGGGGTCACAAATTCTATTCAATGATCATTAAATGGACGCAAATTTATATAAAATACACTTGAACTCGTCAAGTGTTTAGTCATGAATATTATAACATAAATTGAAAATAAAACACGTGTAGGACAACAAATATGAATATATTTAAAACACCTTTATATAAGACCTATAAAATAAGAAACGTTTACTGCATGCACATGTGCATTTCACTAATATAGTTAGATTTTTTTAGTGGTTTAACTTTCGGGCATACATATATGCATACATCATCCTTCAAATAACAAAGTTTTTATACCAATTTGTTTTTATCATACAACTACATATAGTCTCTACCAAACGTATTAACTCAATAAAACAAGTGATAACAAAAAAAAATTATCCATATTACAAACCAACTATGTTATCCAGCTACATACAAAATTCTAATTATCTCATAACCTCACGCTCACCAACATAACAAAATGTTAAACCAAACATACATTACACAAAATGTTATACAAACTTCTTTGTTTGTTTGACAATTTCCTTATCCCCAACCAAAATTGATGTGGTGTAATGCATGTTTGTTTCAAACGCCAATTTGCTTTTTTCATAACCTTCTTTTGAGGTGATTTCATTACCACCGTTTTAACACGCTTTGATGTTTTTTCTTTATTGTACTTGCATCTGCACACACATTTGTCATAAAACACAATATATCACGTTCATCCATAATTATGCACATGTGCATAATCAACAATATATGTTAAATATTGCGCAAATCAACATACCATCATTTTTCGTCGTTTCAATATGTTTCCGCTTGTTTGACCTCGTTTAAACCTTCCTTTTTAATTCCAAATCTGCACATAGAATATTTTGTGTGAGTAAACATCAAACATTTAATATTTCAAAAGATAACACTACACATATGCACTTGTGCATTTCTATATAAATGTACATAATACATAATAACAACCTGATTCAACTTCTTGATAAACATCCATTACATTATCAGCTTTCGATTCTGGGAGATCAAATGGAGTTCGATTAGTTTCTTCTATACAATAATTAAAGAACATAACTAATAAACGAAATAAAGTAACTACCAAGTACATCCGGACTAAACAAATAATACCAACCTGATTCAAATTTCTGATCAACAATCGTGTCACTATCTTCAATTGCATCCGGTAACCTTTCTGTTCCTTTATCCCTTGATTGTAATACAAATGTTACTTTCTTTGATTTTTCCCCATCTATTAGCTACAATCAATAAAAAAAACACATAAGAAAACCAATATTTTGACTTGAATGCACATGTGCAACACCATTACTTTGTTAATTACAACAAAACACATGCAATTGTGCATTATTGTTACTAACTTACTTATACCAATATATGCTATAACAATAATTTAAACATTATAAACTACGTTTTGCACATGTACATTAACAATCTTAATGCACATGTTTCGACATTCAATTAACACTTAACCTATTTTGACCCTCAACACATAAGCTAACAGACCCTTTTCTCACCAAAACCCATCAACAACTATTAGCGTATAGGACTAGCCCGACGCAACCTGTTTCGACATTCAACTAACACTTAACCTATTTTGACCCTCAACCCATTTTGACCCATACACTCAACCTGCCCAATCGGCCCATTTTGCCAAGACTAGTTCTAAGCCATCATCAAATATCTCATTCAATCAACACTTAACGATTATGTCATCATCCTCAATCGCATCCTGTAGTTTTTTAACCTTTTCTCCCACGATTATAACACAAAAGTTACCTTCTTCAACTTTTATATCATCTTTAACTACAAATAGTAAACAACACATAAGAAAACCAAATTTTCAATATTAATGCACATGTGCATTAACGTTACTTTTTCATTACCACATAATATATGAACATGTGTGTTAGAGCGAAAGACATTAATGATATCAGTATAAATACACATGTGTATTAACATTACTTTTATTAGTAGCAACTACGTTATGCACATGCGCATTAACATTTTTAATTCACATGTACATAAAAACTTTTTGCCATTTCTAATAGCACATAACAGCAGTAAGAAAACGACAACCTTCGTTTGTAGGTAAATGCTAGAATTGTCTACAACCTTCGTTAGATCAATTTCGTAAACATCGTACGATAGATATTTCGCCATAGCTGCAATAAAGCTCGATTTACCAGAACCGGAAGGTCCATACAAAAGAATACTACGCTTCCAAACCCTACCTAACGGATGATAATATTGTTTGGATTTTATAAACAAATCGAGATCAGATTTAACCTTCTTTTTAAGATCTGAACTCATCGTTATCGTCTCAAACGTCGCTGGATGCGATAACCTAACCGAACTCCATCATCCTGTTCTCCGATTGTTCTCAGTGTTCATATACAGCTTCAAATCCTTGCCTTTTGAATCGACATCTTCACACAATCTATAAATATGTTGAATATACGATTGTAAACCCCTTCGTTTATCCTTCTTCTTCATCTTCAACACAAACGCATTTACCTACAAACGCACAGTTGTGTATAAACAACTAGTAACATGTGTAGTCCAATTATGCCTCATAAGACCTAGAATGAATATAAAATCACAACAAACGCAACATATACAAAGGATTAGTATGAAACATGAATAATTACCGAGTAAACTCCACATAGACGCCATTATTGTTGAAGATATTTTATATTAAAATGATTATATGCATTGTTGGGTAACAGGTGGTGTTTAGTAAGTGTAGGGACGATTATCTGTGGGAAGTAGATGATAAAATTAACTACTTACATAGAAGAGAGAAGAGAAGGGAGGTAGAGGATAAGGTTGAAGATGTTTTTTTTTTTTTTTTTTTTTTTTTTTTTTTTTTTTTTTTTGCAGAGATGAGAGAAGGGAGGTAGATGATAAGATTTTTTTATTTTGGGTTGAGAGTTATTTACAATAATACTCTCTGTTCACATTGGTTCCTTGGTTCTCTCCCTAAAATTGGGTCTCGTAAGATCCCTACCCTATATATGTATAGGGTGAGGTTCATGTACAAAGGGCATTTTTCATACAAAGTGTGAGAAGTCCATATAACCATTGTGTTTTAAATTTTAGGCATGATGTTTTATATTCTTTTGGCATAGTATTATATAGAAAAACACAAAACTTAACAATTTAAAACACTAATTAATGTATTCTAGACATGCTATCTAAAACACCATACGAATAAAGTAATCAGTGTGTTTTAAATTTTATTTCTAAAATATATTTAATTGTGTTTTAAATTGTTACGTTTGGTGTTTTTCTATATAATACAATGTAAAAGGAATCAAAAACATCATAGCCAAAATTTAAAACACAATGACTACATAGACTTCTCACGCTTTGTACGAAAAATATCCTTTGTACGGGACTAAACATATATACGACACACATGTAGATGAGTGTGTGATCATAGATAACTAGCTTACACACCTACATCTATATACACGACACACACACTACGCACAAATGTGAAAGTGACAACTTAACAACTAAGCCTATAACCTAGACTCATACAAACACATTGATAAGGACTTACACTCCACCAATCATATATACACCCACGGCCACAACACATATATACACATACATGAAAAGCTAAAATACCTATATATCCATATATACACACATGCACATATACAGCGACAAGAAAAGGACAAATGACATGCATGACACAAGAGATAAGCCACTATAGTCTAGTTTATACCAACATATAGCCTTCCAACTTTTCACAAACATTCTTCCATACCATTCACTTCCCCATTTGTTTTGTTTTTTTGTGTAAGCCGAAACATTGATGGATGCATAGAGGGTTGTTGTGTCAAATTCTTATACTAATCTAGGTCGTATCTCCTTCATGAGTTCCTTCCAAGAGGAG
Organism: Ambrosia trifida; assembly: GCA_028751855.1. Lineage (NCBI taxonomy): Eukaryota > Viridiplantae > Streptophyta > Magnoliopsida > Asterales > Asteraceae > Ambrosia > Ambrosia trifida. The sequence goes on from CM054129.1 coordinate 113,655,547, forward strand.
ATCACCTTCCCCTTTGTTATTTGATCCTTCCTAATCGACCAAAAGACAAAGGAAACAAGAGGAGTGCCTTGTCAAATTCTTATACCAATTTAGCAACTTACACAAACTCACGAACTCTTTCGAATACTTGACCAACTTCCTCATGTAACAACAACACCTTTCTTCCTTACTTTCCTTCTTCTCGGCCGAACCAAACCACAAACCCATGCAAAAGTCCCTATCACACAATGTCAACTAATTTCACACTATTGAATGGCACATGTTCTCTCCCAAAACCAAGATACTTACCACTTATAGGTTGATTACACACAAACAAACTTGTCAGTTTCCCCCTCTGTCTCTCTCTCTCTCTGTCTCTCTCTCTCTCTCTCTCTCTCTCTCTCTTGGCCGATGGGCTATAAAAGGAGGCTTCCATATCATGTTCAACACACCACAATCAATAATCCACACACATAACTCCTCCTTTTTGTTTCTTTGTCTTTGGCCGAGCCCAAACAAGTCCCATCGGGCTGTTTTCATCATAAGTCATACACACACAAGTAGTGCAAGGATCTAGGAGGTTACATTTGGTGAGGAGTGTCGAGGAGATCAAGCTTTATGTTATTTTCGGCTCATCACTTGGGGTATGTCATGTTTCCTCATGATTATTTCAAATTCATGTTAATACCCATGGTTTAGATATGTAGATCGATTAGTATCAATATCACCCGATGAATGGCCCATGTTAAGTGTATAATCGGCCAAAAATCAACTAAACTCATCAACATAGAATTTAAAAGCTATAAACATTGAGTTTAATTAAGAACTTCATGTATACATTACCCAAACACACACACTTGCTTATACACCCGCGAATATTATGTAAAATCTACATATATGTTGTTGGGCACACATCCGAGAATATATGTGTGTATGTGGAGTCGAACGGTTAACAAAAACTCAACCTTTTGGAACTTTAAACCTAATACATGTGCGCAATAATACACCTTTGTTTTTGTACAATACTGATGCGAGTGTCGTTCGGTCGATCAAAAACAATTTATAAAGAACTTAAATCCAAAAAACTAGCAAGGGTAATTAAGGTCATCTCTAAGGAATTGGGGCTAGCTCAGTTTATAGTTATGAAGTTTATGTTTCTAAAAAATCTAATCGAATCTTTTTCTTTTAATTTGGAGATTGGGAAAGTATCAATACAAGCCACAAACAACTTATATCCATATTGGTAATAATAGCAATAATAATAGCAATAACTAAATCTGAATCAAAGACAATATCAAGGGTAGAAACAATCACTTCCGGGTTCAGTTATGCAAGTAAATAGGGTTGCAACAATAATATGATAGATATGTGATGTTCACTGTTAGAGACGCGAGGACAGAGAACCGAGACTTAGGCATCAACACTTAGGATCTAGGCCTGGAGTATGCTTTATTACCAAGTTCACCAAATCTGCTATATCATGTTAAGGCATAAGTGACAGAATTCATCTCATAAGTTTAAACACATAGACATATCTAAAACAGCAGTGAGTCCAATCCAATATCAAGACTATTTACACAACAATTGTTTCATCACATATTACAATCACAATAACAAAGTTATATCACATTACAACCCAGAAACTTACAAAAACCCTCACCCGAAAGTGAAGGTGGAACTTAACCACACATGGAAATGATGATAACTTGATTGTTCTTCATGTTCCTAGCTTCCATCTTCATGATTTGTCAATGATTTTGAGGTGAAAATTGGCATGTCCGATGTATCAGATGTCTCTTGCGATTAGAAAGTTATACAGGAAGGTTGTTCAACATGAATGGTATTTTCTGCTGTAAAGTCAAGCCAGCCTAAACTTCCACAAAATAATTTGCCGCCGCGGGGCGCGGAGGAGAGGCTTAAGCCTTCCGCAACCCGCACGGCTTTTAATAATATTTTCTGATAAAAAGGGACGCCGCAGTACGCGGAGGTCTTCCAAATCCCTCCGCAGGACGCGGCAGAGGTGTGTGCAGGAACTTCTTTATATTCTTCCCGTTTTGACCGTTTCTCGCGTACGTTCTCATTCCGGCTCATATCTTCGCACTTTAAACTCGTAAAATCCACATTTTAGCATGTAAATCATCATCCATGTCAGCGTGAGCATGCCATGTCAGCGTCCACATCATTGTCGGGCAAATGTTCATTGGCGGCTAATACGTTGAAAGTTTGGATCATTGTTGGGAATTTTCGAAATACATATTATTTCTAGCCATTGGGTAAAAGTTTGTATAACTAAAATCCAAAACTTGTAATTAAATAGCAAAAACACGAATTACACATACCTTATTACCTTTATACATTTTCTTCAGGTTGTGCTGTGATGTATTGTAAAATAAATATATTTTCAGTGTAAAGTTTGTATAGTTTTCGAGTCATTTAGATAGTGCTTTTATTAGTTTTAGGCTTGTACAGGTCTATTTTATTTAGTATAGATTTTTATTAGTTTTGAGTATTTTTTAGTATTTATTTATTTTATATTTTGTAGGTGTTCATGGACGTTGTAGCGTAAACGAGTAACTTTGGTCAAGTCAAAAGCACCCGAGTCGAGAGCATGAAGTAATAATAATAATAATAATAATAATAATAATAATAATAATAATAATAATAATAATAAAAAGCTAATAATAATAAGTTTAATAATAATAATAAAGAAATAAGAAAATAATAAAAATTACTCGTGATATGTGACCTTGAGGCGGTCAAGATCCAAGGCCCAACAAAAGTCAACCCAAAGAGATAGGGCTTCATACTCATGAAGAGATTATTATTTTTCGTGAAGGAGCACAAGAAGGCGAAAATTATTTCAGAGAGGAACAGGGACGGCTGCAATTTTTTCGTGGAGAGTGGCGAACAAAGATTAGAAATGGAGAGCACCACAATAGCCGCAAAATATTATTTGAAGGGTTGAAGCATTGGTGCGAGCACGGGTCGGTATTTATTATTTATATATTCAAACCCGTAGTGAACACCATGAATATGTTTAGTTTTTATTGTTTTGATTTTATAATGACAATTATTGGCTAGCTCATAGAACTACCTAGGCGATGATGAATACGCTTGTTTGATTATTTTTCTCTCGGGTTTTGGAACTTTTGGTAGTTGGTGAATTTTAAATTAAGTACTTTTTATTTTCTGGTTTGATGTGTATGCATATTTAGTTTTGTTTAATTAACTTCTATAAACTGCACTTGCGTTTTTGTGAATGTCTTTCATATATGAATGCGGGTTAGGTTGCGGACTGGGTCTTAACAACTAATTTATGGTTAATTTCTGCAGGTTATCCATAGGAGTTGTAATTGTTAGTTAGGTAATTCTATGTGTTCTACCAATTCTCAATAGCTGTAAGGTGCGAGATTGTTGGTCTGTGTAAGTTGTTAAATTGCTAGATCTAGAGGCTTTGAAAAAGATCTTCCAGGTAAGTTTAAATTCTGGTGGTTTGACCCGTTAAAAATGCTTAAATTAATTTTCGCTCCCACTAATAAATCTTCACTTTTTAACGAAGACCGGGTGGAATTAAACGGGTTGGATCGGGTCCAGATAAAAGAGAAGCCCTCTGATTAAGTTTAAGTGTGGGGATGCTCTGTAGAGTTTGTATTAGTTGCGATTGGTCCGTCCTTTGGTAGTGGTTCATAAGTTTTTGTCTTTCTATTTTATCTTTGTTTTTGTGTCTTTGAGTCTGTTTGCAGGTTTGCGTGTTTGCTTGGGCAGAGAAAATTTCACCATGAGCGGATCCCATATATTTATCTTTATATATATTTTATGATCGGGAGTTTTGGTAAAAGTTTGGGTTATAAAAGAGAATTCTTCTAAAAAAAATTAATGAACTTTCTGTGAAAAAAGACTTTTCATATAATGTGAGGAGTCTGGGCTGACCTGTTCGCCTCATGCGACCAACTATTACCCTGGAAAGTTATATTTTTTTATTTATTTTCGCTTGCAACGCGTGTTGTGATCACCAGTTTCCTTCACGTTGAGCGAGAACCAGATTTTTTTTTTCATTCTACCCATTTGGTTCTACCACCTTTCGCCGCCATTTTGCCAAGCAGGTACGTCTTTGTGTTTGTTGTTATATTATGAGTCTAAGTTAGTAGTTTGAGTCTTTTTATTTTTGTGTGGTTCGATATTATGCTTCGGTTTTTTTGTTTTTTTTTGTTTTGCGCAGGTTTGGATTGCACCACCCGTACTCAATCTCCATTCGAGTGATTCTGGAGTTGTTATCATTTATCAAGGCATGCCCAGAGTTTACCATTGTGTCAGAGCCGATCGCGAATGAAATGCAATACGATCGAGCTGCATTGGACTAGAGTGTTAAAGCTTACAAAAAAAAAAAAAAAAATTAACCAGCCAAGTCCTTCCTAATTTGCCCTCGTCTTTTTATTTTTGCATTCGGAATTTATTATTATTATTATTTTGTTTTGAGTCGTTTTCTATTCCTACATTGAAGGCAATGTAGAGTTTAAGTGTGGGGATGAGAAACTGTCATTTAGTCTGTATATAGAGTCATTTTGAGTCCAAAAAAAAAATAAAAAATCCAAAATAAAAATAAAATGTCTCTGATTCTGAAGTTTGAATTATATAAAATATGGGAAATGAAAGATAAAATCAAGTGTCTGGTTTTCAAAAATTATATGCATTAGAAGAATAAATAATCAAAAGCGTGTTGATTTGGGATGTGTGGGTAGGCCCAGCCGGTAGAGAAGTTTCCTTTGAGCTAATACACCTAAATATATTAGGATACCTTGTGGGTTCTCATCTAGGAAAAAATGGGGAAGTTGAAACCGCCAATAATAGTATAAGGAATACCGTTATAAGTTTAAAACTGTTAGAATTTCTAATCAAAAGTTAAAGAAAAAATAAGAGCTGGATATAAAATAAGGGTAAGGCCAATGGTGTTGTTTCTAGGGATAATGACTCCAGACTCGACTCCCTTTAGGATTGTCTGAAAATAGATATCTAAAAAAAAAAGCTCATGAATTAATTAGAAATCAAAGCGAAAATGCTGAAGCTTAAGGTGCCTGGCCACTGGGATAGCGACTTGGATTGGTCACACCCTCTGAGTTAAGTATGTTGAGATGAAATAAAAAAAAACAAATGATTTTAAATTCTCTCGGCTTTCTGCATAAAACGGTTAGGAATAGTCAATTGGTTGTTCCTTTTGTTTCATAAGCTTAAGGCGGGAATAGGTAAACTATGGCTTCTTTAGTGTGAGACCCTAGGTAGACTAAATGAACTTAAAATTAAACTAACATGATAGGGGGCTTAGAAACCGGTGGTTGGGTTTAAGAGGACAAGTATACCTGCAATCGCAGTTGGCACGTGATTAGATTTTTAAAATTAAAGTAACCTATGTTTTGAGGCCAGATTATTTGATTGTGATTCCATAGCATAATTCATTTTCAGGGACGAAAAAGAGATAAGTGTGGGGATATTTGATGTATTGTAAAATAAATCTATTTCCAGTGTAAAGTTTGTATAGTTATCGAGTCATTTAGATAGTGCTTTTATTAGTTTTAGGCTTGTACCGGTCTATTTTATTGTCACACCCTCAAAATCCACTTGCGGAGTTTTACCGCGAGGCGCATGTCAAACCAGGATCCAAGTCAACGATCACAATAAACAAGTCTAAATTAACATATGCAATTTCAAAAACATAGTTTAAATCCCCAATTACAGCAGAAGCTTATTCTCAAAACATAATCCAAAAGTAAACCAAATTATTTAATGTTTGAAAACCATGCAATCCTAACTAGACGCCGTGCAGATGCGTGCGCCCTAGTTCCGTAGTGCTACCTTAGCGACCTGAGAAAACATGTAAGAGTTTACGTCAGCACAAAAATGCTGGTGAGTTCACAGGTTTTGTAATCAAAGTATCAAGTTCAACCTGTCCATACTATAACAATTTGTAAACCAAGTACGCTAGCTAGGCGTATGTTTTGTTACATCTACGATTGGAAAACCATTACTAACTCGCAAACCCGATGTTGTGCCCGAATAGTAAACCTGTTCCTGTTTGAGACAATATGCACTCGCCCGGCCCTCCAAGCCGACGAGCGGGGTTGGTCATTCCCAATAGATCTATTCACATTTCCCCGTTGTGCAAACCCGCACATTCATGGTTTCCCCCGGGACTTCCAGAGATCGTATAGTAAACCATAGAAACCCATAGTATGACAGTTGTTACCAAAACATAAGTTTAACACATGTTTTCTCCCCCGAAAAGTGAAACCAGTTAAAAGAGGGGCCGTAAACTCACCTTAGGTTGCGTTACTTCGTAATACGAATAAAATCAACAAGCTATGCTAGCCCCGTAAAGCGGCGACCTAACATATGACAGTTACAAGTACTTAAACTAATAACCAGTAGGTTAGTTAGTCCCTAGATGTCCAGACCATAACCAAGTTCGTTTGAAAACACTGTGACTGTTAAATTAACCCAATGTACAAGACTCGACATCCCATTGATGACCCGAGACTCCCCGTGTTATACTTGCACTCACAAACATACAATCATGCAATCACACTTAACATACGTTAAAGTCCAACAAGTTGTAGCACGTAGTCCCGTGCCGCTGCCAACCGGTTACGAATCTGTACGATCTTTTCCGAAGTTTCGTACACTAGCTCAGGCCCAATGAGTTGACTCTCACCCACCTCAGCCCAACAAAGAGGAGACCGGCATTTCCGCCCGTACAGTGCCTCGAACGGAGCTGCCTTGATGCTCGTGTGGTAACTGTTGTTGTAAGAGAATTCTACTAACGGTAGGTGAGCTTCCCAACCTTTGCCAAAATTGATCACACATGCTCGCAGCATGTCCTCTAAGGTTTGAATCGTGCGTTCACTCTGACCGTCAGTCTGTGGGTGATAAGTTGTACTCATGTCCAGCTGGGTACCCAAAGCCTTGTGCAAAGACTTCCAGAAGTGAGAGGTAAAGTGGGAGTCACGATCCGAAATGATGGAAACCGGCACCCCGTGCTTAGAAACAACTTCCTTCAGATACAGACGAGCCAAACGATCCATGGTGTCGGTCTCCTTAATAGCGAGAAAATGGGCTGATTTCGTCAACCGATCAACAATCACCCATATCTTATCATTCCCGCTGGATGGCCTAGGTAGTTGCGTAACAAAATCCATTGTAATCCGTTCCCATTTCCACTCCGGAATTTCAAGTTGTTGCAAGAGACCCGACGGTTTCTGGTATTCCACCTTGACCTTAGCACAGGTCAAGCATTTGCTCACGTATGAGGCTATATCCGACCTCATGTTTGGCCACCAGTAAAGCACCTTCAGATCTTGGTACATCTTATCCGAACCAAGATGAATAGAATACCGGGACTTGTGAGCCTCATCTAAAACAAGCTCCCGAAGTCCCCCGAATAAAGGAACCCATATGCGTTCTGCGAAGTAGTGCAGGCCATCAGGCCTTCGCTCGAGGTGCTTGTCGGCACCGTGCATAGTCTCAGCTTTAAGGTTTTCCTCCTTCAAAGCTTCTAACTGAGCAGAACGGAGTTGGTCAGGTAGAGAGGAATGAATGGTGAGCTGCAACGCCCGAACGCGACGAGGATTAATTGATTCCTTCCTGCTCAAGGCGTCTGCTACTACATTCGCCTTGCCAGGATGGTACTTAATGGCGCAATCATAGTCATTCAGGAGTTCAATCCAACGACGTTGTCGTATGTTCAAATGTTGTTGGTCGAAAATATGTTGAAGACTCTTGTGATCGGTGTAGATGGTGCATTTGGTACCGTACAAGTAATGTCTCCAAATTTTCAACGCGAAAACCACTGCACCCAATTCCAAGTCATGGGTGGTGTAGTTCCTCTCATGCACCTTGAGTTGACGAGAAGCGTACGCAATCACTTTCTCGCGTTGCATCAACACGCAACCGAGACCATGAATAGAAGCATCACAGTAAACAACGAAATCATCAGGACCTTCAGGCAAGGACAAAATAGGAGCAGAACAAAGTTTAGACTTCAGTTCTTGAAATGCTGACTCTTGCGGTTCACCCCAGGCGAATTTTCTATCCTTCTGCGTAAGAGTGGTGAGGGGTTGAGCGACCTTCGAGAACCCCTTAATGAAACGACGATAATAGCCCGCAAGGCCTAGGAATTGCCACACCTCAGTTGGCATCTTTGGTGCTTCCCAGTCCTTGATCGCTTCGATCATAGCTGGATCGACATGAATTCCTAGTTCATTAACCACATGTCCTAGGAACTGAACTTCGCGTAACCAAAAGTCACACTTTGAGAACTTAGCGTAAAGTTGTTCCCGTCGCAAAAGTTCCAAAACCAAACGCAGGTGTTCCTCGTGTTCGGTCTTGTTCTTGGAGTAAATCAGGATGTCATCAATAAACACGATAACGAACTTGTCAAGATATGGTTTGCAAACGCGGTTCATCAAATCCATGAAAACCGCCGGTGCGTTTGTGAGACCGAAAGGCATGACCAAGAACTCAAAATGGCCATAACGTGTACGAAAGGCAGTCTTTGCATCGTCAGCTTCCCTTACGCGCAACTGGTGATAACCGGACCTCAAATCAATCTTAGAGTAGTAGCTAGAACCCTGGAGTTGGTCGAATAGGTCATCAATACGTGGAAGAGGATAACGGTTCTTGATGGTCACCTTGTTCAATTCTCTGTAATCCACACACAATCGAAAACTTCCATCCTTCTTCTTAACGAACAGAATCGGGGCTCCCCAAGGGGAAGAACTTGGTCTGATGAAACCCTTGTCCAAGAGTTCCTGTAACTGACTGGACAATTCCTGCATCTCGGGAGGCGCAAGACGGTAGGGGGCCCGAGCAATAGGAGCAGCCCCTGGTACAAGATCAATACCGAACTCAACCTGACGATGGGGAGGAAGACCAGATAAATCATCAGGAAATACATCAGGAAACTCGCGTACAACAGGAATATCGTCGATCTTCTTCTCATCGGTAGAGGAAACAGATAAAAGTGCCAAAACGGCCGAGTAACCCTTTCGAAGATACTTAAGGGCTTTCATGCTGGAGATGAGATTTAGCGGAGCACCGCCCTTGATACCGTACACAGAAAGGAATTCTCCATCAGGGAGAGGAATCCGAATAATCTTGTCGTAACAAATGATCTCAGCGCGATACAAAGACAACCAATCCATGCCTACAACAACGTCAAAACTACCCAAAGGTACCGGCATAAGGTCGATGGGGAACGACAAACCCGACAACTCTAGTTGACACTCCCGAAGGATACAAGTAGCTTCAATCTTTTTACCGTCAGCCAACTCAATTATATACTTAGCCTCTAATGGTACGAGTACTACATCTAGCAGTCGACTAACTTCCATAGATATAAAACTTTTATCGGCACCGGAATCAAATAAAACACTAACAGAGCGATTATTGAGAAGGAACGTACCGGTAACTGTGTCAGGATCCTGCCTAGCCTCTGCGGCTCCAATGACGAAGGCACGTGCATTCCTGCCACCGCCCCCGTTGTTCCCGTTACCGTTGTTCCCGCCCTGCTTCAGTTTCGGGCACTCCTTCTTGTAATGCCCAGTCTCCCCACAGTTGTAACATCCCTGTCTTTCCGTAGTTCCTTGAGTAGTAGGAGCCGAGTTAGTAGTTGGGGCCTGGGTCGATGGAAGTGTCGCCCGACAGTCTTTAGCAAAATGCCCAAGTCGCTGACAGCGATGGCAACGATTACGGTCGCAGTCCCCCTGATGATGACGCCCACATTTGTTGCATTTAGGTAATTTCCCCGCATAACCACCCTGTTTGGTACCAGAAGAAGAAGAACCCCCGCTATCGAATCTCTTACCCTGTTGTGCTGGTGCTGGTACAGATCATTTCCCCTCTTTATCCCACTTACGCTTGTTATTCTCCGGGGCCTTGACAGTCGAACCCTTAGCAGGCAAAATACCCTAATTCACCTTCAAGTTTGTCATCCTGTGAGCCGATCGGACCACCTCTGAGTATGTAGGAAGATTTCCCGCAGTCACCAACCCTGCGATCTCTGGTACTAGCCCCGAGATATAGTGTTCAATCCTCCTGTATTCTGGCACATGCAGATCAGGACACAGCACTGCCAACTCATTACGCCTTACCGTATACTTTTCAATCTCTGACCCAGTCATCTTGAGGTTCCACACCTCGTGCTCTAACTTCTGAACTTCTTCCCTTGGACAGTACTCTCGCTTCAGTAGTTAAACAAAAATTTCCCAAGGCATAGCATACGCCTCCCCTATACCCATATTCTGGGTGATATTGTTCCACCAGGTTAAAGCAACATCCTGGAATAACGCAGCAGCGTACTTGACTCGATCCTCTGGGAGACAGTTACACATCAGAAACACTGACTCCACCTTTTCCAGCCACCTGAGCAAGCTCACCGCACCCTCAGTGCCAGAGAATTCCTGGGGCTTACAGTCCCGAAACATCTTGTAGGTACACATAGGTGGGGGTGGGTTAACAGGACCACCTGAAATGAAACGCATGAGAAACCACGAAGAATGTAAACAAGATTCACCAATGAGGCAAAAGTGAATAAGTCAACTTACCACCACCATTGTGCCCTAACTGAAAGGCAGCTTGCAGCAAGTTATTCAGATCTTCTTGTGATAGGTTTACACCGCCACGACCACCACCACCACCGCGACCACCACCAAGCCCACCATTGCGGCCACCTCCACGTCCTCCTCGTACTCCAGACATGATTCTGACAGAAAGCACGAGAAAATTTCAGTTTCACAGCTAATGGTAACCACTAGCGTTCACAAGATCAAAGCTAGATCCAACTCAGGACTATCCATTCAAACCCAGAGCTCACTAGGGCTTTCATGCATTTCGGTTTATGATTTTGTGTGCACCCAAAATGATAATCCGCTCTACATGGTCCTCCAAGTGTTCTCCTAGTTCAAAGTTCAAATCACCGAACATAGACTCTTAGCTATACACCGCAATGCTACGGTAGTTTATGGCAAGTGTTTCTATTGGAGTATGAAAGGGAGATGTTCGAGCCTTGGACAAATCTCAAGAGTACACGATTTACCCCAATATACCGCACTGCCTAGAAAGCAAGTAACCCGACTTAAGATAGAACGGATGATGTAACATAGGAGGGTCAGATGATTTAGAGACACCCCGACAAGACCATACGTAATCCACCATAATGTTTAGTACTATGTGATCGTCTAGTGTGTGCGACTCGGCTATAGACTAGACTCTACATGCAGTCCGAGTTCACTATAACCATTGGCTCTGATACCAATCTGTCACACCCTCAAAATCCACTTGCGGAGTTTTACCGCGAGGCGCATGACAAACCAGGATCCAAGTCAACGATCACAATAAACAAGTCTAAATTAACATATGCAATTTCAAAAACATAGTTTAAATCCCCAATTACAGCGGAAGCTTATTCTCAAAACATAATCCAAAAGTAAACCAAATTATTTAATGTTTGAAAACCATGCAATCCTAACTAGATGTCGTGCAAATGCGTGCGCCCTAGTTCCGTAGTGCTACCTTAGCGACCTGAGAAAACATGTAAGAGTTTACGTCAGCACAAAAATGCTGGTGAGTTCACAGGTTTTGTAATCAAAGTATCAAGTTCAACCTGTCCATACTATAACAATTTGTAAACCAAGTACGCTAGCTAGGCGTATGTTTTGTTACATCTACGATTGGAAAACCATTACTAACTCGCAAACCCGATGTTGTGCCCGAATAGTAAACCTGTTCCTGTTTGAGACAATATGCACTCGCCCGGCCCTCTAAGCCGACGAGCGGGGTTGGTCATTCCCAATAGATCTATTCACATTTCCCCGTTGTGCAAACCCGCACATTCATGGTTTCCCCCGGGACTTCCAGAGATCGTATAGTAAACCATAGAAACCCATAGTATGACAGTTGTTACCAAAACATAAGTTTAACACATGTTTTCTCCCCCGAAAAGTGAAACCAGTTAAAAGAGGGGCCGTAAACTCACCTTAGGTTGCGTTACTTCGTAATACGAATAAAATCAGCAAGCTATGCTAGCCCCGTAAAGCGGCGACCTAACATATGACAGTTACAAGTACTTAAACTAATAACCCGTAGGTTAGTTAGTCCCTAGATGTCCAGACCATAACCAAGTTCGTTTGAAAACACTGTGACTGTTAAATTAACCCAATGTACAAGACTCGACATCCCATTGATGACCCGAGACTCCCCGTGTTATACTTGCACTCACAAACATACAATCATGCAATCACACTTAACATACGTTAAAGTCCAACAAGTTGTAGCACGTAGTTCAAGTATCACATAAACAAGTCCGAGCACATATTACCAAGTTACTAGGTATGTTACGGGGTTCCTAGCATGTTCCTAGGTGTCAAATCGGGTCCCGAAATGCTATATTACACTTACAACAGCAGTACAGGCGATTAGGAAAAGTCAACTAGTGATTACGTGGGTCAACAGGCATTTAGGAAGGCTAATCGCCTATACTATAGGCGATTAGGGTCATGCGGTATGCAATTCATGAGTTTATAGGCGATTACGTCGTAAAGCATGCAATTCAGGGCTTAACTAGCATTTAGGATCGTAAATGCATGAAGTAAAGGCAAATAGGCTCCTATTCGCCTATACTATAGGCGATTAGGGCTCCCCATCAGGCGAATAGCCTCCTAATCGCCTATAGTATAGGGGATTAGGGTTCCTATTCGTCTATAGCACAGCTGTTCCGGTTTTTCGCGCGTTTAACACTCCAAATCCAATCCAGAACGTGTGTAAACATCAAATATCAATCAAACAACTATATCAAACATATTTCAATAAAAATCCTTCGTTTAACCTCGTTCTATCAGCCCTGCATGCAACCATGTATCCCAAAAACAATACATATAGCATGAAACATCACATTAACATGCATAACCGTAACCCTAATGAACAATTACTCAGATCTCATCAACATGCTATCATCATCAATCTGTAACTACCTTAATATCATGCTAACAATCCTTCTTGAATCACAAAAACCCTAGCTTTTAATCATAAACACACATACAACATGCATAATAGTTAGAATCCAATTAACAACGATTATTAATGAATTTCAGAAGACACATACGTTTATAAACAGGTCTGGACCATTAGGGATTCAATAAAACATTATTAAAGATTGCATGAATGAAAACCACACCTTAGATTTATGATAGATTGATGTAATAGGCTTGAAATCTTGTGTTTTGATCCAAAATCGTGTTCCAGAGGTTGTGTGTGTGTTGGGGCGAGTTGTGGGACGACTAGCGTTATTAATATGAAGTTTAGGAGGTCAAGTATTGTATTTATAGGCGTTTTTAGTCGTCCAGCACGTTATAGGCGAGTACGCAGCAGCATCAGGCGAATAGGGTTGCTAATCGCCTACCCTATAGGCAATTAGCCTTCTATTCGCCCATACATATGTCCTATTCGCCCCCTATAGGCGATTAGGCTTCCCTACTCGCCTATAGGGGTTGGTTCTGTGTATTTTGCGCGTTAAACCCCGTTTTAACATATGTTAACCCATTTTCACATACCGACAAGTCACATAATGATTGTAAACACATAATACTTGCAAACAAACATATTCACACTCGTTCACCAATTCCCGGGACTCGAGACTTGTATGTTCCCTATGCTCTGACGATTCTACGAATCGTCACCCTTTGTACACTTGGTTAAGGACTGACATCTAATGAGCCTTTAGACTAACATCTAATGATCCTCTATACTAAACTAACAGTTCCCGAATCGTAACACGACTCAACTAACCCCGTTAAGTATAATATACGCGTGACTCGCTAAGGTAGACTTTCATCTAGACAGCGTTGTTAACCAGAATTTGCCGGATGTCACATCATCCCCACGTTAAAAGAATTTTCGTCTCGAAAATTGCACAAATACCAAAAGAAATAACAAAAGGAACACACAAAAGATAGAAGCCAAGAATGAGATTTACCCGAGTTGTCACATTTATTTAGTACCAGACTTTTGCCTGCGTTGACACGCGGTTCAAAACATTACAAATATTTTGAGCGGTAAAACGTATAAAAAATATAGTAGAAATATTTTATTAAAATTTAAAAGCAAGCAATACACATTTTATTCAAATATCACTAAACTCTATGCCATAAAACTGAACTCTATGCCATAAAATGACATGATCTTAAGCATTTCCGCATTATTCTTCTCCTTTGCAACATTACGAAGCTGTGCACATAGTTATTTATGTCAGTTTATTTGTAATTAGATTGATCTATATGATTCACGCACACAATGAACCTTTTACCGCGATTGTACTATGATGGTTTTGCGCCAATATCACACCTTGTTGATCAACACTTACGTGCCTCTCAAGTGAGCGAGATTACCCAACTAAAGTGCAAGTACTCCTTCCAAAGATAACCTTTAAGATCACTTCAATAAATTGATATAAGTGCAACAATAAATAAATAAAAACCATTACCACTTTAACGACTATATTTTGAATCAGAGTTCTCACCATGTTCTTAACTATGCTGCATATTCCTAAGTTCATTCTTGCAAATTCCAAGATACCTAGGGTCACAAACAGCATGGACATCAAGACATAACATTGACCCTGACATTGAAAACTGACTAATGAATATGAACATATAATCGGACAATATACCTGTATTAGGAACCATTAGATATTCGAAAAAGTGGACAGATTGTAGGTGAACTATGGAAAACATAATATTCATGAACCTGGAACATTGAATATATAACAAAATCAAAGTTTCAAACATGTATTAGGAACCATTAGAGATTAGGCGAACTAAACAACATTTATAATTCACAAACCGACTAATGAATATGAACATATAATCAGACAATATACCTGTATTAGGAACCATTAGAGATTAGGCGAACTAAGCAACATTTATAATTCACAAACCTTGCTATAAAGAAAACCATATGGAACAAAATGAATGAGGCCTTAGTATCTACAAAAACCTTAGCTTCAGGAAAAAAAATATGCATATTGCAAAAAAAAAAAAAAAAAAAAAAAAAAAAAAAAGATACAATCAGATAACTGCATGCAAATAATGTAAGGATTTGGGGATGAAAAGCAAATTTACAAACCTAAAGTTGCTGAAGGTCTAAACACTTTGTTTATGTTTTTTATCTACATCATTTTTTATTGTTGGCAGGGGTATTTATGGTAATATATAGTTCATTCTTCTATGTCATCCATAACAATGGCAAATTCATTTTTCTAAGTCTCATCCAACAATCAACTCTATTATTTCCTATCTAAAACAAACAAATTGAGTCTCATAACATATCATGAAGTAATGGACAATTTGGCGAATAGGGTTGCTAATCGCCTACCCTATAGGCGATTAGCCTTCTATTCGCCCATACATATGTCCTATTCGCCCCCTATAGGCGATTAGGCTTCCCTACTCGCCTATAGGGGTTGGTTCTGTGTATTTTGCGCGTTAAACCCCGTTTTAACATATGTTAACCCATTTTCACATACCGACAAGTCACATAATGATTGTAAACACATAATACTTGCAAACAAACATATTCACACTCGTTCACCGATTCCCGGGATTCGAGACTTGTATGTTCCTTATGCTCTGACGATTCTACGAATCGTAACCCTTTGTACACTTGGTTAAGGACTGACATCTAATGAGCCTTTAGACTAACGTCTAATGATCCTCTATACTCAACTAACCCCGTTAAGTATAATATGCGCGTGACTCGCTAAGGTAGACTTTCATCTAGACAGCGTTGTTAACCAGAATTTGCCAGGTGTCACATCATCCCCACGTTAAAAGAATTTTCGTCCCGAAAATTGCACAAATACCAAAAGAAATAACAAAAGGAACAGACAAAAGATAGAAGCCAAGAATGAGATTTACCCGAGTTGTCACATCATCCCCACGTTAAAAAGGAATCTCGCCCCGAGATTCATTCAGCAGCAGTGGTAACATATCTCGATTCAAACGCTTCCTTAGGAAAGAGATGAGGATACTTAGACTTCATCTGATCCTCCCGTTCCCAAGTGTACTCTGGTCCCCGGTTCGAGTTCCAGCGAACCTTAACAATACGAATCTTGCTATGACGTAGGCTACGAATCTTGTAATCAAGAATCTCAACAGATTCCTCCACAATTCGAAGACGATCATCAACCTTGATCTCTTCCGGTGGAACAATGAGAGACTCGTCAGCCAGACACTTCTTTAAGTTGGATACATGGAAGACGTTATGTACGTTGCCGAGCTCCGTCGGTAAATCAAGACGATATGCCACCGGTCCAATCCGTTCCAGGATTGTAAATGGACCGACATACCGAGGGTTGAGTTTGCCACGCTTCCCAAAGCGTATGACGCCCTTCCACGGTGAAACTTTCAGAAGTACCTTGTCATCAACTTGGAATTCCAATGGCTTGCGACGCTGATCGGCATAACTCTTTTGCCGATCCCGTGCCGCTGCCAACCGGTTACGAATCTGTACGATCTTTTCCGAAGTTTCGTACACTAGCTCAGGCCCAATGAGTTGACTCTCACCCACCTCAGCCCAACAAAGAGGAGACCGGCATTTCCGCCCGTACAGTGCCTCGAACGGAGCTGCCTTGATGCTCGTGTGGTAACTGTTGTTGTAAGAGAATTCTACTAACGGTAGGTGAGCTTCCCAACCTTTGCCAAAATTGATCACACATGCTCGCAGCATGTCCTCTAAGGTTTGAATCGTGCGTTCACTCTGACCGTCAGTCTGTGGGTGATAAGCTGTACTCATGTCCAGCTGGGTACCCAAAGCCTTGTGCAAAGACTTCCAGAAGTGAGAGGTAAAGTGGGAGTCACGATCCGAAATGATGGAAACCGGCACCCCGTGCTTAGAAACAACTTCCTTCAGATACAGACGAGCCAAACGATCCATGGTGTCGGTCTCCTTAATAGCGAGAAAATGGGCTGATTTCGTCAACCGATCAACAATCACCCATATCTTATCATTCCCGCTGGATGACTTAGGTAGTTGCGTAACAAAATCCATTGTAATCCGTTCCCATTTCCACTCCGGAATTTCAAGTTGTTGCAAGAGACCCGACGGTTTCTGGTATTCCACCTTGACCTTAGCACAGGTCAAGCATTTTCTCACGTATGAGGCTATATCCGACCTCATGTTTGGCCACCAGTAAAGCACCTTCAGATCTTGGTACATCTTATCCGAACCAAGATGAATAGAATACCGGGACTTGTGAGCCTCATCTAAAACAAGCTCCCGAAGTCCCCCGAATAAAGGAACCCATATGCGTTCTGCGAAGTAGTGCAGGCCATCAGGCCTTCGCTCGAGGTGCTTGTCGGCACCGTGCATAGTCTCAGCTTTAAGGTTTTCCTCCTTCAAAGCTTCTAACTGAGCAGAACGGAGTTGGTCAGGTAGAGAAGAATGAATGGTGAGCTGCAACGCCCGAACGCGACGAGGATTAATTGATTCCTTCCTGCTCAAGGCGTCTGCTACTACATTCGCCTTGCCAGGATGGTACTTAATGGCGCAATCATAGTCATTCAGGAGTTCAATCCAACGACGTTGTCGTATGTTCAAATGTTGTTGGTCGAAAATATGTTGAAGACTCTTGTGATCGGTGTAGATGGTGCATTTGGTACCGTACAAGTAATGTCTCCAAATTTTCAACGCGAAACCCACTGCACCCAATTCCAAGTCATGGGTGGTGTTGTTCCTCTCGTGCACCTTGAGTTGACGAGAAGCGTACGCAATCACTTTCTCGCGTTGCATCAACACGTAACCGAGACCATGAATAGAAGCATCACAGTAAACAACGAAATCATCAGGACCTTCAGGCAAGGACAAAATAGGAGCAGAACAAAGTTTAGACTTCAGTTCTTGAAATGCTGACTCTTGCGGTTCACCCCAGGCGAATTTTCTATCCTTCTGCGTAAGAGTGGTGAGGGGTTGAGCGACCTTCGAGAACCCCTTAATGAAACGACGATAATAGCCCGCAAGGCCTAGGAATTGCCACACCTCAGTTGGCATCTTTGGTGCTTCCCAGTCCTTGATCGCTTCGATCATAGCTGGATCGACATGAATTCCTAGTTCATTAACCACATGTCCTAGGAACTGAACTTCGCGTAACCAAAAGTCACACTTTGAGAACTTAGCGTAAAGTTGTTCCCGTCGCAAAAGTTCCAAAACCAAACGCAGGTGTTCCTCGTGTTCGGTCTTGTTCTTGGAGTAAATCAGGATGTCATCAATAAACACGATAACGAACTTGTCAAGATATGGTTTGCAAACGCGGTTCATCAAATCCATGAAAACCGCCGGTGCGTTTGTGAGACCGAAAGGCATGACCAAGAACTCAAAATGGCCATAACGTGTACGAAAGGCAGTCTTTGCAACGTCAGCTTCCCTTACGCGCAACTGGTGATAACCGGACCTCAAATCAATCTTAGAGTAGTAGCTAGAACCCTGGAGTTGGTCGAATAGGTCATCAATACGTGGAAGAGGATAACGGTTCTTGATGGTCACCTTGTTCAATTCTCTGTAATCCACACACAATCGAAAACTTCCATCCTTCTTCTTAATGAACAGAATCGGGGCTCCCCAAGGGGAAGAACTTGGTCTGATGAAACCCTTGTCCAAGAGTTCCTGTAACTGACTGGACAATTCCTGCATCTCGGGAGGCGCAAGACGGTAGGGGGCCCGAGCAATAGGAGCAGCCCCTGGTACAAGATCAATACCGAACTCAACCTGACGATGGGGAGGAAGACCAGATAAATCATCAGGAAATACATCAGGAAACTCGCGTACAACAGGAATATCGTCGATCTTCTTCTCATCGGTAGAGGAAACAGATAAAAGTGCCAAAACGGCCGAGTAACCCTTTCGAAGATACTTAAGGGCTTTCATGCTGGAGATGAGATTTAGCGGAGCACCGCCCTTGATACCGTACACAGAAAGGAATTCTCCATCAGGGAGAGGAATCCGAATAATCTTGTCGTAACAAATGATCTCAGCGCGATACAAAGACAACCAATCCATGCCTACAACAACGTCAAAACTACCCAAAGGTACCGGCATAAGGTCGATGGGGAACGACAAACCCGACAACTCTAGTTGACACTCCCGAAGGATACAAGTAGCTTCAATCTTTTTACCGTCAGCCAACTCAATTATATACTTAGCCTCTAATGGTACGAGTACTACATCTAGCAGTCGACTAACTTCCATAGATATAAAACTTTTATCGGCACCGGAATCAAATAAAACACTAACAGAGCGATTATTGAGAAGGAACGTACCGGTAACTGTGTCAGGATCCTGCCTAGCCTCTGCGGCTCCAATGACGAAGGCACGTGCATTCCTGCCACCGCCCCCGTTGTTCCCGTTACCGTTGTTCCCGCCCTGCTTCAGTTTCGGGCACTCCTTCTTGTAATGCCCAGTCTCCCCACAGTTGTAACATCCCTGTCTTTCCGTAGTTCCTTGAGTAGTAGGAGCCGAGTTAGTAGTTGGGGCCTGGGTCGATGGAAGTGTCGCCCGACAGTCTTTAGCAAAATGCCCAAGTCGCTGACAGCGATGGCAACGATTACGGTCGCAGTCCCCCTGATGATGACGCCCACATTTGTTGCATTTAGGTAATTTCCCCGCATAACCACCCTGTTTGGTACCAGAAGAAGAAGAACCCCCGCTATCGAATCTCTTACCCTGTTGTGCTGGTGCTGGTACAGATCCTTTCCCCTCGTTATCCCACTTACGCTTGTTATTCTTCGGGGCCTTGACAGTCGAACCCTTAGCAGGCAAAATACCCTAATTCACCTTCAAGTTTGTCATCCTGTGAGCCGATCGGACCACCTCTGAGTATGTAGGAAGATTTCCCGCAGCCACCAACCCTGCGATCTCTGGTACTAGCCCCGAGATATAGTGTTCAATCCTCCTGTATTCTGGCACATGCAGATCAGGACACAGCACTGCCAACTCATTACACCTTACCGTATACTTTTCAATCTCTGACCCAGTCATCTTGAGGTTCCACACCTCGTGCTCTAACTTCTGAACTTCTTCCCTTGGACAGTACTCTCGCTTCAGTAGTTGAACAAAAATTTCCCAAGGCATAGCATACGCCTCCCCTATACCCATATTCTGGGTGATATTGTTCCACCAGGTTAAAGCAACATCCTGGAATAACGCAGCAGCGTACTTGACTCGATCCTCTGGGAGACAGTTACACATCAGAAACACTGACTCCACCTTTTCCAGCCACCTGAGCAAGCTCACCGCACCCTCAGTGCCAGAGAATTCCTGGGGCTTACAGTCCCGAAACATCTTGTAGGTACACATAGGTGGGGGTGGGTTAACAGGACCACCTGAAATGAAACGCATGAGAAACCACGAAGAATGTAAACAAGATTCACCAATGAGGCAAAAGTGAATAAGTCAACTTACCACCACCATTGTGCCCTAACTGAAAGGCAGCTTGCAGCAAGTTGTTCAGATCTTCTTGTGATAGGTTTACACCTCCACGACCACCACCACCACCGCGACCACCACCAAGCCCACCATTGCGGCCACCTCCACGTCCTCCTCGTACTCCAGACATGATTCTGACAGAAAGCACGAGAAAATTTCAGTTTCACAGCTAATGGTAACCACTAGCGTTCACAAGATCAAAGCTAGATCCAACTCAGGACTATCCATTTAAACCCAGAGCTCACTAGGGCTTTCATGCATTTCGGTTTATGATTTTGTGTGCACCCAAAATGATAATCCGCTCTACATGGTCCTCCAAGTGTTCTCCTAGTTCAAAGTTCAAATCACCGAACATAGACTCTTAGCTATACACCGCAATGCTACGGTAGTTTATGGCAAGTGTTTCTATTGGAGTATGAAAGGGAGATGTTCGAGCCTTGGACAAATCTCAAGAGTACACGATTTACCCCAATATACCGCACTGCCTAGAAAGCAAGTAACCCGACTTAAGATAGAACGGATGATGTAACATAGGAGGGTCAGATGATTTAGAGACACCCCGACAAGACCATACGTAATCCACCATAATGTTTAGTACTATGTGATCGTCTAGTGTGTGCGACTCGGCTATAGACTAGACTCTACATGCAGTCCGAGTTCACTATAACCATTGGCTCTGATACCAATCTGTCACACCCTCAAAATCCACTTGCGGAGTTTTACCGCGAGGCGCATGACAAACCAGGATCCAAGTCAACGATCACAATAAACAAGTCTAAATTAACATATGCAATTTCAAAAACATAGTTTAAATCCCCAATTACAGCGGAAGCTTATTCTCAAAACATAATCCAAAAGTAAACCAAATTATTTAATGTTTGAAAACCATGCAATCCTAACTAGATGCCGTGCAAATGCGTGCGCCCTAGTTCCGTAGTGCTACCTTAGCGACCTGAGAAAACATGTAAGAGTTTACGTCAGCACAAAAATGCTGGTGAGTTCACAGGTTTTGTAATCAAAGTATCAAGTTCAACCTGTCCATACTATAACAATTTGTAAACCAAGTACGCTAGCTAGGCGTATGTTTTGTTACATCTACGATTGGAAAACCATTACTAACTCGCAAACCCGATGTTGTGCCCGAATAGTAAACCTGTTCCTGTTTGAGACAATATGCACTCGCCCGGCCCTCTAAGCCGACGAGCGGGGTTGGTCATTCCCAATAGATCTATTCACATTTCCCCGTTGTGCAAACCCGCACATTCATGGTTTCCCCCGGGACTTCCAGAGATCGTATAGTAAACCATAGAAACCCATAGTATGACAGTTGTTACCAAAACATAAGTTTAACACATGTTTTCTCCCCCGAAAAGTGAAACCAGTTAAAAGAGGGGCCGTAAACTCACCTTAGGTTGCGTTACTTCGTAATACGAATAAAATCAGCAAGCTATGCTAGCCCCGTAAAGCGGCGACCTAACATATGACAGTTACAAGTACTTAAACTAATAACCCGTAGGTTAGTTAGTCCCTAGATGTCCAGACCATAACCAAGTTCGTTTGAAAACACTGTGACTGTTAAATTAACCCAATGTACAAGACTCGACATCCCATTGATGACCCGAGACTCCCCGTGTTATACTTGCACTCACAAACATACAATCATGCAATCACACTTAACATACGTTAAAGTCCAACAAGTTGTAGCACGTAGTTCAAGTATCACATAAACAAGTCCGAGCACATATTACCAAGTTACTAGGTATGTTACGGGGTTCCTAGCATGTTCCTAGGTGTCAAATCGGGTCCCGAAATGCTATATTACACTTACAACAGCAGTACAGGCGATTAGGAAAAGTCAACTAGTGATTACGTGGGTCAACAGGCATTTAGGAAGGCTAATCGCCTATACTATAGGCGATTAGGGTCATGCGGTATGCAATTCATGAGTTTATAGGCGATTACGTCGTAAAGCATGCAATTCAGGGCTTAACTAGCATTTAGGATCGTAAATGCATGAAGTAAAGGCAAATAGGCTCCTATTCGCCTATACTATAGGCGATTAGGGCTTCCCATCAGGCGAATAGCCTCCTAATCGCCTATAGTATAGGGGATTAGGGTTCCTATTCGCCTATAGCACAGCTGTTCCGGTTTTTCGCGCGTTTAACACTCCAAATCCAATCCAGAACGTGTGTAAACATCAAATATCAATCAAACAACTATATCAAACATATTTCAATAAAAATCCTTCGTTTAACCTCGTTCTATCAGCCCTGCATGCAACCATGTATCCCAAAAACAATACACATAGCATGAAACATCACATTAACATGCATAACCGTAACCCTAATGAACAATTACTCAGATCTCATCAACATGCTATCATCATCAATCTGTAACTACCTTAATATCATGCTAACAATCCTTCTTGAATCACAAAAACCCGAGCTTTTAATCATAAACACACATACAACATGCATAATAGTTAGAATCCAATTAACAACGATTATTAATGAATTTCAGAAGACACATACGTTTATAAACAGGTCTGGACCATTAGGGATTCAATAAAACATTATTAAAGATTGCATGAATGAAAACCACACCTTAGATTTATGATAGATTGATGTAACAGGCTTGAAATCTTGTGTTTTGATCCAAAATCGTGTTCCAGAGGTTGTGTGTGTGTTGGGGCGAGTTGTGGGACGACTAGCGTTATTAATATGAAGTTTAGGAGGTCAAGTATTGTATTTATAGGCGTTTTTAGTCGTCCAGCACGTTATAGGCGAGTACGCAGCAGCATCAGGCGAATAGGGTTGCTAATCGCCTACCCTATAGGCGATTAGCCTTCTATTCGCCCATACATATGTCCTATTCGCCCCCTATAGGCGATTAGGCTTCCCTACTCGCCTATAGGGGTTAGTTCTGTGTATTTTGCACGTTAAACCCCGTTTTAACATATGTTAACCCATTTTCACATACCGACAAGTCACATAATGATTGTAAACACATAATACTTGCAAACAAACATATTCACACTCGTTCACCAATTCCCGGGACTCGAGACTTGTATGTTCCCTATGCTCTGACGATTCTACGAATCGTCACCCTTTGTACACTTGGTTAAGGACTGACATCTAATGAGCCTTTAGACTAACATCTAATGATCCTCTATACTAAACTAACAGTTCCCGAATCGTAACACGACTCAACTAACCCCGTTAAGTATAATATACGCGTGACTCGCTAAGGTAGACTTTCATCTAGACAGCGTTGTTAACCAGAATTTGCCGGATGTCACATCATCCCCACGTTAAAAGAATTTTCGTCCCGAAAATTGCACAAATACCAAAAGAAATAACAAAAGGAACACACCAAAGATAGAAGCCAAGAATGAGATTTACCCGAGTTGTCACATTTATTTAGTACCAGACTTTTGCCTGCGTTGACACGCGGTTCAAAACATTACAAATATTTTGAGCGGTAAAACGTATAAAAAATATAGTAGAAATATTTTATTAAAATTTAAAAGCAAGCAATACACATTTTATTCAATTATCACTAAACTCTATGCCATAAAACTGAACTCTATGCCATAAAATGACATGATCTTAAGCATTTCCGCATTATTCTTCTCCTTTGCAACATTACGAAGCTGTGCACATAGTTATTTATGTCAGTTTATTTGTAATTAGATTGATCTATATGATTCACGCACACAATGAACCTTTTACCGCGATTGTACTATGATGGTTTTGCGCCAATATCACACCTTGTTGATCAACACTTACGTGCCTCTCAAGTGAGCGAGATTACCCAACTAAAGTGCAAGTACTCCTTCCAAAGATAACCTTTAAGATCACTTCAATAAATTGATATAAGTGCAACAATAAATAAATAAAAACCATTACCACTTTAACGACTATATTTTGAATCAGAGTTCTCACCATGTTCTTAACTATGCTGCATATTCCTAAGTTCATTCTTGCAAATTCCAAGATACCTAGGGTCACAAACAGCATGGACATCAAGACATAACATTGACCCTGACATTGAAAACTGACTAATGAATATGAACATATAATCGGACAATATACCTGTATTAGGAACCATTAGATATTCGAAAAAGTGGACAGATTGTAGGTGAACTATGGAAAACATAATATTCATGAACCTGGAACATTGAATATATAACAAAATCAAAGTTTCAAACATGTATTAGGAACCATTAGAGATTAGGCGAACTAAACAACATTTATAATTCACAAACCGACTAATGAATATGAACATATAATCAGACAATATACCTGTATTAGGAACCATTAGAGATTAGGCGAACTAAGCAACATTTATAATTCACAAACCTTGCTATAAAGAAAACCATATGGAACAAAATGAATGAGGCCTTAGTATCTACAAAAACCTTAGCTTCAGGAAAAAAAATATGCATATTGCAAAAAAAAAAAAAAAAAAAAAAAAAAAAAAAAAAAGATACAATCAGATAACTGCATGCAAATAATGTAAGGATTTGGGGATGAAAAGCAAATTTACAAACCTAAAGTTGCTGAAGGTCTAAACACTTTGTTTATGTTTTTTATCTACATCATTTTTTATTGTTGGCAGGGGTATTTATGGTAATATATAGTTCATTCTTCTATGTCATCCATAACAATGGCAAATTCATTTTTCTAAGTCTCATCCAACAATCAACTCTATTATTTCCTATCTAAAACAAACAAATTGAGTCTCATAACATATCATGAAGTAATGGACAATTTGGCGAATAGGGTTGCTAATCGCCTACCCTATAGGCGATTAGCCTTCTATTCGCCCATACATATGTCCTATTCGCCCCCTATAGGCGATTAGGCTTCCCTACTCGCCTATAGGGGTTGGTTCTGTGTATTTTGCGCGTTAAACCCCGTTTTAACATATGTTAACCCATTTTCACATACCGACAAGTCACATAATGATTGTAAACACATAATACTTGCAAACAAACATATTCACACTCGTTCACCAATTCCCGGGACTCGAGACTTGTATGTTCCCTATGCTCTGACGATTCTACGAATCGTAACCCTTTGTACACTTGGTTAAGGACTGACATCTAATGAGCCTTTAGACTAACATCTAATGATCCTCTATACTCAACTAACCCCGTTAAGTATAATATGCGCGTGACTCGCTAAGGTAGACTTTCATCTAGACAGCGTTGTTAACCAGAATTTGCCAGGTGTCACATCATCCCCACGTTAAAAGAATTTTCGTCCCGAAAATTGCACAAATACCAAAAGAAATAACAAAAGGAACAGACAAAAGATAGAAGCCAAGAATGAGATTTACCCGAGTTGTCACATCATCCCCACGTTAAAAAGGAATCTCGCCCCGAGATTCATTCAGCAGCAGTGGTAACATATCTCGATTCAAACGCTTCCTTAGGAAAGAGATGAGGATACTTAGACTTCATCTGATCCTCCCGTTCCCAAGTGTACTCTGGTCCCCGGTTTGAGTTCCAGCGAACCTTAACAATACGAATCTTGCTATGACGTAGGCTACGAATCTTGTAATCAAGAATCTCAACAGATTCCTCCACAATTCGAAGACGATCATCAACCTTGATCTCTTCCAGTGGAACAATGAGAGACTCGTCAGCCAGACACTTCTTTAAGTTGGATACATGGAAGACGTTATGTACGTTGCCGAGCTCCGTCGGTAAATCAAGACGATATGCCACCGGTCCAATCCGTTCCAGGATTGTAAATGGACCGACATACCGAGGGTTGAGTTTGCCACGCTTCCCAAAGCGTATGACGCCCTTCCACGGTGAAACTTTCAGAAGTACCTTGTCATCAACTTGGAATTCCAATGGCTTGCGACGCTGATCGGCATAACTCTTTTGCCGATCCCGTGCCGCTGCCAACCGGTTACGAATCTGTACGATCTTTTCCGAAGTTTCGTACACTAGCTCAGGCCCAATGAGTTGACTCTCACCCACCTCAGCCCAACAAAGAGGAGACCGGCATTTCCGCCCGTACAGTGCCTCGAACGGAGCTGCCTTGATGCTCGTGTGGTAACTGTTGTTGTAAGAGAATTCTACTAACGGTAGGTGAGCTTCCCAACCTTTGCCAAAATTGATCACACATGCTCGCAGCATGTCCTCTAAGGTTTGAATCGTGCGTTCACTCTGACCGTCAGTCTGTGGGTGATAAGCTGTACTCATGTCCAGCTGGGTACCCAAAGCCTTGTGCAAAGACTTCCAGAAGTGAGAGGTAAAGTGGGAGTCACGATCCGAAATGATGGAAACCGGCACCCCGTGCTTAGAAACAACTTCCTTCAGATACAGACGAGCCAAACGATCCATGGTGTCGGTCTCCTTAATAGCGAGAAAATGGGCTGATTTCGTCAACCGATCAACAATCACCCATATCTTATCATTCCCGCTGGATGACTTAGGTAGTTGCGTAACAAAATCCATTGTAATTCGTTCCCATTTCCACTCCGGAATTTCAAGTTGTTGCAAGAGACCCGACGGTTTCTGGTATTCCACCTTGACCTTAGCACAGGTCAAGCATTTGCTCACGTATGAGGCTATATCCGACCTCATGTTTGGCCACCAGTAAAGCACCTTCAGATCTTGGTACATCTTATCCGAACCAAGATGAATAGAATACCGGGACTTGTGAGCCTCATCTAAAACAAGCTCCCGAAGTCCCCCGAATAAAGGAACCCATATGCGTTCTGCGAAGTAGTGCAGGCCATCAGGCCTTCGCTCGAGGTGCTTGTCGGCACCGTGCATAGTCTCAGCTTTAAGGTTTTCCTCCTTCAAAGCTTCTAACTGAGCAGAACGGAGTTGGTCAGGTAGAGAGGAATGAATGGTGAGCTGCAACGCCCGAACGCGACGAGGATTAATTGATTCCTTCCTGCTCAAGGCGTCTGCTACTACATTCGCCTTGCCAGGATGGTACTTAATGGCGCAATCATAGTCATTCAGGAGTTCAATCCAACGACGTTGTCGTATGTTCAAATGTTGTTGGTCGAAAATATGTTGAAGACTCTTGTGATCGGTGTAGATGGTGCATTTGGTACCGTACAAGTAATGTCTCCAAATTTTCAACGCGAAAACCACTGCACCCAATTCCAAGTCATGGGTGGTGTAGTTCCTCTCGTGCACCTTGAGTTGACGAGAAGCGTACGCAATCACTTTCTCGCGTTGCATCAACACGCAACCGAGACCATGAATAGAAGCATCACAGTAAACAACGAAATCATCAGGACCTTCAGGCAAGGACAAAATAGGAGCAGAACAAAGTTTAGACTTCAGTTCTTGAAATGCTGACTCTTGCGGTTCACCCCAGGCGAATTTTCTATCCTTCTGCGTAAGAGTGGTGAGGGGTTGAGCGACCTTCGAGAACCCCTTAATGAAACGACGATAATAGCCCGCAAGGCCTAGGAATTGCCACACCTCAGTTGGCATCTTTGGTGCTTCCCAGTCCTTGATCGCTTCGATCATAGCTGGATCGACATGAATTCCTAGTTCATTAACCACATGTCCTAGGAACTGAACTTCGCGTAACCAAAAGTCACACTTTGAGAACTTAGCGTAAAGTTGTTCCCGTCGCAAAAGTTCCAAAACCAAACGCAGGTGTTCCTCGTGTTCGGTCTTGTTCTTGGAGTAAATCAGGATGTCATCAATAAACACGATAACGAACTTGTCAAGATATGGTTTGCAAACGCGGTTCATCAAATCCATGAAAACCGCCGGTGCGTTTGTGAGACCGAAAGGCATGACCAAGAACTCAAAATGGCCATAACGTGTACGAAAGGCAGTCTTTGCATCGTCAGCTTCCCTTACGCGCAACTGGTGATAACCGGACCTCAAATCAATCTTAGAGTAGTAGCTAGAACCCTGGAGTTGGTCGAATAGGTCATCAATACGTGGAAGAGGATAACGGTTCTTGATGGTCACCTTGTTCAATTCTCTGTAATCCACACACAATCGAAAACTTCCATCCTTCTTCTTAACGAACAGAATCGGGGCTCCCCAAGGGGAAGAACTTGGTCTGATGAAACCCTTGTCCAAGAGTTCCTGTAACTGACTGGACAATTCCTGCATCTCGGGAGGCGCAAGACGGTAGGGGGCCCGAGCAATAGGAGCAGCCCCTGGTACAAGATCAATACCGAACTCAACCTGACGATGGGGAGGAAGACCAGATAAATCATCAGGAAATACATCAGGAAACTCGCGTACAACAGGAATATCGTCGATCTTCTTCTCATCGGTAGAGGAAACAGATAAAAGTGCCAAAACGGCCGAGTAACCCTTTCGAAGATACTTAAGGGCTTTCATGCTGGAGATGAGATTTAGCGGAGCACCGCCCTTGATACCGTACACAGAAAGGAATTCTCCATCAGGGAGAGGAATCCGAAAAATCTTGTCGTAACAAATGATCTCAGCGCGATACAAAGACAACCATTCCATGCCTACAACAACGTCAAAACTACCCAAAGGTACCGGCATAAGGTCGATGGGGAACGACAAACCCGACAACTCTAGTTGACACTCCCGAAGGATACAAGTAGCTTCAATCTTTTTACCGTCAGCCAACTCAATTATATACTTAGCCTCTAATGGTACGAGTACTACATCTAGCAGTCGACTAACTTCCATAGATATAAAACTTTTATCGGCACCGGAATCAAATAAAACACTAACAGAGCGATTATTGAGAAGGAACGTACCGGTAACTGTGTCAGGATCCTGCCTAGCCTCTGCGGCTCCAATGACGAAGGCACGTGCATTCTTGCCACCGCCCCCGTTATTCCCGTTACCGTTGTTCCCGCCCTGCTTCAGTTTCGGGCACTCCTTCTTGTAATGCCCAGTCTCCCCACAGTTGTAACATCCCTGTCTTTCCGTAGTTCCTTGAGTAGTAGGAGCCGAGTTAGTAGTTGGGGCCTGGGTCGATGGAAGTGTCGCCCGACAGTCTTTAGCAAAATGCCCAAGTCGCTGACAGCGATGGCAACGATTACGGTCGCAGTCCCCCTGATGATGACGCCCACATTTGTTGCATTTAGGTAATTTCCCCGCATAACCACCCTGTTTGGTACCATAAGAAGAAGAACCCCCGCTATCGAATCTCTTACCCTGTTGTGCTGGTGCTGGTACAGATCCTTTCCCCTCGTTATCCCACTTACGCTTGTTATTCTCCGGGGCCTTGACAGTCGAACCCTTAGCAGGAAAAATACCCTCATTCACCTTCAAGTTTGTCATCCTGTGAGCCGATCGGACCACCTCTGAGTATGTAGGAAGATTTCCCGCAGCCACCAACCCTGCGATCTCTGGTACTAGCCCCGAGATATAGTGTTCAATCCTCCTGTATTCTGGCACATGCAGATCAGGACACAGCACTGCCAACTCATTACGCCTTACCGTATACTTTTCAATCTCTGACCCAGTCATCTTGAGGTTCCACACCTCGTGCTCTAACTTCTGAACTTCTTCCCTTGGACAGTACTCTCGCTTCAGTAGTTGAACAAAAATTTCCCAAGGCATAGCATACGCCTCCCCTATACCCATATTCTGGGTGATATTGTTCCACCAGGTTAAAGCAACATCCTGGAATAACGCAGCAGCGTACTTGACTCGATCCTCTGGGAGACAGTTACACATCAGAAACACTGACTCCACCTTTTCCAGCCACCTGAGCAAGCTCACCGCACCCTCAGTGCCAGAGAATTCCTGGGGCTTACAGTCCCGAAACATCTTGTAGGTACACATAGGTGGGGGTGGGTTAACAGGACCACCTGAAATGAAACGCATGAGAAACCACGAAGAATGTAAACAAGATTCACCAATGAGGCAAAAGTGAATAAGTCAACTTACCACCACCATTGTGCCCTAACTGAAAGGCAGCTTGCAGCAAGTTGTTCAGATCTTCTTGTGATAGGTTTACACCTCCACGACCACCACCACCACCGCGACCACCACCACGCCCACCATTGCGGCCACCTCCACGTCCTCCTCGTACTCCAGACATGATTCTGACAGAAAGCACGAGAAAATTTCAGTTTCACAGCTAATGGTAACCACTAGCGTTCACAAGATCAAAGCTAGATCCAACTCAGGACTATCCATTCAAACCCAGAGCTCACTAGGGCTTTCATGCATTTCGGTTTATGATTTTGTGTGCACCCAAAATGATAAACCGCTCTACATGGTCCTCCAAGTGTTCTCCTAGTTCAAAGTTCAAATCACCGAACATAGACTCTTAGCTATACACCGCAATGCTACGATAGTTTATGGCAAGTGTTTCTATTGGAGTATGAAAGGGAGATGTTCGAGCCTTGGACAAATCTCAAGAGTACACGATTTACCCCAATATACCGCACTGCCTAGAAAGCAAGTAACCCGACTTAAGATAGAACGGATGATGTAACATAGGAGGGTCAGATGATTTAGAGACACCCCGACAAGACCATACGTAATCCACCATAATGTTTAGTACTATGTGATCGTCTAGTGTGTGCGACTCGGCTATAGACTAGACTCTACATGCAGTCCGAGTTCACTATAACCATTGGCTTTGATACCAATCTGTCACACCCTCAAAATCCACTTGCGGAGTTTTACCGCGAGGCGCATGACAAACCAGGATCCAAGTCAACGATCACAATAAACAAGTCTAAATTAACATATGCAATTTCAAAAACATAGTTTAAATCCCCAATTACAGCGGAAGCTTATTCTCAAAACATAATCCAAAAGTAAACCAAATTATTTAATGTTTGAAAACCATGCAATCCTAACTAGACGCCGTGCAAATGCGTGCGCCCTAGTTCCGTAGTGCTACCTTAGCGACCTGAGAAAACATGTAAGAGTTTACGTCAGCACAAAAATGCTGGTGAGTTCACAGGTTTTGTAATCAAAGTATCAAGTTCAACCTGTCCATACTATAACAATTTGTAAACCAAGTACGCTAGCTAGGCGTATGTTTTGTTACATCTACGATTGGAAAACCATTACTAACTCGCAAACCCGATGTTGTGCCCGAATAGTAAACCTGTTCCTGTTTGAGACAATATGCACTCGCCCGGCCCTCCAAGCCGACGAGCGGGGTTGGTCATTCCCAATAGATCTATTCACATTTCCCCGTTGTGCAAACCCGCACATTCATGGTTTCCCCCGGGACTTCCAGAGATCGTATAGTAAACCATAGAAACCCATAGTATGACAGTTGTTACCAAAACATAAGTTTAACACATGTTTTCTCCCCCGAAAAGTGAAACCAGTTAAAAGAGGGGCCGTAAACTCACCTTAGGTTGCGTTACTTCGTAATACGAATAAAATCAGCAAGCTATACTAGCCCCGTAAAGCGGAGACCTAACATATGACAGTTACAAGTACTTAAACTAATAACCCGTAGGTTAGTTAGTCCCTAGATGTCCAGACCATAACCAAGTTCGTTTGAAAACACTGTGACTGTTAAATTAACCCAATGTACAAGACTCGACATCCCATTGATGACCCGAGACTCCCCGTGTTATACTTGCACTCACAAACATACAATCATGCAATCACACTTAACATACGTTAAAGTCCAGCAAGTTGTAGCACGTAGTTCAAGTATCACATAAACAAGTCCGAGCACATATTACCAAGTTACTAGGTATGTTACGGGGTTCCTAGCATGTTCCTAGGTGTCAAATCGGGTCCCGAAATGCTATATTACACTTACAGCAGCAGTACAGGCGATTAGGAAAAGTCAACTAGTGATTACGTGGGTCAACAGGCATTTAGGAAGGCTAATCGCCTATACTATAGGCGATTAGGGTCATGCGGTATGCAATTCATGAGTTTATAGGCGATTACGACGTAAAGCATGCAATTCAGGGCTTAACTAGCATTTAGGATCGTAAATGCATGAAGTAAAGGCAAATAGGCTCCTATTCGCCTATACTATAGGCGATTAGGGCTCCCCATCAGGCGAATAGCCTCCTAATCGCCTATAGTATAGGGGATTAGGGTTCCTATTCGCCTATAGCACAGCTGTTTCGGTTTTTCACGCGTTTAACACTCCAAATCCAATCCAGAACGTGTGTAAACATCAAATATCAATCAAACAACTATATCAAACATATTTCAATCAAAATCCTTCGTTTAACCTCGTTCTATCAGCCCTGCATGCAACCATGTATCCCAAAAACAATACACATAGCATGAAACATCACATTAACATGCATAACCGTAACCCTAGGGAACAATTACTCAGATCTCATCAACATGCTATCATCATCAATCTGTAACTACCTTAATATCATGCTAACAATCCTTCTTGAATCACAAAAACCCTAGCTTTTAATCATAAACACACATACAACATGCATAATAGTTAGAATCCAATTAACAACGATTATTAATGAATTTCAGAAGACACATACGTTTATAAACAGGTATGGACCATTAGGGATTCAATAAAACATTATTAAAGATTGCATGAATGAAAACCACACCTTAGATTTATGATAGATTGATGTAATAGGCTTGAAATCTTGTGTTTTGATCCAAAATCGTGTTCCAGAGGTTGTGTGTGTGTTGGGGCGAGTTGTGGGACGACTAGCGTTATTAATATGAAGTTTAGGAGGTCAAGTATTGTATTTATAGGCGTTTTTAGTCGTCCAGCACGTTATAGGCGAGTACGCAGCAGCATCAGGCGAATAGGGTTGCTAATCGCCTACCCTATAGGCGATTAGCCTTCTATTCGCCCATACATATGTCCTATTCGCCCCCCTATAGGCGATTAGGCTTCCCTACTCGCCTATAGGGGTTGGTTCTGTGTATTTTGCGCGTTAAACCCCGTTTTAACATATGTTAACCCATTTTCACATACCGACAAGTCACATAATGATTGTAAACACATAATACTTGCAAACAAACATATTCACACTCGTTCACCAATTCCCGGGACTCGAGACTTGTATGTTCCCTATGCTCTGACGATTCTACGAATCTTCACCCTTTGTACACTTGATTAAGGACTGACATCTAATGAGCCTTTAGACTAACATCTAATGATCCTCTATACTAAACTAACAGTTCCCGAATCGTAACACGACTCAACTAACCCCGTTAAGTATAATATACGCGTGACTCGCTAAGGTAGACTTTCATCTAGACAGCGTTGTTAACCAGAATTTGCCGGATGTCACATCATCCCCACGTTAAAAGAATTTTCGTCCCGAAAATTGCACCAATACCAAAAGAAATAACAAAAGGAACACACAAAAGATAGAAGCCAAGAATGAGATTTACCCGAGTTGTCACATTTATTTAGTACCAGACTTTTGCCTGCGTTGACACGCGGTTCAAAACATTACAAATATTTTGAGCGGTAAAACGTATAAAAAATATAGTAGAAATATTTTATTAAAATTTAAAAGCAAGCAATACACATTTTATTCAAATATCACTAAACTCTATGCCATAAAACTGAACTCTATGCCATAAAATGACATGATCTTAAGCATTTCCGCATTATTCTTCTCCTTTGCAACATTACGAAGCTGTGCACATAGTTATTTATGTCAGTTTATTTGTAATTAGATTGATCTATATGATTCACGCACACAATGAACCTTTTACCGCGATTGTACTATCATGGTTTTGCGCCAATATCACACCTTTTTGATCAACACTTACGTGCCTCTCAAGTGAGCGAGATTACCCAACTAAAGTGCAAGTACTCCTTCCAAAGATAACCTTTAAGATCACTTCAATAAATTGATATAAGTGCAACAATAAATAAATAAAAACCATTACCACTTTAACGACTATATTTTGAATCAGAGTTCTCACCATGTTCTTAACTATGCTGCATATTCCTAAGTTCATTCTTGCAAATTCCAAGATACCTAGGGTCACAAACAGCATGGACATCAAGACATAACATTGACCCTGACATTGAAAACTGACTAATGAATATGAACATATAATCGGACAATATACCTGTATTAGGAACCATTAGATATTCGAAAAAAGTGGACAGATTGTAGGTGAACTATGGAAAACATAATATTCATGAACCTGGAACATTGAATATATAACAAAATCAAAGTTTCAAACATGTATTAGGAACCAGTAGAGATTAGGCGAACTAAACAACATTTATAATTCACAAACCGACTAATGAATATGAACATATAATCAGACAATATACCTGTATTAGGAACCATTAGAGATTAGGCGAACTAAGCAACATTTATAATTCACAAACCTTGCTATAAAGAAAACCATATGGAACAAAATGAATGAGGCCTTAGTATCTACAAAAACCTTAGCTTCAGGAAAAAAAATATGCATATTGCAAAAAAAAAAAAAAAAAAAAAAAAAAAAAAAAAAAAAAAAAGATACAATCAGATAACTGCATGCAAATAATGTAAGGATTTGGGGATGAAAAGCAAATTTACAAACCTAAAGTTGCTGAAGGTCTAAACACTTTGTTTATGTTTTTTATCTACATCCTTTTTTATTGTTGGCAGGGGTATTTATGGTAATATATAGTTCATTCTTCTATGTCATCCATAACAATGGCAAATTCATTTTTCTAAGTCTCATCCAACAATCAACTCTATTATTTCCTATCTAAAACAAACAAATTGAGTCTCATAACATATCATGAAGTAATGGACAATTTGGCGAGGGTTAGTGCCAACACCTTCACTCTGCTTGCTATACCTTCGGGGGAGGCATACTACTCAGGTTTATGAGCGTGTAGACTGCAGATAAACAAAACCACTTATCTTTTATAATATAACATTAAAAATAAACCACTTAATTTATATAATATATTAAAAAAAAATAAGACATAACAAAATGTGTTAATGAGTATTGTTGACCGTATATTTGTTTCTAAATTGAAACAAGGGAGAATTATAATTTCTTCATGTAAAGATTTAATAATAGTTGTACCTTTATAACATGGAATGTATATCATGATATGCTTTTTCTGCATCAGTTAATTTAAATGCATATTATTAATTTTTTTAAAAACCGGTGCCATGTTTTGATAAAATCCACCATCAATTCCATTCAACAACTTTCCAAACTAATTCCACTTTCCTCTAAAACAATCAATCAATCTCTTACCAAAAAACTTGGCCCTTCCTTTTAACAGCCAAGACTTTTCAAACCACCATTTATAACAATTAATTCTTATAATTATTCTTCCAAACTTTAAGCCACCAACTTAGGAAACAAATAAAATGCTAATAAATGAGACCCGAATCAACACACAGGACCCGGACCCGAATAGCTTTCCTAAGCGGATTAATCACTAAACAATATCCAACATTTATTTACCTTTCATCTAATATTATGATCCTCAAGAACACCTCGAAGAACATATGAACATTCAACCTCACCCGAAAACAAACATCATCGAGCCAACATAATATCATCTATACATGAAGAACTATACCAATCACATATGGTTCATTTCAAACCAAGACTAATTAACCAACTAAAAGTTTAAAACTTCAATAATATAGAGGATTAATACCTAAGAAATATGAAGAAGCCTAATAACCTCAACTTATGGTTCATTTAAAACCAAGACTAATTAACCAACTAAAAGTTTAAAAAACCGGCGCCAAGTTTTGATAAAATCCACCATCAATTCCATTCAACAACTTTCCAAACCAATTCCACTTTCCTCTAAAACAATCAATCATTCTCTTGCCAAAAAACTCGGCCCTTCCTTTTAACAGCCAAGACTTTTCAAACAACCATTTATAACAATTAATTCTTATAATTATCCTTCCAAACTTTAAGCCACCAACTTAGGAAACAAATAAAATGCTAATAAATGAGACCCGAACCAACAAACAGGACCCAGATCCGAATAGCTTTACACCGTAGTAATCAATACATTATTATTATTTTTTTTCTAATCTCATATATTAAGATTTTTGCGTTGCAACGGGAGTCTCTTGAATTCTAGTGCGGAAGCTTGATGAGTGCTCGGGTGTGTTCGGTTCTTCTCGAGACTTGATCCTTGCTCCGGGATTTCCATCACATATTTACCTAGCACCATTTCACAAGAAATGGTTAGTAAGATTAAAAATAATGCATTTAGATTAGTTGAAGTGTTTATCGTTGGTATTTGGGTTTAACCAAGAATAAGCAATATGAGTTTATGAAATTTTTACAAATTTTTCACCCATATTAGGCCAAGTCAAACCATGACTTCAAAATACTTATTACTTCCATGTGTGCACTTTAGAGAAATAGTGCACACCAAAACCTCCATTTGTGCACTTTATAGAAATAGTGCACACCAAGATTTTCATGTGTGCACTTTATAGAAATAGTGCACACTAAAATTTTCATGTGTGCACTTTATAGAAATAATGCACACCAAAACTTCCTTGTGTGCACTTTATAGAAATAGTGCACACCAAAACTTCCTTGTGTGCACTTTATAGAAATAGTGCACACCAAAACTTTCATGTGTGCACTTTAGAAATAGTGCACACCAAAACTTTCATGTGTGCACTTTATAGAAATAGTGCACATCA
This sequence comes from Ambrosia trifida, assembly GCA_028751855.1. Lineage (NCBI taxonomy): Eukaryota > Viridiplantae > Streptophyta > Magnoliopsida > Asterales > Asteraceae > Ambrosia > Ambrosia trifida. The sequence continues at coordinate 113,692,612 of CM054129.1, forward strand.
AAACTTCCTTGTGTGCACTTTATAGAAATAGTGCACACCAAGACTTCATTGTGTGCACTTTATAGAAATAGGTCCCATTGACCCGTTTGATGAGGTTCAAGAATAATTAACCAAATTCTAAAAACATACATGTGTGAATGTTTTCTTATTATATAGCAACCTAGATTTCACATCCGGTTTCACATGCTTAGTTTCTCAACCAATTTAGCGATTTATTATCCAATGGCGCTACTTGACTCATTAGGAGACCTTAAGCCTTTAATTCATGCCTTCTTAAATCATAATAAATACCTGACGGGTCAAAGTTATGACCGAATACAAGTACCTTGCAAATTCCACTTAATATACTAGGACAATACGTGCCCTTTGCCTTTATGCTTACCTGTAGAGGAACAACTCGACAAGGCAAACATTAACTTCCGGATTCAAATGGTAATGTCTTCCCCATTTGCCCCGATGAACCGTTTTGTCGATTTGACCCATTCTAAACTTGTTCTTTAGGTATCCAAACCTTATATCTTAAGGTTTACCGCCAAATAAGATTTATTCCTTTTTTTTCTACTCAATTCGACCCATTATAGTTTATGCCCTATGGTCTTTCCTTATTATGTCAATGTCTAATTCAATATGATATAACTCTACAACATTTCGCCATACTTTTAACAACATTTTTGTTGCAGTTTTCTGCAGCATTTTTGCTGCACTTTTTGCAGCTTTTTCACTGCATTTCCAGCAGGGATTTAGCCGCGTTTTAGCAGCTTTTCGCTGCACTTTTGTGCAGCGTTTCAGCAATGTTTCAACAGTGTTTCGCTGCATTTTTATGCAGCGTTTCTGCAATGTTTGGTTGCACTTTTATGCATCGTTTTAGCCTCGTTTTAATAGTGTTCTACACAGTGTTTGTAAATCTTAGGGCGTAAGAAATACTTACCTTGCAACCATTCTTGTTTCCATAAGTATCCACCTTGTATCCGTTTGACCTGTTTGCTCCCTCGTTGTACCTAACTTGGGAATGAGCCAAACTTGTGCTTGTTAGAATACATAATATAGGATCCTTTCACTATCCATGGCATCATGTATTCATTATCATTTCTAGCTAAATCCATAGCCATCCTCTCATATCAAGTATGTGATTAACATAGCGTATTGCTAATCAACATTACATATAAATGATAACATTCGCATGAATTTAATTTCTTAGTTTCACTAGTTCTCGCCTAATTGGCATTTCATCAAACACCTTGTATGCACCATTTTCATCATGTTAATTCAAGGTGTCCAAAGCTTCCTCGATTTTACCATGGCTTAATTAACCATTTGCACATGATCATCTCATCAGTTAACACACATACATGATATAAATCATATAGAAACTGCAAGATTAACCACATACTAGTGTAATTCATGCTTAAGGTGAAAACCCACTATTCACACATAACACACATTCACTATTTCATGTGGATCAACAACATATAATATATTATCACATTTTATAGCTTCTTTGCATGTCTACTAACACATAGCAACCTATAGAAGCTCATGAATCACGTTTTTATAAAACCCTAGAATCATCATCTTTCAAAATCCATGGATTTTAATGAATCTAAAGAGTTCTAGAGTTACCTTAGGATGTTTAGAACACTAGATGATCATAATTCCCATCATGCATTGACAAGAACTCTTGATCTTAGCATGTTTTGGGGCTGATTTGGATGAACTTCTTATGTGTGTGTTTTTGAAGGTGTTTTGGTCGATCAAAACACTGATCAGTTTTACCAAGTTTTGTTTTTATTATTCTCATATCTCTACTTTGCCCAAATGACACATGAGGTCCCTCAAGTTCTATTTTCCTTGATTGCTAGAATAAATGACTAGTTTGTTAATCAGGATATATGGCATATTTAAACGAAACCGATTTTCGGGGTGTTACACATATAGAGGAGTGAAACTAATCACCAAGGTATGGATATCACTCCTAACTTGGTGATATCATTTCGTTTATGAAATACGAGTGTCTTCTTCTCCAAGCAAAATACCTAAAGAATAACGTGAAAGAATCATAGCGAAAATATCTTTGAAAGAGGATATAAGAAATAAGAGAAATATGCACGAGAGGACTCGCGAATTTAAGCTTAGTTATATACTAGGCTAAAAGGAATTCTAATAACCTAATTCCCTATAACCATGGCTCTGATACCAATCTGTAACACCCCAATCGATGGCGGAAACATCGAGGTGTCACGTAGTGATGATTGTTCAATAGCTCATGGACTAGAAATGTAAATTTGAATACATTAAATTGAATAATTTATTACATTGAAAGGAATTACAAGATACAAAATTCTAACGTGACAACTAAAACTGAAATCCAATAAATCTCAATTCTAAGTCTAAGTTCCAAAAGCTTAGAAGTGATCTCATAAGAACCTGAAACATGTACGAAAATAATTTGGTCAATACAAAAATGTATTGGTGAGCATACCCTGTTTGAATACATATAATAGAAAAACGTTTCGCAATTTATGTGCTATGATATTTGTAATATGTAAAAGGGTCAAAATCAAGCCTCACATCGTTCAATAATCGTTCACACATAGTTCAAGAAAAACCATAACAATGACCAAGGACTTTCCTCGTTCACGTAAGTACACCAAGGGATATAATTCGTAGTACTACTCATTGTTAGGTGCGGCCCAAAGGTTAATGACTTTGACAAATCGTTCATACAATTCACACAAAACATATCAATGAGCACATTGCTTTGTAAATAATATAAGTAAGTTTAATAATAATTGTACATGAGTCACTCCAAAAGAGTAAATAGTAAAAAGGGGAAAGATATACTCACAGTTTGCGAAAGCGATCCAACTTAAGCGGTCGTGAGCTAAGTAATGGGAATTCCGAAGAATCCAACCTATAATGCATAAGAGTACTAATAAGGGAAAGCCTAAGAGTCTAAAGTCACTAGGGTTCTAAGGCATTAGGGTTTGCTATGTCAACTTGGGGAAGTAGAGTTTTTATGATAAATCGAATTATTATAGAAGTTGTATATTAAAAATAATATACCAAAGTTTGTAAATATGGTTTAGGTAATATAATTATTACCAATTGAATATTTAGATAAAAATATGTTTTGGAATATTTAAGGCAAAATAATTTTGTTAATTACTTTAACTAAATTAAAATAAATACAATAATCATAAATGTTTAAATAAATAATCATGAGTTACACTATGATCCAAGTAATTAAGATTTTCAACATAGGAATACTTCTATTTTATAAAGAAAATGTATTTATAAAACAGATGTTTAAATAGTATAAATAAATAAATGTTTAATTATATCTATTTAAACATAAATAAAACTAATAATACAAGACATGATCCAAAAATGCTATTTTTGTGAGAAATAAATAAATTCTGATGAAAAATGATTAAAATAAATTTTTCATAATTTTTATCAATTTATTTGTATTTAAAATTGATTTAATGATTTTAAATCATGTTTAAATGATTAAAAATAGGAAAATCCATAAAAATAAATGTTTTTTGAACCAATAATTTTATTTCAGTTCATGATGATTAGAAATAATTTTTCAAAAAGTTTGAGATCAAAACTATTAAAAATGAATTTTTAATCATTTATTTATGATTAAAACAATTTAATTCAAGAAAAATACAAAAATAAAGTATTTTGCACGATTAAAGGCTAGGGAACGGTTTAGAATAGTTGGAGAAGCGTTTCGCATCAATAAAACGAGTTTAATATCGAATAAATGTGGGTTTATGGACTTGCCGGAACTTGGCCGGAATAGGTGGCCGAAAAAACGTGTTCAGTAGGAAAGGAGGCACAATTTTAAAAGTTTGGACTTTTGGCAGATTAGGTCCCTCCATGTTAACTTAGTTAGATATATTAGGTTTTTGTTTAAGTTTTTCTTATAAAAAGTTTACTAAGTTAACTTAACTTAACTTAAAAGCTTTAAACTTCATAAAACTTTATAAAACTTGGAATTTTTTTTTATAAAATCCATGGCGTAGACGTTTCAAGATACGTATTTGACTAAAACTTATACCCGATCCATAATAACTATATATGATAAAATTTTAGTTCGCTCTAAAATTAAATTTGAAACGACGAAAATTATAGGAACTATAATGGAAATATTCGAAGGATTATTATTGTTAATTAGATAAAAGATGAGGGTGACGGATGTCACACTTCATTTACGTCAGCACCTCAGGGGAATCTTCGCGCGTACCTACACGTGCGGAATATTCGTCTAGCCTCAGTTTTTAGTACGAGGTACGGACGATCAAGAATGAAGAAGATTCACTCAGATATGGGCAGGCTTTGCGCCAATCAGATGGCGACACGTGTCAGCGGTGGTCCAACAACCACTGACGGGAACAGTGACGTGACTGCTTCCATGCTTCCACCATGCTGCTGTCTACAGTTTTGGTCAAAGCATGGTACAGACATGCTTACCTGCTGCCAGACGTCACATCAGACGCCAACAGGTAAGTCAACCATGCTGTGTCAAGACGAAGCGCCACCGGCGCCCAATCAAGAGGCGCCGCGTGTAACTTTTGCAGACCAGCTCCAACTTTCCCTCACTTCATCATTCATTACCACCTGTTTCCCGCCAATTTCATGGGCCGAAGACCTCTGGGCCCAATCAAGGCCCGGATCAACTATAGCTTCTCAGGGGCCGTCTCCCATGGCCCATGATCTCTCCTATAAGTAGAAGACTTCATCTCCTTTGCAAGAGATCCGAAAAATCATCACTTGTATGCAAGAGCTAGAATAGGAACAATCGTTGTAACACTTTGTAATCTCCAAAGTAATAAACATTTGGCTCTTTACAGTGGACGTAGGTCATTAACGACCGAACCACTACATTCTCGTGTTCTCACTTTCACCACACACATGCACTTATATTTACTTTCTCGGTTACGCTTCTACCTCCGATGTGGGTAAAGGGTCGTTCTTGAGCAAACACGTGTATTAACCCCACGGTGATTAGTATTAATCACCGTGATACTCGTTGTTTCTTCAGAATGTTACCTCTGAACTTTTGGTATAGATCCGCCACTTCCCCTACAGATGTGTAGATGTAATTTGTAAAGTCGTCTTAAAATGAAAAAAAAAAATCTTGGAACTTAAAGGCCTATGATTAATTGATTATTCATGAAATTCATTTATCACTAACTTAGATTATTGATAGATCGGACCACATTCATTACCCGTCTAACCTATGAAGCCACATGGAACCTTCTATGTGCGTCCATCTGACGTATGAGAGGGGTAAGGATGACTGAAGGAGAAGACTTGAAAGAGTCTGGAAAAGTATTGATGGGGATGGTCAATAAGGAGAAAATTGCAAAAGACGACCGGTATTCTCTATTTTTTGGTTTTACGTGAAAGAAGGCAGAGATGGAAAGGACATATAATAATATATATGGTGTCTCTCAAACACGGGTTAAAAGTTGGACATTTTTCCTGTTGTGCAGTTAAAATGATAATCGTCTTGTGTTTCATATCCCTTTGCCTCTCGTGTCACTCTACTAGAGACAGAAACAATTCTTTGACCGACTGCCCAAACAGTTTCAGTTGCCCAGTTTTGGGCCCATTCGAGTACCCGTTTTACAATGTCACAGACACTCGATGTGGGTTGATCAAGGTCAATTGTACTTCCAAAGGTGGAGTAGTTAAACTTGGAGGAGGGTGGTATGAGATTGTTAGCAAGGATGAGGATCATAATAAAGTCGTCATCAAGAGCAAAACATTTGAAGATCTTGTGAGCAATAATAACTGTGAGGCGCTTATGAATAATTTTACTTCTCCAAGTCCAAGCCCTCTTTTGTATTCCATTTCAATATTTCCCATCATCACTCTCTTCAAATGCCCAGAAAATCTCACTTATTTTGAGCGACAAAGGAGCGTTAGAAGATGCAAACCTTACAAATTCTACTCTAACGACTTGAATGAAACAGTTCCAAGTGACCTCCCACATGAATGTAAAGTGGTGCAGCTACCTGTGAAATTGTCAACTAGTCCAGAAATTGATGAAACCAACATATTTTCTCTTCTTTCTTCTGAAACCACAATTCAAATTGAATTGTCACGTTCCTGTCGTGATTGTCGCACAAAAGGCAGCCAGTGTCATGTTGAAAATGGACATTTTCAGTGTTTAAACGCCAAAAAGGGTATTTACAGCTTCCTTTTCCCTCTTACATCTACTTTCATTTATGTTTTACCTTACTATGGGTTACACCAGAAGGATATGTCTAATGTAGTCTTGATTTCTATTTCGATGTATTATAGCCGTATCTGTCGGGAAAATAAAATTCATATTAGGTTGAAAAAAAAAACATATACCTGGTAATATCCTAGGTAGAATACTAGAATACTTATCATGGTATGTTATGCAGCTTATCTTTAATTATTTGGTTTATGCAGAAAACTCACGAAGAGGACTCACACCAGGCAAGAGAATCTATATAGGTCAGTGATCTGTCGTGTTACATCATGTTTTTAGTAGTTCATTTGTGTATGTATACAGGGGCGGACCTAGTATGGGATTAGGTGCCGCACTGCCGCGGACGTTGCGGCTCAACTTCGCGCGCGTATTAAAAAATTAGTGGAAAATTTGGTTCTTTTTTTTACGAAATTTGGAAAACGTTACTACTAAAATGAAAAAAAATGAAAAACGTTAAATATTTCTATATCCACCACTGTATGTATATGTATATAATTTTACAAATATTCAAGTATTTCATAAAAACTAAAATATCTATTGATTAAATTAATTAAATTGTAATTTACTCATCACTCTTTACCTGTTACCCATCTCAAATTATAGTATTTGACAATTTATAAATATGTTACACTTTCTATGAAAAAACATGCGATTTCTTCTTTTAGAAAAATCAATAAAAAGTAGTTTATGTAGTGTAAAATAATTTACGAATAAAATCTCAGCTAAAAGTGTATATTATAGGAATAACTAGCGGGTTATGCTTGTGTGTTGCGGTGGCTCGGTTACGAACAAAATTTATATCTAAACTTGGATACCAATAAGGGTAACGATGTTGTTTGATTGGTATTAGTACGGTTCATCACAGTATTGGTATAGAATTAAAAGACGAACAAGTATTCTAGACCTCTAGCAATCTCCGGTGCTCTAACACGCCACTTTAATTTAAAGACGGTGGTTTTATTATTAATTAACTAACGTGTTCAAGTCATACAAAGAGTAAAAAAATTGCCGTTCAAAAAAAAAAAACTAATGTGTTGATATATTATATCAACATTGAAATGTTTATCTATGAATAAAATTTGTACATGTGAAGATTCTATAAATAAACAAAACTTGTTTGTATATTCTTCTTTTTTTGTATATTCTTTATTGAATTTGAAGAGAGAAAATAAACATTGAACTTCAACCATTTTCTTATATCTTGTTAGGACGTGAAGATATGATTATTTTTTTTTTTACATTTTCTATTATATATTAGTTAGTTCTTTTGTGTAAGTTCATGGAGCTTATTCATCAAGTTTGTACGTGCTTACTTTAGATTTCTAAAATCGTTTGTAACTAAAAACAAGATATGAATCTTTAATAAAACTTAAAACACTTGAATCTAGCCTTTCTGCTTTAAACTTACTTGTGAGCTTACATCTTTTGACAGTTGTAGTTCTTGGAGTAAGCTTTATAACATTATTAGTCGTCATAATTTTATGCTTGAAAAGGAAAATTGAAACGAGGAAAAATGCAAAGTACAATGTCAAAGTTGAAATGTTTCTAAAGGATCACGAATTCCTAGTTCCAAAAAGGTACTCTTATGCACAAGTTGGGAAGATAACAGACTCCTTTAAGGTTAAGCTAGGCAAAGGTGGTTTTGGTACTGTGTATAAAGGAGTGCTAAAAAAACAAAACCTAGTAGCAGTGAAGGTTCTAAGTGAAGTGAAAGGTGACGGGGAAGATTTCATTAATGAAGTTGCAAGTGTGGGGAGAACTTCCCATGTTAATATTGTAAGTCTTGTTGGATTTTGTTTGGAGGGTCGACACAGAGCTTTAATCTACGAATTCATGCCCAATGGTTCTCTAGAGAGGTTCATATACAATCAAGGTTCTTCGAGTAGTAGCCAACTTGGCTGGAAAAAGTTGCACCAAATTGCAATCGGGATTGCTAGAGGTCTAGAATACTTGTATAGGGGTTGTAGCACACGGATATTACATTTTGACATAAAGCCGCATAATATCCTATTGGATAATGATTTTTGTCCTAAGATATCAGACTTTGGCATGGCTAAGTTGTTCCGTGAGAAAGAAAGCAAGATATCAATGTCCCATATGAGAGGAACGCCTGGTTATATTGCCCCAGAATTGTTTTCTATGAACTTTGGAGAGATTTCCCACAAATCAGATGTTTATAGTTACGGAATGATGATTCTAGAAATGGTTGGAGGAAGAAAAAACATAGAAGTTGGAGTTGATCATACAAGTGAGATATACTTTCCTCACTGGATATATAAGAAAGTTGAATTGAATGAAGAACAACTTGGACTAAACGAGATTGTGAGTGATGAAGAAAATGGGATTGCAAGGAAGATGATCATTGTGGGGTTGTGGTGCATTCAAACGAATCCCTTGTCTCGGCCGACAATCACTAAAGTGTTGGAAATGTTAGAAGGGGATGTAGCATCATTGGAAATCCCTCCAAAACCTTATATATCTTCTCCATCAAGGCATGTCAGTTCCCCATCTATAGAATCACTGCTTCCCTATCATTCTTCAATTTGACACTATAATATTTTGTCACTTAAGCATTTGTATGATAGTTAACTCCTATCGACTACTGATAGGATGTACAACTGTTTATATCCCAAAACTAGTTAATTATATGATTATCAAGGAGCCGCAATATCACATAGTGAAAAATTGTGGATGGTCATATAAACAATTAGATACAAATGGCATTTTCAGGGAACATCTAATTATTATCAGTATTGATGATTAAATGTGTGATACCCCGCAAATTCAGGTTCTCACTTTAACTAAACTCTAGTTACGTTCCTTGCATTATACTTAACTAGGGTTAACTAGATAGGATATAGGTGCATTGTTGTGAGTTAATATCGGGTACATGATTAGTGAACCTCGGACGTTGGTGAATAATGAACTTATGTGTCTCTGTGATATTTGATGAACTTATGTGAAAACCATACGTGATTATGTGAACCTAAACCGAATACGTTAATAAAAATCACTAAAAGTGGAGTATGAGGTTGATTAGGGTCTTAACGCATGGGGTTGCACTTGTTACGGTCCGAAATAACGAAAACGTCAAAGGATAACGCGTCGGGTGACGAAACGAAACACGAACGAGGGCCGAGCGCCTGTGAGCGGCCGCTCACAGGGCCCGAGCGGCCGCTCGCTCGTGTCTGACGGGTTTAAACCGCCTTAAACTCCTATTTAAGCATCCTTAACCCCCATGCAACCCCTAAACTCAACCCTAATCGCCCCCTTACTGCCCCACACGAAATATTAACCCTAAAGCTCCTGCTAAGGCTCAAGATCATCAATTGGGAAGCTCCAAAGGCGCACGGTTGATCGAATCGAAGAGCCAAGGGTATAATCTTTGATTCCTTACGCTTCTATCTTGTGTTTTTGTTATAAAAATCATGTAACAAAGTTTGTCCAGGTCTGAAAGTTTTTAATAATCATTAAAACATGAAGTTTTTGAAGATTAAACGGATCAAACATAATAATAAACGATTAGTAACATCATAGGATACTTGTTGCGCAAGTTATTGATGTTTTGGTCTTTAAAGTTGTGATCTTTGCATGATTAGTAGTAGAATCTGATCATAATAAGTATTAGGGATGTTTGGTAATGATGATTGATGTTTGTTGATTGTTTTTATGCACACGGTAGTCGATTAAAGTATGATTTAGGCGAAACTAAAATCTGGACAGAATGATTAGACGAACTTGTAGGGGCTGTAACATGGCCTTAACATAATGATTTTGGTATTTTCTTTGCATGGTTGAGTCACACTTGGTCTTAGCTTTTCATAATGGGTAAAATCAAGTGTTTTGGACGTTGGTTGAGTCGTTTTTGGAATTTTCATTGAAAATAGGTCAGGTCAGAATTTCGGGTATCAAACTGAGTCAACTTTGAAACATCATAACTCAAGTTTTATAAAGAGTTGAGTTGTGAAATTTGTACAGATGGTTAATATTTGAGTAATATGAGTTTTCCAAGTGGATTCATCCCGTTTGGATGAATACACAATTTTTGGGAATTTATCTACCAAACTGACCTGTTAGGAAGGTTTTCTGAACATAGCTGAATTAGACGAATTTTAATTATTTTTGTGTTTGGATTTAAGACAAAACAAAAATATTTATTGTTGAGTAAATCCCAAAGAAAATTCAGTAAAAATTTGGGAGGATAACTCACTGATTTACTATTTTAAATAAATTCGTTTTGATGGCGCACAATCTGTCCTGAAAACACAGATTGTGTATTATGTGCTTATGTGATTAATTGAGGTCTTAAATGGTATGGAATTGACATGTAACTGAAGTACACTTGTTTGAGACACATACGGAATGAAGAAACTAATTGTAACCAATACATTCACCAACGAGTCCGTAGGGTTTACTATTGCATGTAGAGTCACTAGGCGTCACATACACACTTTTGAACGTTTAAAACGCCTTGGACAAACGAGTTATATGGTGTAATGATATTACGCCTATACTCACATAGTGACACTGTTATTAGGGTGTCGGTAGCATATTTTACTTGCGGTTCGGATTTCTTTTGCTTGCACGTTAAGGTGAGTTTCACTACTCTTTTTCTCAAAAGCATGCGTCTCGGATTAGAGACAACTTTGGTAAACGTTTTCTAGTCCATTTGGGACTACTCAGGTATGACTCCTCGTGTGGGTCTGGTTTTGACTCCTTGTGTGGGTCCGGTTTTACGATTCCTTGTGTGGATCGGGTTTTCGGTCAGTTTAAAACTTATTGGTCCTTTGTAATCTAAACACTCTATCATTGAAAGTCCTTGCATATTATTGGGTTAATCGCTGGAGGCGAACGGGGTATTAGTTGATAGCGCTATTAGGTTGATGCAGCAACCTCATGTCTGAGGTGCTTGAGGCACGGGCATGAACTTCTGACCACAATTTCCGACTGGTGTTGATAGACGCCAGTCATTGAGGCAAATAACTATTTTTCTGAAGGTTTCCCAATAATCTTGTTTAGTTACATTGAGTGGGCTAGCTACCCCTGACACACTTAAACTGACAACTCTTTATCTTTTTGGTCTGGAGGACCTACGTTATTACTTTACTTACGTGGTTTTTGGAAAACCAGCGCATTTGCATATTAATTTACTTTACTTTGTGAACTCACCAACTTTATATTGACACACGATAGCATGCTTTTGCAAGTAACTAGGAACGGAGCACAGTTAGGTCATGCATCATTTCGTGGGTCTCAAACATTTAAACTATTTTGCACAGTTACTATTTATTTGGTTTTGGGCGCTGTGTTTTGCGCAGACTTTATTTACTATTTTTCATTTGCTTCCGCTATACTATTATTGGTTTGGTTAAAACTTTAAAACTTGGTTTTTACAATAACGAACTAAATGGTTGGGCATTTAGAGTCGTTCATGTGACTTATGGCTATGGGGTCCTGGTTTGTCATGCACCTCGCGGTATAAACCCCGCAGTGGAAATTTGAGGGTGTGACAGATTGGTATCAGAGCCATTGGTTATAGTGAACTAGGATTTGCATCTAGACTATAATCATCATAGCATAAGTATTAGTACACTCACTATTCGCAGCACACTACTAGCTATATCTTGGATACGTATGCTGATCTAACGTATTGCAGGAAAAACATGACTAACCCCGCTCATCGTAATTACTCTTCTTATCACCCTCTTGGAAGTTCGCAAAACACGTCTTTGAACCCGTACGAACAACCAGCACAGGCAGGGAACCCGGAGGAGAATACAAATCGCTGGGTGTGGTTCGCAAATATGTTACATTCGTGGGTTGTAGGGTACGGAGTGCCAAATCAGGTCCCTCCCATTATTGACTCATTGGAGAGGTCTCTGGTAGGGATGGTTAGGCACGTACACACAGAGCTAGAGAATGCCTATAATGCAATGAGGCAATTTCAGTCTTGGAGGCAGAATGCTGATGGATCTATTAAGCGTATGGAAAGAGAGATTGACCACTTGTTTGGTGAATTGGAAAAGACTAATAGTAAATTGGAGAAGGTTAGTAGTAAATTGGAAAGGGTTGAAAGGGAAGCTGCAGAAGATAGACACGAGAGATCGCTTGCTATTCAGGAGACAGCACTGTTAAGGGAGGAGTTGACCCTGGTCAGTAACAAGCTTGAGGAAGCTCTAGCTCAGAATGGTGCAGAACCAGAGGAGGATCCAGAGGAGGATCCAGAGGAGGATCCGGAAGAGGATCCCGAGGAAGAGCCTGCAGTTGGGGGATTTGATGACCTCGAGGCAGCATTGGATTCGGCGCTCGAGGAAGAGTTTGAGCCTGAGGAGGAGGAGCCATTGGAGATAGAGATTGAGGATGAGAGCGAGGATGAGGGCTCATGCATCTCCATGGATCACGACGATGACTGATTCCTTATATATTTTTTTAGTATTCATATATATTAGTATTATGACTTTTGTTCATTCCTAACGTTGTGAGACTTGAGGATTCTTTATTTTGTGGTTGGATTCTTATTACTACTATCACTTAAAAATTCTTTATTCTATTCTCGCGCATGTTATTTACATTCTAGTTTACTTGTATAGTGTGAACGATTGTATGTGGGACATATTATTGTTTTCTCATGAGTATAGTGTAAATGTAGAATTACTATGGCGGGAAGAGGACACGGGAGAGGCAACATCAACATGACTCAAGCGGAGTTGAATGCCCTTATCAATGACAGGATAGTAGAGGCTATCGCAGCTTTTCAAGCTGGTAACTTTACCTTGCTCTAAACTTTCCTCTATGCTCCAACGTTACGCTCTTTTATTCATTCGTGATTCCTTCGCTTTTACACTCAGGTCAACCTGGACATCACCCTCCAACCTGCACCTACAAGTCCTTCATGGACTGCAAGCCTCATAACTTTGGTGGATCTGAAGGGGCTGTCGGACTACTGCGGTGGTTCGAGAAACTGGAATCTTGCTTTGCAATGTGTAACTGTCCACCAGCTGACAGGGTGAAGTATGCCACTGCTACTCTCGAGAACTTGGCATTAACCTGGTGGAACTCTCAATTGCAGATGCTAGGTGTGGAAGTGGCTAACGCAACACCTTGGGCAGATTTTAAGGAACTGATGAAGGAGGAATACTGTCCTCGAGACGAAATTCAGAAGTTAGAAACTGAGTATCTCAATCTAAAGATGGTGGGTTCGGAGATTGAGAAGTGCACCACCAGATCGCATGAACTGGCAGCTATGTGCCCAAATTACTCCAACCCGCCCTACAAGAGGATTGAGCTGTATATCAAGGGCTTGGTGCCCCAGATTAAGAGCATGGTCACTGCTGCTAATCTCAATACCATCCAGCAGGTTATTAGGATAGCTCATCAACTGACTGATCAGAAGGTGGAAGAGGGAGTGTTACCTCCTCGTGGTACTTCATCTTCTGGTACCAATGAAAACAAGAGGAAGTGGGAGAATGCATCTGGCAAACCTCCAGGGAATGGCGGTCAGCAGCAGCAACAGAATAAGAGACATGATAGCCATGGCAGTAGCAACAATCGCAACAACAACCAGGGAGGTTATGAGGGGACTTTACCTAAGTGCAACAGGTGTGGTAGGCATCACACTGGAGCGTGTAGCAACAATAACTGTGAACGATGCGGCAAGATGGGTCATAAGCAGAAGGACTGCAGGGTGTTTATCCTGGGAAATCCGCCAGCTGCGCAGCAGGGGCAACAGCAGAGTGGTGGTAATGGTTGTTACCAATGTGGGAGTGAAAATCATTTCAAGAGGAACTGCACACAACTGAATGGTAACGGTAATGGTAATGGCAACAACAGGGGTAACACCAACAACGGTGGTGGTAACAGGGCAGGAAACAACAGCACCACCAATGCTGGGAACAACAACGGGGCTCGTGGTAGAGCATTCGTGATTGGCTCTGGAGAGGCTAGGACCGATAACAACGTTGTGATGGGTACGTGTTCCTTGAACGACACTCTTGCTTCTATTTTATATGATACTGGTGCGGACTATAGTTTTGTTTCATCAAAACTTAGTAAACAATTAGGGATGGTTCCTACTCTTCTAGATACCCCATACTTTATTGAACTGGCTGATGGGAAGCCTGTCGAGGTAACCCATATACATCGTGACTGTAAGCTTGAGTTGAACGGGCAATTGTTTGCCATCAACCTCTTACCTATCACCCTAGGTAGCTTTGATCTCGTGGTTGGCATGGACTGGTTGTCCAAGCAACGCGCGGAAATTCTCTGTCAGGAGAAAATTGTTCGCATTCCCCTCCCAAGTGGAGAACTCTTATCCATACAGGGTGATCGAGGTGGTGCCATGGTGGGCATCATCTCCTATCTGAAGGCCCAGAAGTGCATCCGCAAGGGCTGTCCGGCCATTTTGGCTAACATATCCGATACTCGAGCTGAAACGGAAACTAGAATTGAGGACATCCCAGTGGTCTGAGATTTCCAAGATGTCTTTCCAGAGGAATTACCTGGACTACCACCCGTTCGTCAAGTGGAGTTCCAGATTGACCTTGCACCTGGAGCAGCACCAGTTGCACGCGCACCGTACCGTTAAGCACCAGGGGAGCTTCAAGAACTATCTACCCAACTCCAAGAGCTATTGGATAGGGGTTTCATTAGACCCAGTTCTTCGCCATGGGGAGCTCCAGTTCTGTTTGTTAAGAAGAAAGATGGGAGCTTTCGTATGTGCATAGATTATCGGGAGTTGAACAAGGTAACGATTAAGAACCGATATCCTTTGCCTCGTATTGATGATTTGTTCGACCAACTGCAAGGGTCGAGCTTCTACTCTAAGATTGATTTGAGGTCGGGGTACCATCAGCTGAGAGTCCGAGAAGAGGATGTGGCGAAAACGGCATTTCGAACCCGTTATGGACATTATGAGTTTTTGGTTATGCCATTTGGGCTAACTAATGCACCTGCGGTGTTCATGGATCTATTGAACCGTGTGTGCAAGCCTTACTTGGACAAATTCGTCATAGTGTTCATAGATGACATATTGATCTATTCCAAGAGCAGGGAGGAGCACGAGCAGCACCTGCGGTTAATCTTGGAACTACTGAGGAATGAGCAGCTGTATGCAAAGTTTTCTAAATGTGATTTTTGGATTCGAGAGGTTCAATTCCTTGGGCATGTGGTCAACGAGGCAGGAATACATGTTGACCCAGCCAAGATTGACGCAATCAAAAAGTGGGAGGCTCCTAGGACCCCTACTGAAGTGCGCCAATTTCTTGGTCTCGCGGGATACTATCGTAGATTTATCGAGGGATTTTCTAAGATCGCCCAACCTCTCACCGCCCTAACACAGAAAGGTATTACTTATAAGTGGGGAGATGCCCAAGAATATGCCTTTCAGCTACTAAAATCCAAACTTTGCAGTGCACCGATACTATCGTTGCCTGAGGGTACAGAGGACTTTGTAGTATACTGTGATGCGTCTATCCAAGGCTTAGGGTGCGTACTGATGCAACGTGATAAGGTAATTGCATATGCATCGCGGAAACTGAAGGTCCATGAGAAGAATTACCCCACTCATGATTTGGAACTGGGAGCGGTGGTTTTCGCTCTCAAAATCTGGAGACACTACCTCTATGGAACGAAGTGCACAATTTTCACTGATCACAAGAGCCTTCAGCATATATTTGATCAGAAGGTGCTGAACATACGACAACGTCGCTGGGTTGAACTTTTGAACGATTATGACTGTGCCATCAAGTATCATCCAGGGAAGGCTAATATAGTAGCTGATGCCCTCAGTCGAAAGGAAACAAAACCCAGAAGGGTGCGAGCTTTACAACTCACCATCCATTCTCATCTTCCAGATAAGATACGTGAAGCCCAGGGTGAGGCCTTGAAGGAAGAAAACATCGGGCTTGAGACCCTACATGGTGCTGATAAGCACTTGGAACTAAAAACGGATGGCCTACAGTAATTCATGGATCGAGTCTGGATACCACGATTTGGGGATCTCAGACAACTGGTGCTTGACGAAGCACATACCTCTCGCTATTCGGTGCATCCTGGTTCGGACAAGATGTACCAAGATCTTAAGACATTTTACTGGTGGCCAAACATGAAAGCTGAGATAGCCACTTATGTTAGTAAGTGCTTGACTTGTGCGAAGGTTAAGATTGAATATCAAAAACCTTCAGGCCTACTCCAACAGCCAGAAATTCCAATGTGGAAATGGGATGGGATTTCCATGGATTTTATTACAAAGCTTCCTAGAACGCCAACGGGCCATAACATGATTTGGGTTATCGTGGACCGTTTAACCAAATCGGCCCACTTCCTGGCAATAAAGGAAACGGATTCATTGGAGAAACTGGCAAACCTTTACATCAAGGAGATAGTCTCTAGGCATGGGGTGCCTACTTCCATTATATCTGATCGCGATGGGCGATTCACTTCTCGTTTCTGGACTACTATCCAAGATGCTTTAGGAACTCGTCTTGATATGAGCACAGCCTATCACCCGCAGACGGATGGACAGAGCGAACGTACCATCCAAACATTAGAGGATCTACTACGAGCGTGCGTGGTGGACTTTGGCAATAATTGGGATAAGCACTTGCCCTTGATCGAATTCTCTTACAACAACAGTTACCACACTTCGATACAGTGTGCGCCTTTTGAGGCACTTTACGGGTGCAAGTGTAGGTCTCCCATCTGTTGGACTGAGGTTGGGGATAGCCAACTAACAGGTCCCGAACTCGTGCATGAAACTTCTAAGAAGATAGTGCAAATTAGAAACCGGATGGCTGCTGCTCGGGATCGACAGAAAAGTTATGCTGATAAACGTAGAAAACCCTTGGAGTTCCAGGTTGGGGACAAGGTTTTGTTAAAGGTGTCACCTTGGAAAGGAGTGATACGCTTTGGGAAACGTGGGAAGTTGAACCCACGATACGTTGGACCTTTCGAGATTGTTAAAAGGATTGGTCCGGTAGCTTACCAGTTAAATCTACCATATGAACTCAGTGGAGTGCACAATGTGTTCCACGTCTCGAACTAGAAGAAATGCTTATCGGATACGACACTGGTGGTGCCACCGGAGGAGATCCAGGTGGACGATCAGCTACGGTTCGTGGAAGAACCAGTGGAGATTCTTGATCAGGGTGTCAAGAAACTCAGGCAAAGCACTATACCTATTGTTAAGGTACGGTGGAATTCCCGTCTAGGACCGGAATACACGTGGGAGCGCAGAGATCAGATGCGACTCAAATACCCACATCTCTTTACTGAACCTGAACCTGTACATAGATCAAATGCCGAACATAAAGCAGCTCGCTCGAAGTGAATTTCGGGGCGAAATTCCTTTCAACTTGGGGATGATGTGACATTCGGGAACCAAGTGTACACTTTTCTAGCTGGCTTTACTGTTTACTTGCTGAATTTCGGGACGAAATTCTTTTCAACTTGGGGATGATGTGATACCCCGCAAATTCAGGTTCTCACTTTAAGTAAACTCTTGTTACGTTCCTTGCATTATACTTAACTAGGGTTAACTAGATAGGATATAGGTGCATTGTTGTGAGTTAATATCGGGTACATGATTAGTGAACCTCGGACGTTGGTGAATAATGAACTTATGTGTCTCTGTGATATTTAATGAACTTATGTGAAAACCATACGTGATTATGTGAACCTAAACCGAATACGTTAATAAAAATCACTAAAAGTGGAGTATGAGGTTGATTAGGGTCTTAACGCATAGGGTTGCACTTGTTACGGTCCGAAATAACGAAAACGTCAAAGGATAACGCGTCGGGTGACGAAACAAGACACGAACGAGGGCCTCGGGCCTGTGAGCGGCCGCTCACAGGGCCCGAGCGGCCGCTCGCTCGTGTCTGACGGGTTTAAACCGCCTTAAACTCCTATTTAAGCATTCTTAACCCCCATGCAACCCCTAAACTCAACCCTAATCGCCCCCTTACTGCCCCACACGAAATATTAACCCTAAAGCTCCTGCTAAGGCTCAAGATCATCAATTGGGAAGCTCCAAAGGCGCACGGTTGATCGAATCGAAGAGCCAAGGGTATAATCTTTGATTCCTTACGCTTCTATCTTGTGTTTTTGTTATAAAAATCATGTAACAAAGTTTGTCCAGGTCTGAAAGTTTTTAATAATCATTAAAACATGAAGTTTTTGAAGATTAAACGGATCAAACATAATAATAAACGATTAGTAACATCATAGGATACTTGTTGCGCAAGTTATTGATGTTTTGGTCTTTAAAGTTGTGATCTTTGCATGATTAGTAGTAGAATCTGATCATAATAAGTATTAGGGATGTTTGGTAATGATGATTGATGTTTGTTGATTGTTTTTATGCACACGGTAGTCGATTAAAGTATGATTTAGGCGAAACTAAAATCTGGACAGAATGATTAGACGAACTTGTAGGGGCTGTAACACGGCCTTAACATAATGATTTTGGTATTTTCTTTGCATGGTTGAGTCACACTTGGTCTTAGATTTTCATAATGGGTAAAATCAAGTGTTTTGGACGTCGGTTGAGTCGTTTTTGGAATTTTCATTGAAAATAGGTCAGGTCAGAATTTCGGGTATCAAACTGAGTCAACTTTGAAACATCATAACTCAAGTTTTATAAAGAGTTGAGTTGTGAAATTTTTACAGAAGGTTAATATTGGAGTAATATGAGTTTTCCAAGTGGATTCATCCCGTTTGGATGAATACACAATTTTTGGGAATTTATCTACCAAACTGACCTGTTAGGAAGGTTTTCTGAACATAGCTGAATTAGACGAATTTTAATTATTTTTGTGTTTGGATTTAAGACAAAACAAAAATAGCTATTGTTGAGAAATCCCAAAGAAAATATAGTAAAAATTTGGGAGGATAACTCACTGATTTACTATTTTAAATAAATTCGTTTTGATGGCGCACAATCTGTCCTGAAAACATAGATTGTGTTTTATGTGCTTATGTGATTAATTGAGGTCTTAAATGGTATGGAATTGACATGTAACTGAAGTACACTTGTTTGAGACACATACGGAATGAAGAAACTAATTGTACCCAATACATTCACCAACGAGTCCGTAGGGTTTACTATTGCATGTAGAGTCACTAGGCGTCACATACACACTTTTGAACGTTTAAAACGCCTTGGACAAATGAGTTATATGGTGTAATGATATTACGCCTATACTCACATAATGACACTGTTATTAGGGTGTTGGTAGCATATTTTACTTGCGGTTCGGATTTCTTTTGCTTGCACGTTAAGGTGAGTTTCACTACTCTTTTTCTCAAAAGCATGCGTCTCGGATTAGAGACAACTTTGGTAAACGTTTTCTAGTCCATTTGGGACTACTCAGGTATGACTCCTTGTGTGGGTCTGGTTTTGACTCCTTGTGTGGGTCGGTTTGACGATTCCTTGTGTGGATCGGGTTTTCGATCAGTTTAAAACTTATTGGTCCTTTGTAATCTAAACACTCTATCATTGAAAGTCCTTGCATATTATTGGGTTAATCGCTGGAGGCGAACGGGGTATTAGTTGATAGCGCTATTAGGTTGATGCAGCAACCTCATGTCTGAGGTGCTTGAGGCACGGGCATGAACTTCTGACCACAATTTCCGACTGGTGTTGATAGACGCCAGTCATTGAGGCAAATAACTATTTTTCTGAAGGTTTCCCAATAATCTTGTTTAGTTACATTGAGTGGGCTAGCTACCCCTGACACACTTAAACTGACAACTCTTTATCTTTTTGGTCTGGAGGACCTACGTTATTACTTTACTTACGTGGTTTTTGGAAAACCAGCGCATTTGCATATTAATTTACTTTACTTTGTGAACTCACCAACTTTTTGTTGACACACGATAGCATGCTTTTGCAGGTAACTAGGAACGGAGCACAGTTAGGTCATGCATCATTTCGTGGGTCTCAAACATTTAAACTATTTTGCACAGTTACTATTTATTTGGTTTTGGGCGCGGTGTTTTGCGCAGACTTTATTTACTATTTTTCATTCGCTTCCGCTATACTATTATTGGTTTGGTTAAAACTTTAAAACTTGGTTTTTACAATAACGAACTAAATGGTTGGGCATTTAGAGTCGTTCATGTGACTTATGGCTATGGGGTCCTGGTTTGTCATGCGCCTCGCGGTATAAACCCCGCAGTGGAAATTTGAGGGTGTGACAAAATGTACAATTTTATGTTAACTAGTGATGGCATGTTGAGTGTCAGATATAAAGTGGCCCGTCTTTCATTTTAACATAGTCTAGTAAGTGTGAACAATATTTGCACTGGGATGCTGCCTGTTGGGCTCTATCTATCTATACTACATTATAAAGGAGGAGAGATGGCTAAAATAGTCACTTTATGTCAATTTTAAGATGACACACAAAAGGTCACAAGGTAAACAACTATCTTTTTGCCAAATCCTTCCCTTTATGCCCATATGTACAACATTTGATTACAATTGTACAAATGACTAATGCAAGTCATCTCTATTATTATTTGCTTCACCTTTTGATTTTCTCGTCTTTAATGAATTCAATTTGAGATTCAATGCCTCACATTTTCCTTTTCTCATCTTCAATGATGAATTAAAATCAACATCCCTCAATTTAATCTCTAAAACCCCTCATACCATTGTCTTATCACACCATTTTCTTTATTTCTCTTGGAAGCAGTCATCGAATGATATTGTTCAACACCTGTAGTCTTGCACTATCGATTATTATGTTGGTAAGCCAACACTTGTAATCTTGTATATTCTTTATGTATATTTATTTATTTAGTTATTTAGTTTTTAAGCTTTTTGTTAGTTCTTATATATGTTTTTTCATTATTTTGTCCGTGTTTTCTTTTACATTCTTTTTATTTCAATTTCTGTAAATTGTGGTTTCATGTTTATCATTCAATTGAATTGTTTATTTTTTAGGATCAAATCTATTTTGTTTTGGAGACATCACAGCTCATCAACCCATTTCCATGTACATACATATTTTAGTTTATGTTATATTCTCTAAAGTACACTTATTTTCTTCTACGGTTATAATGTGATATTCGCTTCCAATTGTCATTTTCGTTTTACCTGCATGGTTTACAATAAGGAGAGGGAAGCAAATCCCAGCTTATTGACATTTGATAGTGATGTGTGTGAAAGATCTATAATGTAATCTATCTTGTCAAGGCGCATAATCACACTCATAAGAGCTAGAAACCGTGTCCTTCAATTAACTACTCATATGGTGCGTTGAGCTGACCTTGAGCACCGCGCCCCTGGCACGCACCTTTGACAACTTAGATTATAATTGGTGCTCACAGTCATGCATTCCTATGTCATCATTTGAGTATAAATTTGAAGTTTTGTTGATTTCACTTGAAATTTTAAAAATAAATTACATTTTTTTCTCAATTTACTTTGAATGATAACATTAGAGCTTTAATGGCAATTTTTATTTTATATAGATCCTAACATTATTAGGGGATGGCAAAACAATCTGAGCCCGATGGGAAGTTTGAAATATCACGCCTGCATATCGCATTGGCGTTTTCGATGGGAAGTTCGGTGGACAAATTGTGACTGTTTATCGCATAAGTGTGTTCGATAGGAAGTTTGGTTGGGCCAATTCATGGGAAAAATAATCTTTGTTGTGTTAAGAAAAACATTACAAACAAATAATAAGATTACAACTACGACTCGCCTATGTAATTAAAAGAAGAAACATAAATGATCAAATAAGACATCTTACAATCAATTACATCACAACTGTAAATACTCGAGGTTGTTTTTTTAAGTTTGGGTTCAAGAGTTCTGTGAAAAAATAAGAAAGTATAGGATACAAAGTATCCTTAACATAAAAAGTGTAAGAAGCCACTGAAACTTGTCACATGTCAATTTAACCTAACCATAATTAAACTATCAGACACCCTCCCACTTTCACAATTATCACTACAACTTTCCATCACCACTGCACCTACCCACTTTCACAAACCCTAAATCATATAATTAACATCACACAAACAACACTGAATCATCAAACCATGAGCTACAAGAAAGATGATCTACAACAAACATAAAAGATTTGAACTTTTTTTTTGCTCGTCTTGCCATGTTGCTTGACACTGCTTGTCATAAAACGTTGCCTCATCAATCAATTTCTTTAATGTATCAATATCCTCGTTCTTGCGGATCAAAAGAACGCTAGCTACTCCTACAAACTTTTTAATGAGTACTTCTAAATGTTGAGTGAGTGCTTCCAAACTTTTTAATGAGTACTTCTAAATGTTGAGTGAGTGCTTCCAAACTTTTTAATGAGTGCTTCTAAATGTTCGGTGAGTGCTTCCAAACTTTTTAATTAGTGCTTCTGAATGTTCAGTGAGTGCTTCCAAACTTTTTTAATGAATGCTTCTAAATGTTCAGTGAGTGCTTCCAAACTTTTTAATGAGTGCTTCTAAATTTTCAGTGAGTGCTTCCAAACTTTTTATTAAGTGCTTCTAAATGTTTAGTGAGTGCTTCCAAACTTTTTAATGAGTGCGTTTAAATTTGATAAGCGCGTTTAAATTTTATACAATGAGTGCATTTAAAATTTGTTAGTGCGTTTAAAAGTCTCTGTTTTCACCAACTTCATCTTCTTCCTCTGCAACTATTTTTTAACCTAACTTTTATTTTTAATCATACTTATTGAAACAAAATCGAAAGTATTTGACAACTATTATGAGCGTTTATTCATAATTTGTATGGTTTTTTGTATGATTAAATCTTTCCAGTGTAAATATCTGTTTTTATTTTTTTTCGTTTTCGTTCATTGTAATGGAATGTTTTTTGTTATTTTGATTGTGTAATCATTTAGATTGGTTTAAACGATTTTCAATTGTTGAAACATTTTGTTTCGATTGATTTTTGTTGTTACGATTGGAAAAAAAATAGATGGTTTTTCATAATTTATCCTTGGTTAGTTTAACCCAAGTATGATTACGGTTTTTAATCTGCATCCAACCATCTTCTTAATCTAATGGCTGAGATTGTTTGTTACGCTTCTTACATTAAGAAGCTTTGTATGTTATTTCTTCCCGTGAAAAAAATACCCTCTTCTAATTTTGAACTAATGCTTTAATGATTTTGATACTTATTTGCTATCTTTGTGTTTTTTAATTTAGAAGTATGTGTATTAGATCTTTATGACACTAAAGTTGAATTTGCCAGGTAAAATTTGTTTCCTATAAGGATTTTCCTCTCAAATTTTGGTGTTGCTTTAATTGATCAATGACTGTGTGTGTATATTAGCAAGAGAAGGACTTGCTTAAGAAGCGTCAAGAACTGCGCTCCCCGTATCATTTACTTAGAACTTTATACAATAAGTCGACCAATACGAACCAAACTTTAAGGAATACATGTTTGTCGACAGGATTTACCCGCTGCAATGCGCGGTCGAAAAACTGCTAGCGTATTACAAGTTTTTTTGGATCACGCCGCAACGCGCGAGTAAACCCACTAGTACTATACTACATTATAAAGGAGGAGAGATGGGTAGAGTTGTCATTTTACACAAATTTAAGATGGCATATCAATAGGCACAAGTGGTATCTTCTAACTTTTACCCATTTTCTTCCTTTTATACTCTCCTGTATAACCTTTTTATGGCACTTGTACAAGTGAGTAATGCAACTAATAGAACTTATTCAACTTTTTGAAACCGTCTGTTCTTCGTGAATGTTCAGAAAATTGATGGCAATTATGGTTAGTCTTTCTGCCTCCCCCAACAATTCCCCTCTCATTATCTCCGCCAATTTCAATCGATCAAAAAACCATTATAGTAATTAATTTTTTGAATGCAAGAATGTGAACAGCCTATGAACCCCGCTAAGTTTTCTTTTCGATCTGTCTTATGAAACCAACATTTGGGTCATGTATGTCTCTCAACTTTTAGGTTTTTTAGATCTGTCTTGCATACAATCAGACACATCCTGATAAGGTCAGTGGGATTATCCTAAGAGGGCTTCTTATAAAGGAAGAAAGAGGTTGACTGGTTTTATGAAGTCAGGTCTACTGTAAATAAAGGATTCTACTCTATAGATTCTCATCTCTCGGATAATATCGATAAAATCAGGCACATCAATGCTGTAGTTGAACAGGGACAACCAATGTCAAATATTTGAAGGGGATAATATATCAACTATGTAATGTTTTTTTTATAGATATTCCAGGGAAGATATGATTATTGTTGCCAATAATATCAACATGGGATCTGCATAAAGCTTGGCCAGAGGCAGATTTTAAGGTATATTATTTCATATAAATTTTGTTCTTAAGTTCATTATGAACCAGAATAAATGCAAAAAAAAAAAAACGTGCAAAACGTTGCTGTAAATGTGGATGATGGCATGAGATCTATAAATAGGTTTTGTTGGATTTGGGTGCAATCTGTTTTAGTAAGTTTTATTCTTTAACACTATGTTCATGCTACATAGCATATTGAATTTTGATTTTCCTGCAGTATTTTACATATCTTAGTGGTTTTAGGGGTTAAGCATTGTGTATATAATCTGCATAGTTAAGCGGCGATAAAAAGACGATGGTGGGGCCAGTTTCATTAATGTTTTTGCTCTCAGTATTGTTGATCATAGTATGTTCATCTGATCTTTGTTTCTTTGTTTGACTTCGATTGCGCTTCGTCATAGCTAACAAAGAGGAGGCAAGTTTACATTTTCTATTGTTTTTATAGTAGTTACTAACTTACTATTACTGTAAGGTTGTATTATGTTGTGCTGGAAGCTGACAAAGAAAAGGCGTGCACTGGTTGTGAATTATATCTGAAGGTGGCCTGTTTATGGATGGTACTCAATCAGGCTTATTGGAACCAACTATGACAAGTAACCGACCAACAACAAACGAGCTCAAACATTTTCTCCAACATTTTA
This sequence comes from Ambrosia trifida, assembly GCA_028751855.1. Taxonomy (NCBI): domain Eukaryota; kingdom Viridiplantae; phylum Streptophyta; class Magnoliopsida; order Asterales; family Asteraceae; genus Ambrosia; species Ambrosia trifida. The sequence goes on from CM054129.1 coordinate 113,717,795, forward strand.
GAAGATGGCAAGATGTTCCACGCTCGCCTGACCCGTAAGCAAGTGCATGATTTTAAGGAGTCTTTAAACAAGGCGATGTGGTGTTGCTCCATTAAGTGTATGTTTTCATTGCTTGTTTTAAGTAATGAGTTGAAAGATGTACAGGTTTGGTAATGGCTTAAAATGGATTCGGTTGAAACAAGTAGTATGTTTGCATACGTTTAGACGGGCCGGGATGACCCACAAACAATTTATTATCCATCTTTGTAACTCATATAAAGAACGAATGTGATAAAGAACTTATATTTATGATTATCTTGCTGCACAACATGGAACTCATATTCACTTTGCAATTGTGTTCTATTCCACATTTTCTATGTGACTTATATAGCTTTTACGAATGCCATGTACCTGTTTTAAAAATAACAACATAGTGTGTTATATCTCTTTTATTATAAAACTGGCTTTTATCCCGGGAGTGTCCCAGGGTTGAAAAATGTAACAATTCTAATAATACTAATACTAATAGTAATAATTATTACTCTTGTAATTAAATAAATAAAAAAATAACCTTGCTATAAGGTGACACCATGTGTTGCAGTGTTGCGCGATTCTTTCTTCTAGCTTCTCTTGATGAAGTATACCTATGCATCTTTAAAAGAGTAAAATTCCAATGAAAGCATGACGATTGGGTTGAATTTCAACATCGTAGATAAGAACCTGGTTTAAAAGAAAAAACATTATTAATGAATAACCTGAACACTTTGTGTTTTTTTTTCTGTATGAACGAAACCCCACAAAAAATAGTCGTTTTTTTCTCCGTTTTTTATATAGCACTATGGTACTCGTTGGAAAGATAATAAAACGCTCGTTAATTTGGTGTAATTTTTTTCTTTAAAAAATATTGTATATAAAAGATATTAACGTTTAAAAATTATGGGAGAAAACATAAGAGAGAAAAATTTAAATTTTTTTAAAATTTTTTTTTTCTAAAATAACTCAATTTAAATTTAGTAGATTAGGTATTATATTATTATTTTTTTATTTGCCACATGGCATGACACATGGCACACTAAAGGAGGGGAATGCCTCCTTGAATGCCATGTCATTAAAATGGCTTTCTTAGGCCTTCATTGAATAACAACTCATCAATCTTCAATTCTTTTATTATAAGTTATAGATTATAGATTATAGATTGTTATAATTGAATGCCCTGCTATGGATGTTAAGCTTACTAATTGGATGTCTTTTTATGCGGAGCTATTAGTTGAGTTATAAATTACATTTTTATACAAATGACCCAACATACGAGCTTATATCGGTTCAAGGCTTCAACTTGATCTCAAACAAGTTTAGAGTCATAAGTTATTTGAACAACCTTATAAGTTAGATTCAGGTTCTTTTGACGTCTCATGTTGTGTCTTAGAATGTTTACACTAGGTCTCACGTTTTAAGATGTTTTGCAATCTTATGACGTTCAAGTCTCTTCGTTGTGTCAATAAGTAAGGCGAATGTAATAGAAGATGTTGAAGATGAGGCAAAAATCCGAGGTACCTTTGTTTCTACTTTATTATGCACAACCCCCACCTTATACATAACTGTCTTGCTCTTCCAGTTGCAACAAATCGGTCAAGCTATTACTGTTTGTATTTCAGTTTACTTGTTGATGATTGTTCTCGCTTAGTTGTTGGTATGTATTTACTGTTTGTACTTCAGTTATATTCAGCATCAGCGTTGAAACATACTAATATACATTGATTCCTACATTGTTGTCCTCAATGCCTTCATTAATTTGGTTTTTTTTTTTTGGGTATTTTGGTTATGTTCTTGGTTGTAACTGGTGATTGTTCTCGCTTAGTTGCTAGTATGTATTTACTGTTTGTACTTCGGTTTATATTCAACATTACCATTGAAACATACTAATATACATTGATGCCTACATTGTTGTCCTCAATGCCTTCATTAATTTTTTTTTTTTTTTTTGTATTTTGGTTATGATTGTTCTCGCTTAGTTGCTGGTACTGATCATCATATTTTTGTATTTTTTAAGTTGTATTGTAGATTTGTAATCACAGTTTTCTGGTCGTTTTGATTGAATTCTTGGAATTGATTTACTTGTTTGATTTACAGAACCATAATCTTTAGCCATTCTTACACCGTGGTGGTGTGTGGAAACTGCCAGACAGTGCTATGCCAGCCGACTGGTGGCAAGGCTAGACTCACTGAAGGGTGCTCTTTCCGGAGGACAGGTGATTGATGGAGATAGCGGTTTACCCTTTTACTGGTATGATGTTTGAGTAGAGACAGTACTGGGGCTACTGCTTTCAAACAAGGGTAATGTTTTTGATGTGTTTGTTACTTCGTTTCTTTTGATCGATATGCAGCCTTTTAAGTGTTTTTTTGGTAACTCTTATTCTCTGTATTTATGCTGGAAATTCTGGATCTTTTGGTTAAATTTATATCAATGTTCCCATCTTGTTTGAGATTGCCTGCCTGCTTAATTACTAGCTATATAATATACTAATATATGTTGCTGCCATTATAATAAGAAAAATATTGTTTTTTAAGCATTGTTGGTACTTTAATGTTGGTTAGTGGGTGTCTATGTTGCCCATTGAATGTTGTTTGGTGGTGTGTCATGATCATATACGTGTTGATTTTTCCCCTCTATTTAAAGTGGTGGTTTTAGTGACGCCTTATCATTCATAATTGATTAACTGTTGATCAAGCAAATTTGACAATGATTCGTTATCATGAACACACAATAGTCTTTTTAACCCAATGTTTTATTAGCTGGAAGAAACATTTAGCAATGTTGGACCGGTTAGGCGGTGCTTTATGGTTACACAAAATGGTAAGGTTCTAGATTGTATATGTGTTGTAGGTTTTTTTATATGTTTATTTTGTGTTGTGTGTATTGGATTTAATGTTAATGCAATCATGAAATGGAAATGTATAATAATAATAATATGAAGTTAAGAAGTAAAATATGCAATTTGATTATTGAACCTTTAACCTTATGCACCTGAGAGTTCCAGAAAAATAGTTGCACTTTCATTATATCTGAATTTGTATCGAAGCTTTTGGCCTTTTTTGTTATCTTGGTTTGATACATAGCTCTGCATTTTATTGTTCCTTAACAGGGGTGGATATACTTTCATGAATGAATAACGTAATCACTAAATACACTATACAACTTGGTGCCTTTTCAACCTTATAGAGTTCCTCATTTCTCCTACCAAGAAATGTTGATGTTTTCTGTTTATAGTTCATATATCGCTAACATATATGGAGTGGATGATCATAAATGAGGCTCAAAAGATCATGAATACAAGCAATGCCATGACCTACTTGAAGTATGGTACCGTTATTTACAAATTTTACTTCTCTATTATATTACTCAATACGTTCACGAATAATGTTACTAATTTAGTCGGCATTCATCAATTTTGCATTGTTACCAGCTGACATGCTTCACCCTTCACAACATGACCAAGACAAAATGTTAAAGATTTGAATGTACAGAGAGAAAGTATAATGGTGGTTTGCGAGAAGGAGGTGCTGGCGTCGACTGTGTTGATTTGGACATGTTGTGTTCAACTGTGGCAATGAGTAAATACATTTCCATTAACAGGGAGAATTGGGAGGTGGTATTTTTTTTGCATGAAGGTGATCTTCTATTCTTTTTTATTATTTCCATGATCTTTGTTTGGTATTGAAATAACTTAGACAATGGTAGTATGTTAATATACTCAACAATTTGATATTTGTTTGCAACAGCATCCCAATTTGACTTTTTAAAGTCAAAAGAATTAGGATTTTAAAGGATTCTATAAATCTAGTAAACACAGAGAATAATTTTTGTGAATTGTTGTACTACTTTACATACAAGATGAGGGTATAAATACATTGTTACAGTCAATGGTTAAGGTAAGAACATAATTACAGTCAATAGTCAAGGCGATGAATTTGGGGTAATCAATTAGTAGCTTGACCATGACTTTGACTTGACTTGGTGTTGATAGTCAATGGTCAAGGAGATGAATTTGGGGTAATCAATTAGTAGCTTGACTATGACTTTGACTTGACCTGTTGTTTGTGATAGCATCCTTAATAGATTCTTGTATGTATGGTTTTGCAAGAATCCCTTTAGGGAAAAAAGAATCATGTATTTTTCCGATGATTCTCAAGTGTAAATGGTCAGGAAAGAAAATTCTTTTTTTTTTTTCTAGAAATCAATATAAGAAAAATGCTATATTAAATTTTGAGTTGAGTTGCATTAAATATCAGTTAATGATAAATATACATGTTAATAGATAACAAGGTTGAATTATATAGACTTGGTATTGTTTTATTGAAGTTTTTTTATTAGTTATGCCATTTTTTTGTTTGTACTTTATAAGTTTTCACTCATGTATACATGTAGAATGATAGCATATGTACATCGACAGCATTTATAAGTGTAATGATACTGTATATCAACACTCCAATGTAAAACACAAAACCAGTATCAGTTGAGTGGTTAGGTGTGTGGCCCATGAAGGGGTTGGCGCAGGTTCGTAACTCGGGGAGGGCAAGTCCCCCTCCCCCCCCCCCCCCCCCCCCTAATTTTTTTTATGTTGGGCTTGGTTGTTAATAGTTTATTTTAATTTTGACTCACAGATGATGATGTAAAACATGAATTTCTAACAACTTAGCTGCTGATATCGAAGTCCCTTCTGCATGCTTCTTGTGATGCATTTATGCTACTGATTGAAGTATAACTGTCTTTGAATTGTTGAAAATTTCAGAAGAAAATATTGCGAAAGAAATCAGTAGAGAAGTATGAGAAAACGGCACAAGAGTTGACCAGTCAATGTCAACGTAAGACTGAAGAATGTTATCAAGGTTGGATGTCTTTCACTGCAGCAAATGAGCAGCTGGAGAAGGTCCGAATGGAACTCGATAATAAGTTTTCCAGACAACATCTCTTGGTAAGTTTGTGAAGTCAAAATTACGCTTCTATTTTTGGGCAAAGGGAATATTTTTGTTTTAGTTTTGTATGTTTATCTTACAACTTTATGAATTTTTATTGAACAGACCAAACAATGAAGAGACAATCTGAAATGTTGAGGGATATATCAAGTAGATATTAACATGACAAGAAGGTTTGGGTTGCTACAGTTAAGGAGTTATCACAGAAATGCAGCATTGTAGAAAGTAAAAAAGGTTCGATAGATTGCATTCACTTAGAATTTGACCAGATATTAGAGTTCTTCTAATCTTTCTGCCTATTTCGGCTTTTTGTTTATTTAAATTTTAAGAGAAAATTATGATTAAGCATATAGATGTATACAATACTTCAACTTTGTGAAATGTTAAAATGTGACCAAAAGTGTTGTAAATTGCTAAAAATGGGAAAAAAATTTGTATTTATTTATTTATTCTTAAAAGTTGATGCTTATTTCAACTATGTATTAGTTAATGAACCAACTTTTTATGATCGGTCATAACTGAGAGCAGGGTATAAAGGAGCTTGAGCTCAGCTACTTTTTTTTTAATAAGGTGAAATCTCCGTTGCCTTTGGTGTCTTGACTCATTTTATCTACCATTACACTTTCTCCGGTACATATTAGTGACATGTTCCCCACCGCATCGCGAGGACATCACACTAGACACCATAACTGAATCTCATATTAGTTGGGATACCCTCCACAACGCGCGGGCATTCCCACTAGTTTTGGGTGAAGTGAGGGACTAAAAAAGCAGCCCAACATTAGTCCTGACTTTGGGGTTTAGAAAACAGGCTCAACTCGAGTACTTTGGGATGACAGGTTCGGGTTTTGGATTCTCTCTCGCATCGGAATGCTCTTATGTAAGTCTTAGCAAGTACATTAGGATTCCTAGTTGGGACTTCTTATGTGTGAGGATTAGGATAACTATATTGACGGGTTTTTTTTTTTTTTTTTGATTGTTTTTTTATTCAATCTTCTATATAATTTTTGTAACATGGAAAACAAAATTGTAAAACTTATTGAGAAACACAATAGCAAAAATAAAATAAAAAATAATAAAATAAAATTATTCACCAATAAATCAAACAATAATATATATCAAAAGCAAAATAAAAACCCAAAACACAAATTTTTTTTGTCAAATGTTGTAATTTAGTTTGTGCATGTACGTGGTACAACTAGACGAAATTTTATGGGCCAACGTCAATTATAAGACATGGGCCGGTCTAGTCGTTTTTATGGGTTGGTAAAGTCGGGCTTGCATTAGGTTTGGGTAAGGCCTAAATCAGTTTCCAAGGATCCGAATGCCAATGTATTCAAAAGTATCGTACAATCTGATCGATGTGTTCACTGTGGAAGTTTAAAACCATGATTGGGACATTTTTATGTAAAAACTCATGTGGGTGAGTCAATCACGTATTTTATATTTTCTTCTTTTGGGTTGTGAACTTCCTTCAGCTTTAGTGATGTTCTTAACGAATTTCTTAACCGCGCTAATATTATTTGTTCCGCTTCCTCATCAGATGATGATGATAAAAGCCTTGGGTCAATCAATAATGAAGATGAAGATGATGAGCTTTGATTTTCCATTTTGTATAAATGATTAATGATTAATATGGTAGGTTGGTTGATGAATTTTAGAGTGAAGAATGTGTTTGTATGGTTGAATATGTTAATAGATTGATTTAAATATCTATTAGATTTTAAAAAAAGTTTTTTTTTTTTTTACGTCCAATAGCCATTTGTAACCGGCTAGTTTTGACCATCAATGAACAATAGCCACGTCTACACCTTCACTTGCCCCACGCTATTGTCCACACTGGCCACTGGGTGATGTGGCTGGTGTGGAAGGGCTTCACACCACCCTTTCACGCCTGCACACCGTGCAATTAAAGAGATGAAGCAAATGCTGAGCTTGTTAATTACTTGCATGATTAAAGTAAGCCTCCCAATATATTGATCTTGTTTTCCTAAAGACTTTTTTTGGTCAAATTTTGTGAGTACCTACCCGAGTTGCTAAGTGGGAGAAAGACGAAGATGCTCCATTGTCAACTCTTAAACTTTGGCCACAATTTTTACTTTTCCAATGTCAACTCTCCCTTCAAAAACCTCATTTTTCAAATGGTTTACTTTCAACATTGAAGCAATGTGAAAACGCCGAAGAAGTCTAATGAGATTTTTGTCTTCCAATATATGTCACCATTTTCCAACGAAAATAGCATCGTCTAGGAAAGTTGGATATGAAATGGAAACATACCCCCCCCCCCCCCCCCCCAAAAAAAAAAAAAAAAAAAAAAAAAAAAAAAAAACCTACTACTACTACTACAAAAATTTGCCTAATGCCCACTTTGTAGACTTTAATCCGCACCACTTTGATGTGATAATCACCCGGTTGCCATTGTTATTCCCACTATAAGAAGAAAAAAAAAACTTAATTGTGTTTGTTCATATATAGTTGATTAGCTGTATTCGCCTTTGGATGGAATGAAGGGCAAGCTATGAACAATAATAGTAATAACATATCAATGTTGCCTATGATCCCTGTACTTACATAAGTTAAAGTTACTAATTAGAGCATCAGTGGTTAACTAACACATCAGAACATCATCTTAATTCGTTGTGCAATCACATCATAAAATTAGCCATCCAAACTTGACTATACCACTTTAGGATAGAAATAGTAACCACAAACTTTCGGAGTGCCTTCGCGCGTTTGAAAGAGGGATATTGACGAATATAGAAGAGTCAAAAACCCAAAGTCATAGTGGTTTATCCAACAAGGAGAAAATTGCACAACTTGCAAAACTTTAATGTTTTTAGCCCACATGCTCACTTCAGCATATATATGCGGATACACATTCACATATGTAAAGGAATTTTAAAACACACTATTGGTATACCTTTTCTTTCGATACTTGAAATGATTTCGGTCTTCTTTTTTGCATATGTGATTCTCTACCTTCTACCCCTCCTTCACTCGGCCACATATGATAACATGTCTATACCTATCTGCCCAGAAAGTTTCAGCTGCCCAGCTTTTGGCCCATTTAGTTATCCTTTTTACGATGCCACTAAAGAAGGATGTGGATTGATCGCGGTCAACTGTACTTTGAATCATGAGAAACTACAAATTGGAGAACAATCGTATGAGATTGCAGTCAAGCTTGATGCTGGTCCTTCGGTCTTGATACATAATAAAACATTTGAAACACTTGGATTATCCAAAAGCTGCGAGGCGCTCATGGATAATTTCACTTCTCCAACTCCTGATTTGTTTTCCATTTCAATCCAACCCCTTGTCACTATCTTCAAATGCATAAATGATCCTGATTATGCAAAAGAGATTGAGGCCTATTTTAACAAGCCTGATTACAATAGCTACAACAAATGCACAAGTCATAGTTTCTACTATAAGAACCCCATCAACAATGCATCAGCTCCAAGTGATCTTCCACAAAGATGTGAAGTAATACAGCTACCAGGAATGGCGTATCAGCTTAGCAGTCAACAATCCAACTACACCGACATATTTTCACCTCTCATTTCTGGCTTCTCTATTTCATTTCCGCTGTCACCTTTGTGTGATGACTGTCACAACAAAGGTGGCCAGTGTCGTACTCGCCAAGGAGATTTTTGGTGTTTAGATGCCAAAAAAGGTATTTACGTCTGGACTATATAATTAATACATATATAGACACACATATATACATAAAGCTAGCAAAACTCACTGCACTACATCAGAAAAGAAACAATTATTCATGCTTGAATCCAGTAGAACATATCCTGAAAGCTACTACTTACTAATTAACAACTAAAAACCACTATTACTAGTATTTACAAGTTTGAAAAGCATGAAATTTTCCTAGTACCATTTTATTATTTTATATATTAATTACTTTTAATTGGGTATGTGGTAAGTTCTTTAATGTCTCCTAAGTATCTTAGAGATTGATATGCTACTAAAGGGCTATAGATTAGCGATATCAACGCGCGCGTGTAGTAAATATGTTCTTCTCTAATTGATTGGGGATTCTAATCCCATGATGGACATTGATGTATATAGGTTTAGGAGTAAATTTAGAAAGTCTGTGAGTTAGCAATTCTAAGAAATGATTTATATGCTCCAATTGATAGGACTGTTGTCAAGTTATCACAATTTAATCCTTAATGTGTTTATCAATAAATAACTTGACATATAAAGTCTACAAAGATAGACACGATCTTGTTTGGTTTACTGAAGAAACACGAATCCTTGATCACCGTATATGCGCTGATCTTGGTAGTGATTCTACGAGGTTTTATAAAGAAGTGTATTTATAAAAACGTATGCGTCTAAGGACAAGACTAAGGAGTTTAAGAGACTACCAATTAGAAGAGGCGAGCCTCTAAGCGTTAGTATAATAAACAAGGGGTTGAAAAGGTACTTTCCGATGGGGTGGATAACTTCGTTAAAGAAACTATGATTTGGTTGTTGGAAAACCTATGATTTGGTGGGGAGTTGATGCAGTGCTGTTAAAGTTTGCGAGTCCTTGTCTTCCGAGCAAGATGGCATATGATGAGTTGGCTGGAATGACGTGGAACGTGCAAACCTCGGAGCGGGTATGGGTCTCATCATCAAGTTTGACTGTAAAGTCAAACTTTCCGATGGGGTGGATAACTTCGTTAAAGAAGCCTGCGATGGGTGCGTCTGGTTGTAGGCGCGCTTTGTCTTCATCGTAAAGCTGGTCAAAGCACTGTTGGTACATGATATCAAAGTTGCTTCCACCGTTGCACATCATTTTGTATGTGCGATAGTGACCGAACAGTGCCATGATGATGAGTGGGGTTGTTGAGCTCGCGCCTCCTGGTACTACTGGGAGGATGACCCGGGCCTCTTTCCAGTTTTGTGATGTCGCGGCTTCTGGTTGCTGCGACGTATTTGTCAGGCCAGCGGTGTTGGTCTTGCGCTTTGTGTTGCGCGTCATATTGCATTGTCTGTTGTAGACGCCGCAGACATGATGTGTTTTAATGTCCTTTATGATAGAAATTGGTATGTATGTAAAGATTGTTTTGAATGTATACGGTTTTGGAGGGAAGAAAGGGTAGAAAACTTTTAGAGGGAAACTTTGTAAGTTAGTTATTGAAACATAACATACACACACTAATAATGTTTTACATCGACCCCTATATATACTATACAAACGGTTGTGTCTAACCGTCGTGTCCCTTCAAACTAACATAACCGCCTAATATATGTTGTGACACATCGGTTCAAAACTAGGACTTTCTAGACTTAGGATAATAATAAACATAATCTAAACATATGTACAATACAGTAATAACACATGTTTAACTAATCAAGATTATAATTCTAACATTTTCCCCCTAATCTTGATTAGTATGATCTTGCATCTTGATCATTCTTCTTCACTTGACGATGTACGGGATCTTTTCTTTGGTGGGAGATCTTGATCTTTCCATTCGGCATTCCTTCTACCTTGATCATAAACGTCTTCTTCATTGACTTGAACTACCATTTCCCTTCCTTTGTATTTTAAGTGATACCACTCCATCATCTTTAGGTATCGGACATAGACTTGCCTTAGGGTCATTGCAATCTCGTCTTTCGTCACTATACTTGGTAGTCCTCTCCTATATCCCATTGACATAGCAATCACTGCCCAACTGTTGTCGTTCGTCACTTTATCATAACCTCCGAAACTTGAACCTTTGTGTAAAGATCTAACAAGTTAATTGGATATCCGTATCCATCTCTAGGAGGCATTGGTGCCTTGTTCTTTATCTTGAGGAAATCTTGCATAAACCACTCGATGGTTCTTTCGAATTCTAAATCGAACGTACGTTTGTATCTCTCAACCGTAGTAGTGATATGAATTAAATCCATGAACACAACACAATCATTCAATCTTGTGCCTAGGGTTGGATACATAATGGGTCCTTGTTCCATAAAGCTTTCGGCATCGTCTTTGTTGATTGAGAATTGTTCAAAATTTTTTAACACCGAAGCCCTTTCTCGTTCCAAATCAGTGAGATCCTCCTGTAAACCGGTTTCGTACGCTTCTTGTTTGCCTTTTCTTTTCTTTTTTGTGTTGTTCAAGGACTGCGCATCAAGCGCGCCTTCTGCGTCTCCGGTATTTCCCTGCACCATATTAATTTTATCGGGACATTTAAAAGTAAAATGATCATCACCATCACACAATCTACACGTGATGATTCTTCTGAATTTCTGAATGATAGGCCTGCGAATGTAACAAACATCTACTTCAAACTCAACTTCTAGGCCTTCGGATGTCAATTTTTCGATACTTAAGACATTCCTTCTTAGAGTGGGTATATAATAAACAGATTTAATCTTGTGAATCTGGTTTCCACTCATGATGATCACCGTCCCTTTTCCTCTAAAATACTCTTTCCTATACCCGCTTGGACAACCTTCTATTCCGAATGATTTGCTAAACAACGTGTATTAATTTTTATCACCACATCCGTGTTCTTTGCGTGTTAGGCTTGCAAACCATATGTCGTCCCATCCTTTTTCATCAGTTCCCTTCACCATAAATTCTATTTTCCCCATTTTTTCGGACACTCCCTTCTAAAATGAAATGGTTGTTTACACTTACTACAACACATCGTTGGTGGGTGTTCGGGGACATCTTTCTTGAACTTCACTTGTCCATTGAATTCTTCTTGGCCCTTAAACAACTTGTCTTCTTGGATCTTAGACGAAGATCCGATGTCACACTTTGAAAATTTGATGTTGAGAGGGTTCTCATAACCCTCGAAATCCACTGCCATATTGGCCTTCCTTCTATGATCATCATGATCGGACAAACAACTAGGAATTAACGTGCACTCGTCTTCTTTTCCTATTGTATCAATATCCTCTGATTTTCGGTGAACATCAAAAATACCACAGGTCTTGGATCTTGGCTCTGATGCCATGATAGAAATTGGTATGTATGTAAAGATTGTTTTGAATGTATATGGTTTTGGAGGGAAGAAAGGGTAGGAAACTTTTAGAGGGAAACTTTGTAATTTAGTTATTGAAACATAACATACACACACTAATAATGTTTTACATCGACCCCTATATATACTATACAAACGGTTGTGTCTAACCGCCGTGTCCCTTCAAACTAAGATAACCGCCTAATATATGTTGTGACACATCGGTTCACAAACTAGGACTTTCTAGACTTAGGATAATAATAAACATAATCTAAACATATGTACAATACAATAATAACACATGTTTACCTAATCAAGATTATAATTCTAACACTTTATGGCCTTTGTTGGTTCGTCCTGCCGACGTGCGCCGGCTCGGACATTTTTGACCAAGTTGGCCAATTTTCCGGAGTGGATGGCCGCCTCTATTTCCATTTTGAGGCTGTAGCAGTTATCGGTGTCGTGACCCACATCTTGGTGGAAATCACAGAATCTAGTGGTGTCTACACTTTGGCGTTTATTTCCCATGGGTTTTGGGAGTTTAAACGCTACCTCTCCGGTTGAAAGAACTTGAGACAGTACCTGCGATGGCGTTTTAGTGAGAGGAGTCCAATCTTGATTCTGTTGGCCGTTGTTGTGCTGATCGCGTGTTTTTTTGCAGCCGATAATGTTTCTGGCGTCGCCAGAGGTTGAGTATCTTCCTTTGTCGGTGGAACCTGAAATGCGGTTCCAGACGGACGAACGGTTGTTATTGCGGCTGCGGTTGTTGCTGGTGTTTCTGCGCTGATTTTGGTGCATTGTTTTTTGGTTGCCAGCATATAGTTTAGAGATTCGGACAACCTCTTCCCAGGAATCTGGGACACCATCTTTCCCTTGAAGGGTGTGCTGTAAGCTATCATCGTTGACGTTTGCCAGGAAAGAGGTTCGAGTTGCTTCGTCCCTCGTTCCCAGCTGGAGTGCTTCTTTATTAAAATGTACGATGAAGTCTTCCAGCGGTTCAGTGTCTCTGCGTTTGCAGAGAGAAATTTGACTTTTGTCGCGCTTGTGGCGACGTTGTTGGCTGAAGTGCAGCAAAAATTTATCGATCAGCTCTTCATAGCTGTCGATGCTTCCGGTTGGGAGATTGTCGAACCATACCCGTGTCGCACCTGTGCGTGTTTGGGAGAACATGTAGCACAAGACGGGTAGGGTCCACCCGATGACGGCCCCGGCCTGATTGAATATATCGAGGTAGTCATCTGGGTCTGTGAGCCAGTCGTAAAGCTTGACGTTTGCTGGGAGACGTTGTCTCGGTGGTATTGGGGCTTCTGAGATGCGTCTTGTAAATTTGGATTTATCGGCAAAGGCCGTTGGTCTGTAAGGGAGTGACATGTTGTTAGTTGCATCGTTATGGTACCTGTTTAGTCTTTCTCATCGGTAGTACGGGCTGCGACGGTAGTCCCTGGAGGCATCATCCTCCTATGAGCTTTCTTCCTAGTCTTCCTCGTCGAACCGGTTGTGCTCTGCACGGGCCTGGTGGGCAGGGAATTTCCCTGGACCTTCCCCGTGACGGACAGCAACCAGTGTTCTGGTAGCTCGCTTGGAGGATGACTCCATGATGGCTTTGCCGGTAATTCGGCGACGCTCCAGCTGAGCGTCTAAAACTTGTTTCTGGCGTTCGTACCAGTCGTTATTCAAAGCATCTATTTCCTTCTGGGTGGGAGGTGCTAGTTCGCCGGTTTGAAAATCTAGGGTTCTAGGGATGATGACGGCGTTGAGTTGGTCAGCGTCATGATCCCCGGATGCAGGCTGAGATCCTGGGGTAACGTCGTTGATGTCTTCGATGGCCCCAGAAGGAGTGTAAACTTTTTGAGGTGAACTCGTCATTTTGTTTTTTCTTTGCGAAAAAACAGCCGGTTAGAATTTTTTTTGTAAGGCCACGGATGGCGCCAATGAAGAAACACGAATCCTTGATCACCGTATAGGCGCTGATCTTGGTAGTGATTCTACGAGGTTTTATAAAGAAGTGTATTTATAAAAACATATGAGTCTAATGACAAGACCAAGGAGTTTAAAAGACTACCGATCAGAAGAGTCGAGCCTCTAAACGTTAGTATAATAAACAAGGGGTGAAAAAGGTACGAAGGAGTTCGTAGTCTTTTTGATGAAAGTCTTAGTGAATAACGGATGCCAACAAAAGGAGAAGGAGCTCCTCCTTTTGTAGTACCTCGACATCCAACTTTCTCAGCCCATCCTCTACCCTTAATGGGGCCCGACCCAGGTAGAGGCGTCTCTAGGTTTCCGGCCCAAGTCCCTAAGCCCAATTAGTGCAAGTGGTTTTGGTAAAAAGAGGGAGTAGAGGGGGGATATTACCGTCCTGACGAAAGTACGCGTGGCATCCGTTGAGTGGGCGCTTGTAGGCAGCGGACGCCAACCAGGGCGGTGGGTAATCATCCTTTTTTCTTGAAATCCGAGATTGTTTATCTTTCAGTCGACGGAGATTTGTTTATCTTGCTGAAGAAGCTTTGAAGTGTATCTGGGCCGCCGACGTAAAACGGGCGGGCGAGTGTGCGTCTGGCCGTCCGTTGGACGCCAAGTATTCCGCCGACGTAAAACAAGCGGGTGAGTCTGCGTCTGGCGTCCGTTGGACTCCACGTATTTCGTCGACGTAAAACGGGCGGGTGAGTCTGCGTCCGTTCTCTGATGGACGCTAGACGTTCCGCTGACGTAAAACGGGCGGTGTATGTTTCAGCTAGGCGCTGTCTGTAGGTTTGTGATATAGTATTGCTAATGTTTTGGTACCATATCCCTTTATTTACATATATGTGTATGTGAAATTTCTAATATTGCTTGCTTTTGAAATTACACCACTATTTAAACTAAATGTATCACCATCACATGAAAACTAAGGGGGATGTTGGCATGCTAGAAATATGTCGTATAATTTTTTTCCGTTTGACATATTCTTAAGAGCGCCCACATTAATTGTGCTTCTTAAAGATATGGCCACATAAGTAATTGCCCAAATTGTCGCTCTTACAACCATCAAACCACCAAAAATCACCCTCTCTAGGGGTGTTCAACGAATCGAATAACGAATTTTTAAATTATTCGAATCGAATTTCTCGAATTTTTTATATTTTTACCTGAATTCGTATTCGATTCGTATTCGCTTAAAATTCAATTTATTCGATTCGAATAAGAAGCTCGAATTCGAATCGAAATCGAATAAATTCGATTTAATTCAAATTTACCATAAATAATAAATTCTTTTACTTTTAGTTTTAAAACTATATAAATTCATTATTTTTAACATATAAATACAAATCTGTTGGAAGACTTACATAATAATCGTCGCAATGCCTTTCATACATGAACCTCACATGTTTCCAAGTCCTTGTACTTTCTGCAATGAACTGTAACAGAAAACGAAATCAAAGAAAACGGAACCGGGCTTGTGTTTGACACAATTCCCTTAAACAGATTCGTCGTCTGTTCCCAGGGTACACCGGTTCGAAACAGTGACGATGGTGCACTGCCGGACTATCCCACTTGCCTGAAAAATAATCGATACTTGGTTGCTACTCTAGAGTTATGAGTGTTGCAAGAGTTTCTTAGTGAATATTGCTCATGTATATTCTTATGTGTATTTTCCCATATATCATATATGACACAAAAGTCTCTAATATATACAAGAGGCAATGGGGAATGAAGAGTCTAACATAATTAGACACTTAATGTTAGTCTTAAAACCATAATCAAGTATCATAAGTGTTTCTTCAATTCACCACATGAAGAGTTATACACTTAATTTTAGTTTTAAAACTATAATAAAGTGTCACAAATAAATTAACTCTATTAAAAAGTTTTTCCTCAATAATTATAATTTCACTAAATTATAATTTCATTTACTTAAAACTCCATTCACCTTCTAAACTTTCCAACAATCCCCCACATGAATGGAGATTTATCAAAACACGCATATTTCGAACAAACCCCTATATGAATAGGAGTCATTCTAAGAAGCAACCTCATTCCGATTAAATTTCAACAGTTGAGTTTTGCATACGATAGGTAGGTGTGACCCTTTGAACCTTCGCTTATGAAACGCACTTAGCCCACTGGCTCTGAGTAGAACGCGATGTCTTTGAACTCGTCTGCCGTTTGTGTGGACGACAATACGCTTCACACAAGACTCTCCCTGACAACGTCAAGTCCTCATAGTTGTGTCTGTTATGGTCATGGACACGTGCCTGGTTCTGCGAGAGCTATTAAGTATTGTGCCCCAACAATACCCTTCGAAGCGACCCCACTTCTCTCTCACATAGGTGATCTACTGGGACTGGTTACCTCAGTCAGATCATTAAAAGCTATAAGCTTAACCTCAACCTTGTCACTTTTTAGGAATGGAATAGGAAGCTTATTAAATCTTATAGTAAACTCCCTTTTTAATATATGGGGTTTTCACCAACTCTCCCCCACAGTGACCTTCGCCAGTTCATACAATTAGGTTGTCCTATTGAACTCAGATCTTGGGATCTCCAGTCAGCTGAGTTAGGTTTCCTTCGCATAAACCTAGCCTTTAACGGGCTTTAGCCCCATTCCCATTGACGACTTCTGAACTAACTCTCTGCTTAAGCCTTTTGTTAGCGGATCCGCGATGTTATCCTTTGACTTCACATAGTCAATAGTGATAACTCTTATAGAGATTAGTTGTCGTACCGTATTATGCCTACGTCTTATATACCTGTTCTTACTGATACACATTGTGATATGAGCTCTGCCAATTTCCGATTGACTATCACAACATATGCATTGGGCCAATACCGGCTTCGGCCACCTAGGTATATCGTTAACAAATTGACGTAGCCATTTTGCCTATTCATCCTCTAAAGCGATGAATTATGATTCCATTGTGGATCTAGCAATAAACGCTTGCTTAGATGATTTCCATGTCATCGCAGCACCTCCAAGTGTGAACAAATACCCACTCGTTGCCTTGGAATCATTCGTGTAAGATATCCAATTCGCATCACAGTAACCTTCAATAACTGCTGGATATCTTTTATATTGCAGCCCGCAATCTCGTATGTATCTTAAGTACCGAAGCAACTGGGTCACGCAATTCCAATGAATTGAACTTAGGTTGCCCGTGTATCTACTTAGCTTTCTTGCTAAGTCTGGTCTGATACAACTCATCAGATACATCTGGCTGCCAATAATTCTTGAGTACTCTAATTGGTTAACAGGATCACCTCGATTCTTAGCTAGACGTTGACTTGTGTCAATGAAAGTTCTAGCCACATTAGAATCATTTCCATTGAACTTCTCAAGAATTTTGTCCGCATAATAGGACTGACTTAAAATAAGTCTGTTCTAGGTTCGTTTGATTTGCACTTCCCAAAATCACATCCGTTCATATCAAACCTTATATTTTCAAATGCAAGTCACCACCACACTTATGTGTTTATTGGATAACTACCAAATGGGGTGATGAAAGTTTCTTCCTTTCATATGTAGCTTGAAAACTTCTCAAGTACCATTTTTACATCTCTACGGATTGTTTCTTAAATGGCTCTTTCCCCCCACATTGCTTGCACTTTGATTAAGTTTGAGTAATATCACTCGTGATGATATTAGACACCCGTGATAAGATAGCGACTATCTATATCTTTGTGTTATTTAGGTCATCCATTATATTACTCAACCCATATTTCTCACATGAACCGTTTTCTGATCTATATGAATTCTCCTCATATTCAGCTAAATAGTATCATTACCAATGAACTATTTATTCGGTCCTTTTGAGTCATCATTTTTTAATGAATTATATATTTGCTTTTACAAAATTCATTCTTATGTTGTCACATATATTTGAATGTTCAAAGTTAATTTATTCTCCGTGGAGCATCTAAATTAACAAGTATTAGTCTAGCATGCTTTAGACTATGAATACTTAGCATGTGAACAGAAGATGCATCAATCTGATTCTTCACAGCCTTAAGAGATAACTCATTATCTCTTCCTAACATTCACGTCTTAGTTTAGACACAAAATGAGATTTTGTTTACCATTCCAAAACTTTGGTTTAAAGAATGCTTCAAAACCATAATTCATTCCATCCATTAGGATCAAGACTCATTTGCCTTTAATCTCCAAGGCATCACCATTGACTCTTTAGGACTTAAACATAAGTCTTAATATATGTCACTTTGATGAACATATTCATCATCAACAAGTCAATTAGATTGACACTCAACTACATGACATTCACATATGCCTAAATGATATGTATATATTTTGTTGAAACTAGTTATTGGGTAACTCTCCCAAAATATATCACGAATCCTCCATATAATTCAACTAACAATGATGGTTTGTAGAGACTCTACACATCCATCACCATTCTAAGTCTTTTATAATAAATTTCGCAATATTTATCAAAGACTTATGAATAATAACATATATTTCTATCATATGTTATAGTCATCAAAACTACATTTGTGCATTGCTACGTAAATGCTCTCAACATTAGATGACATATCTCGTTTCCGTGCATTTAACTTCAATACACTTGCCACGTTGATCATGATTATCTTAATGGGAATGGATGAAGAGTTTTTCCTCTTAGTCACTTAATTAGAGACTTAATTTAAAATAAAGGCTCTAATAAATTGACATAAGAGCTCTAATAAAGTAACATAAAACTTTAATTAGAAAACATGAAACTCTACTCAAGAGTTTACTCTTATTTCCATGTATCTTCTTTCTATATATCCAAATGAGGCACAAAGCCTTCCATTATATAAGAACATGAATATATGAAGAGTCTTCATAAATAGAGACTTAATTTGAGACATAAAGACTCTAATTAAGTGACCAATCTCTAATTAAAACAAATGAAACCCTCCAATCAAAGACATAAAAACTCTACTCAAGAGTTTTAGTCTTTAATTCACCAAATTAAGGACTTATTAATAATTATAATTTATTAGATTATAATTTCAATATCATCCATTCACCATATTAAGATTCCAATTAATAATTATAATTTATCAAATTATAATTTTGATATAATCCAAACTATATATAACATATTACATATATATTTAAACGGATTATAAGGATATATAAACATCAAATCTCAAAGTGTTATTCTCTTCAACACTTTATCGTTCGACGAAATAATACCAATTATATCGTCTCGTGGCATGTTTCGAGGTACTCCCTCAATACACTGTTCAAAACAACAAAGTTGTTTATACTTAGCTACTCACAAGTAGTCGAACCAGTAAATATATCCAAAACAACATCAAGTTGTTTTACACTAAATAGTCTCTCTAGACTATTATATGGTTCAAGTCATCATACTTCTCATACAAGTATCAAACCATATATAATTTGTAAAAGACATGTTTTACTCATACAACACATTTCTACTTTTACAAGTATTTTCAATAAACTATACATATTTATGTTTTGATTACAAATCAAAACCATAAACTCTAATATAGTTTTATTATTTAAACCATTCATAACTCACTAGTTAGAGTATATGGTTTTCATTATTAACCATTTCTAATTCGCTCATTAGAAACTATACGTGTACCATATAAACATATACGGTTACAAAATTAACCATTTCTAACATACTTGTTAGAATACAAACGATTACACGTTAAAAATAAATGATTATCCAAAATCGTTTTAAATATCATTGATATTCTCAACCGTTTCTAACATGTTTGTTAGAAATACATGATTATGACAATCATTTTAGACCTTATTGGTTTATATAAAATAAACCATTTCTAACACGCTCGTTAGAAAATTAAACCATCTAAATGGTATTAACTTCGGATTTTCCAAAATATACCCGTTTCAAACTCGCTCATTCGAAACCGTCGAATTTTAACCAAACTGGTTCAATGTTGATTATTTTCCAAAATAATCATTTCTAACCCGTTTGTGTATTTTGTACAATAGTCTTTTCTAACACATTCGTTAGAAATATAAACATCTTATTTGTTTTTACAAAATCATCAATTTCTAACACGCTCGTTAGAAAAATAAATATATAAGTTTAAAGATTAAACTTTTGATTTTGTAAATAATTATTTCTAATACGCTTATTAGAAATGTTTCATGACACGTTATTCTTTCAACGTTGTCGATTCTAACACGCTTGTTAGAAATGCATGTTTCAAAACCTTCAATTTCGAAACCTTTTAGTTTTCCAATACTCTTATTAGAAAATGTAAACATTTCAAATACTTTGAAATTATTTTTCTAATATGCTTACTAGAAAGAAAACATTATCAAATGTTTTTCATGGGTTTACAAATATTATGACTTTTCTAATACTCTCATTAGAATTTTAGTATTTCAAAACCGTCTAAATATATGTTAATAATCGGGTTTATCTAAACACGACCCAAAACCCATGAACCCAAAAGACCATGAACATTCGGATTAAAGATTTCACTCCAATCACAAATTTAATCCGATTCGATGTACCACAACATATTTCAAAGAAAATATTTACAAACTTTCGCGAACCAAAAAGTCCTTAAGAAAAAGATTTAAAGATTGGTTCCCAATCTACACGAAAGTCTGTTTTACTAATCTATTTAAGTTTGTTGGAAGACTTACATAATAATCGTCGCAATGCCTTTCATACATGAACCTCACATGTTTCCAAGCCCTTGTACTTTCTGCAATGAACTGTAACAGAAAACGAAATCAAAGAAAAAGGAACCGGGCTTGTGTTTGACACAATTCCCTTAAACAGATTTGTCGTCTGTTCCCAGGGTACACCTGTTCGAAACAGTGACGATGGTGCACTGCCGGACTATCCCACTTGCCTGAAAAATAATCGATACTTGGTTGCTACTCTAGAGTTATGAGTGTTGCAAGAGTTTCTTAGTGAATATTGCCCATGTATATTCTTATGTGTATTTTCCCATATATCATATATGACACAAAAGTCTCTAATATATACAAGAGGCAATGGGGAATGAAGAGTCTAACATAATTAGACACTTAATGTTAGTCTTAAAACCATAATCAAGTATCATAAGTGTTTCTTAAATTCACCACATGAAGAGTTATACACTTAATTTTAGTTTTAAAACTATAATAAAGTGTCACAAATAAATTAACTCTATTAAAGAGTTTTTCCTCAATAATTATAATTTCACTAAATTATAATTTCATTTACTTAAAACTCCATTCACCTTCTAAACTTTCCAACAAAATCTACAAAATTGATAAACAACAATACGTCAAAACCGGGAATAGTAAAAATAATAAAGAGTATAGTTTGTTAGAGTTTTATGATGTATAAGGTAAATATGTAAAATATGGTTATGGTAACAGTTGTAGAGACTATAAATTCTTAGATTTTGACCAAATTTTAGAAGTTCTTTTTTTCAATGTGTATATTTGTTTATATAATAGTGTGTATGAGTGTATATATATAAAAAAATACACATACAGTTTTTATTCGAATTTCGAATCGAATCGAATTTAAAATCATAAATTCGTATTCGATTTACTGGACTCGAATTCGAATCGAATCGAATTCAAATTCCTAATAATCGAATCGAATTCTTGGTGATCGAATCGAATTAAGTCGAATTTCGAATTTTTCAAATCCGAATTAAATTCTGAACACCCCTAACCCTCTCCCCGTTCTCTACTCCACACCATGCCCTATCTCCTCCGCATCATTATTTGTCTTCTAAATTGCCCATTTTCATTGTACTGTAGTGGATGCTCTTTGTTCTTAGTAGTGCACTATATATATTAATTCTTTGTTCTTAGTAGTGCACTATATATATTAATTATTGATTTATTGATATGTGTATGTAAATTCATAGAACTAAAATACATAACTTTACTACCTACTAAAACAAATTATATGGTAGTTTAATAGTCTAGGTGAAAAGCACATTTCTGAAATGATATTTGAATGGTAATGTTTTGTAGAAGAAGGAAGAAACTCAGGAAGAAAATTGCCACGACTGGTTCTAGTACTCTTGGGTAATTTGTCATAAACATCTATTTAGCCACTACCAATTGTTTCTCTTTCAACACTAAACTTACTAATGAACTCATGTCTATTGATAGTTGCAGTTTTTGGCGTATGCTGCATATTAATATTAATCGTCGTAATCTTATGCATAAAAAGGAGAAATGGAAGTATAGATAAGGCAAACTACAATGTCAATGTTGAAATGTTTCTAAAGAATCACGAATTTCTTGCTCCAAAACGATACTCGTATTCTCAAGTTGAGAAGATGACAAACTCCTTTAAGGTCAAACTAGGTCAAGGTGGCTTTGGTGCTGTGTATAAAGGAGTGCTAAAAAACCAAAACCTAGTAGCAGTAAAGGTTTTAAGTGAAGTAAAAGGTGATGGGGAAGATTTCATTAATGAAGTTGCAAGTGTTGGAAGGACTTCCCATGTTAATATTGTAAGTCTTGTGGGATTTTGTTTGGAGGGCCGTCAAAGAGCTTTAATCTATGATTACATGCCTAATGGTTCCCTAGAGAGGTTCATATACAGTCGTGGTTCTTCAAGTAGTAGCCAACTTGGGTGGGAGAAGTTGCATGAGATTGCAATTGGAATTGCTCGTGGTCTAGAATACTTACATAGGGGTTGTAGCACACGGATATTACATTTTGACATAAAGCCACATAATATTCTATTGGACAATGATTTTTGCCCTAAGATATCTGACTTTGGGCTGGCTAAGTTGTTTCGTGAGAAAGAAAGCAAGATATCCATGTCCCATATGAGAGGAACACCCGGTTATATTGCTCCGGAACTATTTTCTAGGAATTTTGGAGAAGTTTCCCACAAATCAGATGTCTATAGTTATGGAATGATGATTCTAGAAATGGTTGGAGGGAGGAAAAACGCCGACGTTGGATTCGATCATACAAGTGAGATATACTTTCCCCATTGGATATATAAGAAGGTTGAATTAGATGAAGAACTTGGACTACACGGGATTGTGAGCGAAGAAGAAAATAAGATTGCAAGGAAGATGATTATTGTAGGATTATGGTGCATACAAACTAACCCCTTAAGCCGACCAAGAATCACTAAAGTCTTAGAAATGCTAGAAGGGGACTTAGTGCCATTGGAAATCCCTCCAAAACCTTACATATCTTCTCCGTCAAGATTTCCTGATTCGTCACCTACAAATTCATTACTTCCTAATTGTTCTTCTACTGACACTTTGTAGTATACTGTCTTTTAACTATTGCTATGTTAGTTTATTCGTAACCTATGTGTGCATATATATACAAGCAAGCTCATACATCAATTTTGGTTAGTACAACTATTTACCTACCAATTAAGATCAATTCATTCTATGATAATAAATCTTATTACACTTATATATAAGTCATGAACTAGGAGAATTTGTTACAAGAAAAGTAGTTTTGAATAGTACTAAGACAAGCTAGCAAATTCTCAAAGATAGTTCATAGTATGGCTGATACATATTTAACATTGTTTATGTCAATGTTTTAGACTTTTAGTAGATAATTCTTATTACTATTCTATAAAATAGAATTAGTATTTAACATTTTAAGTATAGTACGTATAATTCTTAGTGGACTACTTTTATAAATAAGTATTAGGATAACTGTTTTAAGTAGATCAATACACGAACACTAACACCAAACTAAATTGTATTAATCCCATTTTTTCCAACCAAGAAAGATTCACAAGAACGTTGCAACAAAATGTAACCATTAAATTTGCTATTTTCAATCAATTATGTCGTTTATATAGTATTTAATTTTCATAATCAAATCTAGAAAATGATTTATTTCATGACTACTCACTATTTACGGCTAATAATTCTTTGTAAAATATTAAGGGGCTGTTTGGCAAGTGCTGAACCAGTAAGTGCTGAATCAATAAAAGGTCTGAATGGTTAAGAGGCTCTGAACCAGTAAGTGCTGAACCATTAAGAGCTGTTTGGTTGTATCTCTGAATGACTGTGCAAAATGACTATTTTACCCCTCTGAACTATTATGTGCTAAATGAATGTATCTGTTTATATGCTTAATAGAAAAAAAAAAAAAAAAAAAAACCTGTGACGCGAGCTGAGGGAGGAAACAGCGAAGAGGAGGGCGGAGGGTGCGGCGGCGCTGAGGGAGGAGGCGGAGGTCGTGAGGAAAGGGGTGGAGGTGGAGGGTTGGGTGTTGGTGTTGAAAGAATGGAAGGGTTTGTTTTGTGGTGAGGGTATCATTGTCTAATTTTTATTCAGCATCAAATTATGTCTGTACCATACAGACTAAAACATTTCATTAAGAGGTAGATAATTTTGCAACCAAACAGCCAAGCCTCTGTCCGAATAAGAGGCCAGCCTCTTAATGAATCATTAAGAGGGTAAACAAACAGCCCAAACATAAAATTAAAGAAAGAAATCGTAAACATAATTAGTTGTTATGTATATTCATTTGTTAGTATCACATGTTTTTACACATGTTTAAAAAAATGAAAAAAAAAAAACATATTGTTTGTAAAACGTATAGGAGTTAGAAACTCAATTATCAGCCAAAAAGGACAACAGAGAAAGTTAAGAATACGTGCTGAAAAGTTTAACAAATATATACATTATTTCCCCATGATTTAATAACTAATTTCAATTGCTAAATATGATAGCTTTAATGGTCTTGTCTCCAACTAGGATGCGATATAATTCCACGCTTCATTCCATGCGCCTTTATTATATTCAAATGTGGCATATCACTTGCAAAAGTAATACGGGCTCGTGTTATTTATTTATCTCAGTTGTGCTGTATAGTTTTCATTAAATCATTAGATACAACTTTTAACAATGATCTGTACACTGACTATTGCATTAAATAACACATCTACAAAACTTTTTTTTTTTTTTTAACGGAGAAGGAGATAATATTATTCCACACGCACAAAACGGAAAACAGAACGAGTTCAAGTACATAATTTCCTAACCAGAAGTTAGAAAACCGGAAAATTGAAACAACATAATACAAAAGATAAACACTCGCCAATCGAAAACGAAAACTTTAATCTCCAAAATACGAAACTGTGATCGCCAGAACTGGAATCGCTTGACTATAAATCCGTAAGATACATCTACAAAACTTTAATTTCAAATCTATATCAATCTTCAGAGTAAAGCTAGAATCTTGGACTATCTAGGATTAAACATCTTTACTACATTGAATGATATCACTAGCCCACACGCACTTCGGTTCTTATATACTTGTTAGTGTATAGTTATCGTTATAGTTACAGTAACATATGTACATAGGGTAGAGATCCTAAGAGAACCAACCCCTATTTGAGAACTGAGAGAACCATTCTGAGCCACACATTTTATATAAAGGCAAAAAAAAAAAAAAAAAAAAAAATTTTTTTCTTTTTTTTTTTTGCTTTAATCGCACATTTTTATGCAAGGAAAAAATTTTTTTTTATTTTTTTTGAATTTTTTTTTCATTTATACATATGTGTATATGACAATTATACATATGTGTATATAGCAATTATACATATGTGTATATAGCATTTTTCAGCTATACATATGTGTATATTTCAGTTATACATATGTGTATATAGCATTATACATATGTGTATAATGCAATTATACACATGTGTATACTGAAAAAAAAAATACAAAAAAAATAAAAAAAAAAAAATTTCCTTACAAATAAAGCAGCGATTTTTGCAAAAAAAAAAAAAAAAAAAAAAAAAAAAAAAAATTTGCCTTAGAGAAATGTGTGGCCCAGAATGGTTCTCTAGTTCTCAATTTGGGAAAAGGTTCTCATTTGAACCAAATCCTATGTACATAAACGAAAGTTTGTATTTTTTTTGTTATCTAAACGTAGAATTATAAGCAAATACAAGTTAAAAAAAAAAAAAAAAAACCATTGCAATTTAAAAACTGAAGTAATTGTTAGTTTTACCATTGCCAGGTATTTTTCGTCTAAGTGGTTGTAAGATCAGCTTCGCGAAATAGAATTAGTTGTAATTATACAAACAACTATTAATGCATTTGTTACATAGAAAAAGAATTATCTAAGAAGATTTCAACTAAATATGAAAGATGAAATAGTTCGTTTTAAAAATAAAACTTAATAGAAAAGAATTGAACTATAATATGCAAGATGTTACATTTCTAAGAATATAGTATTTTATTTGTGTATATTATGTATTAACATTAACATGTTATTGGTGACTAAACTCAACCAAGTCACAAGAAATCTGTAAATCGCTTTGATGAACGCCCAAGACCAAAACATGATGACACTAATAAAAAAATATTTATATATTGCATATATAGATATAGATGACATGAGATTGTTGAACGTCCGAGTAACAAGAAGTTTATTATAGCTTATCATGCTATTTTTAAGGTTTAAAAAATTAAACCGGACATTTCCACACGTAATAAGATAAACTGGCAAAGTGCCGGTATTAGAGGTTCGATTACCAATTAATGAACGAGACAAATGGTATAACCGATTTTGAGTGACCAGTGAAAACCTATCGATTGTGTCTCCTCATCTTTTAATCTGAGGATAATACTAGTAAACTGCGATCTACGCAAATCAATGGGGGCCGGACTCAACCGGACTCAATTTACTTACGAATATCGTATAATTTCAGCACTACGTCAAAAATCGGTGGGGGCCGGGGGCCCCTCGGGCCCTAAAGAAGCTACGCCCCAGGGTCAAATGTTATTATATTTTGATAATAGGTAGACGTTTAAGCAAATATATTTTTAAACCAATAGGTAAAATAATCAACTAAATGATTTAACTAAAAATAATGGTATTTAGGAATCATACACCTCCTAATTAGGAAGCATACACCCTGACTCACATCACACACTAATAGGAGGCTGTCACATACCACATAATATGATGTCACACCCCTAGAATATGATGTCACATGGTGTATGAAACCCATACCCAAAATAATTAGACTTACCGGAGTGGGGGCGGGAAGGGGGGGGGGGGGGGAACACCGCCGCATTAGGGCGTGGAGAGTGGCGTGGGGCTTGGGGCGGGGGTGGCTTCACCGGCGTGGGGCTTGGGGGGGGGGGGTGAGGTGGCATGCGTGGATTGGCCAGCTTTTTTTTTTTTTTTTTTAACTTTCACACAATATAATATTATTTCCTTCCCCCTCTCTTCCCCCCTTCCACTCCCCACAATTCCCCCCCCCCCCCCCCCCCACATAGGTCCTACAAATGCCACATGGCGCTTCATCCCCCTCTTTCCCCCCACCACTCCTTATAGTCTTAGCATCGGGCATTTTTTTTGTGGGGGCGTAGGTAGGGATGTCAACTCACGAGTATAAATGATGAATATGAAGGAAATCATCAAGAGTGAGACCATTAGCCATTTTATGGACCAATGCCACTTTTAAAGTGGTCTAAGAGGGCTATGATATTTTTTGAATTTTTTCAATAATATAATCACTTTAGATTTGAATTGTGTGGTTTGTGACTCTGAGTATAATCTAGCAATCGTGTCTGGGTTGATAGTTTGCAAGTTTACAGGTTGGTGGGTTAAAACGTGCAACTCAATCCTACCCCGTATTATTATTCGTGTCAAAGATTTTAACCCTACCCCCAATCATATAAGTCGGGGTCAACCCGAACATGACTCGTTTAACCCGTATTTTTAAATGCTAATGAGTTATAACCAGGTTGTTAGGTTATAAGTGGTTTGTTGGGTTATGAGGGATTAAAAATAACGTGTTTGATGGCAAATATAATTATGAAAAGTAAATAACATGGTGTGTCAAAATTAACAGTATTATAACTTACAATTTAAAATGAAAATGAAAATGAAAAAAACATAACAAAAAATATAATAGAATTTTTTTTTCTAAATACTTAAACGGGTTAATAGGTCAACACGTTTTTTATACATGTTAACTCAAACCCGACCTATTTATAATAAAAATTGACCTAGACTCGAACCCAACCCATTTTTAAACAGATCATGTTAATTAACCCAAGTGGTGTGGGGGTCGTCCTTGGCCCGGCGAACACCGCCCCGGCCGGGGTTGGAGCCGGCAAACCAGCTTACAATGGACGAAGTGAACGGGCTAAAGGGATTGGTATTTTGTGGGCCATGCACAACGGTCTTATGACCGTTACTATTAAAAAAATAACTCTATTTAAACTACAAATCAACCATTTTTATTTAAAAAACAACCTACATCTTTTCTGCTCTACTCTTTTTCTTTCAAATTTTATAAAAAACCAAATAGATCCCTTCAACCAATATAACCCAAATAACCCGAACACCCCAAATCAAAACCCGAATCAAAACGCGAACTTCCCGATAACTTTTAGTGGGTGTTATCGGCCCGAAGTTTCGTCCTCATTTGCGAACTACAACCAATCCTCCTCAAATGCGTTTCAACAACTAAGCCAAATGCAAATGCAACAACTTATGCAATCTAACATGTTCAATCAAATGCAAATGCAACAACAACCATTGTTTACTACTACCTTCACACCAACTCAACCATCTCAACCAAGTCCTACAGCACCACAAGTACGTCGTCCTATAGGGCTCGTAGACGAGGACGATGATGATGAGGTCGAACTTGTTCTCGAAACGCAACCATCACCGCAGCGTAACAAAGGCAAAGGAAAGGCAAAGGCGAAGGGTGGTGAGAAATTGCCTAAGAAAGCATGGACGGGAACCGAAATGGAAGCGTTGGTCAAAGCATGGCTCGAAACATCGACGTGCCCGATTGTTGGTAATTAATTAACTTAAGTTTTTTAATTGCAATTTGTTTCCATATTATTTAAGTTTTACTTTTATACTACCAAAAAAACTTAACAAATATACTTTGCAAAAAAAAAAATAATAAAAAAAAAAATTAGGCACCAACCAAAATGGCACCGGCTTTTGAAGGAAATGTACCGCGAACTTCCAAATAAGAATGGAAGCACCGAAGCCATACCGAGACTTAGACTCGGTTAGCGGAAAGTAGTAGAAAATAAATAAGGCGTGTACGTTATTTGTCGGGTTGTATAATCAAATCAAGTCGAACCCTCCTAGCGGATACAACGAAAGTGGGCGACGGTCTCAAACCCCGTGGTAAAAGCTAAGCGTAGAAAGACAAACGCTAAAGCTAAAGGTTCACAAGAGGGAAGCTCGACTCATCAAATGGATTTCGACATCAATGAAGAAGCGGAGTTTGATATGCCGATCAAGGAGGCTCATCGTCCCATCGGTTTGCCCTTTTTTAAAATTTATTCGACTTGTGCATTTTAAAGTTATTATTACAGGTCGGGATAAAGCGAAAAAGGATGTGAGCGCCAAAAGACAAAGCGGGTCGGGGAGCGGTAAGGCATCGAAGATTGACCTGTTGTCGGCTCAAATTGAAGCTTTTAACCGAGTGAACGAGGAAAAGAAAAGGTGAATAATGAAAAGCTCAAAATCGAGGAGGCGAAGGTTTTAGCGATCGACACAAGCTCCATGCCGAAGCGAGGCGTCGAGTTATTGAAAAATTACAAGAAGACATCATTTCGAAGTATAGCTAGACGTTTTTTTAATGTAATGTCGACTTTAGTATTATTTGACTTTCTTTTATTTGTAACGTTTATTTTTTTTTAATATTATATCACTTTTATTTTATTTATTTAAATTATTTACTATTTTAAAAATTAAAAAATGAAAATTAACAGGTGATTAATGGGAGTGAAATACTACTCAAAGAGAACTACCCAAACCCATGGGTAGTCATAAAAAGGACTAAGCTCTTGGGTTTTGATTATGTGAATAATTGCCATCCCTTGTATAATCGAAGGCTCTGTTTAGCTGACAAAAGTACGAGAGTTGATTGGTTAAAAAGCAATACTTTTTTTTAGCAGCAGTTAAAAAGCAATACAATCCACTCTCTTTGATCATCCTTTCCCCGTCACTGGCTCACTACAAGTCTGCACTCCATCCCACACTACACACACCACCCCTTCCCTCTCTCCCAACCACAATGCCACCACCACACTTCCTCCCACTCCTCATCCTCCTCATCTCCCACCTCACCCACCTCCACGCCACACCACACCCAGACCTCCCTCCATTACTCACCTTCAAATCCACCTCCGACCCATCAAACACCCTCTCCTCCTGGTCCCCCACCACCACCAACCCATGCACCACCTTCTTCGGCGTCTCCTGTCTCCACAACCGAGTCACTCGTCTCGTCCTCGAACACCTTAACCTCCAAGGCCCATTCCACTCCCTCACTTCCCTAACCCATCTCCACACCCTCTCCCTCAAACATAACAACCTCACCGGCCCTATCCCTAACCTAACTAACCTCACCTCACTTAAACTCCTCTTCCTTTCACATAACCAATTCTCTGGCACCTTCCCGCCATCCCTACCAATATTATTATCTTTATACCGTCTTGATCTTTCATATAATAACTTCTCTGGAGAGTTACCAATAACAATTAACCAAATGCACCATTTGGTTACGTTACGGTTAGAGAATAACCGATTTTCTGGATCAGTTAATGTGCTAAAGTTGCCTAACTTACAGGAGTTTAATATCTCCGGAAACTTGCTTTCCGGAGATATTCCTTTTGAGTTATCTAGCTTTCCGGAATCCGCATTTTCGGATAACCGAAATTTATGCGGATTCCCGCTCGATAACTGTACGGAACCTGGACGGGGAATTATTCCCGGTCTAGGTTTGCCGGTTGATAAACCGACGAATACTATAATGTCTTCACCTACGTCGATGCCTACAACGACGTCGTTTCGACGTGAGACATCGAGTAGGGAAGATCACGGTAGTGGGAAAATAAGTAGGGTCGCAATAGTTGCGATTATTATTGGAGATGTTTTGGTTTTGGCGTTAGTGTCGTTAATTATTTATTGTTACTTTTGGCGGAATTCCGTTAAATCTAACGGGATGTCAAAGTCAACGTTAACGTCGTCAAAGAATATTCTAGAAGGTGAGAGGATAGTGTATTCAACGAGCCCGTACCCGAACCTGAACATGCAAAGTGGGTTTGAGAGGGGTAAAATGGTCTTTTTGGATGGGGTGAGCCGGTTTGAGGTGGAGGATTTGTTGAGAGCGTCCGCGGAGATGTTGGGGAAAGGGGGGGTTGGGACGGCGTACAAGGCGGTGTTGGACGATGGGAATGTGGTGGCGGTGAAGCGGTTGAAGGATGTGTCGATTGGCGGTCGACGGGAGTTTGAGCATCATATGGCGGTTTTGGGGATGGTTAGGCATCCTAATGTGGTTAGTTTGAAGGCTTATTATTTTGCGAGGGATGAGAAGTTGTTGGTGTATGATTACATGAGTAACGGTAACTTGTTTTGGCTTCTTCACGGTATGTCAATTTTTACCTTTAAATTTCATTTCATTTATCATTCAAAAATTAGATTTCTTACTATTGCTTTTGCATAAGTATTAAATTATGGTTAAAATAGTTTTGATGTTGATTTTGAATTCGATTTTAGTATTTAACGGCTTTTAACTTTTAGAAGGAAATATTAAGTTTGATTATTAAAAATCATGGTTTAGTAGGACGCCTAACACACACTCTAATTGTAATTCTAACTCTACATCAACTTACACTATAATACTCAAACACTCAACATTACTTGAAAACACTCTTTAATCTTACTTTTAATTTTGATTTTTTTTTACTTTTAATATTTTGAAATAATATTATTACAAACAAAGTTCATGCACCAATCAGACTTATGCTTGATTGGTAAGTGTTATGTTTCTTATATTCAAGACTTGATGCAAAACCACTATCAAGCCAGATGTCTCATTGGAAATAGCCTCTTTATTCCCACACGATAGAGTCAAGGTTGTGTAAATATTTTCATCCCCAAACTATATCTTAACTTGCTATTGATGAGATTAACTGGGTATGATGATAATAATTAACCTTGTTTAAGATAAGTAATAAGTTTATAAGAAATACATTTGAATTTATAGAAAATATTAAAAAGCTATAAAATGAAAAGAAAAGTGCATTTCACAAGAAAAACTAAATAGTGATTTTAAAAAAATAAATATAACACATGAAAAGGCCTGGATGCTCCCGGCTTCTTTTGATCTGGGAAACTAATATTTTTCTCTTTTTTACCTGCTTTGCCCCACCAACTTTCTGTCTTTTTCCTTTCCTACCCCTTACTTTTTTTTTCTCCTTTTCAGTTTTTTTATTTGCATCAATCCAATCACTCTTTTTGGATTTTTATGTTTCCCAGAAAATCTGTATTTTCTTAAACATTATAAATTTAGCGTCTCCTACGGTGAATAGTGTTAATGAAGAGAAGCGAATCTTGACAAAAAAAAAAATAAAAGTTTTGGAGCCGAAAATCGCAAACTTTCACCACATAGCTAACTAAGGGGGCAACCTCTGGCCTACATTAGTCTTCGCCACTGTTAATGAGCTTCTTTTAGGGGCCGTTTGGTTGATTAAATACTGAATCATTAAGATGGTCTGAAATGGTTAAGAGGGTCTGAATGGTTAAGAGCTGAATCATTCAACATCCCTTATTAGCATAATGGTTTAGCACTAAATCATTCTATTCAAATGTTGAAACAAACAGTCTGAATGCTGAATGATTCATACCTGAATGATTAAGAGTCTGATTAAGAGGTTACCAAACAGCCTTAGTTAATTAGCAGATGTTAATAATTTTTATGTTACAAAGTCAATAATAGAAAAAGCTCTTAAACCATGTGTAGTGGAGCGCAAATGGGGCCTTAAATCCCAATTTAACGCCCCTTAAGGCCCTCTACACCGCCCCCAAGGGCCTTAAAATCCTAAAATAAGTCTCGGACGTTAAAAAATTAACGCTCAATTTTTAAAATCTTTTCTTGAAATATGTGCTAGCCAATGAAATGAGGATAGTGGGGTGCTAACTTTGCTCCTAGTACGTATGGCCTTAAAAACGTACCACTATTCAACTAATGGAACCTCATAAACACTATTCACATCCGCTAGTTGAACTAGCTAATCAGCTAGAATCAAAACAAGTTGTAAGTGGGCCCTACACACAACACGTATTTTATTTATGTAATATAAATATGTCGTGTGTGTTATCTTAGGTGCTGTGTGTTCTGCATGGCGCAGACATAAACGTTCAGAAGCACTAACACCCCCTTAATTTATTTAAAGTTACTGGGTGTTAAAAAGTGGACATAAATATAATGTGACACATGATTTGGCATGTTTAGACAACTTTTAAAGTATATGCATCGGAGATGCTCGTACTTTTGAGTAGTCATAAATCATCTCGTAAAAGTTGTATTTAAATATTAGTGTGCATTTTGCTCGTGTCATGAAACAGGAAACCGAGGACCAGGCAGAACACCATTGGACTGGACCACTAGGCTCAAGATTGCAGCAGGTGCAGCCAGAGGGTTATTCTTTATCCACCACTCTTGCAGATCACCTAAACTCACCCATGGAAACATCAAGTCCACAAACATCCTCCTTGACAAAACCGGAACCGCCTGCGTATCCGACTTCGGCCTCTCCGCCTTTGCCCCTCCAACTGCCGGCCCGAAATCCAACGGTTACCGTGCACCAGAACTACTAACTATGGACATCCGTAAAACCACTCAGAAATCCGATGTTTACTCTTTTGGGGTCCTGTTATTGGAACTACTGACGGGCAAATGCCCATCAGTAGTGGATAATGGTGGGACCGGGTATGCTGGAACTGTGGACCTACCAAGGTGGGTCCAGTCAGTTGTTCGGGAAGAATGGACCGCTGAGGTGTTTGATTTGGAATTAATGCGGTACAAAGATATAGAAGAGGAAATGGTGGGGATGTTGCAAATCGCGTTGTCATGTACCGTGGCTTCACCAAATCAACGACCTACAATGGGATATGTTTTGAAAATGATCGAGGAGATACGGGGAGTGGAGGTGTCACCGAGTCACGAGATGCTTGACTCGGTCTCGGACTCGCCTTCTGTATCATCAGACACATACCGAGCCAGTGAGTAGTCATGACTCATGAGCCCATTGGAGTGATGTAACTGTAAAGTAGCAAAAAATTATTTTGTTTTCAATCTTTTGCTAAATGATTTTAGTGTTTATTTGTTTGTTGTTGACAAAATTCTTTAATTATCATGTCATTCAATCGAGGGGTGTTTTGTATTCTTGTGTGTTATTTTTGTTGTTAGACATTTATTGTTTTTCTCTCGTCCTCAAACAAATAAACAAACATCTACTGGTTCAAGTCTGACAAGCCCATAATCCGATATGGGCTATGGGCCCATCAAAATCTCACTTGTGTACATGTATGTCTCCGAAAATCTAGGTTTCTAACTAATGTAATTCCCTCGTGAGGAGTGGCACCCTCCTTGCTTTCCTTATGGGAGGTGAAGAGTTCGAGTCCTGTCGGAATCAAAATGCTGCTGGTGGGCCGGGTTTTACCGCAGTGGGCATTCGGGCGGGCGGTGGGTTTTCCCCGAGAACTGGTGTGAAATTATTGGTGGACTCGGGTTACTCTCGGAGTACTCCTTTGTCCAGTGGGTACTTCGTAAGTAATCGGGATTGATTTGTTGGCCGTTAAAAAAAATGTACCATTTCTCAATCACCAAAACAATTGAACAACCTCTAAGATATAGTCATCGGATCATATAAATTTTCGAACTCATCATTGATTTCCCATTTAATATCTTTGTGCACTAATAGTTTAATATTATGCTATTTGACATTCATAATCTGATAACATTGTTAACTTTCTATTTAACACTTTCATTACAAGAGTGAGTCAGCTATCCAAGCATTGTTATTTCCTTGGTAATAGTTAATGCGTTGTAGGATCAAATTCACTTGTTGAACCTTTATACTATTTGTTTAGTTTCAGTGGCGAAGCTTGAATTTTTGGATGATGATGTCAAAAGTCACGATACCCAAAAAGTTTTTCAAACCAAAGGGGTCGGAACTAAAAGAATACAATTTTTTTTTTAGATACAACCGGATGAATTTACATTACTAAGCCAAAAATCAGGGAGGCCGGGACACCCCCGACCCTCAATAAGATATGCCCTTGCATATGATTTCACTTATCTTGCAAGTAAATGACCCTTCCTTACATAAGTTATTTTATGCAAGAAAATCAACTATACTCTTACAATCAACATGAGTTAACAATTAGCCACGTGTTATTTTTATACATCATACTTACCCTGTATAATATGAGAAAAAAAAAATTGAAACTTCGACACCGGTCAATAATTCGATAGTTTGTTACATTCACATAAGCTTTGATTGCACAACTTCCTAGAAAATGAAAAATGATTTTTTTCTTAAACTTTGGTAAGAAAATAAAAACAATTATGTATCTTTAAAAAAAAAAAATCATTCAACTTGTTTCAAACTTTTTAATTATAACACCCAATTCTAGAAGCCATCTGTCAAATTATTAAATATTAGTAAACAAAAACATCAGTCGATATGTCCGAGTGGTTAAGGAGATAGACTTGAAATCTATTGGGCTTCGCCCGCGCAGGTTCGAACCCTGCTGTCGACGATTTCTTTTTCTAAAAATTTTCAACCTGTCTCTGTTAAAAGATATGAATTTTCAACCTATTCCTTATTTAAGTAAAACTGATTTGTGTTGTAAACACATAAGCATTATCTATAAAGGCCGCAATAACTGTTTTAATACATCCTCGAATTAACAATGGCTTAGAGCCACTATAGCTGCAACTGGAGTTGCCACACCAAGAATAAGGCCACCATCACCGCTGACTTAGTAAATAAAAAAGTACGGCCCTGAACAACGAAATAACCCGTCTAAAACTTTCAACATTGATTGCGCAGGCAACCGCAACGACCCCCACCCTACACTATTAGCCTCACCCACCACCGTCGCCCTCAACCCCAGCCAGCATCTCAACTATCCACAACCACTGTCGCCCCCAACCCACTCAACACCATCAACCGCCATTCGCCCCAACCTCACCCAACACCCCCAACGTCACCCAACACCAAATCCCAAACACCACTTGCCCTCACCAACTACGCCAACCGTACTATGGAGATAATATAATGATGTGGGATTTGGCCAAGGCGTCACCAATACAAGTAGGAAGTTTTGACTCGGCTATCCATAAATTCCTCCTAGACAAAGCAGACGATATGTGTTGGTATGACATACTGTATATTACAAAAACAATAGTTTTGCTAGTTCGATAACTTGTCCAATTTTCATAACATTGATCACAACAGCTTAACTTGTTTATGTAATAATAAAATATTATAATTCACAAAAATGTATTTTTTTTACATACACACATTTATTTTCGTATATTAAAAATCTTGTAAAATATTCTAATATATTTACAATGGATAATTAAATACAATGTCTTAAAAAGTCAATCATCCTCATCACTCACCACCTTAAGTTGGCTAGTCATATTAAACACATTAGAACCATGAAAAGCCAAACACTCTACTAGTCTACTACTCTACTTGATAAAACATTACTTTGATTCTTACCATGTGTCGTTAATTAATCATAATCACAAAGTGCTTATCATATTTAATATAAAGATTAGGAAAAGCAACGACGTTAACATGGGTCGACTTAGTTTAATCAAGACACTTATATTAAATTTTATTGACAAGAAATAAATCAAATCAGATGTCATTCTCAAGGTAAACTTTCAACACACGGAATTGGATTAAATCAAATGCATGCATTCACTTGGTACTTAGCAACTTAATGATGAGACGTAAATACATAATCATGTTATTAGAACTCTCAACAACTCCATTTTGATTCCATGCATTGTGCCAAAAATAAATAAATAAATAAACCCACTGGATCTACATTTAAAAAAGATAAACATCATTTCTAGCTATAGTAGGAAATTATTTAATTATTTAAATTTAAGAAAAATAACTATATTATATAGTTTGTTAAGGATATTACATTAATGATATGTAACATACATGTAAAATAAAAGTTACATAAATTAAATTACAAGAGTATCCAAAAGAAGCATACTTGAATTTGGGTAAGATCACATGTTTGATAAAGTTCCTTTAAAACAACGTTTACGGTTATTCATGTTTGGCTTTTACAATACACTAGTTGGGGGAGCAGAGTGCTTGTCCTTCCCGACAAACCTCGATCAAAATTCTCATAATGGTACCATCGTTCATGGAACTGATTAAGCATGCGGTGGACATGTTAAGATAACAATAATACTATAAGACCATCTTCAATGCTAAATGCGCCCTTAGCTGTCACGTCATCTGCCACATAATATCCTTACAAATCCCTAATTCATCTCCAACCCTACAAATATCCTTACAATTCTTAATTTCCACCTCATCACCTAACCATTACACACAATAATTACATAAAACATTTCTTTTTTAACTTTGAGTCCACCTTATTGCAAAAACCAAGGCAAATGCATGCCCTTATGCAACGGCACCTCACCTAAGAGTTCTTTAGGATAGACACACTCCAATACTAAGGGTCTCTAAGGACATCCAAGGGCTTCATCTCTAAGGGCCCATTAGAGATGGTCTAATAGTGTTAGGAATAATATGTTAGTTAGAAGTTAAATGAGGAAGTTGTAATAGTTAGCATAGTTCAGGGACTATAGTTGTCAATTAGTGATTCTTGTAACGGCCATAACGGCTATATAAACCCTACTGAATAATAATTGAATCACGTTTGAGTTGATAATTTCCTTTCTCTCTGTTTCTACCTTATCATTTGGTATCAGAGCCGTAAATCCTCGGCTTCTGTTTCCATTCTCAACCGTCACCAGGGTTATAACTAACTCTAACTACCTTAACCGTCACTCGCCACCTTCAATCACCATCAATCACCATCTTCTCCGACTACTCCAACCACAAAACCTCTATACTCTGTTTCAATTCTCATCCAATTCGTTCAATTTCTTTCATCATTCCATTTAAATTCTTTTCAATTTCAGCTGAATTGATTGATTGATCAATCAATTCATTCTCTGGATCAATCAATTCTGATTAATCCAGTCTTTTGTCCGAATTAATTCTGTTCATTTCATTTCGAGCTTGAGTTGTTCATTGTGATCAATTCATTCTTGAATTAATCAATTCTTGATTAATTCCTTCCTTATTCAATCAATTCTTGTTCTTGTTTCATTTGATTAATAATCATGACAACTCGTAATCGTGGTGCTGATGCTGACAATGAAAATGTTATCAAGAAAACCCTTGATGAACATGCAGTTACTCTTCTAAGAGTAGATGCTCAACTACAGAAGAATGATACCAATTTTGCTAATATTGATGTTAATTTTGCTAATATTAACACAATGTTGTCAAAATTGACTGAAGAACTTGCCAAGATCAATAATGGGAATGCCTTAAATAGTCTGCAACAGGTTTCCTCGGGATCAAAAACTGAGAAATCTGATCAACCAAAGATTCATAGAATTGGAAAGATTGATTTTCCAAAATTCGATGGTGATAATGTAGATGACTGGTTGTATAAGTGCGAACACTTTTTCTCTATTGATGATACTCCTGATAATTGTAAGGTTCGTTATGCTGCAATTCATATGGAGGGAAATGCTGTTAAGTGGCATCAGGGATTTATGAAAACTCAAAGAGTCCCTATCTCTGAGATATTGTGGAAAGATTATTCTGAGGCTGTGGTGGCTAGATTTTCTGATGTTATGTTAGAAGATGCTATGGGCACTTTAACATCCATTGTTTAAGAAGGTGAGTTAGAAGATTTTGGTACACAATTTGATGCTTGTCTTTTGAAGGTATCTATACCTGAGGTGTATGCTGTAAGCATTTTTCTAAAAGCTTTAAAACCAGAAATTGGAGGCCATGTGAAAATGTTTCAACCCACCACAATGAAACAGGCCTATCATTTAGCAAAGATTCAGAATGCAACCAACAAAGCCATTAATCTGTCTAACCCCAAACCTTTCAACCGTTATAATAATAATAATAGTAGCACTTATAATAAAACCTTTACCTCAACTTATAAACCTCCTATTAACACATCCCATTTACCATTACTTCCTAGTCCACCCCTTAACAAGAAACTTCCCTTTAATAATGATAATAATAAAAACACTTACAAAACCTTGACCAGAAAAGAAATAGAGGAAAAGAGAGCAAAGGGTGAATGTTTTGGTTGTGGGGAGAAATATTCACCAACACATAAGTGTAAGAATAAACAACTGTTTGTTCTTGAACTAGATGGTGAAGATGAAGAATTAGAATTTATGTGTGTTGAACCTGAGCAAGAAGAACTAGTTCAGCAATGGAATGAATCTGAACCACAGATTTCAATCCATGCTATGACTGGGGTGCCTTCTTTCTCCACTATGAGAATAATTGGTACCATAGGTACAAGACAGCTTCATATCTTAATAGATTCAGGCTCCACTCACAATTTTATTGATGAGAATTTAGCCAAGAAGTTAAAATGTTTCAGGAAGAAAATTTTGGGCATGAAAGTTTCTGTTGCCAATGGCAAGTCTCTGGACTGTGTTGACATGTGTCCAGACTTTGAATGGGCCATGCAGGGATCATGGTACAAAACTGATGTGCTAGTCCTACCCCTGCAGAGTTATGACATGGTCCTTGGCATTCAATGGCTTATGACCTTAGGGGACATATTATGGAATTTTAAAGAACTAACCATGGAATATAAGGTGGGCAATTCTTGGCATAAACTGAAAGGTTATGCTAATAATGAAGTGACCATGTGTTCAACTGAAAAATTATTTGCCATGATGGGTCACAAGGATACAATTGTGGATGCTCAGTTGTTAAGCTTACAAGTGGGAGCAGATGATCAGTTCCAACATGCAGCAAAGGTATTGGAAGCTGATAAGAATGAGGCTATTGATGAGTTGCTAAATCAGTATGAAGAAGTGTTTCAAGAGCCTGTTGGATTACCTCCCTCAAGAAGCTGTGACCACAGGATTATCTTACAAAATGAGGGTACTGTGATCAATGAGAAACCTTACAGGTATCAAGCCCTGCAAAAAGATGTTATTGAGAAGACTGTTCAAGAAATGCTACAAGCAGGAGTGATCAGAAACAGTACTAGCCCATTTGCTTCACCAGTAGTTTTGGTTAAAAAGAAGGATGGCAGCTGGAGACTATGTATTGACTACAGAAAGCTCAACAATGCCACCATAAAAAACAGGTTTCCTATTCCTCTTGTTGATGAACTTTTTGAGGAATTACAAGGTGCTTCCATTTTTTCTAAACTAGATCTTAGATCTGGTTATCATCAAGTAAGAATGAACTGTGATGACATCCCAAAAACTGCATTCAGAACCCATCAGGGCTTGTATGAATTTACTGTTATGCCCTTTGGCCTCACAAATGCACCAGCTACCTTTCAATCCTTAATGAACTCTATTTTTCAGCTATACCTAAGAAAATTCATCCTTGTCTTCTTTGATGATATTCCCATCTATAGTAAGACTCATGCTGATCACCTAATTCATCTCAAACTTACTCTAGACCTTTTCAAAACTCATAAACTCTTTGCCAAAAGATCCAAATGTAGTTTTGGGGGCCACACTGTGGAATACTTGGGGCATTTGATCTCAGCACAAGGTGTAGCTACTGATCCAGTGAAAGTAGCAGCAATTAAGGAGTGGCCTATTCCTAAAACAATCAAACAGTTAAGAGGCTTTCTTGGATTAGCAGGGTACTATAGGAGATTTATTAAATCCTATGGCTTATTAGCTAAACCATTGACTGAACTTCTTAAAAAAGATGCCTTTGTGTGGACTGAACAAGCCACTTGTGCTTTTGAAGAATTGAAAGAAGCTTTGAGTTCTCCTCCTGTTCTAGCACTACCAAACTTTGATCTTCCATTTGTGCTAGAAACAGATGCTTCTGCCCTTGGAATAGGAGCTGTACTTATGCAAAATGGCCATCCTATATCCTACATCAGCAAAGCTTTATCTCCCAGGCAGCAAACACTCTCTGTGTATGAGAAAGAACTCTTGGCCATCATGTTTGCAGTCCAATATTGGAGACATTATTTGACCAACAATAAATTTCTTATCAAGACTGATCAAAGAAGTCTTAAATATCTGATGGATCAGAAGGTAACCACCCCTTTACAACACATTTGGCTTTCTAAACTGTTGGGGTTGGATTATGATATAGTTTACAAAGAAGGGAAGGATAATATTGCAGCTGATGCTCTCTCTAGAGTACATGGTCCTACCTTATTACCTATCACCTTACACACCTTTGATCCTACACTGTTAAATGAAATCAAATCTTCTTGGGAAGTTGATGATCAGTTAAAAGACATTGTGCAGCAACTGGTACAGGGCAAAATGGTCAAAAAATACCATTGGGATGGTACCTTTCTAACAAAGAAGAATAAGTTGGTGATAGGCAAAGTGGAAGAAGTGAGACAGAAAATTCTTCATTTGTGTCATAGCACACCCTCTGCTGGACATTCTGGTGTCCATGTCACACTGCAAAGAATGAAGGAATTGTTTATTTGGAAGGGCATGTCCAAGGATGTGAGGCAGTTTATTAAAAACTGTGACAATTGTCAAAGAGGTAAGTATGAAACTGTTGCAACACCAGGATTGTTACAACCTCTTCCAACTCCTCAACACATCTTCACAGACATTTCTATGGATTTCATTGGAGGTCTTCCAAAATCCAGTGGAAAAGA
This sequence comes from Ambrosia trifida, assembly GCA_028751855.1. NCBI lineage: Eukaryota > Viridiplantae > Streptophyta > Magnoliopsida > Asterales > Asteraceae > Ambrosia > Ambrosia trifida. The sequence goes on from CM054129.1 coordinate 113,759,410, forward strand.
TACTATCTTGGTGGTTGTTGACAGACTCACTAAGTACAGCCATTTTATAGCCCTCACCCACCCATTTTCAGCAGCTACTGTAGCTCAAGTTTTCTTAGACCAAGTTTTTAAATACCATGGGTGGCCTAACACCATTGTTTCTGATAGGGACCCCATATTTGTTAGCAATTTCTGGAAGGAATTTACCAGATTGCATGGGGTATCACTGGCCATGTCCTGTAACCTCACGAATTTTCCCATTTATTTTGCATTAAAAAGTATTTCTCGATCCATGATATAAAGTCTAATTTATTTCTAAGTATTCTTATCTTTATCCGTGCACTCTATTTTTCTAAGTTTCTTTTATCATTGTACTAAAAAAAAAATCTTCAATCATGACATATGTCATATCCTAATTCTATTTATAAAATCGTCATTTTATAAGACAGTGTTTTTTTTATTTTCTAATTCAAACTAATGATTTTTTTTTATTTTTTTAAATAAAGCCTTGAGTCAAATAGTCAAAGTCCTAGTCAAAGTCTTAGTCAAACAGTCAAAGTCTTAGTCAAATAGTCAATTCATCATAAAACCTTACTTTATGGTGTTGACCAATTTTAATGGCTAATTGAATCCAAAACTAGTATAAAAACCCACCTATGACCCATTATACTTTGCACCTCTAAATCGATTGTTTCAATCCGATTAAACTTTCCCTCATACCTTTCTTCTATAGTCTATTACTTCTACAATTGAAGCTTTGATTATAAGCTCTTGTAATTGGCAACTTTGGGGCTACACATATTCTATTTCTCGAGACTTAATACTTTGCTAAGGTGAGTTTACGTAACCATGTTTATGCAATTCTTCATACTTGCAACATTATACTTAAGCAATTCTACATACATGTCTAGTTGTAAACTTTAATGCCTCATGAATTAGACAACAACAGTTTCAACGAGTTTCAACATTACATAATCATTAGCTATGGCCAAGCCGGCGATACTCAATAATAGATCTATTGGATTGACAATCCCACCCGGATACGTGTACATCCTACATAGGTAGCGTGGGTGATTGTTATCGTTCCAACATATTATTAAGGTGAACCGTGGATGACGGGATGGACCTAAACTAGTCAAAGGTTTGATTATGTCGATTCAACATATCATGTTTATTCATGTAGACTTAAACTTACGATAGACATATAAATTGCTAAACTTTTATACTAAAACTATTTGCTTGACATGGCTTATGTATTCTCACCAACTTCTAGTTGTGACACCCCGCATTTTCAGGTTAAATACTTTTACTGAACTCTAGTTAACTTACATGTTCATACATGGCTAGATACTTAACTAGGGTTAGTTAAGTAGGTTTAACATATGTTAGAAGATGCTAACATATGTTATAAGTAGGAAAATCCTTGTTAAACACACACATGAGTCCTGTATCCCAAACGTTGATGAATTATGTGACATACATAGCAATAATATATACAAGTGAATTATGGTGAACATGAAGTACATGCTTATGTGAATTACATGTTTTTGTGAATGATCGCCTAACTGAAAGGTAATGCGTAGATTATGCAAATTACGTGCACAACATGAATAGTATGCTATGTAATAATAAAAACAATGGTTTTTATACAATTTAGAATGGTTAATAATATTGGGTCTGGTATTGGGCTAGAACATGGTTAACGGGTCAAGTTAATGGACTAGAAGGGCCCTAATACCAATTGCTTGGGAAACAAGCAAAGCCCTTTTATAATTAGGAGGCAAGGAAAAAGATAAAAACCCTATCCCTTGCCCCCTTGCGCCGTGCGAAACCCCCCACCCCCCTCTCTCTTTGTTTTCAAGCAATCAAGTAATCTTTCACTAATCAAGCTAGTTCGGGTTTGATTTCAAGGCTCTAGGGAGTTTAATCTTTCGCAAGGTATACGTTCTTACGATTTTTGATGAATTATAATGATTGAAAAACTTTAAAAACCCTAAAAATAATATATATAGAATCGCATGTATGTATGTATAGGAGTTCTTGAATGTTCTTGATGATTTGTTGATGATGATTGTTATTAGCAGCCATGATTAGGGTTTTTCACATGATAATATATGTGTTTTGCTATGATTAATATGGTCTTTAATCCGTACTATAGGTGTTATACATATATTAGGGATGTTTATGAAGAATTAGGGTTTGTAGATTACTTGGGATGCAAGTTTAGGATTCTGACAGATTCGGTTGAACGTTTTGTAGGGGCTGTAATGGGTTGGTAAATCGATTGTTTTGACGATTTCTTTGCATGATTGTAATGTACAAGGCCTTAGCTTTTCATAATGGGCAAAACCATCGAATTTGGACACCGTATGAGTCATTTTTGGAATTTTAATTGATTAGGAGTCATATCAGATTTTCGGATTTGTAAATTGGGCTAACTTTAAATGGTCATAACTTGAGATTTACAAGGAGTTAGGTTATGAAATTTTTACAGTAGGTCAATACTGGAAAAATAGAGCTTTTCCAAGTGGATTCATCTCGTTTGGATGAATACACAATTTTTAAGAATTTTCCTACTAAACTGACCTGTTGAGGAAATTTTCTGGACATAGCTGTGTTGTACGAATTTTTATAATTTTTGTGTTTGGAATTAAGACAAAAAAAAAATAGGTATTGTCAAGTGAATCCCAAATAAAATTCAGTAAAACTTTTGGACTCTAATTCATTCATTAAGTATTTTAAATAAATTGTTTTTCACAGCGCACAATCTGTCCTAAAAACACAGATTGTGTACGGGGTCTTTAAGTGACTATTTGGAGTCTATGTGGTATGTAATCAACATGTACTTGTGTGGAAACTTGTATGAGATGTATTTAATGTATTAAACTAATAATAATTGCTATGATCACCAACGGGATACGTAGGACATACTTGAGCATGTAGAGTCATTAGGTGTCACTACACGGTTTTGAACTTTTAAAAGGCTTGAATAAACGAGTTACATGGTGTGTTGGTTACGCACGTATACTCACCTAGTGACATTTGTAATAGGGAGTCGGTAGCACGTTACTATTCGTGGAATTTGGATTTTCACTTACGACCTAAGGTGAGTTTCACTACTCTTTTTCTCAAAAGCACGCGTCTCAGGTATGAGGCACTTTACTTAACATTTTCTAGTCCGGTTCGGGACTACTCACACATCCCGGGTTGGGATGCCATGGATCCTTATGAGGGTCGGTCACTTTGCTAATTCGCAATTGTGTCCTTGATAAACTAAACCATTTCTATCATTTGTAAATCCTCACGTACCGAATGAGTTGCCAGGGTTGGCAAGCGGGTTATTAGTTGATAGCGCTATTTGGTTTTACAAACCTCACACCGGCTCGGGGAGCGCGGGCGTGAACTATAACTTAACGAAACATTATCATTGTGGATAGACAATGATGTCAGGCATACGGCACACTTATGTGGCTACACGTACATAGCAGTTCGGTATATTCGGTTAGTTATCATGAATGGGTTAGCTACCCTTGGCATGCGATGAATTAGTGGTTACACGGTGCGGGGCACCAACATATCTTACTTACTTACGTGGTTTTGAAAACCAGCGCTTTTGCTTATTAATCTACTTTACTTTGTGAACTCACCAACTTTATGTTGACACACGATAGCATGCTTTTGCAGGTCCCTAGGTACGGAGCACGATAGGACATGCATCATTGTGTCATGGGCTGTGAACATTATTTAAACTTATACTTTACTTTGCATTTAACGGTTTTATTTTGGGCGCGTTGTTTTGCGCATGAACTTAAATGGTTATGTTTGAATTACGCTTCCACTACTTAACTGAACTTTTTGGTAAACACTAAACACGATTTTCAATAACGAACTAAATGGTTTGGGCATTTAGAGTCGTTCTTATGACTTATGGCTATGGGATCCTGGTATGTCACGCGCCTCGCGGTATAAACCCCGCAGTGGAAATTTGAGGGTGTGACACTAGTTGACCCCCCCATTTTTACAACTCAACAGGAAATAATGATGCTTGAAGTCTAGAGCTAGCATGAGGAGACAAATTGAAGTTTATGCTTTGTTTGGCTATTTGATGTTTTAGATTTCATTCAAGTCATTCAATGTAATTCAATATTGTAATAAAGGATTATGTAAACATATGTATTACCATGAGCTACTGAACAATCATCAATACGTGACATCCCGATGTTTCCGCCATCGGTTGGGGTGTTACAGATTGGTATCAGAGCCTTGGTTATAGGGAATTAGGTTATTAGAAAATAATCTAGACTATAACCTTAGGGACTTAAACAGTACTTGCTTCTCTTACTTGTAACCCTAATTGCTTCCCTAATCCTATCCTTATCCTATACCTTATATAACCCTAAGCCTACATGTGACTACTCTTATTCGTCTGCTGCAATCCTGATCCACCATTAGATTTATAGGACAAAATCCTCAGGTTTAACCTGAACCCCCTTGAGATCTCGTCGAAGTTCTAGATTTTAATAACGAACACGTGTAATCTGGAATGGTGAACGCCTGTATTCTGAGTCTTCTGTCTAGGCTGGCATTGCGCATATATCCCAATCAGACGAGGGACCCGGATGCCTACCTGGGAATTCTCGGGATGAGTGTTCACTTATAGGCTAAAGCATGTCTTCACTATGTTATTAGAATCTAGAAGTTTTGATAAGTCAACGTTTTCGTTTATTCGTTTTAATTAATGAATAAATGATTACACTCACCTTCCTTAAACTAAGCTCAAAAATCTCAAAAGTTTACAGCTTAAATCAATCTCATTTCATAACCATCCATGGATTTCACAATCACACTTCACCTTACCATCTTAGCCACTTTATAAATATTCAACACCCTACCCAAATCATATAATCTCCATACTATAAAATAAACTCTTTATCAACTATCTTCACATTCACTATCTCTCACAACCTTGATTCTGCTTCAAGATTTTTCATCATCCTCTCAAGAACTAAATTCATATCCTTCACCTTCTCACACATGAGCTAGTTACCCATGATAACCAAACTATTGAAACTTGATTGTATGTTGCATCAAACATAATCCTTAGTTACATGAGGATTCGACTATCTACCATATTCTAACATTTGAAACTAGAATTCATGGAATATAAACTATATGGTATAGATACACCTAGAGTCATTAACCTTGTCTAGGGCAACTCTATTACAACTCATATGCTATACTTGATACTTGATTGCTTACATGTACATATTATCAATTTGCAATTTATGTGTGTAATAATTGGTACACTTAATCAAACAACTGATAGAGGATGAAGTACTTGCTCAATAGTTAGTAGAGTACCAAATAACCTACTCAACGATTGGTAGAGGTCATCATGCCTGCTCAACAGTCGGTAGAGGCCCTACAACCTGCTCAACGACTGGTAGAGGCTATCGCACCTGCTCAACAATCGGTAGAGGTTCTTATTCACTGACTGGTAGAAGTCTTTTTCCTGCTCAACAGTTGGACTCATTTTTTGATACATTGTATATGATTCAATCACAAGGTTATTTTGCATTACTTACATGTGTGTTTAGAGTCATAGAAGGACACAAAACCCTAATGTAAGGTAAATTGGTGATTACGGTCCGGAACGTAACATGAATTTACAGGTACGTTAAGGTAGTGTGAAATTCTATCAAGGTTTTTGGTAGATAACCAATTATAAACTCTAGTTACCTGTTTAGTATTTCTATAGTCAATTAACTCATGCATTTCTTTTTAAGATTCCTAAAACTTAAAGTTTAGTGTTTTACTAGATTCTTATTCTCCTTGCTATTTTACACGAACCTAATCCAACCCTTTAAACTCACAGATAACAAACCTCTTATCCAAATTATTCGAAAGCAGATTATTCTATAAATTCATGTCGTGCCTTAACCCAAAATTTTCAAAACCACGGCTGCCTTAATTTCTACCCAACCATCCTCAAACCTGTGTTTTTATAACTTCGGGACGAAGTTTCTAAAAGTAGGGGAGACTGTAACCTCACGAATTTTCCCATTTATTTTGCATTAAAAAGTATTTCTCGATCCATGATATAAAGTCTAATTTATTTCTAAGTATTCTTATCTTTATCCGTGCACTCTATTTTTCTAAGTTTCTTTTATCATTGTACTAAAAAAAAAAAAATCTTCAATCATGACATATGTCCTATCCCAATTCTATTTATAAAATCGTCATTTTATAAGACAGTGTTTTTTTTATTTTCTAATTCAAACTAATGATTTTTTTTTTATTTTTTTAAATAAAGCCTTGAGTCAAATAGTCAAAGTCCTAGTCAAAGTCTTAGTCAAACAGTCAAAGTCTTAGTCAAATAGTCAATTCATCATAAAACCTTACTTTATGGTGTTGACCAATTTTAATGGCTAATTGAATCCAAAACTAGTATAAAAACCCACCTATGACCCATTATACTTTGCACCTCTAAATCGATTGTTTCAATCCGATTAAACTTTCCCTCATACCTTTCTTCTATAGTCTATTACTTCTACAATTGAAGCTTTGATTATAAGCTCTTGTAATTGGCAACTTTGGGGCTACACATATTCTATTTCTCGAGACTTAATACTTTGCTAAGGTGAGTTTACGTAACCATGTTTATGCAATTCTCCATACTTGCAACATTATACTTAAGCAATTCTACATACATGTCTAGTTGTAAACTTTAATGCCTCATGAATTAGACAACAACAGTTTCAACGAGTTTCAACATTACATAATCATTAGCTATGGCCAAGCCGGCGATACTCAATAATAGATCTATTGGATTGACAATCCCACCCGGATACGTGTACCTCCTACATAGGTAGCGTGGGTGATTGTTATCGTTCCAACATATTATTAAGGTGAACCGTGGATGACAGGATGGACCTAAACTAGTCAAAGGTTTGATTATGTCGATTCAACATATCATGTTTATTCATGTAGACTTAAACTTACGATAGACATATAAATTGCTAAACTTTTATACTAAAACTATTTGCTTGACATGGCTTATGTATTCTCACCAACTTCTAGTTGTGACACCCCGCATTTTCAGGTTAAATACTTTTACTGAACTCTAGTTAACTTACATGTTCATACATGGCTAGATACTTAACTAGGGTTAGTTAAGTAGGTTTAACATATGTTAGAAGATGCTAACATATGTTATAAGTAGGAAAATCCTTGTTAAACACACACATGAGTCCTGTATCCCAAACGTTGGTGAATTATGTGACATACATAGCAATAATATATACAAGTGAATTATGGTGAACATGAAGTACATGCTTATGTGAATTACATGTTTTTGTGAATGATCCCCTAACTGAAAGGTAATGCGTAGATTATGCAAATTACGTGCACAACATGAATAATATGCTATGTAATAATAAAAACAATGGTTTTTATACAATTTAGAATGGTTAATAATATTGGGTCTGGTATTGGGCTAGAACATGGTTAACGGGTCAAGTTAATGGACTAGAAGGGCCCTAATACCAATTGCTTGGGGAACAAGCAAAGCCCTTTTATAATTAGGAGGCAAGGAAAAAGATAAAAACCCTATCCCTTGCCCCCCTTGCGCCGTGCGAAACCCCCCACCCCCCTTTCTCTTTGTTTTCAAGCAATCAAGTAATCTTTCACTAATCAAGCTAGTTCGGGTTTGATTTCAAGGCTCTAGGGAGTTTAATCTTTCGCAAGGTATACGTTCTTACGATTTTTGATGAATTATAATGATTGAAAAACTTTAAAAACCCTAAAAATAATATATATAGAATCGCATGTATGTATGTATAGGAGTTCTTGAATGTTCTTGATGATTTGTTGATGATGATTGTTATTAGCAGCCATGATTAGGGTTTTTCATATGATAATATATGTGTTTTGCTATGATTAATATGGTCTTTAATCCGTACTATAGGTGTTATACATATATTAGGGATGTTTATGAAGAATTAGGGTTTGTAGATTACTTGGGATGCAAGTTTAGGATTCTGACAGATTCGGTTGAACGTTTTGTAGGGGCTGTAATGGGTTGGTAAATCAATTGTTTTGACGATTTCTTTGCATGATTGTAATGTACAAGGTCTTAGCTTTTCATAATGGGCAAAACCATCGAATTTGGACACCGTATGAGTCATTTTTGGAATTTTAATTGATTAGGGGTCATATCAGATTTTCGGATTTGTAAATTGGGCTAACTTTAAATGGTCATAACTTGAGATTTACAAGGAGTTAGGTTATGAAATTTTTACAGTAGGTCAATACTGGAAAAGTAGAGCTTTTCCAAGTGGATTCATCTCGTTTGGATGAATACACAATTTTTAAGAATTTTCCTACTAAACTGACCTGTTGAGGAAATTTTCTGGGCATAGCTGTGTTGTACGAATTTTTATAATTTTTGTGTTTGGAATTAAGACAAAACAAAAATAGGTATTGTCATGTGAATCCCAAATAAAATTCAGTAAAAATTTGGGACTCTAATTCATTCGTTAAGTATTTTAAATAAATTGTTTTTCACAGCGCACAATCTGTCCTAAAAACACAGATTGTGTACGGGGTCTTTAAGTGACTATTTGGAGTCTATGTGGTATGTAATCGACATGTACTTGTGTGGAAACTTGTATGAGATGTATTTAATGTATTAAACTAATAATAATTGCTATGATCACCAACGGGATACGTAGGACATACTTGAGCATGTAGAGTCATTAGGTGTCACTACACGGTTTTGAACTTTTAAAAGGCTTGAATAAACGAGTTACATGGTGTGTTGGTTACGCACGTATACTCACCTAGTGACATTTGTAATAGGGAGTCGGTAGCACGTTACTATTCGTGGAATTTGGATTTTCACTTACGACCTAAGGTGAGTTTCACTACTCTTTTTCTCAAAAGCACGCGTCTCAGGTATGAGGAACTTTACTTAACATTTTCTAGTCCGGTTCGGGACTACTCACACATCCTGGGTTGGGATGCCATGGATCCTTATGAGGGTCGGTCACTTTGCTAATTCGCAATTGTGTCCTTGATAAACTAAACCATTTCTATCATTTGTAAATCCTCACGTACCGAATGAGTTGCCAGGGTTGGCAAGCGGGTTATTAGTTGATAGCGCTATTTGGTTTTACAAACCTCACACCGGCTCGGGGAGCGCGGGCGTGAACTATAACTTAACGAAACATTATCATTGTGGATAGACAATGATGTCAGGCATACAGCACACTTATGTGGCTACACGTACATAGCAGTTCGGTATATTCGGTTAGTTATCATGAATGGGTTAGCTACCCTTGGCTGCGATGAATTAGTGGTTACACGGTGCGGGGCACCAACATATCTTACTTACTTACGTGGTTTTGAAAACCAGCGCTTTTGCTTATTAATCTACTTTACTTTGTGAACTCACCAACTTTATGTTGACACACGATAGCATGCTTTTGCAGGTCCCTAGGTACGGAGCACGATAGGACATGCATCATTGTGTCATGGGCTGTGAACATTATTTAAACTTATACTTTACTTTGCATTTAACGGTTTTATTTTGGGCGCGTTGTTTTGCGCATGAACTTAAATGGTTATGTTTGAATTACGCTTCCGCTACTTAACTGAACTTTTTGGTAAACACTAAACACGATTTTCAATAACGAACTAAATGGTTTGGGCATTTAGAGTCGTTCTTATGACTTATGGCTATGGGATCCTGGTATGTCACGCGCCTCGCGGTATAAACCCCGCAGTGGAAATTTGAGGGTGTGACACTAGTTGACCCCCCCATTTTTACAACTCAACAGGAAATAACGATGCTTGAAGTCTAGAGCTAGCATGAGGAGACAAATTGAAGTTTATGCTTTGTTTGGCTATTTGATGTTTTAGATTTCATTCAAGTCATTTAATGTAATTCAATATTGTAATAAAGGATTATGTAAACATATGTATTACCATGAGCTACTGAACAATCATCAATACGTGACATCCCGATGTTTCCGCCATCGGTTGGGGTGTTACATGTCCACAGCCTACCATCCTCAGTCAGATGGTCAGACTGAAGTGGTCAACCGTTGCTTAGAGACTTATTTGAGATGCATGACTATGCACAAACCAAAAGATTGGTTCAAGTGGCTGCCTTTAGCACAATGGTGGTACAATTCTTCTTATCATTCTACCATCAAGATGACACCTTTTGAGGCTCTCTTTGGGTACCCTCCTCCTGTGTTTATTCCATACATACCCAAAGATGCCAAGGTTGCTGCTGTGGATGACTTGTGTAGAGATAGAGAAGAAATGATTCAGTTGCTAAGACAGACTTTGGATAAATCTAAAAACAGAATGAAACAATTGGTGGATAAGAAAAGAACTGAGAGAAGCTTTAATGCAGGTTCATGGGTATTTCTGAAGCTCCATCCTTACAGTCAGAATACTCTCAGAGCTTCAAGACATTCTAAACTCACACCAAAGTACTATGGACCATTTCTTATTTTAGAAAAAATAGGGAGTGTTGCTTATAAATTGGATCTCCCTAAGGATGCTATGATACATCCAACTTTTCATGTCTCACTACTGAAACAGGCAAATGGTCCTCCAACTCAAGTCATTCCTTTACCAAAGGAACCAAGATTCCAGTTTGAACCTGCTGCAGTGTTACAGAGAAGATGGGTCAAAAAAGGGATACAAAGGATCCTACCAAGTACTTGTACAATGGAAAGGTCTGACTCCTGAAGAGGCTACGTGGGAAGATCTACAAGATTTGCAGCTGAGATTTCCCTTGTTCCAGTTTGATGTTGAGTCTTGAGGACAAGACTCTCTTTGGGAGGAATGTATTGTTAGGAATAATATGTTAGTTAGAAGTTAAATGAGGAAGTTGTAATAGTTAGCATAGTTCAGGGACTATAGTTGTCAATTAGTGATTCTTGTAACGGCCATAACGGCTATATAAACCCTACTGAATAATAATTGAATCACATTTGAGTTGATAATTTCCTTTCTCTCTGTTTCTACCTTATCAAATAGTGTTAGATAAATTATAGGGGTTTTAGTCATTGTACTACGTACTAACGTTAGTTAGGGTTTTAGTTATCGTCTTCAATTCATGCTCATATATAAGGACATATTCGGTTACAATATACGGTACAGGTTTTCTTTTCCTTAATCTTCTCAGGTGTTGTTAACGTAGCCCATCGATCTTTACATTATTGTTACTTGTTGCACCACCTCCTTTAAGTTTTAAATAAATACAACTCTAACCTTTTATTTTCTTTTTTTAAATTTTTTATTCCTGTGAAAGATTACCAAGATTCCTTTTTAAGCTTTAAAATACAATATTCATCTATTATTCTTATATAAGAACTAGTAGGAAACCCGCACGATGCGGCAAGAGTGACACTTTTTATTTCGATACTTATTTCAAATTCGTATAGTATTTGTTGTAGCATCATTGCGGTGGATATACGTCATAAGCGTCACACATGTCTAGTAACTAAAAAGATTTAACATTTAAATTGTAAAATACTTTTAAAAAACATTTGATAAAATAAAGTAACATGCGAAAGGAAAAATAAGTATTAATAAACATAGAAGTTGAGAAAAATAAAAGCTAGTGAACTACTTGAATCATGAGATCAATTTGGCATACACGTTACAAGTCTGCATGATCTCATCTATATTGTCTGCCTAGCATTCGTCATCAAGAACGATCACTGAAATTTCTTTTATATCTCCATGTTTGATTATTATATCTTTTGGTGAGGATGAGTTTCCTCCATTTTCTACTATTTAAAGTGTCATCAAATATGTTTTCTTTGTCATTTTCATCAGAACTGTCTAGATCAATAACTTGACTCCATTTCCATTAAGAGAGCCTCTTGGATCTCTTCCTAATTTCATGCATGTGACCCTTAAAATAAATTAAAAATATTTAGTACACAAGTAAATAGAAGATGAAATAAATGTTGATATTATCTATTCACTAAATTCATGTTGAAGATCAGATTTGTAGGGACTAAACATTGCACCATAGCAAATAATCTCAACACTATTATCACCATTATCCTACATTAAAACACATACAATATACCACATAAAATAACATCCATGTTAATATTAAAAAATTAAACATTAATAAATACAACCTTAGACGCTACTTTAGACACTTGTATGGCTATTGGTTTGTTCATCTCCGTATGTTTTTCATCTAAATGAATATGCAAAACCAAGAAGTTAACACTTAAATGATTAAGATATGTATAAAAAGGTATAATTAGTAAAATGGGAAGAATGAAAACCATAAACTAACAAATAACCAACATTAGAAGCTTCAACTTTTGAATTCAGTATCCATGCCTACGTATTTTAGCAAGTGAAATAGGTGTGCATTAGTATGCATTTATTGAATAAACTTTAGTAGGTTAGCACATGGTTTAATTTCATGATTTTCCCACCCCTTTAAATTATGAAATTTTGTTTAACTTTAACAGGTTAGCACATGGTTTAAATTTTGAAATTGATGATTTTCCCACCCCTTTAAATTAGAAAATTTTGTTTATCTTTGACTAAAGTGTAAAAAATTATTGTGTTTTCTGTGAATACCAAATTCAGTGCATTTATCTTTTTTTTAACTTTGTTAAAAAAAACCCTTCAAATTAGGGACTTTTGTTGTTATTAACATAGATGTTCATATCACATGGATATATAATATGCATCATGTGTTTTCTATCAAATTGATGTAGCTGAGATTTTTAAAAGAAATTTACCTTCAATTAATATCTACAATGCATTTTTATATTTTTTCTAAACTTAGTTATTTTAAAGTTTTATATATTTAGCTAATTATGTATATTTAAAAGTTTAATGAGATTTCTTTTAGTTAATTATATCAATGTGTATACCTATTAATATATGCATGCATACCCATATACATATGCACATATTGCTAATGTTGATTATTTAAATAGGGTACTACAATTAAAGCTATCAGTAGCAAACGTGATAAAGCATTCTTAGAGCCCAGTCTTGTGTTGCAATTTTGTTATCGTGTGGCAAATTATTTGTCTGTCAAAGCAAGGATGAACCATAATGTTTAACAACAGTATCATATTTTAAGAATCACCAAAGCTGATATGTAGATTTCGAGTTCCCTGTTTGGTTTTTTAAATCGTTGCATTTGATTTATGTGAATTTTTCATTATTGGGCGGAACAATATTTAACACCAAATTCAATTTTACAATTTTGAGTTTTACTTGATCATGAAATGGTGTTATGATTCAACATCCATATTAACAATAAATCCATATTATATTTCATCTAGTTAGTATTTAAAACATAAAATGCAATAATCACTTGTACATAAGGCATTCTTTCTTGTACATTTCAATCCACACATCGGTATTGACTACGACAAACACCGACACGTTGACAAAAATGAGCCGGTCGTCATGTTATATTCGAATGGTTTTAAAATATAATACTTTTAAAGTTATGATAGAATTAAATAAAAGAAATTATAATTTTGTAGGGGAGGGAAGGAAAATGTAATTACTAACTAAAAATTAGGGAATTAAAATGTAAATAAGATAGGGTATTAAAGTGTAAGTAATGTATGAATGACTATTTTACCCTCATTTTAAGGTTGCTAATAAAAATTTAGTTCTTAACTTTTGGATATCTTAAAATACCCCTCCCTCATGCATTATAATATAGTATAGATAAATTATTACATTTATTTTTTTGTAAAGTATCGATCTTACAATCTGTTTATTTTCTTAACACTTGAATTCTAATTGAAGAAACACAAATCCTGGATTACCGTATAGGCGCTAATCCAAGTGGTGATTCTACTGTATTTTGTAAAGAGAGATGTTTATAAAATATGTGAAGGTCTAAGGACAAGACCTAGAAGTTTAGAAGACTACCGATTAGAAGAGCCGAGCCTCTAAAGGTTAGTGTAATAAACAAGGGGTTGAAGAAGGCACGAAGGAGTACGTTTTCTTCTTGAGTGAAAGTGTCTGTGATATTAGATGCCAACAAAAGGAGAAGGAGCTCCTCCTTTTCTAGTACCTAGACATCACACTTTCTCAACCCATCATCTACCCTTGATGGGGCCCGACCTAAGTAGACGTGTCTCCAAAATTCCGGCCCAAGTCCTTAAGCCCATTTGGTGCAAGTGGGTTTTGGTAAAAAGGAGAAAGTAAGATGGTAAGGGAAGATGTTACCGTCCTGACGATAGTACACGTGGCGTCCATTGAATGGACGCTGATGGTCGGCAGACACGTGGCGCCCGCCTATTGGTAGACCATTGGACGCCAGGTGTATCGCCGACGTAGAACGGGCGGGTGGACGCCAGACGTTCCGCTGACGTAAAACGGGTGGATGGACGCTAGACGACCCACTGACGTAAAACGGGCGGATGGACGCCAGGCGATGTCGGTTCTAGTTGGGCGATGATATGGTATTTGTGATGCTTTGGTACCATATCCCTTCAAGTCCCCCAGTCCAGTGCTTTCATGCACCGTTGGTAGGGGAGTGTTGGACTTGGTTTCACAAGTGTACTTTGAGTTACATCCAGTCGTCACTGGGTTTTCATGTAACAAAGTGGACGTGTGTTTTTTGCGTGACCTCGTCAATAGGTGCGCGCACAGTGATCAAGCTGCGGGCGTATGCCGGAATGAGCGTTTATTGCGGGACCTATGATTAGGTCCGGGCGATAGTAGGGGAATGAAGGAAATTCATTCGTTATGTGTGGGGCTTGAAGCAGGATGAAGAAAGTTATTTCTTCGTCCGTGAAGCTTGAAGCAGAGAGTTATCTGAAAAGCTTGGGGATGATGAGCAGTAGCTTGTCCTGTGTAAAGCTTGAAGAAGATGAGTAGCTTCTTGGATCCTTGCTATAAGTTGTTGTCTGCTTTGTGATTTTGATAGTTATGTTCATAGGATTGGTGAAAGACTCGTCTAGTGGTATCGGGCTGGCTTGATCAGTATGTTGAAAGCCATTCGTGTGGGAGAAGGAAGTTCTCGGTTGTTTCCTTTCTGCGCGTTGGCGTGAGGCCTGGATAGGTGTCGGGCCTGTTTGCGCGGTCAAAAGTTGTGAAAATAAAAATTTTCAAAATTTTTGGTCTGGCGCGCAGTCGGGGGGCCTAGAGAGGCGTGGGGCCTGTTTGCGCGGTCAGAAGTTGTGAAAATAACAATTTTCAAAATTTTTGGCCTGGCGTGCAGGCGGGGGGCCTAGATAGGCGTGGGGCCTGTTTGCGCGGTCAGTAGTTGTGAAAATAACAATTTTTAAAATTTTTGGTCTGGCGCGCAGGCGTGGGGCCTAGAGAGGCGTCGATCCTGTTTGCGCGGTCAGAAGTTGTGAAAATGACAATTTTCAAAATTTTTGGTCTGGTGCGCAGGCGGGGGGGGGGGGGGGGGGGGCTAGAGAGGCGTCGGGCCTGTTTGCGCGGTCAGAAGTTGTGAAAAGGTGTTTTTTGTCCCTCTCTGCGCCTGCATTTACTCCGCATTGAATTTGTCTTTTTGAATTTTGTGTGAATTCAAGGCGGGAATGTTTTGAAGTTGAAGGGACGTGTCTGACAGTTACTGTGACTGTTGAGTTGGTAGTCCGCCACGTGTCGTGCATGTGGACAGCTGTTGGTGATGGATTTAAACGTGGACGTACACGTGTCGATCATTGTAACAACCGGCAAAAATAAGGTAATTCCGTACAATTAATTAATATATGATTAACGTAATTAAATGCAATTATGTGTGATTTAATTATCAAGGCCTTAGGAGATAGCAATTTCCAAATAGTGCATAGGAATGCATACGTTTAATGGTAAAGCATGATTGGATCATGTGCGAATAAGCTATCCGGTATGGACGTTGGCAATTACCCGGTAATAATTAAATAAACGAAACGGATCCCGGACACCCAGGATATAAAATAAAGGGTATTTTCATAAGATATAATGAGTTTTGGAACTTCAAAACCATAAATGAAAACGTCTTGTACAAATCTCCCGGTAACGAATAAAATGCGCGTATCGCACCCGATACGCGTATAACTCATAATTTCACCCGGCAAAGGCCTAAATAACCTATCAACGCTTAAATTAGACTATATTTAAGGGTTATTAAAGGTATTTTTAATGTCCGGATAACGCGTGATTAAAACCCGAAAAATACCCGAACGACACCCGAACGACGGGGGATTAAACATAACAAACAATGGGTATTTATTTGAAGTTGTGGACCCCACTTAAACCACATGGGGGCCGGCCTAAGAGGCCTTAATATACCCACATTTTGTGTTTGATAATAATAATCTATAATCTTAGGCAAAGCATGCTTTATGCATAAGACAAACATGTAAGAAAAGGTGTAAGTGAAACATTAGTACAAAAAGCAACTTATCCTTGTCCCCTTGATAAAAATTTCGGCCACATGGCCAAGATAATCCAAGACACACCTCTAAACCATCATGACACTAGTAGAAGCATGCCTTGTTAAGTCTTGTAAGTAGGATCATGATGCCTTATAAAGATTTAACCAAGATTTGCAAGAAATCACCTATCTATACATACATACATACGGCTCCCTACATACACACACATATCATCTTTGCAAAAATCTCCCAAGTACACATATGATCTTCCATAAGATCTCTTAAATCTTTGGCATCATTACATGTGATAATTATATAAATAACACATGTTAGAAGATTGAATAACAAAGCAAAACAATTCTCTTTTCTTCCCTCTCTTGGCCGTAGGTATCCATACACACACACACATCATCCATTCAAGTTTTTACATCTCCAAATTACTCAAAACAATCCATCATCCAAACCCCTTTTGTGTGTTTCAAGAGCTTGGAGCTAAACCACTAGGAAGAACACACTAAACCCCTCTCAAATCCAAGGTTTTTGTCTTCCCTAGCCTTGTGCTAGTAGTAAGCTTCTTAATCTTGTTTTTGATTGTTATTATTCATGTATGTGTTCCTAGTAGCAAGTTGTACATGAAGGGTTTAAAAATGGTTTTGAACATAATCTTTAATAGGTTTTCATGTGTAAAATGGAAGGTTAAAGAGATGAAAATAAACCATGGATTTGTTGATGATGATGTATTAGTCTTGAAAATATATAAAGTTTGCATGTAAGACTAAGTAGGATGATGTTTTGGTTAAGATTTTGAAATGAACTTGAATATGTTAAAAGTAACTTTAATTCATCTTATTATGATCATTTAAGTTATAATATGTGGTAAAACATGTTAGAAGTTCATAAATGAATAAGATGGAAAATCTAAGTTAGCTTACTTAGATGAATGAAATTTTGATAAAATGGACAAATACATAAAACACACATATAATTAGTCTTCCATATGGAATATAAGACTAACATAAGTGTTTTGATACAAAAATAACTTACCAATAAAAAGTTGAATCTTCAAAGTTTACTATTTTGAGTGAAAAATGTTAACTTTGAAAGTTAGAGTAGAAAAATGCAACTTTTGTAAGTTAAGGGACTAAAGTTGTAACTTTGAAAGTTAAGGGACTAAAATGGACATTTTAGAAACTATTAGTCCAAAAATACAAGTATGGAAAGTTTGGTGTCAAAAAAATGCAAGTAATAAAGTCTAAGGATGATTTTTGTAAATACTAGTAAAAATACTTGGGTATTTTGTATAAAAGTGTATTTTTGAAAGTTATAAAAATATAAAGGGTTTTAACATAAGGATTTTTATAAAATAGAGATTTTATAAAAATATTAAACAAACTTGGGAAACTTATACAAAAATGAATACTTTTATATAAATGGGAATATAAAAGTGTTGGAAACATTTTTGTAGTTAAGTTGACAAGTTGGGTTAAAAATACATAAGTATTTTAACCCTCCAAGTAACATGTGAAAAGAGGAAGAAATATGGATAATATTTCTATAAAATACATGTTGGGAAAAACTTGGAAAAATTAACTAATCAAGTTAAGATATCGAACTAAGACGCGTTAACGAACCGTACACGGACAAACATGAGAAAAATGCCATTACGGCAAGATAAGAAAAATATATATTTTAAGAAGTAAAATATATATATACATTATGGGTGAGAAACAAATAAACACTTTCCTAAGTGTTGGAAGGATTAATTCGTGGGAGAAACACATGACACAAACGAATAAGACGTTAAAACAGACGTATATACTTAACAAGAAAAATTACACATTTATATATATTTGTACGCTCGTCTCGGCAAAATTCTAGTATATCTACTTAATGGGAAAGTAGATATGCGGGAAGGAAAGCCGCGACGAGAAGACAAGGATATATATATGTGTATGTCGTACCAACGAAATCCTAGTATATTTATTTGAATGGGAAAATAAATATACGGTGTGGTGAGTTGAATCGGACGTTAAGAATATACAATCGAACGACAAGATCTTAGCACGTTTGTTTAAATGGGAAAACAAATGTGTGGCAAAGTGAGTCGGGTCGAGCATTGAAATATATATTATATCGAGCGATGCGATCTTAAGTATAATTATTTAAATGGGAAAATAATTATATGTTAAGTGACGTCGAGTCGATGATAATAAAATACAAGTTAAGGAAATATTATCAAGAGTAATATATAACTTGTAACACAAAGGGTAATGTAACGCCAACAAAACCTAGGATACGCGCGTAATTAAACGGGATTTGGAACAACTTGTGGTCGGGAGTTGGGTGTACAACTTGCCAAGGCACATGCACTATAGGTATAGTGACTTATACGTCTAGGACGTTTGTAGGTGCGAGACCACCCCTTTGCTATCCACCCTATTGAGCCAGACGCAGTTTCAGGTGAGTTTCACGGCCCCATTTTAAACTATTTTTACGTTTTCGGGGGAAAGATATGTTAGGGAAATGTTTGACGGGTTATTGCTTGAGGTGTGACCGCCACTCGGGGTTGAGTCCTCGCCTCTATAATCATTTATTCGGAAATGGAAACCGGAGGAATATTCGAATAGTACTATTGGTGCCTGACAAGGCCCACCCCTAATCGATAGCGTCGATTGTGCATTAGGTTATGCCTGGGGTGCAAATATTCTGAACTTAAGTCGTGGGAAACCGAGTAACGACTTGGAGCGGGGCATTTTATTTATATACGTCTTGGTTTGATTATAGTCTCAAGTAGATTTATAGGAATTTGCAACTCCTATATATTGTCATAACATGGTATTCCCAAGTATTCAAGTTTTAGAAACTGAAAACCTGTGAACTCACCAATATATTTATATTGACGAAACTTTTTAAACATATCTTTCAGGTAACTAGATGATGAAGGATCCGGCGAGCTGGGTCGGGGAATCTCCAATGCGACGTCGAACTTTTGCGGGGTTTCACTTTTATTTCCCAAGGCATTTGGGATATATATGAGAAACCTCTATGTTTATTTCAAAAACAATTAACTTTTGTGTAATGTTTGAAACAGATTTGACGTCATAATAAATGACCCATTTCCTTAAATTACTTGTGTTTAGCAATAACCTTGACTTTATGCTTTTGAACCGTCGCGCCACGTGTTTCCGCCTTTGTCGTGGTGTGACAGAACGTGGTATCAGAGCCAAGGTTATAGCGAACTAGAGTATTTTCTTTAAAAACTAGACTATAACCGGATTTGGTTCAAATAATAAAGTTTTCAAAAAGAAAATATATAAGATGTTAAATAAAAGTAATTTTCAAGAAGCATTGGGCATGAGGAGATTCCGACCAAGCCAGCCATGGGTATTGTTATGCTTTAACGTAAAGTTAGAAGTTAGGAAGGTTACTATAGTATACGCCCTAACTGTCTAATTCAAATTAATTCATATATATACATGTACGGTTCTTTTGCCAGGATGTCCGACGCTGGAAGTATAGCGCCCAGTATCGATAGCAGCATCCAGATCATTCCTGCGCCACCGCCTGAGCGAGTAGAGCTAGTAGTACTTGACGCAGAGGACGAAGACGTAGAGATGAACGCCGACGGAGGTTCGGATGACGACTCGGATGAGACGGATCCTAGCGAGGATCCTGATTGGGCACCCGCTGTGGTCGACGCGCCGCTACCCATTGTACCGGCCGCACCGTTAGCCCCACGCCCCATTCGAGCTATTAGGGATTTTCCCGAGGGCTGTGTCGGACCGTCCCGGCCGATCCCAGCCCATTCGGAGACAGTAGAGTCTCCATTCGACCGACAGGCTCACGTGGAGCACGAGCCAGCACCCTTACCCCACATTCACGTACCTGCAGGCATGAGACTCCTGCCTATTCCCCATGGGAGGAACGGGTGGATATTCGACGACTCCGATGACGAGTCTGTGGGTTCGGTAGGGCACATGTTGGTGCCAGAGATTCAGGCTGATCAGGAGGAGCCAGTGGCTCCAATGCTAGAGGATGCCCCAGCCGATCCCATACCCCCACCAGCACCACTCGAGCCCATACCCCAGGAGGAGCCAGCCCCTGCAGCACTTATACATGAGGGTAGTCCCGCCCGTAGCTCTGAGCTACATAGGGCAGGCATGGAGGCCTTCGCCACTGCGAGCCCTCCCACACCCCCTGTAGTGGTGTCCACTCCAGAGTGGGCCACTGTCTCTGAGCCGTTAGTAGCCCCACTGGCCGAGCCTATGCCACCACCCACCATTGCCATGACTTTACCCATCCCCACCATTCCCAGCATGACACCTGCACCATACCCTCTAGGTGCAGGGGACCCTTATATGATGCCACCCTACTTTTCCATCAGGCCACCCGGTTTCACTCCATTACTGCCACACATACCAGTACCAGCCCCCTTCGGGCCCTTCCCATCCACACACCCTGATGTACCCGGACCGTCCCACCGTCACAGGATGACACCCCCCTCTGGACCCGCCCAGACCTCAACCATCACTTTAGAGCAGGATTTTCAGACTCTAGTCAACACGGTGCAGCGCACCGTGAATCAGGTTGAGCAACAGACGAGATTGATGTGGGCGAGGATGATTGACACTCGTGATGCCTTGGCGCATTACGCAGAGGAGCTCTTGCGCATGGATGCGCAGAGCGGGATTACTGGGGATGCACACTGGGCACATCGACAGTTTTTGTACGAGCGCATCACAGAGATCAGCATGACGATTAGCATGTATGCGCCGCAGTATCAGTATCCACCGCCACCGCCACGATAGGATGTATCGGGGATGCACAGAAGACACACCAGCTTATGTACATATTAGCAGCAGTATGGTAGTACAGCACGGGTTATGACACTCGTCTGCATTTTGCCTAGCCGTACGGGTATTACGGCGTATGATATGATGTTTTATTATTTCAAAAGCAATGTATTGTATGAGAAATGTATTCTCCATTTTGTATTATGAACAAGCATTGTACTGATATTATTGAAATTAATGAAAAATCTTATTATTATGGTGAAATATGTTGTTGTCTATGATTATTATTGCTTACTCCATGTGTTGTGGTTTGTATATTTGTGTGGTGATGTTGTGTTGATTTCTATTTATATCTCTGTATGATGTATTGGTATGTTGTGTGATGACATGGTGTTGATTTTTGTGTTCATGCTTTGGTTTGTTATTTATGCTTTGTATTGTATAAATGTTTGCCAAATTAACCTTTGATAATTATTATTGAAGAAAAATGGCACCTGCCACCCGAAGCAATAGTGGAGCAGACGGACTGCCCACAACACCGGCCAAGCTCGAGACCATGATATCTGAACGCATAGCCCGCGCGATCGCGGAGCACGAAGCTGCACGCTCCGAAAGATCTCGCGACTTGACTGGGAGTGACCGACAGGAGACTTCCCCCACTGGTAAGAAGTTGGAAGTAATTGATAAAGCAATGGGAGAATATCCTAAAACTCCTGTCCCGTAATAACATACAACTTTATTAATGCAGAAACGGCCTCGCGAGAGCGTGGCTGCACTTTCAAAGCCTTCCTCGACTGCAAGCCGCTCAATTTTAACGGCACGGAAGGATCAGTTGGTCTGGTCAAATGGTTCGAGAAGACCGAGGCTGTTATTCGCATCAGTGGGTGTACCCCACGTCAGTCGGTTATGTACTCCACCAATTTGTTCTTAGACCAAGCACTGACATGGTGGAATGGTCAAGTGCAGTCTTTGGGTGATGACGCTGCTTACTCTCTGTCGTGGGCAGAACTGAAGGAACTGATGATTGCTGAGTACCGTCCGGCGAGTGAGGTACAGAAATTGGAAACTGAGTTTTGGAACCTCACTATGGTGGGAGCAGACGTTACTGGATACACGTCTCGATTCCACGATCTTGCCAGATTGGTGCCACGATTGGTTACCCCTGAGAACAACAAAATTGAGCGCTATTTGTTCGGCCTAGCACCGCAAATGCGCAGCATGGTCACTGCTTCTAAACCTACGACCATGCGCGCGGCTATTGATCTTGCGCTCAGTCTCACCGAAGATGCCATACGCATGGGTACACTGATCCGCCAAGTTTCCGGATTAAAAATTTCTGAGGCAAGTAGTGTTGAGGCCAAGAACCAGGGATCAAGTTCAGCTGTTGTGACTAATGATCAGGGTAACAGGCAGAGGCTTGGGAAAAGAAAAAGGGATGAAGGAAAAAGGGACCGAGCGTCGGGTAGCTCGAACAAGAAAGGAAAGGGGTATGCCGCCACGGGACGTGGTAACGGTAACAAGCAGGGAAACCAGGGGAGAAACAATGGATTAACTTGTGGGAAGTGCCACCGCACCGGGCACAAGACTGAAGAGTGCCGATCTGGAGCACCAAAGAATGGAGGGGCTAGACCATGCTTTGCATGCGGGTCGTTGGATCATTGGAAGAAAGATTGCCCCAAGGTCAACAATCAGGCCCGCGGCCGGGCATTTGTGATTGGAGCCGGTGATGCACGGCAAGACCCCAATGTGGTCACTGGTACGTTTCCTCTAAATGGTCATTATGCCTCTGTATTATTTGATACCGGTGCTGACTTTAGCTTCGTATCCATTGAGTTTAAAAGACTACTTGGTTTAAAAACTAGTAAACTAGATACACCCTACTCTATAGAACTGGCTAATGGTAAAACTATTGAAACGAGAGAAGTAGCAAAAGATTGTAAGTTAGAACTCTGTGGGCACGAGTTTGGGAATAATCTATTACCGGTTGTATTGGGAAGTTTTGACATCGTTGTTGGCATGGACTGGTTGTCCGCGCACCGTGCCATTGTGGTTTGCAACGATAAAGTTATTCAAGTTCCCCTCGCAAGCGGTGAAACTCTCTCAATTCAAGGGGAAAAACACGGGACGCCACTAAGGATTATTTCGAGCATGAAGGCTCGTAAGTGTCTAAGAAAAGGGCTTGTCGCGTTCTTGGCACACGTAGTGGACAAGAAGGCCGACGAGTGAAAGTTGGAAGACATTCCAGTCGCCAGAGATTTTCCGGATGTATTCCCAGAAGATTTGCCGGGGTTACCGCCACCTCGACAAGTCGAGTTCCGCATCGACCTCGTTCCCGGAGCAGCTCCTGTGGCACGATCGCCATACCGCTTAGCTCCATCAGAGATGCAGGAACTGTCCAGCCAGCTACAAGAATTATTGGACAAAGGTTTTATAAGACCGAGTTTCTCACCTTGGGGAGCTCCCGTCTTATTTGTGAAGAAGAAGGATGGCACATTTCGCATGTGCATCGACTATCGAGAGCTGAACAAGCTAACCATCAAGAATCGCTATCCTCTCCCCAGGATCGACGATTTATTTGATCAGCTCCAAGGTTCCAGCTATTACTCCAAGATCGATCTGAGGTCAGGCTATCACCAGTTGCGTATACAAGAAGAAGATGTACCAAAAACGGCCTTCAGAACCCGGTATGGACACTATGAATTTTTGGTGATGCCGTTCGGCTTGACCAACGCACCAGCGGTTTTCATGGATCTAATGAACCGCGTATGTAAGCCATACCTGGATAAATTCGTCATTGTCTTCATTGACGATATTTTGATCTATTCACGCACGAAAGAAGACCACGAGAATCACCTTCGGTTAATTCTTGAAGTATTACGCAAAGAGAAGCTCTATGCTAAATTCTCGAAATGTGACTTTTGGATTCGGGAAGTTCACTTTTTGGGCCACGTAGTGAACGAGAAGGGCATACACGTTGATCCCGCCAAGATCGAGGCAATTAAAAATTGGGAAGCACCTCGAACTCCTACCGAAGTACGACAATTTCTAGGCCTCGCGGGTTATTACAGAAGGTTCATCGAGAACTTTTCAAAAATAGCACAAGCTCTAACCATGCTAACCCAGAAGGACAAGAAATTTGAGTGGACGGAAAAGCAAGAGGCAGCATTCCAATTGTTAAAAGACAAGTTATGTGGCGCTCCGATACTGTCACTTCCAGACGGTACGGAAGATTTTGTGGTTTACTGCGATGCCTCGCATCAAGGTTTGGGTTGTGTACTGATGCAGCGAGAAAAAGTAATAGCATATGCTTCCAGGCAACTGAAAATCCATGAGAAGAACTACACTACACACGATTTGGAATTAGGTGCAGTGGTGTTCGCTCTCAAGATATGGAGGCACTATTTGTACGGAACCAAGTGCACGATTTTCACTGATCACAAGAGTTTGCAACACATCTTTGATCAGAAAGATTTGAATATGCGACAACGGCGATGGGTTGAATTATTAAACGATTACGATTGTGAGATAAAGTACCACCCCGGTAAGGCGAATGTCGTAGCCGACGCCTTGAGTCGCAAGGAACGGGTTAAACCATTGCGTGTTCGAGCTTTGGGACTGACTATCCACACGAATATGACTGAACGAATTCGTGAAGCCCAAGTTAACGCCCTCAAACCCGGGAATGTCAAAGGTGAAAGATTACGAAAGATGGTTGATTCACTGGAACCAAAAGCGGACCAGGCACTGTATTTCATGAATAGAATTTGGGTTCCTGTATATGGTGGATTGCGTGAGCTAGTATTGGCCGAAGCTCACAGTTCTAGATATTCGGTTCACCCTGGTGCAGACAAAATGTTCCACGATTTGAAGGAACTTTATTGGTGGCCGAATTTCAAAAGGGATATAGCAGCCTATGTTGCGCGATGTTTGACTTGCGCAAAGGTCAAGGCTGAGCACCAGAGACCTTCCGGTTTGCTCCAGCAACCGGAAATACCGGAATGGAAATGGGAACGAATCACCATGGATTTCATTACCAAGTTACCTAAGACAACAAGCGGCCATGACATGATCTGGGTAATCGTAGATCGATTGACGAAATCTGCACACTTCCTCCCGATACGCGAAACGGACAGGTTGGAGAAACTGACCCGTTTGTACATTAAGGAGGTGGTATCTAAACACGGTGTACCTGTTTCTATCATCTCCGATCGGGATAGTCGTTTCACGTCAAGATTTTGGGAAAGTTTAAATGAAGCCCTCGGTACTCGCCTCGACATGAGCACCGCATATCACCCCCAAACGGATGGTCAAAGTGAACGAACCATCCAGACCTTGGAGGATATGTTAAGGGCATGCGCGATTGATTTCGGAGGTAATTGGGATACGCACTTGCCATTAGTAGAATTTTCTTACAACAACAGTTATCATACGAGCATTCAAGCCGCACCGTTTGAAGCTCTATATGGACGCAAGTGCCGATCGCCATTATGTTGGGCGGAAGTTGGAGAAAAACAACTCACCGGGCCCGAAATTGTTCAAGAGACCACGGATAAGGTCTTTTTGATAAGGGAACGCCTCAAAGTGGCCCGGGACCGCCAGAAAAGCTATGCTGATATGAGGCGAAAGCCTTTAGAGTTTCAAGTCGGAGACAGGGTCCTACTGAAAGTGTCACCTTGGAAAGGTGTCGCGCGCTTTGGGAAGCGCGGAAAGCTGAACCCGCGATATATTGGACCGTTCAAAGTCTTGTCCAGCGTAGGCACAGTGGCATACAAGCTCGAGTTGCCTCAAGAGCTTAGTGGAATACACGACACGTTTCATGTGTCGAACTTGAAAAAGTGCCTATCCGACGAAACTCTCATTATTCCTGCTGACGAAATCCAGATTGACGACAAGTTACATTTTGTGGAAGAACCAATCGAGGTAACTGATTGGAAGGTCCAAAAACTAAGGCGCAGCAAGATCAGGTTGGTCAAAGTGCGCTGGAATGCCAAGCGTGGACCGGAGTTCACGTGGGAAAGGCTGGACCAGATGAAGCAAAAATACCCCGCCCTATTCGAGAAGACACCTATACCGGAGAACTCGAAGTGAATTCCGGGACGGAAATTCTCTTAACGGGGGGAGAATGTAACAACCGGCAAAAATAAGGTAATTCCGTACAATTAATTAATATATGATTAACGTAATTAAATGCAATTATGTGTGATTTAATTATCAAGGCCTTAGGAGATAGCAATTTCCAAATAGTGCATAGGAATGCATACGTTTAATGGTAAAGCATGATTGGATCATGTGCGAATAAGCTATCCGGTATGGACGTTGGCAATTACCCGGTAATAATTAAATAAACGAAACGGATCCCGGACACCCAGGATATAAAATAAAGGGTATTTTCATAAGATATAATGAGTTTTGGAACTTCAAAACCATAAATGAAAACGTCTTGTACAAATCTCCCGGTAACGAATAAAATGCGCGTATCGCACCCGATACGCGTATAACTCATAATTTCACCCGGCAAAGGCCTAAATAACCTATCAACGCTTAAATTAGACTATATTTAAGGGTTATTAAAGGTATTTTTAATGTCCGGATAACGCGTGATTAAAACCCGAAAAATACCCGAACGACACCCGAACGACACCCGAACGACGGGGGATTAAACATAACAAACAATGGGTATTTATTTGAAGTTGTGGACCCCACTTAAACCACATGGGGGCCGGCCTAAGAGGCCTTAATATACCCACATTTTGTGTTTGATAATAATAATCTATAATCTTAGGCAAAGCATGCTTTATGCATAAGACAAACATGTAAGAAAAGGTGTAAGTGAAACATTAGTACAAAAAGCAACTTATCCTTGTCCCCTTGATAAAAATTTCGGCCACATGGCCAAGATAATCCAAGACACACCTCTAAACCATCATGACACTAGTAGAAGCATGCCTTGTTAAGTCTTGTAAGTAGGATCATGATGCCTTATAAAGATTTAACCAAGATTTGCAAGAAATCACCTATCTATACATACATACATACGGCTCCCTACATACACACACATATCATCTTTGCAAAAATCTCCCAAGTACACATATGATCTTCCATAAGATCTCTTAAATCTTTGGCATCATTACATGTGATAATTATATAAATAACACATGTTAGAAGATTGAATAACAAAGCAAAACAATTCTCTTTTCTTCCCTCTCTTGGCCGTAGGTATCCATACACACACACACATCATCCATTCAAGTTTTTACATCTCCAAATTACTCAAAACAATCCATCATCCAAACCCCTTTTGTGTGTTTCAAGAGCTTGGAGCTAAACCACTAGGAAGAACACACTAAACCCCTCTCAAATCCAAGGTTTTTGTCTTCCCTAGCCTTGTGCTAGTAGTAAGCTTCTTAATCTTGTTTTTGATTGTTATTATTCATGTATGTGTTCCTAGTAGCAAGTTGTACATGAAGGGTTTAAAAATGGTTTTGAACATAATCTTTAATAGGTTTTCATGTGTAAAATGGAAGGTTAAAGAGATGAAAATAAACCATGGATTTGTTGATGATGATGTATTAGTCTTGAAAATATATAAAGTTTGCATGTAAGACTAAGTAGGATGATGTTTTGGTTAAGATTTTGAAATGAACTTGAATATGTTAAAAGTAACTTTAATTCATCTTATTATGATCATTTAAGTTATAATATGTGGTAAAACATGTTAGAAGTTCATAAATGAATAAGATGGAAAATCTAAGTTAGCTTACTTAGATGAATGAAATTTTGATAAAATGGACAAATACATAAAACACACATATAATTAGTCTTCCATATGGAATATAAGACTAACATAAGTGTTTTGATACAAAAATAACTTACCAATAAAAAGTTGAATCTTCAAAGTTTACTATTTTGAGTGAAAAATGTTAACTTTGAAAGTTAGAGTAGAAAAATGCAACTTTTGTAAGTTAAGGGACTAAAGTTGTAACTTTGAAAGTTAAGGGACTAAAATGGACATTTTAGAAACTATTAGTCCAAAAATACAAGTATGGAAAGTTTGGTGTCAAAAAAATGCAAGTAATAAAGTCTAAGGATGATTTTTGTAAATACTAGTAAAAATACTTGGGTATTTTGTATAAAAGTGTATTTTTGAAAGTTATAAAAATATAAAGGGTTTTAACATAAGGATTTTTATAAAATAGAGATTTTATAAAAATATTAAACAAACTTGGGAAACTTATACAAAAATGAATACTTTTATATAAATGGGAATATAAAAGTGTTGGAAACATTTTTGTAGTTAAGTTGACAAGTTGGGTTAAAAATACATAAGTATTTTAACCCTCCAAGTAACATGTGAAAAGAGGAAGAAATATGGATAATATTTCTATAAAATACATGTTGGGAAAAACTTGGAAAAATTAACGAATCAAGTTAAGATATCGAACTAAGACGCGTTAACGAACCGTACACGGACAAACATGAGAAAAATGCCATTACGGCAAGATAAGAAAAATATATATTTTAAGAAGTAAAATATATATATACATTATGGGTGAGAAACAAATAAACACTTTCCTAAGTGTTGGAAGGATTAATTCGTGGGAGAAACACATGACACAAACGAATAAGACGTTAAAACAGACGTATATACTTAACAAGAAAAATTACACATTTATATATATTTGTACGCTCGTCTCGGCAAAATTCTAGTATATCTACTTAATGGGAAAGTAGATATGCGGGAAGGAAAGCCGCGACGAGAAGACAAGGATATATATATGTGTATGTCGTACCAACGAAATCCTAGTATATTTATTTGAATGGGAAAATAAATATACGGTGTGGTGAGTTGAATCGGACGTTAAGAATATACAATCGAACGACAAGATCTTAGCACGTTTGTTTAAATGGGAAAACAAATGTGTGGCAAAGTGAGTCGGGTCGAGCATTGAAATATATATTATATCGAGCGATGCGATCTTAAGTATAATTATTTAAATGGGAAAATAATTATATGTTAAGTGACGTCGAGTCGATGATAATAAAATACAAGTTAAGGAAATATTATCAAGAGTAATATATAACTTGTAACACAAAGGGTAATGTAACGCCAACAAAACCTAGGATACGCGCGTAATTAAACGGGATTTGGAACAACTTGTGGTCGGGAGTTGGGTGTACAACTTGCCAAGGCACATGCACTATAGGTATAGTGACTTATACGTCTAGGACGTTTGTAGGTGCGAGACCACCCCTTTGCTATCCACCCTATTGAGCCAGACGCAGTTTCAGGTGAGTTTCACGGCCCCATTTTAAACTATTTTTACGTTTTCGGGGGAAAGATATGTTAGGGAAATGTTTGACGGGTTATTGCTTGAGGTGTGACCGCCACTCGGGGTTGAGTCCTCGCCTCTATAATCATTTATTCGGAAATGGAAACCGGAGGAATATTCGAATAGTACTATTGGTGCCTGACAAGGCCCACCCCTAATCGATAGCGTCGATTGTGCATTAGGTTATGCCTGGGGTGCAAATATTCTGAACTTAAGTCGTGGGAAACCGAGTAACGACTTGGAGCGGGGCATTTTATTTATATACGTCTTGGTTTGATTATAGTCTCAAGTAGATTTATAGGAATTTGCAACTCCTATATATTGTCATAACATGGTATTCCCAAGTATTCAAGTTTTAGAAACTGAAAACCTGTGAACTCACCAATATATTTATATTGACGAAACTTTTTAAACATATCTTTCAGGTAACTAGATGATGAAGGATCCGGCGAGCTGGGTCGGGGAATCTCCAATGCGACGTCGAACTTTTGCGGGGTTTCACTTTTATTTCCCAAGGCATTTGGGATATATATGAGAAACCTCTATGTTTATTTCAAAAACAATTAACTTTTGTGTAATGTTTGAAACAGATTTGACGTCATAATAAATGACCCATTTCCTTAAATTACTTGTGTTTAGCAATAACCTTGACTTTATGCTTTTGAACCGTCGCGCCACGTGTTTCCGCCTTTGTCGTGGTGTGACAATCATCGACATCGTTTGCCAGCTGGGTAGAACAATCGTCAGGCGAGTAGGCCACGCGCGGCGCGTGAGCCGTTTGATCACGTGGGCTTTCTGACGTGTCTGTCTGTGATTGGACCTTTACGTGAAAAGCCTGTTCGTGATGATTTCTTTTTCTGTCCTTGCATTAAATGCGATGGGTATATATATGTTCCCTTTGGCCTCCATTTGTTTCATTTTCCTCTTCCAAAAGAAGTTTTCCAATTATCTTCGGCGAGTTATTGATTTTTCCGATCAACTTCCGAAGGAGAATTTCTTGTTTCTTGCTCTTTTTGTGTCAAAGATGTCTTCTGAAGATAAGATGGTGGAGTTGGCGATGAATGATGCCCAATTTTCTTGGTCCAAGGCCAAGTTCCGGTCTTTGGTCAAGAAGTTTAACATCCTACGTCAGTGGCAGCCGGAGTTGCTGGAGAAGGGGCAGACTCCAGTTGATTGCCTAGAGAGGAAGATATGCCTGTACGAGGCGTATTTTTAGAAGGGGCTTTTCGGTTGCCGGTTTCGAGGTTTCTGGTCTCCATCCTGCAGAAGTACGGGGTGCATGTTCCTCAGATGAGCCCCTTCGGGGTGATGAGGATTATGCATTTTGAAGCCACATGTCAGGCATTGAGAAGAGATTCGGAGTTTGAACACTTCAATGTGTTTTACAAGATTGAAGTGAAGGAGTCCAGCTGGGTGTCCTTTGTTGAGAGGTCGAAGAGTATGAGCCTGATTGTGCCGAAGAGTTCGCCCAAGACTCTTCGTGAATGGAAGAAGTGTTTCTTCGTCGTGAAGAAGGAGGTTATTCCGGTGGAGATGGAGAAACTGGAGCTCCGGGCCGGGCAGAAGGCACCGTCCTTCGAAGTTGTGAAGGATTTCCAGGAAGAGGCTTGGTTTCAGGAGTTATGTGCGCACCCTAGTCGCCTAGATGATCTGAATAGGTTGGACGAGGGTATCCTCCGTCTGTTGGGACTGAGCCGTCTAGGCGTCAGGGAGGGTTATGACGTGGCTCCTATTGGTGATGATGGGCCATTATCTGTTGAAGGTAAATACTTTATTATTATTATTATTTGTACCGTCCTTCTTGCTTGACGCACATGCCTTGTTTGCAGGTGAGTTGTTGTTTGAGGTTTTTGCCACTTGTGGTACGAAGACCACTTATCGCGCGGTACCTGAAGGAGGTGTATCTGAGTTGGAGCAGCTAAGGGAGAATTTCATCTTTCCTGCGCCGATGGAAGGTGCGCAATCTAACCTTGAAGTCGGTTTCCTGATCAATCCTGAGCCGCTATCGTGCGTACTGCGGCTGGGATTGATTATGTATTTTTGTCCGACGATGAGTCGAGTGGGTCATCGTCCGATCTAATTCACCGTACGCGTCGCTCTGCAGGTGATGGTGGATCCAATGCGACGTTGACCGCGGCGCGAGGTGGTGGTTTGACTGGTGAATCCAGTACGACTGAAGGGGTGACTACTGAAAGTAAGTGTTCTGACTTTCTTTAAGTTTTTTTCCTTTCCTTGCGTCGTGTAGGCTAAGCTTTGTTTTCTTTGTGTGTAGGTCACAAGCGTAAATAGCCGGAGACGGTTGAGGAGGCTGTACCTCAAGGTTCGTCTCCGAAGAGGGTGGCCACAGGTGGTGGTAATGTCGATCCTTCGGAGCGTTTGGAGCTTGATCCCCCGCCAGAGCGTGAGCCTTTTCTACAAAAAGGCTTTGAGAAAAATCAGCAGTGAGTGATTTTTGTAATATCTTTCTGCCTTCTTGATGGTTTTAACAAGTGCTGAATGCATCTTGCTTATTTGTTTGTAGGCTCTGTTCCTCCGTCTGTGAAGCAATTTCAAGAGGAGAGGAAGAAGAAGCTAGGGGAGGAGAGGGCCCAAGCTGAGGCAACGCGTCAGTTGGAGTTGGCGCAGAAGCAGGATGAAGAGAAGCGTGCCGCTGAGGCCGCTTTGAGGAAGAAGGAGGATGAAGCCCGGACTCTTCAGATGGAGGTTGAGCGTAATCGGGCCGAAGATGCTCGTTTGGCTACCTTGGCTGAGAAGGAGAAGGAAGAGGAAGAGCAGCGCAGGATGGCTTTGTTGAAGCAACATGAGGACTTGGTGAAGGTTAAGAGGGAGCAAGCCCAAGGGATGGTTGCTTAGGGTGGTGGTGGCTCGCGAACTGAGCCTGTTTTTGTTGATCTTGGTTAAGGGGACAGACAAGAAACGTCGCCCCAGGAGGTTGGGATTAGTGATTTGAAGATGAAGAAGATCGAAGGCGGCGGAGCGTCGTCAGCTGCTCCTGCTTTAGGTTGGACGCTTCAGTTTATACGCCTGGGTGGCGTATAACCGAGAGCTGTCGTTTCCTCAACCCCTTTGTGGTTGAGGAATTTGTTAACTACGCGTTTCCTCCTGCGGAGCGCGCTCATCATCGTTCTCAGAACCAGGGTACACTTTTCTCGGAGCGCGCTCATCATCGTTCTCAGAAAATGTAATTACTAACTAAAAATTAGGGAATTAAAATGTAAATAAGATAGGGTATTAAAGTGTAAGTAATGTATGAATGACTATTTTACCCTCATTTTAAGGTTGCTAATAAAAATTTAGTTCTTAACTTTTGGATATCTTAAAATACCCCTCCCTCATGCATTATAATATAGTATAGATAAATTATTACATTTATTTTTTTGTAAAGTATCGATCTTACAATCTGTTTATTTTCTTAACACTTGAATTCTAATTGAAGAAACACGAATCCTGGATTACCGTATAGGCGCTAATCCAAGTGGTGATTCTACTATATTTTGTAAAGAGAGGTGTTTATAAAATACGTGAAGGTCTAAGGACAAGACCAAGGAGTTTAGAAGACTACCGATTAGAAGAGCCGAGCCTATAAAGGTTAGTGTAATAAACAAGGGGTTGAAGAAGGCACGAAGGAGTTCGTTTTCTTCTTGAGTGAAAGTGTCTGTGATATTAGATACCAACAAAAGGAGAAGGAGCTCCTCCTTTTGTAGTACCTAGACATCACAGTTTCTCAACCCATCCTCTACCCTTGATGGGGCCCGGCCCAAGTAGAGGTGTCTCCAAGATTCCGGCCCAAGTCCTTAAGCCCATTTGGTGCAAGTGGGTTTTGGTAAAAAGGAGAAAGTAAAATGGTAAGGGGGATGTTACCGTCCTGACGATAGTACACATGGCGTCCGTTGAATGGACGCTGATGGTCGGCGGACACGTGGCGCCCGCCTATTGGTAGACCAAGGACGGTGGGTAATCATTCTTTTCCTTGGACCTCGAGACAAGTTGAGAAAGCCTGCTGTCAGGAAGATATTTTGGCCGGAAGGCTGCCACGTCGTCGTCCTTTCTGCATGTCAGACTGAGAGCAGTCTCTGATTGGAGAGGAACTCTGAAGGGTAGCCTGTTGCGTCAGAGATATTTCGTCTGGGGCAGGGGTGAGTCCCAAGGCTGTCCCAAAAGGCATTTTCCAGTCGTGTTGGCGAAGCTTCGACTGGCTTGATGGGGAAGCTTTGAAGCATATTGGGTCCGCTGACGTAAACGGGCGGACGAGCTTGCGCCTGGCGTCGATTGGACGCCAGGTGTATCGCCGACGTAAAACGGGCGGGTAAGGCTACGTTTCGCGTCCGTTGGACGCCAGGTGTATCGCCGATGTAGAACGGGCAGGTGGACGCCAGACGTTCCGCTGACGTAAAACCGGCGGATGGACGCTAGACGATATGCTGACGTAAAACGGGCGGATGGACGCCAGGCGATGCCGGTTCTAGTTGGGCGATGATATGATATTTGTTATGCTTTGGTACCATATCCCTTCACTAATATAATCTTCTTGAACTGCTGCCTATTTTTTTTCCCATGGCAACTCTTTTGAAACAACAGGATCCAATGAAGAATTTAGGAGTGGAGTATAGAGAAAAAAGGAGTTTAATCTTAATAGTTAATAGGGGTTTCCATTGGGTTTGGTTTTCGGTTTTCGATTTATTCGGGTTTCGGGTGGTGAAAATATTACCTCATAACTAACCCAATCTAGTTAAATGGTTATCGGTTGTAGGGCTAATCGGGTTCGGGTTTTTGGGGTTGCGTTAAATGGTTATCGGTTAAATGGTTTGGGTGTTTGAGGTACATATTTCCAGCCATTTGGGCTGCATATTTCCAGGCATTTGAGTTATGTATTTCCATCCATTTGGACTCCAATATGTGTAAAATAAAACCTAAACATGTATTCTATTTATTTGTTACATTCGTTAATGTATTTCATTTTTTTTACCATTTACAACAAGCTTCTAAAAAGCTACTTACTAAAATATATTAATTCTTTTTTTTTAGGATGTATAACAAAGTTGACTGTGTTCACAGTTTATTATCTTAAATATATCAACTTGACATGGAAGTAAATTAGTAAAATTAACTACGCAACTTACCTATACATTTAAAAAAAAATTAAAAATTAATAGAATAGACATACTGAGATATATAGAACCATGTACAAAATAGAAAAATTTGAACTATTTTGACATATAAACTTTGTTACCTTGAATCCTTCAAGACAATTGATTGTAGAAGGGATGAAACACGTTAGTCAGTGGATTTTGATTGAATACATATAGGTGATTTCGGTTTAATACATATACGGGATTTAAGGAATTCTTGTAATAAAAATGGCTGATCCCAGGAGGGATTCAATCAGGAATGTGAACAGATAGTTTTAATGATTTAATACTATATACATGAAAATATACAAAATGAATAGTACATATTTTTAATTGTTCGGGTTATTAATCGGGTCAACCCGAATTATACAAAACTAATCCGAAGACCGACCCTAAAGACCATAGTCGGGTTCGGGCATGACAATTAATCAGATTCGGGTTAATCGGGTAAGTACTTTCTCGGGTCGGGTCACTTCGGGTTCGGTTCGATTTATGGTTATCGGTTAAAAAGGACACCCCTAATAATTAAGCTACGTATGAACTACTAGAAATTTGTGAATGCAGTCTCCGAGGGTTTGTTTGCGGCAAAATAACATGACACTAGTATTCTAAGTTACTAATGGATTATTAGAATCTTTTGAGCTAGCTCATTTGATAGGGGCATATGTTTTTTTAGAGAGAAAGTCTAAGTTCCAAACCTTTATAAGGGTGTAATTTAAAATTATTAGTGTAATAGTTAAGCTACTTATGAACTACTAGAAATTTGTGAATGCAGTCTCCAAGGGTTTGTTTGCGGCAAAATAACATGACACTAGTATTCTAAGTTACTAATGGATTATTAGAATCTTTTGAGCTAGCTCATTTGATAGGGGCATATGTTTTTTTAGAGAGAAAGTCTAAGTTCCAAACCTTTATAAGGGTGTAATTTAAATTATTAGTGTAATAGTGATATAACATTTGTAATTTAAAAAAAAAAGTATTGTTTTAATAATTTATAATTCAACATTGGATATTTAGAAGGTGTTTGGGATTGCTTTTTTGAAAATAGATTATGCGTTTAGTTACAGTAGGGGTGAAGCTCCTTTTATATTATTGCGTTTTGGTAACATATTAAACACAAGTAACCTATTTTTTAAAATCTTTTCCAAACACTAAAAACGGATTATTTGCGTTTTCAAAACACAATAATCTAAAAATTTATTTCAAAACTCAACCCTAAACATCCTCCTAAAAAGGGCTTTCATACGTAAAATAACGAATTAATTAAAGTTTATTTTGTCTTCAGACAGTATTTATGTAGGCCATCTATTGATGCAAACATCATTTTTTTTATTATTAGAAATAACTTTCTAAAAAATATATATGTAGACGTTTTGTTGTTAGAGAAATTAAATAAAAAAGACTCATTAAACATAGTGATTTTTGTAGCGGTAGAATTTAACGATTTTTAAAATGATTTTCATCAAGGGGTATAACCATTAAGATCTCTCTCTCCCTCTATCCCTCTCCCCCCCTCTCCCTCACACACTCTCTCTCTCCCTCTCTCCTCTCTCGCTCCCTCTCTCTCTCTCTCCCTCTCCCTCTCCCTTTCTTTCCCTCTCCATCTCTCTCCCTCCCTCTCTCTCTCTCCCCTTCTCTCTCTCTTACCCTCTCCCTATCTCTCTCCCCCTCTCTCTCCCTCTCCCTCTCCCCTCCCCCTCTCTCTCTCCCTCTCTCTCTCCCTCTCTCCCTTTCCCTCTCTCCCTCTCTCTCACTCTCCCTCCCTCTCTCCCTCCCTCTCTCCCTCTCCCTCTCTCTCCCTCCCTCTCTCTCTCCCCTCTTTCTCTCTCTCTCTCTCTCTCATATACATATTTGTAATTAAAAAAATGTTGCTCAACAGCGCGAGTTGGGTCACACGCTTGCTTTTCATGAGGCTTGGTCAAGAAGTGAGGACCGGTGTTCGGTGTGAGTGACGGTCACGGACCATGTCTCGAGACAATTACGTAATGGTCTAAGGTGAAGCTTGGTTAGGTTTTAAACTTATCGAAGTTATAGTCCATCGAATATTAATTTATCAAGACATACTAATCATTTAACGTATGTTCAAGTGCTTTAACCTCTTAAACTAATCGATCTATGGAAAACAAGTTGATATCTGAAATCTAATATATTGATTAAGAGATTTACTTCTAATTGGTTATTATCTTTATTCGTTTTATGTATCTTATTTGCTATTTTTTGTCAACTTTTTGGCATCGTTATTACATGTGTCAAATCAACAACTATGATTCAAAGTACTCCAGAAGTATTGTTAAGTATTGTTATAGAAACCAATTTCTCAACATTTTCTCATTGGTTGGTCCCACAAACATCCTTTCCTCACCTAATTTTGTAACATTAATTGAAAAAGACTATCGACTTTGATCAATGTTGACGTCGTTTATCTAACAAGCATGTTTATCATCTATCGCTGTATAAATGAAGTTCAATTCACACTTTGGTTCACCTGAATTCACTCATTTAATTAGTGTGTTTAGCTGTGACCTAACCATTAAATTAAATTAAAAAAAATGTTAAAATGTGACCTAAAATATGGCATAATGAGTAGTTGAAGAAGCAAATTCCACATGAGAGAGTTCTGGGCGCTTCAGGATTGATTTTGCCTATTGGAATTATAAATATGGTTAGTCTATTAGAAAACCAGACCCTTGAACGAACACACAAACACGTGATTGAACAAACATGACTCTTTTAATATTTATCAATGAAGCACACATGACAATGAATAACCTATCAGACCATGTATAATGAGCATTATGTGGGCATGAATGAGCTTGATAACGCCATTAACACCGTCCCTCAGTGCATTTCTAGTATAATCCCCATTGCCCAAAGAAAAGAAAAATAAGGAAATAATTGATTAAAATGGCATTAAAAGGGGTTAGCCATTAAACCATGTGTAACGGGCATTATAGGGGTATGAATAAGTATGATAATACCCCAACACCATCCCTTTTGGCATTATATGAGCATTAAGAGGGTGAGTCATTTCTAATATAATGCCAAAATATGATAAAGAAAATATGAAAAATAATGATTAAAAAGGGCATTAAGTGGTTTTAACCATTACATATTGTTTTTGAGGGGCCTTATGATAATGATGTGCCGGAAAATGCCTCCTAAGGGGCATCAACCATTACTTATGGTCTTACATGTTCTTACATGTTTTTTGAATGGGCATTATGACGATGATGTGGCAAAAAAATGTCCCTTAAGGGACATTAACCGTTACCCATGGTCTCATAAATTTATACTAAACATGTGGTAATTCTAATGCAACTAACTCTTTTTTGATAATTAAATAAACCAACTAAATAAACATATCTAGTTAAACCAATAAAGCCGGGCTAGAATTCCACTCTCAAGGCCCCAACCATCCATTACATTGTCATCGAACCGAGAGTTTGAACTCCTACGCCTCCACGGAGGTCGGATTCCCTCATCGGTAAACCTTCATGTGATCGACTAATTTGTAAAGGGACATGAGGATAAAGCATGAGCGAGAGTGCTTCGAGTAAACGGGCTTCAGGTGAGGGTGAGGGGTCAAATTCGGTGAACTCAACCGTTAGCCTTGGTCTGGGTACATTGAATTCATAGATAAAGTGGTGGAAACACCTTGGACACGTGACTGGTGGGTTATCGTATGCGATCCTTATGGTTCGATGGCATCTGTGACACCAGTAGAACTGGTAGTTTTTGCCACCGATGTCCGTAGATAGGGCATCAGAAGCTATAGAATGGTTTGATGGCATGATCAAACCGTGGTTATGTGTTTCGTAATTTACAACACATGTTTATATTTGTGTATATAATATAGAAACTTATTTGGAGAAGTTTAAGTTTGGAATATGAGAGTCTCCTTCATCTTAAAACAATGTAGGATATGTAAAAGACTCAATAAATAATTCACCAAGAATTATCTATAACTCGTCTCAATCTTTATCTCTTAATTCAAAATTAACATCTTCATTCTCCGCCTTAATTTTGAATTAGATCCGTTTTTTAATATCCACACTGTTAATCGACAACTTTAATTCCTTGACCAAGTTTAACAGCTCCCCTTTCTTAGTCACCAGAACTATACCATTCTTGACCACCAATCAAAGAAAAAAAAATACAAGCTCACCGCTACTATCGGTTTCTTCTTTCCTTCTTTGACACGACAAGAATCCAGTTGGATACTTCTTTCAACAAGAATAACTTACTTCGGTTATTCCGTTCTTATCCTTGGCGGGAATGACCGGGTCTTTATCTTACATGAAATGAAAGTTTCTAATGTGATGAAGTAATCACAATTAAACCGAAACAATCTAATCATTAATCACCACCCTTATCTCAAGTGGCACTCTCCATTAGATGACTACCCTGAATCACTGTTGGCTGTCATACAACACCCGTCAATATATTCTATTGATCCAATCAAAATTTTAGGGACCTAAAGTGGTAAAAATCTACTCTAATTTAATGTAACATTTAGGGTAAAACTGTAGCAACCCAAATACTTTTTCTTATATATATAATAAGATAATAAACATCGAGAGTTAATATCCTGTAAAAACTTGTATTAGTGTAAAAACCGTAGGAACAGATCTAGACTATTGAAAAATGAAATCAATGGTGTGTGTTGGTTATAGTTTTTTCTTTCAAAAATGTAGTTATTTTAGTGTCATTAAGGGTAGTTTTGTAATTCTACTATTTCAATATTAAAAATTAAAAAGAAAGAAACCGTGAATTATCATCTTCATTCAAGCACAACTAAAATTCCTAAAAATCCTCCATTCCTCCTTTGCTCAACAATAACAATCCAGGAACTATCTTCATTCAACATTTTCAGGGTTTAGCAACACAATTTTTTTGGTAAGATTACTATTTCTATTGCTTGTATTGTGTGAAAATCGAAATATTGTAAAACCATACTCTGCTGAAATCTTCCAATCGGTGTGTTGGGATTTTATTTGGGTTTTTTTCGTATCAATAATTAGGTTTTTTTTCCTTAAATTTCGTTATTGTTTGAAGCCGTTAAATGCGTTTGTGTTGATCGGTCTGTCTGGTTTTTATTTATGCTGGTTAGTAAAAGATCAAAGCTTCTTGGTTATATTTTGCTGATAATATGGTAGCATTATCTTGTGTTGATTTGTCGTCTTGTTTGATTGTAAATGTTTGTGACAAACATCCAAATTCAGCATAGATGGTTGTGCTAGTGTGACACATTTGTATTTATACTGTGTTGATGTATAAATTGTCATCTTGTTCAATTGTAAATGGTTGTGCTGGTGTTATTTTTTGTTGTATAGTTATTTGTACTGATAAGAAGGTTTTTTTTCATGATCTTCAGCAACAAAATGGATAGACAGTCGAAGAGAAGCAGAAACGGTAAATGTGTCTTTGCTTATTTGGTGAAAGTTATAGTGTCATCCTGTTTTTGGCATTAATGAATGTTTTTTAACTAGC
Organism: Ambrosia trifida; assembly: GCA_028751855.1. Classification (NCBI taxonomy): domain Eukaryota; kingdom Viridiplantae; phylum Streptophyta; class Magnoliopsida; order Asterales; family Asteraceae; genus Ambrosia; species Ambrosia trifida. The sequence continues at coordinate 113,799,528 of CM054129.1, forward strand.
AGGGTTGAAAGATGATAACAAGAAGGTTGATGTTATTTATGTTAAATCTCAATCTACAATAAAGACTAAGAAAAAGAACGACGAAGTCATTACTCCTAGAGGTGTGTCGTAATCGATGTGCCAGTCTTTACTTATATTTATATTTTGAAAATTTACTAGTGTTTGTTTTTTGTTTAAAGTATCACCACGTGCCAAGAAAACAGTGATTGATAAGAATGAGGTGATAGATGTGCCATCAAAGACACTAAAAAAATCGCAAGTGGGGATGTCGTCAAAAAAAAGGTAAATATGTTTGTTATAGGTTGTATAAACTTTTATTTTACATACTAATGTTTATTATGTAAAGTTGTAGGGAAAAGTACAGTTGTGAATCGAAAATTACACCAACATAAAAGTATGGGCATTAATGTGGAAAAAAATAAAAGTAAGCATTGTTTTTTTGGAAAGTAAACGATAAAATTAGTACTTGTTATTATTTGGTGTTTATATTTCTTGTGGCGATTTAAAACAGGCAGGAAAGTTAACAAAGTGGACACGGCCACAACTCAAACCATTGATTCTGACGATGACTTTGTTAGCCCTCCCAAGCGTATAAAAGTAGAGGAGTCAAAAACACAAAGTGTGGAAGTACCTTACATGCCAATATCAGCAACAAGAATTAGGATACGTAACCCCCCTTCCCATTTGAATAAATTGGTGACAAATTTAACTAACCAACAAAAGGAAGCTGTTAAAAAAATTGGGTTTAAAAGTATATTGAAGATGGATGTAACCAACATGCCAACTTTACTAGGTTTTTGGTTGATATCTAACTATAATCATAACACAAACATGCTGAATTTAGGAACACACCAAATTGAAATCACTACAGCAAGGGTTAGAGAACTGCTAGGAATACCTATGGGTGAGAGGTGTGTGACATGAAAAAACCTGATAAGTCATATCCAATTGTAGTTGAATTGTAACATCGCGAATTTTTTTTTCCAAATTTTTCTAAATTAGTAAAATCACCACTTTACCTATATTATACAAACTTTGTCCAAATATAATAATCTTTGTCAATTTTTTTTATTTTTTATTTATTCCAAAACAATTTTTATAATAATAATAATAATAATAATAATAATAATAATAATAATAATAATAATAATAATAATAACAATAATAATTTTAGATTTAAGAAATATAATACCACATTAAACAAAACCCACAACATAATCCATAACCAACAATCTAGACCAAGACCGGCCCAATACACCACCAGCCCAAACCACCCAATACCTTAAGCCCAAATCAGCTTTATATATATAAAAAAAAGCTTTGTGTGGAGCAGGAATCGAACCCGCGTCAACCCGGTCAAACAACTTAACACCAACCAGCTGAGCTATTTCGTTCTTGTTATAATATCCCAACACCAATTGAATATAACACCTTCCTAAGTTAAACCAGTTGACTATTGAAAGTCAACTGCAATCAATCTTGCCCAAATTGAGCCATCTTTCCGCATTAAAATTCAAATCAATCTTGGGATATGATTGACCTACCTTAATGCACTTTCCATACAAGCTATTACGCGTTAATAACCATTAAACACGGATCAATTAAGCCTTTTTCACTCATTTTTTTTAGTTTATAAACCCATTGTTCAATGCATAGAATCTGTACAAAATAACACGATTCAATCCATATACAGACCCTTAAGGGGCCGATTAAGAGATCCCACAAAAAACTCGATGCTCACGAAGCCTCGTTAATCTGAATTGAAGTAGTTACGCGTAGCTTTCTCTATCTCGATTGCCCATCTTGAAACCGAATGGTAAGATCAATTAAACATATGTTCTTGGTCGATTTTGAACATGGAATAAAAGCCCCTTATCCGTTTTATGATTCCATATCGTTTCCTGGTTCGACTGAGGGCTAAAATTTCTAGGGTTTATATTAGTTTTGGGGATAAGATGCGACTTAGGTTTTAAAGATTCTGTTTCTATAATTAAACAAAACAGACAACTTGTTATAGTGGTTAAGGCTGTATGGTTATACACAGGTGGTGCAGGGTTCGATCCCCACCATCAATAATTTCTTTCTTTTTTTTGGTTGTTGTTGTTTTGTTATTCAAATACCTTATAATTATATATGTAAAAATTAATTTTAAATTAGTTTTAAAATATCAAGACTGATTTTTAAATTCTACAAAAATTATCTTATGTTATTCTAATGATAAAGTTTATTATACAACTTTTAGTTTTTCAAAAATCATTTATATAACATATATAAAACATATTACAAGTTTATTCAAATATAAATTGACAATTCTATAAAAATATCTAAACAATTTTATAAAAGTTCACAAAAATTATTTTGAACTTATAAATCTGAGACCTTTCAGAAATTAATTTTTATTTCAGGAAAAACGTTTATTTAACATTTTTAATGAAATTTTGCTTTTTTAATCATAAATAATTCATAATAAATCCGTTTTTCATTATTTTTACATCAAAAAGTTACATCAATTATTTCTATTCATTTAGAATAGAAATACAAATTTTAATTTGTAAATTCTTTAATTTTAGTATTTTTAGATATTAAAATTTTGTTTTGACAAATAGAAATAAATAAACTAAATATCTAATTTTTGGAAAAAATAATTTTATAAAAATTATTTTCATACTTAAAACCTTATAACATGACCATCCTTAATCAAAAACCTACAATAGTCTTTTATTTAATTATTTACCGAATTTATTTTATTTATTAACAATTTACCTAATTAATAATTAAACAATTATTTATCCCCAAATTAGGAACCCTAGAACTACTTGTAGACTAGAAAACTTAGACTTTTAAGTTTTTCCTTTTACTCAATTATTGCCTTATAAATAGGGTGATAGTTGGACACAAGAGCCACAAATATACTATATCAAGGAACTCAATTCTAGCACTAAGGTGAGTATTTCCTATCCCCTTTTTGCTTTTATTCATTTTTGGGGTGTTACATGTACACTTATACAAAATACAAATACAAGTTCACATTTTTACAATACAATTCTAGAACTATGTGCATTTGCTTACAAACGTGCTTTATGCTTAGACATTACATGTAGAATACATTTGTACTTAGTGAAATCATTAACATTGTACAAGCCGACCTTAACATTGGATAGCGCTATTGGATTGATAACCCGCCTAGGTTGATCTCCCCCTTTTTCATCGGAGAATCCGTGGTCATTGTTAAGTTATTATCCATTTATTGGATAAGTAAACCGCCGTTCATTTAGTACATTATACAGTCACAGGATTGATTTCGCTCATTTGTATGTTACATAGTTTACATAATGGCACTGTAGCTTCGCACTTGAATTGTGTAACATTTTTCCAACTTACTGTATGTTTTAAAACTAGGAATGCTCACCAACATTTCATATGTTGACAAAACTTATTTTGTTCATGTTTCAGGTGCAGTTTGATCTTAGTTCCACAGCATTAGATTTTAGTGCTTGTTTTTAATAAGTTATTTCAAATTTCATATTTTGTTCAGACTTTTGTATTTTTCCCATTTCATCTATTTAAGACAAATTAAATTATTCAATAATATATATCTACATTTTAGTACCATGTGCTTTTGAACAATCGTCACTACGTGACACCTCGATGATTCCACCATCGGTTGGGGTGTTACAGATTGGTATCAGAGCCATGGTTATAGGGAATTAGGTTATTAGAATGCCTTTTAGCCTAGTCTATAACCATGGTTACATTCACGAGTCCTCTTGTGTTTATTTCTCTTTTTATTTTCTTTCAAGATATTTTCGCTATGATTCTTTCTCGTTATTCTTTCGGTGTGTTGTTTAAAGAAGAAGATACTCGTATTTCACAAACGAAATGATATCACCAAGTTAGGAGTGACATCCATACCTTGGTGATTAGTTTCACTCCTCTATATGTTATTTATCTTAGGAATATATCTTTGAGATAAGAGTGACATCCACACCTCAAAGAGTATTTCTTTCAAAAAGGAACTTAACCACTAAGCTGGGATTGATAACCTTAACTTAGTGATTGGTTTCATTCCACAATCGTTTTCAATTTTGAAATACATCTTTGAGTTAGGAGTGAAATCCAAATCTCAAGGATCTATTTTTGCATCTCGTTTTTAATCTCGCCAAAGTTTTGGAATTCACTAATGATGGGGCACGTGCAATCTGAAAGGGTGAGTGCCTGTATCCTGAGTTTTCTGTCTAGGCCTGGTATTTCGCATCAATCCTAATCAGACGAGGGACCCGTATACCTACCTGGGAACTCTTGGGATGAGCATTCACTTATAGGGTAAAGTACGCCCCCACAAGTCACTAGGAAATTTCAAATACTTGAGTTGGTCAAAGTTTCCTATGGAAACAATTCCAATGTTTTATATCATTGATATTTATGTTTGTTTATCATTTGAAGATTCCATTTAATCACTTGATGTTTCGTATGCCATTATTCATTGATCATTCACTTTTGAATCCCTTATCATCATTACTAAAACTTTTGTTCGATATATTATCGCATTAAAGTTTACACTATTTCACTTATGCTCAAGATTTTTACACTATAAGGTATTACTCGTTTTGCGTTAAAACACTTATACCCACGACTTAAGTTTTAAACTCTGTGTTTAACTTTGATCACATCCTGATTTTAGGAATGTTGCGTCATCATACAGTTAAAAATGAACATGGTTTTTCCAAACTTATTATTTCAACCTGTTTTATACCTTCATGTTTACAAACTTACTTGATCGAAGTCACAGTATATCCTCATATACCTAATACTAATATTGTTGCACCTAGTCTCCTAAGCCATAGCCAACTACCATTAGTTAGAACTTCTTAGTCAGACTAAACTCATACATAAATGCCTTCCTACACAATACGCACTAGTACACTACTCTCTAAAACGATTAATTTGACGACTTATTCTATAAGTCTTTTCACAAAGCCTATTCGCCAAATTAGAACACACTTTTCATACACCTTGTGCCTTGAAACAAATAGCCCGCTATGAGCCCAAAGAGATGCCTTAACGATCCTGCAAATAAATGATCTTTCAATGTATAAATTTCGTAAAAGTTTGAAAATTTAAAAGGTTTCAAGTTTACCCAGTCTTAACGGGTAACACTTCGATTTTCTCAACATTTCATAACAATTAAAAATTTTCTGACTTTTCAACCCACAAGTTAAAGAAATGTTTAAATACAGAAAATTTTATTTTCCAAAATTCGTCAAGGCATCTGGGATCATTCACAACCTTCACATCATTTTAAATCTTGGTCTTTTGAAACACATTAGATTTGCACACACTTCATGAAATGGTTTTGTCTTGCAGTTTATAAACTTGCATTGCATATTTTACAAATCAAATGTAAATCTGCATGTTTTCATATAACGTATCCAATATATGTTTTCGGGAGGAATTTGCAACTAATAATATACCTTATAACACTTTTCAAACTCGACTTCTCGTAAACACATAAAAATGTGTACCTACGAAATCTTTTCAAGTGAACCTGTTTTGAACTTAAAACATTCTTCGGTTTCCAAAAAGTTATCCTCATACCAGTAGACTATACGTCTGTTCTGTGCACGTTCATTTACAGTAAATTTCATTATTTTTTTTGCACCATTCTATTTATATTTACGTTCGTACATTATCTTATTATTTTTGTATTATTCTTTTGTTGGTAGTTATTTTCACGCGTTATTCGCAACTATTCTCGCACTAGTTATTAGTAGTTATTCTTACAACACTAGTTTTGAGCATTAATTTAACTTGTTTACTTTCATTTTGTGCAAATTGTGCAATTTACTCGATTTACGTTATGCTATTCTTTCAATCGAAATTTTATGCTATACTTATATACTTACATGAACGCATATTTGGTATGCATATTTTTTTTTGTGAGCAAAACCCTGTTATACTTTACATTATTTTGTTCATCATCATGGCCAACGAACATACTAATTGATAGCTCGTATGAGATTTAAGCCAGTTCCCATGTACGACTCGGTTCAGAGTATTCCTCCAACCCGAGGGGAACGGTGTAATCCTTAGAATTTATCAATATGGTTGTTTAGAGCCCAATGATGTGAACAGAAATTTACCAGTTAAGGGTGAACCCGAAAGGTGAAGAACCCCTAATCATGTCTTATACTTACACATTAATCTCATTACGGTTAGTGAACCTGAAAGGGGAAGAACTTCTAACCGCATCTTATACTTGAGCAGTATCTACTACTTAACACATTTTGGTTGCACGCATTGTTTCTTGTATTACTTATGTTAGTGTTATGGAAAAGCATAGCACCCTAGTTTAAGGTAAATCGATGATTACGGTCCGGAATGCAATCATGGATTTACAGGTACATGGGGGTGGTGTGTGATTCTACTTAGGCTATTGGTAGATAATCAGTACGAGTCCAAAGTAACAGTGGTGTGGTGGGTTAGCTGCGGTACACCCTATATATAAGCACGAGCGATACTGCGGGAGCGGACTAGGAGTCTGACCAAGAACCTACCCATTAGTATCTCTTTATTAGATCGTTGACTAATAGCTAGCATTTTCGATAAGAATGTTCTTACACGAGCTTCAATTCGACTTCCTAAAGTCTTTCTCTGGACCATCCACATAGAAAACCTTAAACTTTTTATACTCTTACACTCTCTGTTAGTCGAAATCCTGTTGCACGTTGTCACACCACGCCAATGGCGGAAACACGTGGCGCGACGGTTCAAGAGCATAAAGCCAAGATTAACGCAAATCATAAGTAATTAAGAAGGTCGGAACATTTATTCAAGACGTCAAAAACAGGTTTGATGTTCACACATAAACGAAAAATTGTTTGAATACATTAAAGTGGTTTCTCAAAAATATCCCGATGCCTTGGGAATTAAAGTTGAAACCCTTTTTAAACACCCGACGCCCACATGAGAGATTCTCCCGACCCTGCTTGCCACATTGTTCATCCTCGATCAATTACCTGAAAGATATGTTTAAAAGTCGTCAATATATAAATATTGGTGAGTTCACAGGTTTTAGTTTATCAAACTTTATCACTTTGGGAATTTCTATGTTATGACAATTTATAGGAGTTGCAAGTTCCTACAATGCTACTTGAGCCTATAATCAAACCAAGACAAATAATAATGCCCCGCTCCAAGTCGTTACTCGGTATTCCTACGACTTGATTTCAGAATATGTGCACCTCAGGCATACGCCGATGCATAATCGACGCTATCAATTAGGGGTGGGCCTTGTCAGGCACCAATAGTACTACTCAAATATTCCTTCGGTTTCATTTCCCTGAATTAATGATCATAGTAGAGATGTCTCAACCCCGAGTGGCGATCACAACTCAAGTACTTATCCCGTCAAACATTTCCCTAACATATCTTTCCCCCGAAAAACATAAAATAGTTTAAAATGGGGCCGTGAGACTCACCTGAATCTGTGTTTGGCTCGAAAAGGAAGGTAGCAAGTTTTGTGGTCCCGCACCTACAAACGTCCTAGGCGTATAAGTCACTACACCTATAGTGCATGTGCCTTGGCAAGTTGTACACCCAACTCCCCGACCACGTTTCGTTCCAATTCCCGTTTAATTAGACGCGTATCCTAGGTTCGTTGGCGATGGATTACCCTTTTCTTACGAGTTATGTATTATTCTCGTTAACATTCTTTGTAACTTGTATACTATTATCCTCGACACAACCCTACCCAACGTATAATTATTTTCCCTTTTAAATAATTATACTTAGGATCGTTTTGTTCGATATAATGTATTCTCAATACCCGACCCGACTCACTTTGCCACATATTTATTTTCCCATTTAAATAAATATGCTAAGTTCTTGTCGTTCGGTAATATATTCTTAACGTTCGACTCAACTCACCATGCCGTACATTTATTTTCCCATTTAAATAAGTGTACTAGGATCTTGTCGGTATTCACACGTTCGTAGATATACTTCACCTACTCGTCTCGGTTTCCCTCCTCGCATATCTATTTTCCCATTCAAATAGATATACTGGAATTTCGTCGAGACGAGCATGTATACATACATCAAGGTGTGAATTTTTCCTTGTTAAGTCCATACGTCGTTTAGCGTTTTTAATTCTTTACGTTATGCTTTCTCCCACGAATATTCTCTCTAACACTTAGGAAAGTGTTATATAATTTTCACCCATGTTTTATATATTTTACTTCTTAAAATATATATATTCTCATCTTGCCGTAATGGCATTCATTTCTCGTTCGTCCGTTTATCCGTTATCGTTAGTTCATGTGACTAAGTCCGTTAGTTAGCTTTTTCCACATTTTCTTCCAATATGCGTTTTATGGAAATATTATTCATACTTACAATTCCGAACGTATATTACTTGGAAAAATATACTTTTGTGTTCTTAGTTCAACTTGTTATCTTGTATTCCAAAAATGTTCCCGATTCTTTTATATTCCCATTTATATAAAAGAATCCATTTTTGTACAAGTTTTCTCAAGTCTTTACTTTTGTCCAATATTTTATAAAACCTTTATTTTTATAAAATCCTTAAGTTAACTTAACCTCCTATTTTTATAAAACTTCTATTTTTATAAAAATACATTTTTCACAATATACATACGTCGGTTTCTTATGTTTACCACAACTATACTTGGAAAAACCATTATTTACGTTTTTGACACCAAACTTTCCGTGAACACATTTTTGGACCAAAGTTTCTAAAATACTCATTTTAGTCCATCAACTTTCAAAGTTTCGACATTAGTCCCATAACTTTTAAATGTTATCTTTTTCATCCTAACTTCCAAAGTTAGCATTTTTCATCCAACTAGTGGACTTTGAAGAATCATATTTCTCATGTTTGGTTATTTTTACATTATTCCACTTCTAATATTCTTTTATTTCATTATTAATGCTTTTAACATGTGTGTTTTATGTTTTTATCCATTATATCCAAATTTCACTCATCCAAGTGAGTAGAGTTTGAACATGTAACTTTTTCATCCATGATTATCTAACACATTTCAACATATTTTTGACATTAACTTGTCATCTTATGATGATTAAAACCATCTTTTATCATATTTAAGTCTTTTTCAAACATCATGTTCCAATCATCATCCAACTCAAGTGTATGTACATATTTTTACATTTTCTTAAAATATCATATTATTAATATTAAATCCAAGATTTATCCATGTTAGTATTCATCCATTTTTTACTCTTGTAAGATACATTATCTTTATGTTTCAAAACCATATTCTACCCATCAATGTACAACTTGCTCATAAGATCACATAATATGAACATTAAAAATCAAAACAAGGTTAAACTTACTACTAGCTCAAGGCTAGGGAAGACAAAAACCTTGGATTGGATGGGGTTTAGTGTGTTCTTCCAAAGGGTTAAGCTCCAAGCTCTTGAAACACACAATGGGGTTTTGAAGGATAATGATCTAGAGATGATTTGGTAGTGTAAAATTTGTAAGAAAAATGTATATGGATGGGGGTATGCTACGGCCACAAGGAGAAGAAGAAGAAGAAGAGTTTTTGTGTTGATTCAAGTATGCTTCACAAGAATGCTTATAATATCTCCTTCAAATCTTGCAATGATTACTCAATATCCTTCTTAGATTATGGAAGATTTAAGGGATTTTGTGAGATTATGAAAATCTTTGAGGGATATTATTAAGAGGGTGTTGGCCGTGAGTTTTGAGAGAGAGAGGAGAGGTGATTAGTTAATTTCTTGTCCAATGTAATCCCATGCATACTCATGATTAGTGTTTAAGATAATTGGATGATTAAGAATGTGAAGGGTTTAAATGAGATAACAAAAGATATTAATCACTTGGGTGGGCCATAGGCCGGCCCCTTGTGGGTGTCTTGGGTGGGGTCCACTTTGCTAAATAATACCCATTAATAGTTATGTTTAAATTAATCTTGTTCGGGTACCGTCCGGGTATTTTCGGGTTTTTAATCGCGTGTTATCCGAATATTAAAATACCCTTAATATTCCTTAAACATAGTCCAGTTTAAGCGTTGATAAATTATTTTGGCTTTTGCCGGGTGAAATTATATGTTACGCGCGTATCGGGTGCGGTACGCACACTTTATTCGTTACCGGGAGATTTGTATAACAAGCTTTCACGTACGGCTTTGGAGTTCCAAAACCCATTATATTTTGTGAAATTACGTTTTATTTTATATCTCGGGTGTCCGGGATTCGTTTCGCTTATTTAATTTTTACCGGGTAATTGCTAGTGTCCATACGGGATAATTTACTCGCACATGATCCTATCATGTTTTGTCATTAAACATATGCATTCCTATGCATTATTTGGGAATTGCTATCTTTCTAATGCCTCAGTTAAATAATCAACACATAATTACGTTTAATTACGTTAATCGCGTATAGTTAATTAGCACGGAATTACCTTAATTTTGCCGGTTGTTACATTCTCCCCCCGTTAAGAGAATTCCGTCCCGGAATTCACTTTGAGTTCTCCGGTATAGGGGTCTTCTCGAATAGGGCGGGATATTTTTGCTTCATCCGGTCCAGCCTTTCCCACGTGAACTCCGGTCCACGCTTGGCATTCCAGCGCACTTTGACCAATCTGATCTTGCTGCGCCTTAACTTTTGGACCTTCCAATCGGTTACTTCGATTGGTTCTTCGACGAAGTGTAACTTGTCGTCAATGTGGATTTCGTCTGCAGGGATGATGAGAGTTTCGTCGGATAAGCACTTCTTCAAGTTCGACACGTGGAACGTGTCATATACACCATTAAGCTCTTGTGGTAACTTGAGCTTGTATGCCACGGGGCCTACTCTGGACAAGATTTCGAACGGTCCAACATACCGTGGGTTCAGCTTTCCGCGCTTCCCAAAGCGCGCGACACCTTTCCAAGGTGACACCTTTAGTAGGACCCTGTCTCCGACTTGAAATTCCAAAGGCTTTCGCCTCATATCTGCGTAGCTTTTCTGCCGGTCACGTGCCGCTTTGAGACGTTCTTTTATCAAGAAGACCTTATCCGTCGTCTCTTGAACAATTTCGGGCCCGGTAAGTTGCTTTTCTCCAACTTCAGCCCAACATAGAGGAGATCTACACTTGCGTCCATATAAAGCTTCAAAAGGTGCAGCTTGAATGCTCGTGTGGTAACTGTTGTTATACGAAAACTCCACCAGTGGCAAGTGTGTATCCCAATAACCGCTGAAATCGATTGCGCATGCCCGTAACATATCTTCCAAGGTCTGGATGGTTCGTTCACTTTGACCATCGGTTTGGGGATGATATGCGGTACTCATGTCAAGGCGAGTACCGAGGGCTTCATTCAAACTTTCCCAAAATCTTGAGGTGAAACGACTATCTCGATCGGAGATGATGGAAATAGGTACACCATGCTTAGACACCACTTTCTTAATGTACAAACGGGTCAGTTTCTCAAACTTATCCGTTTCGCGAATTGGGAGGAAGTGTGTAGATTTTGTCAATCGATCAACGATTACCCAGATCATGTCATGGCCGCTTGTTGTCTTGGGTAACTTGGTAATGAAATCCATGGAGATCTGCTCCCATTTCCATTCAGGTATTTCCGGTTGCTGGAGCAAGCCGGATGGTCTCTGATGCTCGGCTTTGACCTTCGCGCAAGTCAAGCATCGCGCAACATATGCCGCTATATCCCTTTTAAAATTTGGCCACCAATAAAGTTCCTTCAAATCGTGGAACATCTTGTCTGCACCGGGGTGAACTGAATATCGGGAATTGTGAGCTTCGGCCAATACTAGTTCACGCAATCCACCATACACTGGTACCCAAATTCTATTCATGAAATACAAGGTTTGATCCGCCTTTGGCTCCAGTGAATCAATCATCTTCCGCAATCTTTCACATTTGACATTCTCTAGTTTAAGAGCGTTGATTTGAGCTTCATGAACCCGGTCAGTCAGGTTCGTTTGGATAGTTAATCCCAAGGCTCGTACACGCAATGGCTTAACTCGTTCCTTGCGACTTAAGGCGTCGGCCACAACGTTTGCCTTTCCGGGATGGTACTTTATCTCACAATCGTAATCGTTTAATAATTCGACCCATCGCCGTTGTCGCATGTTCAAATCCTTCTGATCAAAGATGTGTTGCAAACTCTTGTGATCAGTGAAGATTGTGCACTTAGTTCCATATAAATAATGTCTCCAAATTTTGAGAGCGAATACCACGGCTCCCAATTCCAAATCGTGTGTAGTGTAATTCTTCTCGTGGGTCGTTAGTTGCCTGGAAGCATATGCTATCACTTTTTCTCGTTGCATCAACACGCAACCCAAGCATTGATGAGAGGCGTCACAGTACACTACAAAATCTTCCGTTCCATCGGGGAGTGACAATATTGGAGCGCCACACAACTTCTCTTTTAGTATCTGAAATGCGTTTTCTTGCTTTTCCGTCCACTCGAACTTTCTATCCTTTTGGGTTAGCATGGTCAGGGACTGTGCTATCTTAGAAAAGTTCTCGATGAACCTTCTGTAATAACCCGCAAGGCCAAGAAACTGTCGTACTTCGGTAGGAGTTCTAGGGGCGTCCCAATTTTTAATTGCCTCGATCTTGGCGGGATCGACATGTATACCTCTTTCGTTCACCACGTGGCCTAGGAAGTGAACTTCTCGAATCCAGAAGTCACATTTCGAGAATTTAGCATAGAGCTTCTCTTTGCGTAGGACCTCCAGGATTAAGCGAAGGTGGTTTTCGTGGTCCTCTCTGGTGCGTGAATAGATCAAGATGTCATCAATAAAAACAATGACGAATTTATCCAAATACGGTTTACACACGCGATTCATCAAGTCCATGAAAACGGCCGGTGCGTTAGTTAAACCGAATGGCATTACCAAAAATTCATAGTGCCCATAACGAGTTCTGAACGCTGTTTTTGGTACATCTTCTTCCTGGATACGCAATTGGTGATAGCCGGACCTTAGATCGATCTTGGAATAAAAGCTGGATCCTTGGAGTTGATCAAACAAATCGTCGATCCTGGGGAGAGGATAGCGATTCTTAATGGTTAACTTGTTTAGTTCTCGGTAGTCAATGCACATACGAAAGGTGCCATCTTTCTTCTTCACAAATAAGACGGGAGCTCCCCAAGGTGAGAAACTCGGTCTTATGAAACCCTTGTCTAGTAATTCTTGCAGTTGGCCGGATAGTTCCTGCATCTCGGATGGAGCTAGGCGATATGGCAATCGTGCTACGGGAGCAGCTCCAGGAACAAGGTCGATGCGGAACTTGACTTGTCGAGGTGGTGGCAACCCCGGCAAATCTTCTGGGAATACGTCAGGAAAATCTCTGGCTACCGGAATGTCTTCCAGCCTTCGCTCGTCGGCCTTCTTATCTACGACGTGCGCTAAAAATGCGATGAGACCCTTCCTTAAGCACTTTCGGGCCTTCATGCACGTAATAATTCTTAGTGGTGTCCCACGCCTTTCCCCTTGAATCGATAGGGTTTCACCGTTCGCGAGGGGAACTTGAATTATTTTGTCGTCGCAAACAACGACGGCATGGTGTGCGGATAACCAATCCATGCCAACGACTATGTCAAAACTTCCCAGTACGACCGGTAATAGGTCAATGCCAAACTCGTGACCACAGAGATCCAACTTACAACCTTTTGCTACTTCTCGAGTTTCTACAGTCTTACCGTTAGCCAGTTCTATAGAGTAAGGTGTATCTAGCTTACTAGTTTTTAGTCCAAGTAACCTTTTAAACTCAACAGATACGAAGCTAAAATCGGCACCGGTATTAAACAATACAGAAGCATAATGACCATTTAGAGGGAACGTACCAGTGACCACGTTAGGGTCCTGTCGTGCATCACCAGCTCCAATCACAAATGCCCATCCGCGTGCCTGGTTGTTAAGCTTAGGGCAATCCCTCTTCCAATGATCGGGCGACCCGCATGCGAAGCAGGGTCTTGCTCCTCCGGTTTTCGGTGCTCCAGATCGACATTCTTCGGTCTTGTGCCCAGAACGGCGGCACTTACCACAGATCACCTCATTCTTTCCTTGATAACCTTGTTTCCCATTGTTTCCACGTCCAGTGGCTACATACCCTTTCCCTTTCTTGCCTGAACTACCCGATGGTCCATCTTTCTTCCCTTCGTTGCGCTTACGCTTCCCAAACCTTGGCTTGTTTCCCTGGTCACCAGTCCCAACTACTGAGTTCGAACCCAAATTTTTACCTTCCACGCTACTGGGCTCCGAAATCTTCAGTCCTGACACTTTCCGGATCAAGGTGCCCATTCGGATGGCATCCTCAGTAAGGCTTAGGGCGAGATCAATGGCTTCGCGCATGGTTGAGGGTTTGGAAGAAGTGACCATGCTACGGATTTGTGGCGCCAATCCGAACAAGTACCTTTCAATCTTCTTGCTCTCCGGGGTGACCAAACGGGGAACCAATCGCGATAGGTCGTGGAATCTGGATGTGTATCCCGCTACGTCTGCTCCTGTCATGGTGAGGTTCCAGAATTCAGTTTCTAATTTCTGTACTTCACTGGCCGGGCAGTATTCAGCAATCATGAGCTCTTTTAGTTCCAACCAGGTTAGGGAGTATGCAGCACTATCTCCCAGTGACTGAACCTGGCTGTTCCACCATGTCAATGCTTGATCCAGGAACAAATTCGTGGAATACATAACGGTCTGTCGGGGGGTACAGCTGCTGATACGGATCACCGCTTCAGTCTTCTCGAACCATTTGACAAGTCCGACGGATCCCTCAGTGCCACTGAAGTTGAGTGGCTTGCAGTCCAGGAAAGCCTTGAATGTGCAGCCACGCTCTCGCGAGGCAGTTTCTGCAATTATAAGGGGGTACGTTATTATGGGATAGGAGCTTTAGGATAATCTCCTATTGCTCTTGCATTTATTCATAAACCTCTTACCAGTAGGGGAGGTCTCACGCTGATCACTCCCGGTCCTGTCTCGCGACCTTTCGGTGCGAGCAGCTTCGTGTTCCGTAATGGCTTGAGCTATACGCTCTGCGACCAAGGTTTCAAGTTCAGCGGGTGTCGTGGGCAACGCGTCGTTGCCACTGTTGCTTCTTGTGGTTGGTGCCATGTTACATCAATAACAATTATTAGAGTTAATCTTTGACAGACATTCAAACAATCATCGTCATACACAAGTATAAATAGCAACTCATCACATGAACATAATAAACAATGAAATCATCACCACACAATCGCACAAATCCCAATATGTAAAGTAAGTAATAACAATCACAGGCAATCACAGTCATATAATCACACATTTTACCATCATAACAATAAAATTCTCATTAATTCCAATAATACGAGTACAACGCTTTGTTCAAAATAACAAAATGGAGATAGCATCCCTCATACATCGTTTGAAATAAATAAAAACATAATGTCATATGCCGGCACACCCCGCTCGGCTGGGAAAAAATGCAAAACTAGTGCTGCAATCCCTGCTATGCTAACATGTCACTACTACTACATATATCCCGGGGATGTCTCCCCGTCTACTGCGGTGGTGGCTGAGGATACTGGTACTGGGGAGCGTACATGCTGATGGACATACTAATGGTCTTGATATGCTCGTAGAGGAACTGGCAGTGCGTAAAGTGCGCGTCGCCGGTGATCCCACATAGTGCGTCCATATGCAGGAGCTCCTCCGCGTAATGTGCCAGCGCATCCCTGGCGTCTATGATCCGGGCCCACATGAGACGGGCCTGCTGATCCATCTGACTCACAGTGCGCTGCACTGTGTCAGCGAGGATCCAGAAGTCGCTCTCCAATGAGATCACCTTGGACCAGGCTGGTCCAGATAATGGGGTCATCCCGTGGGGATGCGACGGCCCGGGGATATCGGTGTACGTCGGCTGGGATGGGCCGACTATGTCTGGCATCGGTAGGGATGGGGAGGGCTGAGCAAAACCCAGTAATCCAGGGGTGAAGTGGGGTGGTATCTGGTATGGGTCCCCTGCACCTAGAGTATACGGTGCAAATGGTGGTATCATAAAGGGGGCTCCTGCACCCACAGTGAACGGTGCAGGTGGTGGTATGGTGAGCATCTCGGGTAGGGGTGGTAGTATGGGGAAGGTGGTGATGAGTAGCGTCATGGGTGCTGAGGAGGGGGCTATGAGCTCGGCTAGTGGGACCATGAGGGGCTGTGTAACAGTGACCCACTCAGGAGCGGATATCACGGCGGTAGGGGTAGTGGGGCTAGCAGTGGCGAAAGCTGCCAAGCCTGCTCAGTGTAGCTCAGAGCTACGGGCTGAGCTACCCTCGAGGATGTGCCCAGCAGAGGCTGGCCCATCCTGTGGTACGGGCTCTGGTAGGGCGAGTAGGGCGGTAGGGGCGTCCTCCATCATCGGAGCAACGGGCTCCTCCAGGTCTGCCGGTGGAATCGGTATAGCAATGTGCTCCACCGACGCAGTCGACTCGTCGTCAGAGTCGTCCGAGATCCACCCGTTATGTCCTCGGGCAAGAGGCACAAGCCTCATACCTGGGGGAACGGGAATGTGTGGGGTGGGTAGTGGCTCACGATCGACGTGGGCATGTCAATCGAAGGGAGACTCTACGGTCTCAGAATGTGTGGGGGCGGGTCTCGAGGGACCTGCACAGTCCGCAGGGAAATCCCTGACAGCGCGAATGGGGTGGGGTGGCAATGGTGCGGTGGGTAGTGGCACTAGCGGCAGATCGGCCTGTGGTGCCATGTCTCCTCCAGCGGGGGCCCACTCTGGGTCCTCACTGGAGTCCGTGTCGTCGGAGCTGTCACTGTCGGCTCCTCCCATGGCGGCGTCTACCTCCATGTCATCGTCCTCTGGGTCGAGTACTACGACCTCGATCGGTGGGGGCGACAAAATCTGAATGCTACTGTCGTAGCTCGGCGCGGCACTCTCGGCGTCCGACATCCCTGACAAAAGAACCGTACTAATATTTATATATTATTCATTAGAAAGTTAAGCGTTCATTAAGGCATTCTTCCTAACTCCTAATATTAATGTAGTACACACTAGTACCCATGGCTAGCTTGGTCGGAATCTCTTCATACCCCATGTTCTTTTCTTTCGAAATAATTTACTTTATTGCGTTTTATGCAATGGTTTTGAAAACTTCATCTTTTGAACCAAATCCGGTTATAGTTGAGATTTTTAAAAATACTAATTCGTTATAACCTTGGCTCTGATACCACTTTCTGTCACACCACGCCAATGGCGGAAACACGTGGCGCGACGGTTCAAGAGCATAAAGCCAAGATTAACGCAAATCATAAGTAATTAAGAAGGTCGGAACATTTATTCAAGACGTCAAAAACAGGTTTGATGTTCACACATAAACGAAAAATTGTTTGAATACATTAAAGTGGTTTCTCAAAAATATCCCGATGCCTTGGGAATTAAAGTTGAAACCCTTTTTAAACACCCGACGCCCACATGAGAGATTCTCCCGACCCTGCTTGCCACATTGTTCATCCTCGATCAATTACATGAAAGATATGTTTAAAAGTCGTCAATATATAAATATTGGTGAGTTCACAGTTTTTAGTTTATCAAACTTTATCACTTTGGGAATTTCTATGTTATGACAATTTATAGGAGTTGCAAGTTTCTACAATGCTACTTGAGCCTATAATCAAACCAAGACAAATAATAATGCCTCGCTCCAAGTCGTTACTCGGTATTCCTACGACTTGATTTCAGAATATGTGCACCCCAGGCATACGCCGATGCATAATCGACGCTATCAATTAGGGGTGAGCCTTGTCAGGCACCAATAGTACTACTCAAATATTCCTTCGGTTTCATTTCCCTGAATTAATGATCATAGTAGAGAGGTCTCAACCCCAAGTGGCGATCACAACTCAAGTACTTATCCCGTCAAACATTTCCCTAACATATCTTTCCCCCGAAAAACATAAAATAGTTTAAAATGGGGCCGAGACTCACCTGAATCTGTGTTTGGCTCGAAAAGGAAGGTAGCAAGTTTTGTGGTCCCGCACCTACAAACGTCCTAGGCGTATAAGTCACTACACCTATAGTGCATGTGCCTTGGCAAGTTGTACACCCAACTCCCCGACCACGTTTCGTTCCAATTCCCATTTAATTAGACGCGTATCCTAGGTTCGTTGGCGATGGATTACCCTTTTCTTACGAGTTATGTATTATTCTCGTTAACATTCTTTGTAACTTGTATACTATTATCCTCGACACAACCCTACCCAACGTATAATTATTTTCCCTTTTAAATAATTATACTTAGGATCGTTTTGTTCGATATAATGTATTCTCAATACCCGACCCGACTCACTTTGCCACATATTTATTTTCCCATTTAAATAAATATGCTAAGTTCTTGTCGTTCGGTAATATATTCTTAACGTTCGACTCAACTCACCATGCCGTACATTTATTTTCCCATTTAAATAAGTGTACTAGGATCTTGTCGGTATTCACACGTTCGTAGATATACTTCACCTACTCGTCTCGGTTTCCCTCCTCGCACATCTATTTTCCCATTCAAATAGATATACTGGAATTTCGTCGAGACGAGCATGTATACATACATCAAGGTGTGAATTTTTCCTTGTTAAGTCCATACGTCGTTTAGCGTTTTTAATTCTTTACGTTATGCTTTCTCCCACGAATATTCTCTCTAACACTTAGGAAAGTGTTATATAATTTTCACCCATGTTTTATATATTTTACTTCTTAAAATATATATATTCTCATCTTGCCGTAATGGCATTCATTTCTCGTTCGTCCGTTTATCCGTTATCGTTAGTTCATGTGACTAAGTCCGTTAGTTAGCTTTTTCCACATTTTCTTCCAATATGCGTTTTATGGAAATATTATTCATACTTACAATTCCGAACGTATATTACTTGGAAAAATATACTTTTGTGTTCTTAGTTCAACTTGTTATCTTGTATTCCAAAAATGTTCCCGATACTTTTATATTCCCATTTATATAAAAGTATCCATTTTTGTACAAGTTTTCTCAAGTCTTTACTATTGTCCAATATTTTATAAAACCTTTATTTTTTATAAAATCCTTAAGTTAACTTAACCTCCTATTTTTATAAAACTTCTATTTTTATAAAAATACATTTTTCACAATATACATACATCGGTTTCTTATGTTTACCACAACTATACTTGGAAAAACCATTATTTACGTTTTTGACACCAAACTTTCCGTGAACACATTTTTGGACCAAAGTTTCTAAAATACTCATTTTAGTCCGTCAACTTTCAAAGTTTCGACATTAGTCCCTTAACTTTTAAATGTTATCTTTTTCATCCTAACTTTCAAAGTTAGCATTTTTCATCCAACTAGTGGACTTTGAAGAATCATATTTCTCATGTTTGGTTATTTTTACATTATTCCACTTCTAATATTCTTTTATTTCATTATTAATGCTTTTAACATGTGTGTTTTATGTTTTTATCCATTATATCCAAATTTCACTCATCCAAGTGAGTAGAGTTTGAACATGTAACTTTTTCATCCATGATTATCTAACACATTTCAACATATTTTTGACATTAACTAGTCATCTTATGATGATTAAAACCATCTTTTATCATATTTAAGTCTTTTTCAAACATCATGTTCCAATCATCATCCAACTCAAGTGTATGTACATATTTTTACATTTTCTTAAAATATCATATTATTAATATTAAATCCAAGATTTATCCATTTTATTATTCATCCATTTTTACTCTTGTAAGATACATTATCTTTATGTTTCAAAACCATATTCTACCCATCAATGTACAACTTGCTCATAAGATCACATAATATGAACATTAAAAATCAAAACAAGGTTAAACTTACTACTAGCTCAAGGCTAGGGAAGACAAAAACCTTGGATTGGATGGGGTTTAGTGTGTTCTTCCAAAGGGTTAAGCTCCAAGCTCTTGAAACACACAATGGGGTTTTGAAGGATAATGATTTAGAGATGATTTGGTAGTGTAAAATTTGTAAGAAAAATGTATATGGATGGGGTATGCTACGGCCACAAGGAGAAGAAGAAGAAGAAGAAGAAGAAGAAGAAGAAGAAGAAGAGTTTTTGTGTTGATTCAAGTATGCTTCACAAGAATGCTTATAATATCTCCTTCAAATCTTGCAAAGATTACTCAATATCCTTCTTAGATTATGGAAGATTTAAGGGATTTTGTGAGATTATGAAAATCTTTGAGGGATATTATTAAGAGGGTGTTGGCCGTGAGTTTTGAGAGAGAGAGGAGAGGTGATTAGTTAATTTCTTGTCCAATGTAATCCCATGCATACTCATGATTAGTGTTTAAGATAATTGGATGATTAAGAATGTGAAGGGTTTAAATGAGATAACAAAAGATATTAATCACTTGGGTGGGCCATAGGCCGGCCCCTTGTGGGTGTCTTGGGTGGGGTCCACTTTGCTAAATAATACCCATTAATAGTTATGTTTAAATTAATCTTGTTCGGGTACCGTCCGGGTATTTTCGGGTTTTTAATCGTGTGTTATCCGAATATTAAAATACCCTTAATATTCCTTAAACATAGTCAAGTTTAAGCGTTGATAAATTATTTTGGCTTTTGCCGGGTGAAATTATATGTTACGCGCGTATCGGGTGCGGTACGCGCACTTTATTCGTTACCGGGAGATTTGTATAACAAGCTTTCACGTACTGCTTTGGAGTTCCAAAACCCATTATATTTTGTGAAATTACGTTTTATTTTATATCCCGGGTGTCCGGGATTCGTTTCGCTTATTTAATTTTTACCGGGTAATTGCCAGTGTCCATACCGGATAATTTACTCGCACATGATCCTATCATGTTTTGTCATTAAACATATGCATTCCTATGCATTATTTGGGAATTGCTATCTTTCTAAGGCTTCAGTTAAATAATCAACACATAATTACGTTTAATTACGTTAATCGCGTATAGTTAATTAGCACGGAATTACCTTAATTTTGCCGGTTGTTACATTCTCCCCCCGTTAAGAGAATTCCGTCCCGGAATTCACTTCGAGTTCTCCGGTATAGGGGTCTTCTCGAATAGGGCGGGATATTTTTGCTTCATCCGGTCCAGCCTTTCCCACGTGAACTCCGGTCCACGCTTGGCATTCCAGCGCACTTTGACCAATCTGATCTTGCTGCGCCTTAAGTTTGGTAACTTAAGTTTGGTGTTTATTCCCTCTTGCTATTTTAGACTATCGTAATCCAACCCTTAAAACTCACACATTTCAAAACTCTTATCCAAATCATACGAAACAGATTATCCTATTACCTATAAATTCGTGTCGTGCCTTAACCCAATTTTCCAAACCACAACTGCCTTAATTTCTACCTAATCAACCTCAAACCTGTGTTTTTAATAACTTCAGGAAGAAGTTTCCAAAAGTAGGGGAGACTGTAACATCGCGAAATTTTTTTCCAAATTTTTCTAAATTAGTAAAATCACCACTTACCTATATTATACAACCTTTGTCCAAATATAATAATCTTTGTCAATTTTTTTTATTTTTTAATTATTCCAAAACAATTTTTATAATAATAATAATAATAATAATAATAATAATAATAATAACAATAATAATTTTAGATTTAAGAAATATAATACCACATTAAACAAAATCCACAACATAATCCATAACCAACAATCTAGACCAAGACCGGCCCAATACACCACCAGCCCAAACCACCCAATACCTTGAGCCCAAATCAGCTTTATATATATAAAAAAAGCTTTGTGTGGAGCGGGAATCGAACCCGCGTCCACCCGGTCAAACAACTTAACACCAACCAGCTGAGTTATTTCGTTCTTGTTATAATATCCCAACACCAATTGAATATAATACCTTCCTAAGTTAAACCAGTTGACTATTGAAAGTCAACTGCAATCAATCTTGCCCAAATTGAGCCATCTTTCCGCGTTAAAATTCAAATCAATCTTGGGATATGATTGACCTACCTTAATGCACTTTCCATACAAGCTATTACGCGTTAATAACCATTAAACACGGATCAATTAAGCCTTTTTCACTCATTTTTTTAGTTTATAAACCCATTGTTCAATGCATAGAATCTGTACAAAATAACACGATTCAATCCATATACAGACCCTTAAGGGGCCGATTAAGAGATCCCACAAAAAAAAAATCGATGCTCACGAATCCTCGTTAATCTAAATTGAAGTAGTTACGCGTAGCTTTCTCTATCTCGATTGCCCATCTTGAAACTGACTGGTAAGATCAATTAAACATATGTTCTTGGTCGATTTTGAACATGGAATAAAAGCCCCTTATCCGTTTTATGATTCCATATCGTTTCCTGGTTCGATTGAGGGCTAAAATTTCTAGGGTTTATATTAGTTTTGGGGATAAGATGTGACTTAGGTTTTAAAGATTCTGTTTCTATAATTAAACAAAACAGACAACTTGTTATAGTGGTTAAGGCTGTATGGTTATACACAGGTGGTGCAGGGTTCGATCCCCACCATCAACAATTTCTTTCTTTTTTTTTTTTTGTTGTTGTTGTTTTGTTATTCAAATACCTTAAAATTATATATGTGATAATTAACTTTTAAATTAGTTTTAAAATATCAAGACTGGTTTTTGAATTCTAAAAAAATTATCTTATGTTATTCTAATGATAAAGTTTATTATACAAATTTTAGTTTTTCAAAAATCATTTATATAATATATATAAAACATATTACAAGTTTATTCAAATATAAATTGAAAATTCTATAAAAATTTCTAAACAATTTTATAAAAGTCCACAAAAATTATTTTGAACTTATAAATCTAAGACCTTTCAGAAATTAATTTTTATTTCAGGAAAAACGTTTATTTAACATTTTTAATGAATTTTTGCTTTTTTAATCATAAATAATTCATAATAAATCCGTTTTTCATTATTTTTACATCAAAAAGTTACATCAATTATTTCTATTCATTTAGAACAGAAATAAAAATTTTAATTTGTAAATTCATTAATTTTAGTATTTTTAGATATTAAAATTTTGTTTTGACAAATAGAAATAAATAAACTAAATATCTAATTTTTGGAGAAAATAATTTTATAAAAATTATTTTCATACTTAAAACCTTATAACATGACCATCCTTAATCAAAAACCTACAATAGTCTTTTATTTAATTATTTACCGAATTTCTTTTATTTATTAACAATTTACCTAATTAATAATTAAACAATTACTTATCCCCAAATTAGGAACCCTAGAACTACTTGTAGACTAGAAAACTTAGACTTTTAAGTTTTCCCTTTTACTTAATTATTGCCTTATAGATAAGGTGATAGTTGGACACAAGAGCCACAAATATATACTATATCAAGGAACTCAATTCTAGCACTAAGGTGAGTATTTCCTATCCTCTTTTTGCTTTTATTCATTTTTGGGGTGTTACATGTATACTTATACAAATTACAAATACAAGTTCACATTTTTACAATACAATTCTAGAACTATGTGCATTTGCTTACAAACGTGCTTTATGCTTAGACATTACATGTAGAATACATTTGTACTTAGTGAAATCATTAACATTGTACAAGCCGACCTTAACATTGGATAGCGCTATTGGATTGTGATGAGAGGGTAAATAAATGGTTAATAATAAGCCCATTTTGTGTGTTTTTTGTTGTGTTTGTGTTGATAATATATGATGAATGGGATAACTACGTGTGCTTTGATCGTTTCAGGATAAATGGCTAAGCGGATGGAATTAGAGCCGAAAAGTGTGAAGCGTTGTGTCCAAGTTAAAGAATTGAAGAATTGGGAAGTGTTCGAGAGCTTGTGGAAGAGAATTGGATGTTTGAAGGATGTTTATGATGAAGAAGTGAAGATTAGAGTGTGTTTGGATGCAAGGATTTGAAGGAAAAATGCTTTGGAATGAAGTTAAAGAAATAAGGTGTAAGCTATGCCTTCCATCTGTAGCTTACTGATGAATTACAAGGCAATTGGAGCATTTTCACGTGGGTTTGAATAGTAAGGTACAGGGCTGATCTGTAAGATACTGCTGAATAAAGCAATGCTGATAGATTGACTGAACTGTAAGCTACGGTCCTGATCAGTACCTTACGGCTGGCTGAAGAGCAAAAGTAGGAAAGGTTGTTTTTCATTAATAAAATGATTTTTATCAAACCTAGCAGCCTCCTAAGCCCTTATGAACGAAAATTAACCTTCTTTTGGAGACTTTTGAAGCTACAAACACCATTGTTCATCATCATTCATCCATTCTTTCGGTTTCCATCAACATGTTCGGCATTATTATTCATACTTTTAAGTTGTTTCTTGTTATCATGAGTGGCTAAACATCTTGTAATCACCTCCGGGTGTATGGTTTAATTGTGAAACCTTAACTCTTGTTTGATTTGGTTAATGGATTGTTTTTCATTTAGTTGAAGAATATTTGTGGTTTTCATCATTTAAATGATTCACTTGTTTTCAATTGCTTATCTTGTTATCATTCACATTCGGTTTTTCTTGCATCGTGAGTAGTTTGATAATTGGGAGGGTAAGTGATACTTGTGGGTTGGTAATTGAATTATACAGGTTATTATTAAAAACTTGTGTTCGGTTATCACTTGATTTGAACCGTCCAACAAAACTATGTCCATGTAGTATCCAATCATTTAAACAAGAGTAGGGTGGATCATTATCCGGAAGCCTGGAGGGGATTACTTCTTTAATATAATTGTTACAAGTCTTAAATTCGTTTTCTTTAAAGTTCAAAGCAAAAACAAAGCAACTAGGTTTAGGTTAATAGTAACGTTACAAAACTACTCTTTCCACCAATTCCCTGTGGAGACGACTCAACTTCCATATACTACTATTTCCTCATATTTTTTATTGACCCAACGACATCGATCAACAACCCGCCTAGGTTGATTCTCCCCCTTTTTCATCGGAGAATCCGTGGTCATTGTTAAGTTATTATCCATTTATTGGATAAGTACACCGCCGTTCATTTAGTACATTATACAGTCACAGGATTGATTTCGCTCATTTGTATGTTACATAGTTTACATAATTGAACTGTAGCTTCGCACTTGAATTGTATAACATTTTTCCAACTTACTGTATGTATTAAAACTAGGAATGCTCACCAACATTTCATATGTTGACAAAACTTATTTTGTACATGTTTCAGGTGTAGTTTGATCTTAGTTCCATAGCATTGGATTTTAGTGCTTGTTTTTAATAAGTTATTTCAAATTTCACGTTTCGTTCAGACTTTTGTATTTTTCCCATTTCATCTATGTAAGACGAATTAAATTATTCAATAATATATATACATTTTAGTACCATGTGCTTTTGAACAATCGTTACTACGTGACACCTCGATGATTCCGCCATCGGTTGGGGTGTTACATGAATGGAGGTCACAATTTTGGCCAAGGTCAGCCTTGCCAGCAGTAAAAAAAGCTGTTGAGAAAGTATGTGGGTCAACTGACTGTGGAAGAATGTTTGTTCTTAATTTTTTAGTTGTGTTCAACACAATAATTGGGGTGACAAAAAAATCAACAACATGTAACATGGCATTTTTACCATTACTTAGAGACGATGTTAGCATAGAAAATATGAACTGGTGCAAGTATTTGATCCAATGTTTGAAAAATACAAAGGCCAAATGGAGTGGTACCGAGCATTACAACGGGCCTCTGACACTACTAATGGTATGTTTTAATATTTTTTTTACATAAATATTGAAATGACTTAAGTGTTTGAAATTTTTGGTTTTTCAGTTCATCTATGCACATGAAAAAGGAAAACATATACTAGGGGCGTTACCGGCGGTACAACATTACAATAGTACGACGTTTACGAAGTTGGAGTCTGATGCTATTAGTGGTGGTGATAGTTTTGTCAGGTGGTTAAAAGAGACAAGTGCCGGTACAAAAAAAACTGTACTCAAACAAGGTATGAATGCTAGTACACCTATACGTAACGTTTTTATTTAATGCAAAATTAGTAGTTGATAACCATGCCTCAATCATATGTTAATTTATGGATTATGTGATGCTGGTGGGGTAGATGCTGATGCAGGTTGTGATGTTGGTGGGGTTGATGCTGATGCAGGCTGTGATGTTGGTGAGGTAGATGCTAAAGATACACACATGGAGTATGTTGTAATGTCTACTGCAGATATAAAAGCAATCCCATCACAAGAGATGATGAATTGGATCGAGGAAAACCTAGTACTATATTTTACCGAAGAAGGTAAGTATATCACACCAACAAGAAAGACACCAACAAGAAAGACAAAATCCAAGTCTTTTAAGAATCCTACACCCAAAGCAGATTCAAGGAGTGAATGGGTAAAAAATATTTTAATGTAAAACTATTATAACTAATTTGTTACTTTACTAATATTTAGTTGTTGTTGATGCTTTATATTTGTATATAGGAATTTAAAGAACTTCTTGAACAAAAGGTTGTGGAGCTCGATGAGTTTATAAATAGTGTGAACCAATTGATACAAGAAGCCACGGAACAGTATCCAAATTCTGATGGTATCAATGAAGCAATAAGAAATTGGGATTCAAGTTTTATAAAAGATGTAATATTCATGGGGAAAGCTGGTAAGAACCATAGTAACACCGTCGAGGAAGATATGGTAGATTTGAATGATACAAATGATGAGGTAATAGGAGATGATTGGACAGGTGATACTCAGTTTACGAGTTCATATTTAGTAGAACTGGATGCTACTTTTACTACTGCTGAGAAAGGTAAGTGCGGGAGAAAATTCAACAACTCACCACCGAAAGACTTTTCTAGTTTTGAGTTGTTAGCACCGAGTCAAAGGGATGAAAATAATGAAGCAACAAAAGGTGATGATAAGTTGGCTTTAGTTGTACATTATCAACGTCCAAAACGAAGCATTACGCTATCAGATGTAATGAGGTCACCATATGCTAGGAAAAAGGTAGAGATTACATCTAATAGGACAACAGATGAGGAAAATTTAGCAAAAACGATTTTCGCAGCAATTACTTGTGTACATAGAATAACTACATATGGGCTTATTCGGTTGTAGGGATTTTATATTTAAAACCAAGGAAGGGTTTAAAGTACCAAGAGCCTCATTTGAGACATTACATCCAGGAATATGGCTTCACATCCGTATGTTGAATGTATGGGCAGTGGTGCTTAACAGTGAAGAAATATACCGAAATAAAACTGACCCATCACGACTATTCTGTTCATGTGAAATGTTAGTAAGTCATACGCGGTTTTTAAGAATTTGTTAATATGATGTGTTATAATAGCAATATTATTTAATGTTTTCAATTGGAAAAGCAAACACATTAGCACAGCGGTAACTAGTGTGGTTTAAATATTGTGATTAATGTTAGGTTGAGAAAGATTTTAATGATGTTGACGAGATAAGAAGAGCTCAGAAATTTTGTGTGCAAATGGGAAAAGTGTTGTGACAAGTGGGAAATAAAGATCTTTTAACAACAGATCTTCTTTTCATACCAATATGGTATTCTAGGCACTATTACGTGTTATGCTTCAACCTAAAGAAACCATCGATACAAGTAGCAGACAATATTAAAAAAGATGGGGTTATTGATGAAACATATGGTGGACAACCAGAAATTATTGTAAGTAAAAAATCCTTTTTTTTCAACAAAGTTAGCAAGATCCTTAACATATGATTAACTTGCTTAATTACATTTTTTCTTTATTAACACAGCAAACAACTTTATGCCATTACTTGAAAGAGAGTAATCACCCAATTGCATCAAGATTGTCACGTAGTAAACCAACACTTATGAAGATGCGATGGAGGACTAAAGAGAATTCAATTGATTGTTGTGTGTTCGCTATGTGCCACATGGAAAGTTACAAGGGTGAAACGATGAAGCACTGGAATTGTGGGTTAAATATTGAATGCAGTAACCAACAATACCAGCTCAATGATTTGCGGATAAAATACTTATCCAAAATTCTATAAGTAGCAGTTTTCAGTATTTGAATATCTAATAACTTGTTTTGAATTTGTTAGCACTATGGTTAGATGTTTTTGGAAAACTTTGGTTTTTTGTTGATAAAGTACGGTTTTGGTTTCATGTTTTGTACCAGTCAAGTCAAGTACATTTAGAAGTATATGGTATGGGGAATGGTCTTCGGATTGTCAATGTTTGCATGAAAAGTAAGTCGTTGTATGTGTTGAGTAAGTTATGTTAACAAACATGTTTTTGTATATTAGCACACATGTTTCTGTATATTCGCAGATGTGATTTTTTTGGTTTGATGTTTGTTGTTTATTAGCACGCATGCAACATATTTTAACCGGAACGCGAACATCAGCACCGAACAGTAGCACGAACAGTAGCACGCAACCACCAAAAGTATTTGCTGATTTGGGTACGTGGAAGTTCTATAGATTTTTATGTGTGTCATGATTTTTGTATGTGATTTTTTAAAGATTCTTTGTCTTTATTGACGCAGTCTAAAAAGATCGATTCAAAAAAAAAATTTGATGGAGTTTTTGGTAGACAATTCAATTCAAGTTACATTGTATTACATTGAAATACCATGACAACGAATGGCTATAAAACAGACAGCTGCTGATCAGCAGCGCGAACAGTGAGCGCAAACAGCAACGCGCAAACAGCATCATCATAGCTGCATAACAACAGCAAAAATATCGCGAAAACAGTATCAGAACAACTGCATAACAGCAGCAAAAAACAGCACGCAAACATCAGCATAACAACTACATAACAGCAGCAAAAACAGCGCGAACAGTGCGCAAACATCAGCGCGCAAACAACATCATAAGTGATGCTCCACAGGAGCGCAAAACAGCACGGAAAGCTGTTGAATAGCAGCGGGAACAGCGCGAAAAGCTGCAGAACAGGTGCATAACAACGGCCACGTTGGATTATAATAACCTGTTGTACTGGTTAGTGGATCCGCAAAACAACACATAATCAGCACAACATTTCAAAATAAACTTGGATCTTACCTTCAACATTTAAAAAAAAGACCATCTTCAAGTCATGAAACATAAACCCAAAAACAAAAGTCGTTTAAAGTAGTCTAACATGCAAGAATAGTAAAATCCCTAAAAATTGCACAACTTTGGATTCGGTTATGCAGAAGAATGTGTACGCCTGTCATGCTCCTCAGATCCACATATACCACATGTTCTTTTCTTCCTAGGAGGTTTGTTGGCGACTTTCTCAAAAGTTGACTTAATCCGCTTCTTGGAACCGCAACCCTTTGTTCTAATACCAACTGGAGCATGAACGGTGTCTTTCTCCGGTTGCTTAAATCTGAGCAATTGAGCCATTCTGTCATTCTTAGGTATAGGTTGAGGAACCCCAATCAACTCATCTACTTCTGCCATATCACGTCTAACCTTCTCCCGATGTAATGATAGTTTCTCCATGTTGTTTGACAGTTTATCAACAATACACTCAGTCCCAAACATAATATCACGTACAACCTTATTGATACCCTCAACGTTCTCATCAGAATCCGGTTTACCCTGAACACGGATAGTTTGCTTACGTGGGACCGCATCTCTCATCCATCTCTTCAACAAATAATTTTTAGGAAAAACCGTGACCTGGCACAACTTTAAAACTGAAAATATGTGCCTACATAGCACACCATACTGCTCATACCTACCACAGCTACATGTTAAAACCATGTCAGACTCTCTGAATAGCACCTATAATGGTCAACACAATGGAAAAAAAACATCAGTACATTATATATTTAAACCGACTAAAACAACTTAAATATTTTAAAGCACAAACTTCGCGCAATCCTGATCCTTCAATATATGTATCCTTTATTGAGAACTTAAAAAAGTCATCACCAACTTCATCAACACGCATAGAACTTGAGTGTTCAGCACCCAGGCGTAACTCCTCCTGATGATCATTGAAAATATTCCTAGTATATAACTCGTTGGCTTCTCTCTCTATTTTTAAGTCAGTAGCCCAGTCTGGAATGGTGTTCCTTGTATCATGGTCGTTTTTTTGGTGTTTGTACCTTTGGGACTCCATTGCATTTTCAAAGTGGCTAAACAAATCAATAAGGGTATGGTTTGTACTTCTAAATTGCCCAAAAAACTGATTCTCACTCTCAGAACGGGATGTTGTTTGCATAAGACATGACATTTTCTCATTACGATCATAAGTAGGAATCCAGTCATTCCTAATTCCGTACATGTCATCCAACCACTTATTGCAAATCAAATTAAAATCATTCATTATTTCCATCCACTTTTCCTCAAATTCATATATCAGTTGTTTAAAAGTTGTCTTTCTTCAAAGTCGGTCCAACCTTGTAAAACATATAAAAATGATTTATTTTATAAAGTAATAGCACATCAACAGTCAACATTAGAACATAAACGAAATTCTGGAAAGTCAAATTGGACATATAGAAAAAAAACCGGTTAACATTAGAACTTACAAAATTCTTACCTTTTCAACCACCTTTTCATGATGTGCCACATACACAGCCTGTGACGGCTCGTTGTTAACACTTCTCTTATAGCCTTTTTCATAGCTGGATCTTGATCCGTAACAACAACACGTGGTTCACGCCCAAAACATTTTTTAAAAGCCATTAATCACCATTTATATGATTCTGCAGTCTCAAATGCTAGCAAAGAAGCACCAAGGGTAATGTTACGGTGGTGATTATCGATGCCGGTGAAAGGGACAAACAACATATCATACCTAAGAAAACAACATTAGTAAACAATTATATGTATATATAATAAAACATATATAAAACAAAAAAACAAAAAAAATGTAATACATACTTATTAGATCGAAATGTAGAATCGAAAGATATAACGTCCCCAAAAATCTGATAATTGTGTTTCATCTCTTCATCAGCCCAAAAAAGACCGCGTAGTTCACCTTCTTCATTATTGAGGTACTCGCATCAGAAATCCGGAAGAAAATTTTTCTTTGATTAATATCTCTCTTCCAATTCTTAAAATCAACGGATGTAGCGCCAAATTCCTCGAACTCACCATAATGAGTTCTCATTATATTAAATGCTCTAACCGGTCCAATATTCAACTTTGACATGTTCTGTATGAAATCTTCTTGAACGCTCAACTTTCTAGCAGCACTTAAAAAATGATAATCATTCTCTTCGACAAGTGTATGATTATGTTCTTCTAAAAACCCATAAACCTTATAGACATTCTTATATAATTGAATCGCTAACCTTGCAAGACAACCGGTACGTATAGAAGGCCTTTTACGATATTTTTTTATCTTTTGCATGAACATCGTTCAAATCATTAACAATGTCAATTTTCGGGTATGCTTTTTCCTCTTCTTTAGAACATACAAAGTAATTTAAGGTAACCAAACCATGACTGACTTTTTGAGTGTTCTTACGAATCGTAAACCCCCTAACTTAGCATATGTCTTGTAAAAAGAATACGCTTCATCAATAGATTTAAAGGACATACCAATCTGAGGTCTATTTGATAAAGCAACATCGGGTATATAATACAATTTACCGGTTCTTGGTGATTTCCGCACAATACCAGCACCATATGTCACCCCTTTATCTGACACGTCATGCAAACAAAATAAAATAACATCATTTCTGAATATCTTTAACATAATCGAAAACTAAAAAATGATTAATACACTGCACAACATTACATAAACACAAACCGAACCAAATATATTACATTAACATCAGCACTAAAAAAATTACAAAATAGCTAATATCAGCACAAGGAAAGTTTTGTCAATTGTCACCAACACAAACGAAGCAACGTATTGCATAAACATCAACAGGATAAAAATTTACATAAAACATCAGCACGTTAAAAAATAACATAATAACTAATATCAACACACGGTACGTTTTGTCAAATCGTCACCAACACAACCGAACCCTAATTAACCATTACCAACAAATCATGAATTTGCAAACACTAATGATCAATTACACAAAGAGAGTATTCTTAGAAAACAACACATTCTGAAACAATATATGAACAAATAACTAATGATACCTGGCTTTGATTCCATTGGCGTAGGCAATTCGGGATTCATTCTTGACTGATTTCTATGATGAACAAACTAAATTTCTAATAAACACAAAAACTTGCGATTAAATTGAATTAATAGCACAATTATGATACTTAACTTGCTTGAATATAGGAATTTATCAGGAATTTTTAACAAAAAAAAATATGTTTGCAAATCTGATTGAACCACAAATTTGAATTTTGAAATACATGATTATAGGATTAGGGTTCATCAGAAGTTGAAGAAGAAAACGTACTGGTTAAATATAAATGGATTTATTATTAAAAACGTAATGTTAGCAAAAGACTATTCTACCCTTCTTAATAATTTTAATGAAATACAAGTGTCATCACTTGGTTGGTTCTCACAGTTTTTAAGGGGCAAAGGGTTTTTATATGATCCTAAGTCTAAACATCGATAAGTTTATTTGTCAAAATTTGACGAATTTAAATGTATATTTTGTTTCTTTATTAGATAAAATAGTTATAATTTTTTTTAAGTTTCATTAAAATATATTCTATTAAAAGAAAATGATTTGTATGTATTGACCACCTATTGAAACTAAATTGCATATCGACCAATTTAAGCTCGACTGTTGGGCAATCAAGAAAATGCAAGCACAAAAGATGGAGGTAGCTAAGATGAGGATGTTGAGGTGGATGTGCGGACTCACATGGTTAGACAGGATAAGAAATGTGGTTTTAAGGGATAGATTGAGGGTAGCTAGTATCTCGGATAAGATAAAAGGGGGGAGATTGAGATGGTTTGGGCATGTGAAGAGGAGACAGACGACTGAGCTGGGTAGAGTGTTAGAAGGTCTCACTGTGGAAGGGAAAAGGAGTAGAGGCAGACCAAAATTGACGTGGGATAACCGGGTTAGACAAGATTTACTGGGGTTGCATCTCTCTGAGGACATGATCCATGATAGGGGTTTATGGAGGCAAAGGAAAAAAGCTAAGGACTATTAGGATACGGGAAAAAGGCATTTTAGGTGTTTCGTATGGTCTTACTTTTGTTTTCACGTTATGTGGATTTTACATGTTTGTCTTCCTGTAAGTTTGTGTATAGGTTATTTATGATGGTATAGTGTCTATTCTTTCGATGCATTGTTTTCAAAGTTTATGATGTTATCAGTAATTGTGTGTGTGTATATATATATATATTTGGGTGTGTGTGTATGTTTTTCGTTGTGTGTGAGCACATGGTCTCCCTGGAAGCGGTCTCTCTATCCTTAAGAGTAGAGGTAAGGCTTGCCTACATCCCACCCTCTACAGACCCTACTAATAACTTTGCTATTTGTGGGATTTATTAGGCTTGGTTGTTGTTGTTAAGCTTCCTAGGATTAAATTCTTAAGGGAGGCTTGAGTCAAACTACCAAAATTTTTTCCATCACGTTGGTAATAACCCACAAGAATTGATTTTATTATAGAATAACAAATAACAATTTATCCGTTAACTTGGAATAATTAAATTCATTCCTTCTTAGTAATGGTTGCTTATAAAAACACCAGCCTTGTTTCTGTTTTGTTATTCACATTTCAAGCAATAAGAAAAGCCTTTGAGTGATCTTTCTGTGAGTTCAGTTGTGTTCAATATTGTGTTCTATACCAACAGTGGTATCAGATCCTGATATCTAAAAACCTGCCTTACTTTCTCTTCTCTGTGGTCGAACAAACACCTTTCCTACTGCTCCAACTCGTATCCCTGTCTTCAAAGGAGAGGGATATGAACATTGGACAGCCTAAGACTGCTCACTCTGTGATCGTTAGGGTTGTGAACCTCATAGAGTCATCGCCGGTTAATCATCCTTTTCATAGATATCTAGCACATCACGGTGCAACACCATTAGTCGCCCACTAATTGTCGGAACCCATTTGCGGTTCAAATCAACAAACCCTTTTTTCGTGTTCAACCATTGCTATTTCACCACCATATTTTAAAAAACCCTTTTGACCTTAATGATTTTTTATGGGGTCATGTTATTTACGCCGGGTTTTTTTAGTGTTTTACAGCTCTCTACGGCTCGTAGAGGCTTCTACGGGCCGTAGAGGTGGGTGCCCACTGCAATGATTGACACAGGCCTCTACGAGTCGTAGAGACCGGTGCAAATAAGTTTTAGGGTGATCCAAATAGGGGGGGCCTTTTTATGTACATCTGTTTTTTTCATCTCAACTCTTAATATTTATCCATGAAAGCACACATTACAATGAATAACCTATCTTGAATTTATACTAAACCTATAGTAATTCTAAGTTTCTAACCCAATTCTAACTCTATTTTGATAATTAAATAAACCTATCTAGTTAAACTTATAATTACAATTAATTAAATATAAAGACTCAATACATAGTTCACGAAGAACTATCGATAACCCGTCTTGATCTTAATTTCCTAATTCAAGATTAACATGTTCAAGGTCGGGTGAACAAGCGTATATAAGATCAAAACGACTTTAGATGGATTTTTGGTTAAAGAAAAAGGTATCGAACAATAAAACATCGACTTTAAATTGATATACATTTTAAATAAAAGCATCAAAGTTTATGTATAATTTTGTTGTACAATCCGTCTAACGGACGGGTATAAAACTAGATACAATTAGTTTTAAACACCTGTACTATAATCACACATTACATTCATGCGTCACACCTATACAATTTGGAAGCACCATTTTAATGTTGTTATATATATAGTTCAAGCTGGTAATTAGACTCATTGTTATAAGTAGTCAAATCATAAAAAATAAAATTCTTAATATATGATATAGTAAAATCGATTTGGAGGCAATTTTTCATATGGTGTAATATCCCACCACAAATGCCTCGATAACGAAAATACTGCCCATGAAAAAAATTAAGATAACAAATAACTTGTTGGATCATTTGGCAGAGCAGAAACACACGATTTTTCAATGACATCTCTTTCAGTTTTAAGGCAACAGGAAAAAAAAAGGGTCCGGTTATTTAGACAACTAGGGTTTTTATTTGCACAACCCCTCCACGGGTCATCGAGGCCTGGACAGCCCGTGGAGGGCCAAAAAGGCATAAGGACGGGTCGTCCAGGCCCAGACGGCCCGTCTAAAGGTTGTTTTTCAATCCAATCATTGGTAATCATTGGCAATGATTAGGTGATGATTATTTGGTTTTTTTATAAGTGTAGTGTGGATGTTTAAAATGGGTTTGAATGTTTGGTTTTTATAGATGTTTGGTTTTTTATAAATGTTTTTTTTTTTATTTGTATAATATGATCTTTTTTATATAATTGTGTATATGAATATGAACGAATGTCGTTTATGTTGCCAAAATACGAACAATAAAGCATAAATAAGCATAAATATTCCAAAAATTTACATAAACTATGAGTTCAATAAACATTTATAAAAACCAAACATTCAAAACGAACAATAAAGCATAAATAAGCATAAATATTCCAAAAATTTACATAAACTATGAGTTCAAAATGTACAACCAAAGAAATATAACCCACCCGTCTAACCCGACCCACCCGGCTGATCCGACCCACCCGGCTGACTAGTGGACGCCCCACCATGCTGACTGCTAGACGCCCAATCTGGAAGTGGACGCGGCTCCAAACCAGCTTCTCGTCGTCTCTCATTCTCGCTCTCTAACAGCCACCGCATGTCACCCCGCATCGACCCCAACTGATCCAGGATCTGCTGAAGTACCTGGGTCGTGCTATCATGCAACCTGACAGCATGATAAACGCGGGCAGGACGCTGTAGCTCATCAACGGGGGGGGGGGGGGTCTGGCATCTCTACATCCACCGGTGGGTCGCTGTCGGCAACGTGTGGCATCTGGACCTCAGGGGCAATCGGCCCATCGAGATGTCTGAGCGGCTCTGGCACAAAATGCTCGCCACGGTCGCCAGGAGGTCCGAAAGCACGCTGGTAATAAGCGTGTGGGTTGCTGCGAGGGACCCGTGCTGCCACCTTCATCTGCGTCATAGTCCTAATATTTAACGGCCTGAAATGCAAAACAACAATAATAATATTAAATAATAATATATAAAATTAAATAATAATAATAAATAATAATAATAATAATAATATTAAATTATAATATATAATAATAATAATTTTACCTGGCCATCATCGGACGAGGTAAGTTGTTCTCCTCAGCATGCGTCCACAATTCGCCCGGGCAAAGACGCAACGCGATGGCGGTGACGATCCCACCAATCGGAATCTCCCCCGCCGGGTGCCTATGAGGGTAGGTCGCGATGTACTCGGCAAAGCACCTGTGTAGCGCAACCGGCCTACCCCTCAAGATGCAGTAGAGGTAGAAAAGGTCAATCTGCTGGACCCTCTCGTTACAGTTACACCGTCCGGCAATCGACCAGCTAACCAAACGGTGTATGTAACGGATCAGAGGGTTGGGCATCTCCATCCATTGGTCGTGCGTTGCTGGTCCCACTCCAATGTGATCGAATGAGTTGGAGACTCTGTCGTAAGTATCGTAATCCACTTCGTTTAAAATTAGCCTCCACCGGTCTTCATTCTCGACGATCTCCTCCTTAAGCTGTTTGCGGATGAAGTACCACATATCCTGTTGCCACCCTAAGCACACAGCTACGGATCGAAAGCCACAGTGACCGTCTCCATGGACATCCCGAATGTCTGTAATGTATCTATGATATGCAGGTGGAAGCCATTTCTTAAACCTTTCGATCTCCAGTTTGTACCTGTACCCATCAAAAAGTGAGATTTAATATGTGTATAAATATGTATGCATGTGTGAATTTATATATTAGTAGTTTGTACCTCTCCCTTTCCAACAGTGGAAAATCTTCATCGTAAACAATCGGTTTGTCCCTTGATTGTCTACCTCTTCTAGAAGGCTTTTTGCCCTACGTGCAAAAAATTATATAACAACAACAACAACAACAACAACAACAACAACAACAACAACAACAACAACAATAATAATAATAATAATAATAATAATACGAACCGCAGCCTTATCTTCCTTTTTTTCCTTTTCACTTGTTGTTGGCCGACCCCGAGTATCGGTTTGTACCTCAGGAGGTTTATGTTTAGTCATAATCGGATTCAACACCTCCTTCATCTTCTGCAACATGCTTTTTTTCACTTGCACCGGTTGCGACCTTAGCTGCTCAGCGAATGCATTCATTTGGTGCTGAAAGTCAAACTCGGGATTCTCAGCTACTTCTGGCATAAAGTCAAGTCGTGTCCAGAAGACGTCGATATCAGCCAGTGACACTCGTGTATCTGATATATATATTCAATCACAACAACAACAAATCAATAATTTTATAAAAATTTGGCAGAGTTTCCTCTGTTTTTGTACGAACCAGACAACACAAGTCGTCTACAAAACGCTTCAAACATTTATAATAAGTCTAAAAATGATGTTACCTTTCGTATCATACAATTGCAATTGACAGGAACAAGGCAATCCATAAGTCTTATTGAGTCGGTGTTCACAAGACCTCTTTTGTTCCATATAATAATTTATCTTGTTGACCCCTCCGAGCATCAAATTAAGCGCTAGATGGGAAACCCTACCGATTACGTCTTGAAACAACGGTAGATCATGTTTCCACATTCTTGTTGATCGGCTTTGTTCGAAGGAGTGCTTTATCGCTACGCGCCGTGATTCCATAACTTTGTCTATTTGCATCACAAGCGCGTGGAGCGAGCTGTTCGGGCCTTTTATGTACCTCTTAATCAGAGCATGCTGACTCTCGACCCTGTTGGTCGTAGTCTAACCGAACGTAAGGTTTTCATTTGCCCATGCTTCCACAAACATTTCTTTATAATCTCGGAGCCAAACTGACTCCATGTAGTCATAAACCTCTGTAAAAAACAGAATAGTGATGTCAATACAGAAAATATGTACGCTTGTAAAGCAAAATAAAAAATAAAATATATACCCGTTCGATCCTGCCCCCAAAGTCGTCTGTAGAGCGCTTCAAGATTGAATTCGTAAGCCTCTTTGTCAGGAGATTTACACAGTCGACCAAAATACTGCAAAAATATTTCCCATTCTTCTTTTGGAAATCCTGCTTTATGATATTTTGCAATATTTCGTTGAATATGATACCTGCAAAACAACAACAATAATAATAATAATAATAATAATAATAATAATAATAATAATAATAATAATAATAATAATAATATTTCGTTGAATATGACACCTGCAAAGCAATTTCGTAGCATCCGGGAAAACTGAAGCACATGCACTCATCAGAGCCAGATCTCTATCTGTAACAATTACACGTGGCTCCATACTCCCCTCCAGCAAATCTTTGAGCCTCTCAAGCACCCATGTGTAGTTACTCGTTTTCTCTTTAACGATAAATGCATGGGCGATACAAAACGACTGGTTTGTCGACGTCATACCCACAATTTGAACAAACGGGATTCTGTACTCGTTCGTTTTGTAGGTGGCGTCGATCAGCATCACATGTGGAAAGGCACGCCAGAGATTGTACGAGACCCGGTGTGAAAAGAAAATATTCTCAACAGCATCTGTCTCTGGATTCTGCTTGGTGAAATAAGTAAATTTCTTTTCAACCAGGATACTCTCGAGTATCTGCATTACAATAATAATAACAATATTTAATATTTAACAACAACAAAATTAATAATAGTCTATGACAATAATAGTAATTAATAATAATACCTGCATTGGGGTTTTATCGCCGTAAATTCTATGTTTAATCTTGCTCACTGTATTGTGTATGTCTCTTAGAATACATTTATTATTCGGGTTTTGTGCTCTGATGGCCAAATGTATGTTTGCCGGTTCCAGGCCTTGAAAATAAAGTGTTTCCACCATTTCTTCTTCTTGTGGTGTCAGCCGCCTAGCAAAAGCGTGACCCTCAACATGTATAAAAGGGTCGTGGTTATGATTCGCGTGTTTAACCTCCAACTTCCAACCCTCTTTGCGTAGCCTCCCTATTAACATAAATGGACAGTTAATCTTTTTGCTACCCGTAGACCTTATTGTGGCTGTAGTATGGTATTCGCCAGCACGGTCGCATCTCAGGTCTATCCTAATTTTTCTTGCATTATTTCCACTGCCTTTTGAAACAGAACGTCCTGTCACTAGGACGTAACCGCTAGCAAGGGCTCTATCGTAAGCCCATTGTTTCATCTCTTCAACAGACCCAAATACCTGAAAATTTACACAACAGTCTAGTCTAAATTCATACTACTCTAAATACCTGAAAATATATACTACTGTAAAGATATACTAGTCTAAATACCTGAAAATATATACTACTGTAAAGATATACTAGTGTAAATAAATAAACGCACCTGCTCGGTTTCATACGAAACATCCGGGTTAGGTTCAACTTTTATGTTAGCATCTTCCTGGTTGTCATCATTAGCACGATTCCCGCGCGAATGGTAACTCCCGTACGTGTACTGCGGGTAGCTTGGTGGTACGAAAAAAGACTCCTGTTCCTCTACATATTCCTCGTTGAGATCGGGCAGCATGTTCCCGTCATTACCACGAACCCCGGATTTAACCTCCTCTTCACCAACTTGAACCTCGGGTTCATACCCTACGCTTTCAGAGACGTAAGACTCGTTCTCAGACAGGTCAACGGTTGAAAAGCTTTGTAAATATGTCATCGTGAGACCGGGAAGTCGAAATGGGTCGAGGGTTTTGGTGGTGGTGATGTTTTAAAGTTTGGTTCAAATGGGGAAGAAGCTGATCGTGTAATGGTTATATCAGGAAATGTCAACGGGCCGTCGAGGCCTAGATGGGCCGTCTAGGGATTAAATGCCCTAACCTAACACGTTTCAACGGGCCGTCGGGGCCTGGACGGCCCGTCCTTAAGCACCTTTTTCAGACTTTTCAGTCTGAACTGCCTGCTTTTGCAGGAGTTCAGACTGATCACCTCGTACCTCGTACTTCTACGGGCCGTCTGGGCCTCGACGGCCCGTCGGTTTTGTCTTTTCTGTAAACAAACGGCCCATCAAGGCCTGGACGCCCCGTCCTGAAACCCTAATTTTTCTTAACGGCCCATCTAGGCCTCGACGACCCGTCCTAAGGTTGTTTAGGGTTTTTTGTTGGTTGTGTAAATAGTATCACCCAAAAAAAAAGGATATATAACTGTATACGTAAAAAAATAAAGATAGTAGGTGTTGAATGATGAATGTGATGTACTTTTAACTTTGGGTGCATTTTGGTGTACTTGTATTGTAATTTTCCTCTCTCCTAGTTACTTGCCACAAGAAAGAACTATAAGAAATATATATAAAACCCTACGTTCATAAAGAAAAAAACTAATAGTATAATTTAAGTAGTGCAAATGGTTAAAGTAGTAGCAAAGAATATCCTCCAACACTTGTAGTCTAGTTGATTGAGGGCCTAAAGTTTTCTATGGGAGACTTAGGTTCAATTCTCACTAGCTACATTTGGAGGACATTGGTGGATGGGAAATGAGGGATGACCCGGCCATTGGCTTGGGTTCGAGTCCTGATCCCAACCGGTTTTACCGACTATTTCACCATCGTGCCTTCGGGCAGGTGAGTGGTCGGGTTTTCCCGGAAATTGGTGGTAATTGGTGGCCCGGGTACTCTCGAGTACCTGATTCGCCAAAAGGGTGCCCGAGAGTGCTCGGAATTGATTCGTTGGCCGTTAAAAAAAAAAAAAAAAGTAGCAAAGACTATCCTTCATCAAAATGATAAGGGTTCAGGTGAAAAAAAAAAAAAAAACAGTCAACATCAATCATGCAAACATCATAAACCATAATTCAAAATCCACACGTAACGGCTGGCCCTTTGAGTTCAAACAACTGCGCATCAACTTAAGTACGCAAATTCAAAAGTAGAACTACTTGGCAAATGACGGAATAATATGAACTTATATTGTGGGTCACATTTGTTTCTTTTGTTTTATTTTTTGGGAACGGGGTGGTCTTACGTGAAACCCACAAGTACTCAAGCTAGTAGCAAATATGATTTCGACACATGTATCACGTATTAGCTCACAACAACCATAAGGCTATATAGTGTGGAAACCATTCTCCACTCTAATATTCTATATATAACCACCCAACACCTCATTATCCTCTCTATCACCGCCCTATGAGATGTAGGTAGTGATGATCCTCCACTTCACCTCCATCACCACACTACATTAAATGAAGAGTGAAAGAGAGGTGTGTGTTATCCGTGGAAGTCTCCACAATCTTCACGGACCACGGGTGTGAGGGATGGTGTTAAATCCCGGTCCTCCACTACTCTTGTAGCACCTCCCCCATCCCATCGGCTCACTCCATACCACCAGCCTAAGTACTTAAATAAACCTTCTAACTATGATAATGATGTACAATAAACGCTGACTAATATACCCTATTTTCTTTAATAAAAATACTTTTCTATATACGTATATACCGCTAGGTATTACCCCTAGACCCTGTTATAAGTATTACAATCCATATACATCATTTTAAATCTATTGTATATATACCTCCCTCTCTCTCTAACCAAACTTACCTAATACACATGGTTGTATATAGAGGGGACATGTTTAGACATGGTATATAATATGACCGTTATCATCAACCAAAATTTTCCACCACAACTAAAATGAAGCTCTTTGGGATTATTGTCTCCAATGATCAAGATGCACAACCACCCTCCAAAACACCATCTCCCTCTTCCAATAACCGCATATACGAGTGCCACTACTGCGGTCGCAAGTTCAATAACTCGCAAGCTTTAGGTGGCCATCAAAACGCGCACAAAAGACAGCGCCAACACAAGAAGCGATCACAATTACATCCAAACCGAAACTCTCACTGGAACCCAACCATCTCTACTTTCGTCCCTTCGCTTTACCATCTACCTCATATATATAGTGGCCGAGTAGTGGTTCCATCCACAGCCATCGCTTCTCCTTCGTGGGCCTACGTCCCATACCATGCTCCACACTTTCATATCTTAGATGCATGCCAGTTACCACCAGCTGCTCAATGGGTTAGTACTAATGGTGGAACAGGACCAGGAATGTTATCGTGCACCCGCGGTTTAGGGATGCAAAGTTTAACAAGTGTTAGGTCTCAACCCAATGCTCATGTTGATGAGGACAGTGGCCCGAACTTTGAAGGCATAGATTTGCAGCTAAGCCTTTGAGCTCTTGTACAGTTTTCAGTTTGTCACCTGAATATGCAGAAGAAGTACGTTTTGACTTTAGTATTGTATTATTTATTTATTTTTTTATGATAGGTTTTGTAAATTATAATACTTATACTATTTGTTTATCTGTACCAATATAAAAAAATTGGTGATTAATATTCTTGAACTCCAAGCACTTTGTCTACCTGCAAGCTCTCCCTGATCACTTTTTCATTTGTTGGTGATTTTATTCCTAAGTTATTTTTAAGGAGGGATGGAACACTCTCGGCAAGGGATTTTTTGTTAGGGTTGCCGTCCGGCAAAACCGCCGCCACCCCTTCGGCACGGTCATAATTTGTTAGTTGTTGCCGTTCGGCAAGATTTGATTTTGATGATTTAGGGCGTTGACTTGACATGTCAAAGGGGGATTCGACGGGGCTTGGCTTGGCGAAGTTGCTGAGAGTGTCCCGTCCCCTCTTTCTTATTCGATTAAGGATTTTGTATATTAACGAAATACTTTAATATGTAAATGAGTTTACGTGATTTAGAAAGTATTTAAGTCAATTATGAAATTCAACAAATGCCACTTTA
Organism: Ambrosia trifida; assembly: GCA_028751855.1. NCBI lineage: Eukaryota > Viridiplantae > Streptophyta > Magnoliopsida > Asterales > Asteraceae > Ambrosia > Ambrosia trifida. The sequence goes on from CM054129.1 coordinate 113,842,333, forward strand.
GTGTGTTCCTAAAAAGATCATGAGCCTTCCAAAGGGTGCTCAAGAGCAACACTTTTGAATGTATTATGTACACACAAAAGGTGAAACAACTTAAAATATGCATGCTGCAATATTTACCTATTGCATAGCTGATGGAGCTTGTTCTAAATTATCTGTATTTGTTGTCGTTATGCTTTAGGATGCAGGCTTTCATCCATCGACATGAAGAGCTATCTGTACCGTAATTGAGGCTGACGACTGAGTGTTTAAAGTTGTATATAAACTTGGATTCTGAACATGATTATATCTTGTTTCGTGTCTCTAGCTTGGATCACTTTTCAAAATTTATGTTTCTACCAACTCATCAAGATAGACTCCAATCAGTTATTAGAGCATCTTTAATGGTAAGCACCAGACGGTCACAGTAGCGAAACTCGAACTTTTGGATGGTGGGGGCCGAAAGTCACGAAACCCATTTTTTTTAAATCGGTGGAGGCCGATCTCAGAAAATACGAATTTTTTTAATAAAACGGGTGAAATTTACACTATTTAGTAAAAAATTGGCGGGGGCCAGGGTGTAAAATAGGATCCTTGACCCTTTTCGTTTGATTCATCTCTTTAAATAATAATACTACTACACTCCTCTATTTTGGGAGGTGATAAATACAAATTAATAATATAACATAAATACATTGTTGCCTAATATATGTCAATCAATCATATCAATCATACTCTAATATACCCCCGTAGTCTTAGCGGGAGGAGATCGGGTGCTGAGACTGTCCCTGCAATCTTCAAATAGAACCCGAGGAAGGCCTTTTGTGAAGATGTCTGCAACTTGGAAGCAAGATGGGACATGTAATATGCGAACGTTGCCTCTTTGAACTTGTTCCCTTACGAAGTGAATGTCGAGCTCAATGTGTTTTGTGCGTTGGTGTTGAACTGGGTTGCCAGATAAGTAAGTGGCACTTACGTTGTCACAGTAGACCAACGTGGCACGAGATAGAGGGCGGTTGAGCTCAAGAAGGAGGTTGCGGAGCCAGCAAATTTCTGCCACAACATTAGCAACACCCCTGTATTCTGCTTCAGCACTTGATCTGGAAACTGTGCTCTGTCGCTTGGATGACCAGGAAATGAGATTGTCCCCAAAATAAATGCAGTAACCACTAGTTGACCTGCGTGTGTCGGGGCACCCAGCCCAATCTGCGTCTGTATAGGCGACAAGAGAAGAACCTAAGGAGTTGAGGGTAAGACCAAGTGAGGTCGTGCCCTTGACATATCTTATTATGCTTTTCAAAGCATTCCAATGATCAGTGTGGGGAGTGCATATGCATGCAAACTTGTTGGACTGCGTAGGTGATGTCGGGCCACGTGAAGGTGAGGTACTGTAGTGCACCGGACAAGCTACGATAAAGAGTTGGATCATGGAATGGAGTACCTAAGGTGGCGCCCAGTTTGCTGCTTGTGTCAACTGGGGTAGCCACTGGATTACATGACTGCATGCCTGCTCTGTTGATTATATCTTCGGCATAAGCTTGCTGTGAGAGAAACATGGTGTTGGCGATTCTTTTGACCGAGATGCTGAGAAAATAGCTGAGAGGACCAAGGTCCTTCATGGCGAATTCAGTGGCGAGTTTTGTCATGAGTTGTTGACGTAGATGAGCAGAAGAAGTGATGAGCAAAATGTCATACACATAGAGCAGAAGATAGGCGGTGTCGCGGCCCTGATAAAGGGTGAATAAGGAGGCGTCACAACGACTATGATGAAACCCCAATGTTAACACGTAATCAGTAAATCTTTGGTACCATGCCCTTAGAGCCTGTTTTAGCCCGTAAAGTGATTTCGTAAGAGAGCATACGTAGTCCGGATAATTCTTGTCACGAAACCCCATTGGCTGGTACATATACACTGTCTCGTGAAGGTGACCGTGTAAGAAGGCATTGGTTACGTCTAATTGATGGACGTCCCAACTCTTAGAGAGTGCAATGGATAGAACAGTGCGGATGGTTGCTGGCTTGACCATCGGACTAAATGTTTCCCCACAATCCACGCCAACCTGTTGTAACCTGCCATCACAAACAAGACGTGCCTTATAGCGCTCTAAAGAACCGTCAGACCTAAATTTATGTTTAAACAGCCACATGCTACGAATTACATTTATGTTGGGTTGACGAGGCACCAAGTCCCAAGTACCATTTCTAATAAGTGCATGATATTCTGTAGTCATGGCGGCGTGCCATTCCGATATATTAAGGGCATCGGTGAGGTTCTTTGGGATGGGTTTAATGGTCGGTAGAGTGGTGGAGTGGTGGAGGTTTAATACAGGGTACCCCCGGCCCTCATTAAGCTTCGCCAATGGACGGTCTGTTTCAAACGGACGAACCAACCAAGAACCCCATCCAAGAAAGTGGTCGGTGGGTGTTGGTTTGGTGGAGTGGACGAAGGCGGACAAGTGGGGAGGGTCTTCCATGTTGTACTTTATCATTAAATATATATTTTTTTTTTTTGTGTTTGGGATAAAATTAGATAAAAGAAAAGTAGCTGATGATTGAAATGGGGGTTTGGAATGGTTTATGGTTGGAGGAAAAAAATGGGTTTGGAAGAGTTTTGGTTTGAAATGGTTTGTAATGACATGACTGTTGGGTTGGTGAAGTCCTTGGTTTATTAGGCTTTAGGGTTGACATTAGAAGACATGGTCCAGGCCCGGTGTAGTTTTCTTATTCCCTAAGTTGTTTAACCTAATTGTTCTCTATATATACCCTAGTCATGTATTGTAATCTTGTGTGCCTTGAGCTTAATGGAATAACCTAGTTGCAGCCAGTGGACCGAACCACGTAAAATTCTTGTGTCGTGTTTATTTTCTATTCATATCGCGTGATAATCGTGTGTGTCGTTTGTGTGTTTGATTCCGCTGCGCCGAGTGATACCTAACAAGTGGTATCAGAGCTTTGGTTCGTTAACACACTGAGATTTTCACGAAAGATTGCGAGACGAGGTGACGAAGGTAAGTGCCAATTATTTTAATCCTTGAACCGCATGTTTAATTTGTTGAATTTGATTGGAGCCACTGATTACGTTTATTCAGTTGTTGGGTCGAGTTTGGGTTGCGGGCTAAGTAGGATTTGTTTTCTAAGTTCGGGGTTTGACAATTATTGTTATCAACTGTGATTATATAACCGGGTTTGTGATAATAGTTGGGTAGGGCCAGATTTGTCTACATGGTTATTTGTAGGAGCAAATCGGTTTGATTGACAGTGTTCAGTAGAACAGTCGTCAAGTTCGGGCTCGTGCCATTGCTGTGTTTGTTCATTATTTCCGATTTGTTCTCGTTTGTTATTATTATAACTGAATACGAGATGGTAGTAATCGGAATGTTAGACGGTTTTGAGTGTTGGTTTATTGGTTTGTCAAGGGAACTTGGATGTGGTACTTAACGATGGTAAAACCTGGAGAAAATGGAACCAGCTGGTTTGGAATGCTTTGGGTTTAAGGTATTGCTGCTCGGGCGTGCTGGTGACGACATAAGTGAAAAAAAAAAGGTTAGTGTCAAGTCATGTGAGCTATTGCTAGTTGGATGATCTTTCGATTAGTGTTTGCGTTAACTGGTCGTGTGTACGGTCATAGAACCCTTGGTACCGCTTGCTTTCCATGAAAGCTCGACTGCTGTTATAACCATTTGCATGTTAGCTGGTCTGGAACTGTGATGTTAATTCTAGTTCGGTGGTGATCAGTGGTTTGACATTTGAGGGGATCTTTGTGCTGGTACTGGGTGAAGGTTTTCGCTGGGGAAGTACGAGTAGAGATTCGACTCATGAGTGTCGGTTCGGCATGGGTTGGGATAATAGGGACAGTGGGAGCTGGGTGTAGTTGACTTGTTGGGGCTGCATGGACGTGTGGGCATTTTTTTAGAGTCGATGTCATAAATAGGAAATTCTACTTCTAAGAATGTGTCGGGGTTTGATACATTGGGACTCAGTGGAAAGTAGTGAGACTCGTGGGTTCGAGATTCTATTTGGCTTCATTTCTTGTTACCTACTTCAATGAAGCATTAGTGAATCTATTGTTGAAGACTTTTGAAGTGTGCAGATTGCTACGCAACCGTAAGAAGAGAACCAACTTCCGTGTAGTAAATACTTGGCTCGCTGATTCGAGAGTTAAACGAGTCTAGTTTACAGCAAAGGACTCTGGGACTCCAGGTAATCCGCTTGAGTGTATTCGGAGGTCTGAGCATGGACGGGATTTTTGTAACAGTGGGAGCAAATGGGGTGTTCTGACACAGTCTGTAAATCGACGTTAGGTTTGGAAGACCAAGGATTCGAATGAAATCTCTCCTAGGAGGTTGCTGTTAGTGGAGAGTGTTCTTTCCTCTAGAGTCTCTAGAGCCGGCGATTTGAGTAAGTAGGGGCCGGTTGAGATTGAGTATGTGTCTATGGCGGGTTTTGCCATGTCTAGGTCTTTGATAACCATATTGGAGTTGTTGGGAGCTTCAATGGGCCTTTCAGGTTACTGATGAGAAGGGCCGTTGCAGCTAGGTGGATACATGGACAGGTTTGGAATTTGGTTTGTTCTTTGGGAGCTAGACCTGGAAGACTTCTGTTTCTGTGTGTTTAGAGATTACTGAGTATTAGATGATTGGGTTGTTGTTTACTTGTTGGCAAGCTGGAGTTCCTCGCAAGGCCTTCAAGTGGGAGATTGTTGGGTTGGTGAAGTCTTTGGTTTATTAGGCTTTAGGGTTGACATTAGAAGACATGGCCAGGCCCGGTTTAGTTTTCTTAGTCCCTAAGTTGTTTAACCTAATTGTTCTCTATATATACCCTAGTCATGTATTGTAATCTTGTGTGCCTTGAGCTTAATGAAATAACCTAGTTGCAGCTCGTGGACGTAGGTCCCCCACTGGGACCGAACCACGTAAAATTCTTGTGTCGTGTTTATTTTCTATTTATCGCGTGATAATCGTGTGTGCCGTTTGTGTGTTTAATTCCGCTGCGCCGACTAATACCTAACAATGACATGTTGGATATTTTAGTGTAATTGGATTGACTGTTTGACCAATATGTTCATAATAATACATCATATAGGTATGGTGGTGCGGAGTGCACGCCTATTTGAATTTATTATGAACTTAGGGGCGAAGCCCCTAAGGAACGGGGGTCCGGGGGCAGCGCCCTTGGGAGCGGGGTCCAAGGGGCGGCAGCCCCTGGCAGGGTCCAAGGGGCAGAGCCCCTGGCTGGGGTCGAAACCCTTAGAAAACTGCCTAAAAGGCAGTTAATGGCCCCAACATTCAGTACGAATTCTTCTTCTTGGTCATTATCTCTCTGGTTCTAAAATCTCAATAAAAAACATACAGAAAATTCTCAATCTCTGATTGTATCCGATTGAATATTCGATAGAACCGTCGAATTGATTCAATCTGAAAGCGATCACGTGCCTTCAGAGATTTCTGTTATCCGTTATTGTTCGTTTGTTACGGTTACTCCCCAACATGACATGGTGACATGACGGTTTTGAATGGTTTGTTTGAAATGCCATTGTGGATGCTCTTACTATATCTGCAAGAAAGACTTTATTCATCGTTGTTTGTTTGGACACAAAAGGTTATCTTAATTGTCTTTTTTGTTTCCCCTCTTTTTAATCAAATATCATGACTTTGAATGCATGTCTTATTTCCAAGGTTGTCCTTTAAGCTCTTGATTGCATTATACATCTTGAGCTTTTAATTGCCTTGATCATTTATCATCGAACAAGTGCAAAAAGTATGTAGGATTTACTAAAATAAGGGCAAAGCTAGTCGGGAAAAGGTAGCAAAGGGAAGAAAACCATTTACCGAAACGGAGCCTGATAAATTGAAAATTACAATAAGATCAATGATTAGTGATTGTGGCTACATTATTTGAATGAATGTTTGCTCCTTTATACTAATTAATAACCATCAAAGAAAAATTAGATAGTAGGCGTAGTAGGAAGATATAAGTGATGCTTCCACTGCTCCATTACTTAATTACTTGCTAAAGGTCAGGAAATCTCTTCAACCGCTTAGGGTCTTTATGGTATGGGGTAATAGAATGGATGATGTAATGGAATAGACGAGGTAATGGAATTGATGATTATCATTCATGTCTTGTTTAGTTACTTTGTGGGTATGAAATGAATCATTACTGTTTGTTGTTTGCAATGCAGGAAAAGATGAAGGAATAAAATCGGTATTGAGTGATTGTGGTGGGTGGTGGTCAGTGGCAATTATGGTGGGCGGTGGTTAGTGGCGATTATGGTGGGTGGTGGCCAGTGGTGATTATGGTGGGTGCTGATAGATGGCGGTGGTAGAGGTTGTGGTGGGTGGTGGGGGTGGACGGCGGTGGCTGGTGGCGGGTGATGGGGAGGTAGTGGTGGTGGCGGTGGTTAGTGACAACAGTGGTGGCAACCGTGGTGGGGGTGGTAGGTGGTGGTGGCGGTGGAGGCGATGGATGGTGGATGTGGGTGGTAGTGATGGCGTTGGCGGGTGGGTGGTGGTGGTGGCAATGATGGGTTATTACGATGGTGATGGGTTGTGGTGATGTTAATGAATGGTGAAAGAGGGGTGGAATGAAAAAAATGGGGGGGGGGGGGGTGAAATGATTTTGAGATAATGGAATGCCTTTTACAATAGGTAATGTCATTCTATTTCATTGACCAACCAAACACTTTATTCTACATTCCCTAGCTATTAAGATTTATTCCTTTTTGTTTCTCGTTTCAGCATATGAGACGCTACCTTAATGACTAGGTCAGGCTTCATTTTATATTCGAGTTGACTCGCCTAGATATGGGCTATTCTCTAGATTTCTCCTCTTAAGCTAGACTAGGCTCAAACTTGAATACTCCGATCTTCCTTCCCATCTCAATGTAGCTTACCCTTGCTAGTGCTTTAGTAAGAATATTCGTCCTTTTCCCTTTCGAACACACAAACTTTACAATTGATTGAACCATTCTCAACGGACCTCAAGATGAGATGAAATTTTGTGTTGATGTGTTTTATCATTCCATGGAACAATTGGCTATTCATCAACACAATTGCCAATATATTGTCGACATAAAGCCTAATTGGTTCTTCTTTGTACTCAGTCATTTCGACTAGAAGGATCTCCAACCATATGGTCTTTTGCTTATGTGATGATGTTACGCCCTTGGTAGACCACCTTCTTCTATAAATCATAGAGTTATTGCCTATACCAGACGAATCTCATAAGTATTTGATTCCCTTAATTATTGTACCCTTTATATATCAAAGTATTTGCTTCAATGCTTTTGGTGCAACATTGTTGGTCCTTGCATATAACAATTGATTAACCTGATTAAAAAAAAAATCATGTTGGGGATGAGTCAAATACCTCAAGCTTTGCACGCTGCACCTAGAGCATGTGGGATCAACTGGTTCCCATCTTCATTTTTCTTTAGCTTTAGCTTCGGTTCCATGGGAAAAGTTATCTGACTTACATTCTTCCACACCGAACTCATTCAAAATTCTTTTTTGCATAAGGTGTTAATTTGTACGTTTAACTGACACAATCCTTCTTTTGTGACGCCTTAGCTCCAAGATAGTAGGTAAGTAATCCGACATCACTCATTTCGAATTCATTCAACATTTGCTTCTTGAATTCTTTGATTCTTCCTTTATGTGAACTTATTACAATGAGATCATCTACATAAATTCCAACATATATCTCTATTTGTTTAGGATGTAAATAGTTTGATCATACAAACATTTTCCAACTCGGTGGTTCTTCAAACTTTTATCCAACAAGATGTTCTATATATGCCCTTGGTGTTTAATATAACTTAAAGAGAACTTTAAAGTTAATTAGCTTGTAAACTGTGAGTTCCTATCCTTGATAATAAAGCCATCGTGTTGTGATATGTATAACTCATCAGTTAGCACACCACTTAAATGTGTCGACTTTACATGATCTGAATGATGTATCTTTTAGTTTCTTTGAGCTGCAAGTGTAACAATAGGTCGAATAATTGTATCAAGTCTTGCCATTAATGCAAAAAGCTTATTCAAAGTCAATGTGTGATGAGGTTAGCAATGGTAGAGGCAAAGGATAAATGGGGACCAAACTTACCAAGGTCTCTTTAGACATGGAAGAGGCAAAGGATAAATGGGGACCAAACTTACCTAAGGCCTTCTAAATGCATTAAAAACTAATTTTACATTTTTCACTCGGGTTGGATCGAGAAATGTCCATAAAAGATATTCATGATTGCTTTTTTCAGTAATTATTTTTTTTTGAACAGCCAACGTACCATCCAAAACGAAGCCCCGCACCCTCAGGTCCGGTCCCCGGGGCCCCCCTAAGGTCCAGCCCCTCATTTCAAAATAACCCTACTCTGAGTGGGATTCGAACCTGTGACCTCCTAGGGCAGGAACCCCACAAAGTGGGTAAACCTTCCCACCTCCATTGCAACCACTAGGCTACAACATCATTGGCTTTCAGTAATTATTTAATCTAACGATATAGTCGCAACTTAAGCACGCTAATCCAATTTCTTTAATAGCTCGAAACATTAATTAGTCAGTAAAAACTGCTCAACTGAAGAACAAGAAAAAGTTAGAATTATAATAATTTTCGAGCTAATTCTTAATATTAAGTGACATAGAATTAGAAAGTCACTCAAAAAACTGAAAAATGCGCTTCTCCGATACTATGGTCATATGAAACACTCAAATTGCTTCGTCAAATGACATCGTAATTTCTATTGATTTTAGATTATGGCTTTACGGTGCTTCTGCGTTTGTGGGCGTGAGTGACCTTTTGTCATTGAGTTTACCCTGATGATCGAGTTTCGTTGATCGTTAAAAAAATGTTATGTGAATAATTGGGCATTGCCTTTATCATTTGCCTATTTTTTTAGTATTATAGCATCTATGGAGATAGTGTTTGAGAGTCGTTCTAGATTGTGTTGTAGGTGTGCTACTTTTTTCATGATGCAGATGAACTTAGCTTCTAGCATCTTGTTATATAATTCTTGCCGTACAAATAAAATATTTGATATACTTGCTATCGTCAAAAAAGTTGTATAAAGAGGTCAAAAGTTATATAGACAAAATCAGCATATGAAATAGTTATCAAATAATTGGAAAAATTACGAAAATCGTCCTTTATGTTTAAAAACGTTTTTCTTGTTCTTTAACTTCAAATTTGATGAGAATCGTCTTTTATATTGTAAAATCTTACAGGTCTCATCCTTTAGCACTAACCTGGTTAGTTTTTGTAGTTAAGTTTGGTAAAATGACAGTTATGCCCTCATCTTTCTCTAATAAAAGACCAGTCACCATCGCGACCATTTTTGGCGACCAGTTCCGACGTCTGAACCCTGGCTGTAGTTTCGGTTGCCTCTCTCTCTCTCTCTCTCTCTCTCTCTCTCTCTCTCTATCTCTCTCTCTCTCCAACCAGTGCCCACCTCCATTGTTGTTTTCCCCTTCTCTGTAACAACCCTAATCTAGTTAGTTTTTGTAATTAAGTTTGGAAAAATGACAGTTATGCCCTCATCTTTCTCTAATAAAAGACCAGTCACCATCGCGACCATTTTCGACGACCAGTTCCGACGTCTGAACCCTGGATGTAGTTCCGGTTCCCCCCTCCCCTCTCTCAACCAGTGCCCACCTCCATCATTGCTTTCCCCTTCTCTGTAACAACCCTAACCACCCTCAACATTGCTAAATCCGACAACGTTCATTCAACCTCTGAAACCATCAGATCCAAAACCCGTTCATCTTAGATTCAAAACCCCCATATCTGAAGCCATCGATAATCATATCTATTGATGTTATGGGGACAATGGTGGTATGAACGTCGATGTAGTCACATATGCGATAGTGATGGGTTAGAAGTTGGTGGTGATGGCTAAGGTCAGAGGCGGGTGGGAGGGGTGAATGGGTTTAAAAGAAAGGAGCCATTAAGGGGGTTTGGGCAGTGAGGGGGAGGGGTTAGGATGGTGGTGGATATGGCTGAGGTGGGAGGTGGAGGAGATGGTTGAGGTCGTAGGTAAAGGTGACTTGATTTAACCGAGAAAACTAACTAGGTTAGTACTAAAGGACTAGACATGCAAGATTTTACAAAATAAATGACGATTCTCATCAATTTTAAAGTTAAAGAACAACCACTGAAAAATGATGTAAACATAAAGGACGATTTCTGTAATTTTTTCCAAATAATTTATCTTTACATAGTTCTACATTTCTACTTGGCCACTATGATCGTGCTGTCATTTTCATCTCGGTACTGTTACATAACTCCAATAAACAACTCACACTATCGTTCATGCATGATGTTAAGCTTGATTTGATTACTACCATCTTATTCCAAGCCATCATACATGCACGATAAATACATGAAAGGTAGACGTCGTTCCTATAATTAAATTTGCTTGATTTATTTTTATTATTATTGCCCGTATAGAAAACACACATTTTTTTTCTAAACGGGAAATTATATAACCACCACTTGAAAACCAAACAATTAAAAAATCATGAATGGGTTTTGGAGTCACTCGAGCGCGCGCGCACACAAAAAAAAAAAACATTCCTTGCGATTACGACTAGAAAACCACAAAAAGAACAGAAAACATCGAATAATAAAGGGGGAATGGAATTACATAATCTCAACGTTGTTGGGTTGTAAGACAATAATCCCAACTTGAAAGTTTACAGGCCTAACTTGTCATGGTTTTTATTCCATTGGACAAAAACTAATTCGGGTTAACCCATTTAGTTTTCTACTGACGTGGCAGCTCACGTGACGTATGACGTGGCAAAAACTGCCCGGTTACTGCCATGTCAACAGAACACTGCCCGATTGGCTGCCACGTCAGCAAAAAACTGCCCAGTTGACTGCCAAGTGTACAGATTTTGACATGTCATACGCCACGTGGGCTGCCACGTTAGTAGAAAACTAACTGGGTTAACTCCAGTTAATTTTGGTCCAATGGAATAAAATCCATGACAAGTTGTGTTTGTTAAATTCCAACTTTCAAGTTGGGATTATTGCCTTCTAACCTAGCAAAGTTGGGATTATTTAATTCCAATTCCCCAATAATAAAAACTAACAACTAACTTTGTTTCATCCTCGCTTACGGCTGTACGCATATGACGTATATATGTATGGCCCTTGTGGGGCAAAAGTAAAATTGCACTAAATTTAACGTTATTTTACTAATTTCATGAAAATAACGTTAAAAATGACAAACGGTTAATCGTGCATCAGGTGGTGATGTTGATAGCAAAGACAAGGGGGTACATGTACCAATCGGGTGTGTCCCGTTTGTTAAGTGTTATGTGCGTTATGACTAAGGCTTGATACAAAACCACTATTGAGCCGGTGATCTCACTAGAAGCAACATCTCTATTCACACGGGGTAGAGGTAGTGCTATCTACATCTTGCCCTTCTCATACCCTACCTTAGACTATAAGGAGTGGAAAGGGGGATGAGGGGGATGAAACGCCATGTGACACTTGTGGGGTCTACGTGTGAAAGGTGAAAATTGTGGGGAGTTGGGGGGGGGGGGGGGAGTGCCACGTGGAATTTATTTATTTTTTTTAAATTTTCTTTATAAACTAATAAAAAACACATTTTTAACAAGAAAAAAAAATAATTAAAATCATTATAATTAATAATAAACTAAAAATTAAAAAAACATGAAATAAAAAAAATACATGAACTAGAAAAAAATACATGAACAAAATATGTTTTTAATTATCGTCGGATTCGTAATATCTTGGTAGACTCCAAATATGATCAACCAAATCCGCTCGAAGGTTGTGATGTATTTAGATATTCTAGATTTCGAAGTTGTTTAAGCTTCTTTCTTCATCAGTAATGTTTCCTTGACTTGATTGTGGTTTCTCACCAAAGTACTCGCATATTGCACGCCATTCGTCTTCCAAAATCATGTTATGTAAAATAAGGCATGCATACATCACATTTCTTATTTGGGGTTTTTCCCACATTTAACATGACATAGACAAAATGCGCCATCTTGTTTAGAAAAACTCGCTCAATGTCCTTCCGTGCAACCATTTGAGTTTTGCTAAACTTTTTTTCTCTTATTGTCTAACGTAGTCCTCCATGTAAAAGATTTGACGAACACGTCCCACTCAGGGTAAATTTCATCTGTTAAAAGATACCCGTACTTGTATTCTACCCCGTTTACAAAAAAAGTTCCTTTTGGTGCAACATCACTTACAAGATCGTTGAAAATTGGTGATTGATTAATAATATTTATATCGTTCAACGAACCGAGCTCACCAAAAAATGCATGCCAAATACAAAGATCTTGTGATGCAACCGCTTCAAGCATCATACAAGGCTTTTTATGATATCCGCTCAAGTGTTAGCCTTGCCATGCAGTTGGACAAAGTTTCCACTCCCATTTCATACAATCTAAACTCCCGAGCATCCTGGGGAAGCCATGTTTTTCTTCTTGAAACTCTAAAGGTTGTTGTACGTCACTAAATGTAGGTTTTCTCAAATATTTTTTTAAATATAGTTCAATGATGTACGAACAAAAATAGTGGAGAGTTTCCCTAGCCGTTCGCTCCGACATCTTTAGATAGTCGTCCATTACGTCGGAAGTTTGTCCGTAACCCAAGTGTTTAAGTGCGGGTGTGACCTTTTGCAACGTGGTAAATCCCATCTCACCACACGCATCGAGCCTTTGTTGGAAATTTTCATAATTATTTTCTAAATCGTTTGATATTCTTAAAAATAAATTACTGAAGAAACAACGAGTATAGCTAGGGGAGATAGGATGGGATAATATATATGGAATAACGACTCGTGTTCGCTGCAGGGTATAATCCTTGGCTCACAACGATGGTTGATCTATGGTTATATGCACGGATAATAAGCAAAGAGACACGATAGACAAAAGGTATAAGTGGTTCGACCACGTAGGGTCCACTACTAGAAAACTTGGCTATTGTCACCAAAAGTTGCTATATAAAAAAATGGTAACAAATTTAGCAACCGATTTCACACCAAAATATATATTATAAGATAAGGTAACTAATTGGTTGTAAATTTTGACACCGTTTATTTTTGGTGGTAAATTCATGAGAAAAATAACAAGAAAGAATTAAAAAAATAATAATTTATAAAACAAAAAACAAACATATTGAGTTGTGACCATCTTAGCGGTAGCAAATTTAGGGACCAATTTCTTAAAGTAAATTGCTACCATACTAGCCACCATAAAACTGGGCTATTGTCACCAAAAGTTGCTACCTAGAAAAATGGTAGCAAATTTAGCAACCAATTTTACACCAAAATATGTATTATAAGATAAGGTAAATAATTGGTTGCAAATTTTGGCACCGTTTATTTTTTGTGGTAAAGTCGTGAGAAAAATAATAAGAAAGAATTAAAAAGATAATAATTTATAAAAAAAAACAAAAAATGAAAAAACAAAAACACATCTTTTGGAAATTTTTAGCCACACTTTACGAAAAAAAATGTGTCATTTAGTAGCCACACTTAATGAAAAAAAAACAAAGCTAGTAACAATAAATATTTGATCGTCAATTAGATCCAATGATGGTCAATTGGATCTAATGATGGTCGGTTAGGCCCAAAGACGGTCAGTTAGATTCAATCATTTTCACTTAGACCCAATGAAGGTCATTTAGACCCAATGATGGTCAATTAGACCCGATGATGGCCAATTAGGCCCGTTGATGGTCAATTAGAACCAATTATCGTCAATTAGATCCAATGATGGTTAATTACACCAATGATGGTCAGTTGGATCAAATGATGGTCAGCTAGGCCCAATGATGGTCAGTTAGATCCAATGATGGTCAATTAGAACCAATGATCGTGATTTAGATCCATTGATGGTCAATTAAATCCAATGATGGTTAATTACACCACTGATTGTCAATTAGATCCAGTGATGGTCAGTTAGGCCCAATGATCGTCAGTTAGATCCAATGATGGTAAGTTAGACCCAATGATGACTAATTAGATCCAATGATAGTCGGTTAGGCCCAATGATGATCATGTAGATCCAATCATTGTCACTTAGACCCGATGATGGTCATTTAGACCCGATGATGGTCAATTAGACCCGATGATGGTCAATTAGGCCCATTGATCATCAATTAGATCCAATGATGGTCAATTAGATCCAATGATTATCAATTAGATTCAATGATGATCAAATTAGGGGTTAAAACATTTTAAATTTATAGATCAAATTAGGGGTGCAAATGAGCCGAGCTGAGCCCGAGCTCGATCAAGATCGAGCTCGAGCTCGGCTCATTGGTAATTTCTCTAGCTTGAACTCGGCTCGGGCTCATCTTGTTTATTTTAATTAATATATTAAATAAAAATAATATTAATAATAATTCGTTTAGGCTTGTGAGCTCGAACAGTGAAACTTGAGCTAGGGTTCGTTTACTAAACAACTTTAAATGAGTGGTAAATATTATTAAATATTTAAAAAAATATATTACACTAAGCTCGATAAGGCTCGACGAGCCTAACGAGCTTCACATGCTATGCTCGAGCTCGGGTTTGATAAATAAACGAGCTTTGTTTAGGCTCAAACTCGGCTTGAACTCGATAAGGTTTGGGTCGTTTTGAGTTTTTTATCGAGCCGAGCTCGAGTAGCTCGCTAGCGGCTCAGCTCGTTTACACCCATATATCAAATTATGATTTTTGAAATTTAAAATATTTTGAAAATGTGTAAATATACGATGAAAAATCTCCCTCCCAATTCATTCCCGCACACGCTTCTAATATTTTTATTTTTCATTTTTCACACACCCAAATTAACTTCCCCCTAACCCTAACCTGCTCACATATCCTAAACTCTGTTTGTTGTCCACCTTCTCACCCTAAGCGATAATTAAATAATTGCAAAATCAATCTCTTGATCATTTGCTCTGGAGGAAATAATCCCTAACTTGAAATGGCAGGTTGAGTAGTCAATCCCTAAATCCCTAATTTTAAGGTGTGTTTCATGCAGTTAAACAAGGACATGGGTGCAATTGATCTCAGGATGAGGTGAATGCGAAAAGCAGTCGGTGGTTCTAATTTCGGTAGGATTGCAATGGGGTAAGGTGACTTTTATATTTTATTTTAATTCTATGTTGTAGAATTTTTTACTTTTTAATTTGTTTAAATGTTAGTGGATGATATTGTGTTTGTTTGGAATTGCTTTTTTCTTAATCCATATGTTTGATTTTGCTGCATATTTTACAAATAGGCTCAACATTTACTTGACATTCATATCTATAGTTGGTTAAACATAGAATATTTTTTAGCATTGTATAGGTAAACGATAAAAGCTTGTTTACATGTTAGCGGAGTTTGTAAGAACAAGAACATAGCAGTCTGATGAATGATAAAAGCATGTAAAAAGTAATGCTAATCATTTGGATCATCAATTAACCGGTAACGACACATATCAAAAGTCGAACTGAACCATAGTTTTTTGTTAATAGGTTATGGTTTAACATTTTGCAATAACATGAGATTTAATAGAAAGTGCAGCCTGCACATTCACTTGACTATTATTCAAGTGTTTTATCCAACTGCAGCCTGCAATTAATGGTTCTATGTAGATTTTTTTTTGTTTCAAGTCTGAGTTATTGATAACTTATGAATGGGTCAAATGCGTTGCAAGCTGTGTTTTAAAAAGCGCGCCTCGCGCAAAGGGCATCTAGGCGTCACTCTGTGCGCCTTATGTAACACTAGGCGACCATCGTTATTTTGTTTGTCTTATTATTATTATTATTATCATTATTATTATTATGTTTGTCTTGTTGGCCGTTAATGGTTACCGGAAGGAATGAGGATTCGCTATTGGTCAGACGTCACTGTCGTATCGTCCTTTTTGTCCCTCATGTAGTAACTACCATGGTACCAGAAGCTTCCATTGTGTGCAGGGATCCGCGGGTGCCATTGGTTGGATGTCGTTTGGAATTGGGACTTGCTTATTCAAACTTCTTATCTGATTCTGATCATGATACCTATTGAAATCCACAATGAGCAGAATTGGCACACTCAAACAACTACATATTCTACTATTGTCTTTTGTTACATTAGAAGCAAACACATACACTGTCCCCTGCATTGCGCTTTGTCAGAGTTGATTATTTGCGTCTGTTTGTTTCAAGAAGCATAAATAAGCAATTCTATCACCTCCATTCTCATGTTAATATTAACATAAACCGGGGTGGTGTTTAAGGGTTAGCAATGCAATTGGAGGTTACTTGTTTCCAACTTTTAACTAATTTTGCTTCACTTTAAGGTCTTATGTATGTAATTCAAGCTCCAAAATACACCCTATATTGTTACTTTTAAGGCATTAACTACTTATACATAAAAATTTCTTCTCTTTGAAATTTTGAAAGTCACCACTCACCAATACTTTTACAAAGGTGGCACTTTCTCGTTAGTGTTTTTTACAGTTGCATTGTGTAATGCATGCAGAAGTGAGATCTATTTCGGAATTTTTAACCCAACCTTTTGTTAAATGTTTCTTCGATATATTAAAGTGTGGAAGTATAAGATTTGGTATTTATTAGAGATTTTTATGATTTTAGGTGATCGTAGAGAAGATGACTTTACACAACGTAGACCAGCTGATCATAACTCGGTAAGTTTGCACAAACCATTTACTATACACACTTTGTAGTAAGTTGGATGATAGAAATTTCTATGAATATGATTGTTGGTTGAATTACTGCTTTATATTTTTTGGTTCCGAGTTCCTACATATTATCAGACTCGCAAGCAATTTTTGGTTTTGAATGCATAAGAGCATAACTCGGTAAGTATGCACAATCCATTTACTATACACACTTTGTAGTAAGTTGTATGATAGATATTTCTATGAATATGATTGTTGGTTGAATTAGTGCTTTATATTTTTTTGGTTCCGAGTTCCTACATATTATCAGACTCGTAAGCAATTTTTGGTTTTGAATGCATAAGAACAAAACTCGGTAAGTATGCACAATCCATTTACTATACACACTTTGTAGTAAGATATTTCTATGAATATGATTGTTAGTTG
Organism: Ambrosia trifida; assembly: GCA_028751855.1. Lineage (NCBI taxonomy): Eukaryota > Viridiplantae > Streptophyta > Magnoliopsida > Asterales > Asteraceae > Ambrosia > Ambrosia trifida. The sequence continues at coordinate 113,859,372 of CM054129.1, forward strand.
AATTAGTGCTTTATATTTTTTGGTTTTGAGTTCCTACATATTATCAGACTCGCAAGCAATTTTTGGTTTTGAATGCATAAGATTAATCATTTTGGTTTTTTTCTCTTTGTGCGCCTTTTTTTTATTATGCTAGCCCCTTTTTTTGCGCCTCGCGCTTGCGGCCCGGGTAGGCATTGGCACCTTAATTGCATTAGAAATAGTGGATATATTAGAACATGTTATTTGGCTTCTAGCACTAGAATTGTAACTCACAATTGGATTATGTTATTGTGCAACTCACTTGACCCGTTATTAGTTTTTGTTAATTCTAACTTCTTGATTCTATTCATTCCTTGTTTTGTAGATTGAAAAGTTTAACTTGATTATCGAAGAGCTTATTAAGGAAAAAGATGAAGATAAAGAAAGGTTCAAAGGAATTATTGCGGGCTTGATGGCTGAAAAAGAAAAAGATAATGCGGATAAATAGGCTATGCTCAATAGAATGACACAAATTGAATCTATGTTTACAGCTACGGGTCGAAAATAGGTTATAAACACTTAGACATGAATCTTTTGAAGTTTTTAATGGATAATTTCGGTTATTTGATGTTTTAGTTGGTGTTTCTATTAGAGTTTTTTATATGATTTTAAAATTGGAAAAACTGTTAACAAATTTGTTTTATATAATTTGAGATTTTGTATTATTTGATTGCTTTATATAATATAGTTTTTTTGAAATGTAATTGAATTAATAAAGCAGGAAAAAAAGCCTGTAGCAAAGCTAAATGGTAGCAAAATTTTAATGTAAGTGGTGGCTAAATGGTAGCAAACTTTCAATGAAAGTGGTGGCTAAATGGTTGCAAATTTTTAATGAAAGTGGTGGTTAAATGGTAACAAATTTTCAATGAAGGTAGTGGCTAAATGGTAGCAAATTTTCAATGAAAGTGGTGGCTAAATGGTAGTAAATTCGCAATGAAAGCGGTGACTAAATGGTTGCAGACAAAATGGTACCAAAACGGTGACAAAAAATGGTGTATAAATGGTGGCAATTTCGGTGGCTAAATGGTACCAAAACGGTAGCAAAAGACCTTCATACAATATTGTAGGAGCGGTAGCAATACTTTTAACCGTTTTTGTGGTTACAAAAATATGGTAGCAAAATACAAAAGTGGTAGCTATTTGGTGGCATTAGGGCAACAGACACGTGCGTTTTTGCTACCGCATTTTTGGTTGTAAAATGGTGGCTACAGAGCAATTGTTACCATTATGTGACCGAAAATGTGGTGACAAAAGCCCAATTTTCTAGTAGTGGTCTACGTCCACTGAAAAGAACAATCTTTATTAATAAAAGATACAAGTGATAGTACAAGTAGTGGAACAAGTGTCTTTGTTCTAATTGGCTAAAAATCGGTCCTTAAGAAAGGAGGCCAAGTCCTCCTTTTATAGGAGAGGCATGGGCCCAAGGTCATCGGGCCCATTCCGGTCATTGACGGGCTTGGGTTAGAGGCCCAAGCCGGTTGCTTGTGTAGGTCCCACTAGTTGGATTTCAATCCTTAGTTGGATAAAGTGATCAAGTTGAGGAGGGCCTCTTTGATTGGGCCACGTGTCGCCTCGTGGTTGGTCGGCTGGGCGGTGCTTTGTCCTCCACACACGTGGCGTCTCGTGGCTGGGTCTGCAGGGGAGTCAGACGTCAGGCGGCTGACCACTTGTCAGCTGACACCTGACGGGTGGCAGCAAGTTGGGCTCCAAGGGGGATGTTCCCGGGTGTTGCCAACTGGTACCTCCGCGCAGGCTAGTAGCAGCGCCAGGCGCTGCTGTGCATCTGTATCCTCAGACGTGTTACTTTAAGCGGGGGTTTTTGGATAGTGGGTAGGGTGCGCTTGAAAGCGCAGGAGGATAGTACCCTACCCCTTCAAGTCCCCCAAGTCCAGGGTGTCTCCTGTTCTTGCTTAGAGAGTTGGTGGGGCGCTGGACTAAACGTGTGTTTTTTGTTATGTAGTCAGTTGTGTTGTTCTACAGATGGGTAATTGTTTACCTCTTTGAAAAAAGGGGTAATGCGAGCGACAGAGTGCGCGTTGCAGCTCTGGTGGCATGTGGAAAGATAAAAGCGTCCCCTTATCTTTGTACATGGATCGTTTTATGAAAAACCGGCGCCAAGTGGAGACTTAGCGCGGGTGACAATTTTATGCAGTCTCGTGACGGTGTTTAAATTTTACATGAACCCAGCGCCATGTGATGACGTGTCAATGTGGGTGTGAGTAAGATTCGGCGGAGAAAACGTGTTTCCGACTTCGTGTTTACCCTGCGCCAGGTGATGACGTGGCAATCAGGGTGTTGGATAGTAAAATCCGGCGGAGAACGTCCTTTGGATTTTACGTCAACCCATCGCCAAGTGATGACGTGGCAATCAGGGTGTTGGGTAGTAAAATCCGGCGGAGAACGTCCTTTGGATTTTACGTCAACCCATCGCCAAGTGATGACGTGGCAATCAGGGTGTTGTATAGTAAAATCCTGCGGAGAACGTCCTTTGGATTTTACGTCAACCCATCGCCAAGTGATGACGTGGCAATCAGGGTGTTGGATATTAAAATCCGGCGGAGAACGTCCTTTGGATTTTACGTCAACCCATCGCCCAGTGATGACGTGGCAATCAGGGTGATTTAAATGTGTCGTCCTTGTTATTAATTTTCGAAGTTTGAATGGTTTCCTTAATATTTAGGAAACGTGCCTGGGAAGCCGAGACGGTTGGTGGACGTGTCAGGGTGCAGAAAGGATGTCTGCACAGTTGTCAGTCATGTCAGCACGTGGGTGGGAGGTTATCCATCGTGTGTCAGGCGAGTGGCCGTTCACGCGCGCGAGTGGTGCAATTTGTCAGGCTGATGGATGACGTTCGGTAGGTGAGAAGTCGTCCTTTTGGTCAGACGCGTGTCCTCACGTGCTGACGAGTAACTGCTTTCACAGCTGTTACTCCACGTGTAGCGTCCGGATGTCTTCCCATCTGGCAAGGTGAAGAGTTTCCTGCCAGCTGTTCCCATCGCATTAAATGCGATGGGTATAAATATTCCAGGAGGTCCTTGGAGTTTCTTCTTATCTTAGCTTTTTCTTAAAATTCTCTCAACCTTTTCTTCGAAGATCTTCATCTTCTCCGGTCAACCTTCAAGTTTTCCGGCCAACTTCTGGAAAAAAATTTCTTCTTCTTTTTTTTTTCTTTTTCTTAAAACCCTCGTTACCATGTCTGAGGGCTCTGATGTTGGGGGAAACCCTAGTAAGGCTGTTGAGACGTCTAAGAAGCTGATGCATAACACCACCTGCAAGTGGGGTAAGAAGAGCTTCGCGAAATTTCTGGAAGCTATGGAGTTTGATCCTTCCTGGGAGGTTGAGTTACCATCTGCCCAGAATACTGCCTTGGCTCCTCCTCCTGGGAAGATGAGCTTATATGGGGCCCACCTTGCCTTATGTGGGTTCCGTTTACCTGCCACCAAGTTCCAGGTGGATACCCTGGTGAGGTATGGTGTTCATGTCACCCAGGTGAGTGGGTTTGGGATGCTTCGGCTTGTCCATTTTGAAGCCTGCTGCCGTGCTCTGGACATTGAGCCGTCTTTTGAACGGTTCAATGTCTTTTATTTGCTGAACATGGAGGGTTCCTGGTTCAACTTTGTTCCTCGTCCCCATGTGCCTCCGTGTGGAACAACTGCTCCCAAGTCACTCCATGACTGGAAGGAGAAGTTTTTCTACGTCAAGAGGGGTGTGATACCTGTGGATATGCCATGGAAGGTTGTGGCTGAGCGTCAGAGAGTAGGTGATCACCCTGTTATGGAGGGTTACAGGGATGAAGCCTGGTTCAAGGAGTTGGTGGCTCATGCTTCCCCGTTTGACACGGGTATGTGTTCCGAAGCCATGTTAGCTTTGTTGGGTATGAGCCGGGCTCAGATTGTGCAGGGGAAAGAGCCGGTGATTGTTATACCTGGTAAGTTTTTTCCAAGCTTTTCAACCGTTATCTTTTTTAGCGTGTGAGTAACTTATGTTTTGTTTGACTTTAGGGATGTCAAAATTTGATGCTTTTCTGTTGAGGGATAAAGCTCCCTTGGAGTGGAGGGATCCTGCGGAGGGTAGGGTGTCTGTGATAGATTAGATGGTTGATAGGTTCTACTTTCCCTATCTGGAGTTCAAGCCAACCGTCCTTCTTTTTTCACGTGAGCATCCTATAAACCCTGATCCTTTATCTTCTGTTCCTCATGCGGGGGTAGACCCTTGTTTTGTCGTTTCCTCTGATGAGGAATCCACTGGATCTTCTGTAGAAATGGTGGATCCAACGCCTCCGCGTGGTCGTAAGAAGAGTGTGCCGCGCTTTCATAAGCATAAGGTGTTGTCTCAACCTAAATCTGCGCCTTTGAGTGCAGGTGGTGAAGGTCCTCTCTTCGGTCAGCGCGAGAGACGTGCAGAATCTTCTTCTTCCGCCCCTGAAGATGATGCGGCGGTTAGTCTGCTGAAGAAGAAGCGGAAGTTGGGCAAAGTCTCTGGCGGGAAGGCTGCATCCTCCAAGTCTGGCAGGGGCTGGTCCCGCGCCATTTTCTTTGGAGATTAGTCCTCCGCCAGAACGTCGTCCTCTCATCCAGAAGACGTTAAAGAAAGTGACCAGTAAGTGGTGTTCCGCCTTTCTTTGTTTCCTTTTGCTGTATTGATATTTTTCCTAAGTGTTGTCCTGCTTTTTGTTGCAGTTGTTTCTCCGCAAGCTTTGGGTTCCGCCTCCGAGCCAAGTGAGGCAGAGGTTGCCAAGAAAAGGCGGGAGGAGGAGGAGGAGGCGAAAGCTCGGGCGGAGAAAGAGGCAGCTGAGGCCGAGAAGCGGGCCAAGGAAGCTGCTGCCAAGAATGCGGAGGAGGAGAGGGTAGCAGCTGAGAAGCTACGTCTGGAGGAAGTGGCCAGGAAGGCCGAGGAGGGGAGAGTGGCAGCTGAAAAGCTGCGTGTTGAGAAGGAGAAGGCGGAGGCTGAAGCCAGAGCTCGGGCGGAGGAAGAGGCCAATAGGGCTAGGGCGGAGGAAGAGGCCACCAGGGCTGCCTCTACTCAGGCACTTTCTGGCGATTCTCCTGCAGGTAGTAGTGGCGGCATGACTTCTGGTGGAAGGTCGAGTGTCGACCGGAGTGGCCCGGGTTACTTCGCGGGTGATATTATCTGGCGCCCGCACTGGAGTATCCGGGAGAATTCCCGTTTCGCAAACCCTCTGATAGCTGAGGAGTTTGTTTCTCAAGTGGTTCCTCCCAAGGAAAGGGAGTATCAGGACAGCTTGTCCCGTTCGCAGCTGATAACCGATATCTGCGTTGGGCAGGCTCTTCAAGTTGCCGCGGTGGAGTCATTGAAGCGGCGGGATGAAGAGTTTGCCCGTGATGTCGCCGAGTTTAATGCTCGGCGGTCAGCTCAGGCGCAGAGGGAGGAGAAGCTGAAATCTGAGGTGGAGCGATATAGGGACAGAGCCTATAAGTCTGAGGACAAGGTGAAGGTACTTGAGCGTGATCATGCGCTGGCTCATCAGAGGTGGATCGATGCCTGTCAAGTGACTAACCAGGATACTATGAAACTGAAAGATCAGATCCAGGCGTTGAAGAATGAGAATGCGAAGCTTCGGGAGACCGCGGAGGGCCATGCCAAAGTTTTAGCCGATAAGGACTCGACGGTGGCGGGCCTGCGGTCTGAGTTGCGCGGCAAAGATGATGAGCTTGTGGGTGCCTCTTCTCAGCTGTCTGAGTTGGTGAGTGAGAAGGAAGCGTGGGTGAACGAGAAGGCAGCGTTGACTGAGGAGAGGGCTTCTTTAGAAGAGGCGTTAACCCTGTCGCAGACGGTGGCGGAAAATGCCAAGACTTTGCTGGATGAAGCCAACGTTGTGCAGGAGAAAGCCCAGGAGTCTGTCCGTTGGGTGATGACCGAGGGTATCGCCGGGGTAAGTATGTTCCCATTTTTTCCATGTCATTGCATATTCTCTTTCTGATCCTTGTTTTTGTGCAGATTTTCAAGCGGTTCTGGAATGAACCCAATCTCGGCGATCAGGTTGCTGCTATTGCTGCCGTTGCGCGCGCTGCTGGGGAGGCTGAGGGATTTGACAGTGGGTTCTACCATGCGCTGAACGGAGGGCATATAACCAAGGGCGCGCATTATGGTAAACCCCGGGAGAAGGAGTATGAAGCTGAACTCCTTAAGTTTGAGCAGGTCGAATTCCCTATACTGAAGACAGTGGCGGACTGTAGCCAGTATGCTGATCCAGCCGGCGCTCTCCGTTACTTTATTGAAGAATCCGACCGTTTGGGTGCGGAGACGCAGGAGAAAGGGAAGAAGGCAGCAGGTGGCGGAGGGGAGACGTCTGGGACAGCACCGGGGGATACTGAAGAGCAACTTGTGGACTTTGAGGAGTCCGAAGAAGAATAGGTTGTGATGGTGTTTTTTTTGTTTATCGTTTGTAAAGCTTGGGGCCGCTTGAACGCCCCTTTTTGATGGAATGTTTTGAAATAATAATATTATTAACTTTTGGTATGATGTTTATTTGGATTTGGTTATTGAGTCCGGCGATAGTTATGTTTAATATCTACGCCTCGAAGACCCAAGGTTCCAGTAGTGCACATCATAAGTTAAATAGTAAAACTTCTTAGAATTCCAAAAGGAGCTTAGGCATGTGTAGCCTAAGTGTTTACAAAAATTACATGTAACAGAAGCGTAGCTGTGCCGCGTTCCAAGAACGTGGGACAGGCGTGCCATCTATTTTTTCTAGCGCATAGGCGCCTTTGCCCAAGATCTCTTGAACTCTGTAAGGTCCTTCCCATGTTGGAGCAAGTTTTCCTTGCTTTTCTGTGTTTGAGGCGCTATTATTTCTTAGGACGTAGTCTCCAATGTTAAACTTGTGTAGCTTAACTTTTTGGTTGTAGTAGCGCTCTAACTGATTTTTGTATCTGGCTTCTTTGATGGCGGCGAGCTCCCGCCGCTCTTCAAGTAAGTCTAGGTTTAATCGTAGCTCTTTGTCGTTTTGGCCTTGTTCCGCCATGAGTACTCTTGCGGAGGGGCATCCGATTTCTGCGGGGATGACGGCCTCGGAACCGTAGGTTAGGCTAAACGGAGTTTCGCCATTGCTAGTTTTGGCGAGTATACGGTTTGCCCATAGGAGGTGTGGAACTTCGTCCACCCATCCTGTTCTTTTGGTTCCCAGCCGCTTTTTGATGCCTTCAATGAGGCTTCGATTTGCTCTTTCGACTTGACCGTTCCCTTGGGGATGAGCTACTGATGTGAAGATTTGTTGGACGCCCATTTGCGCCAGCCATTGCTGCAGGTGTTGGTCGGTGAACTGGGTTCCGTTGTTGCTTATAATCTGATATGGCAAACCGAACCTGCATATGATGAACTCCCATATGAATTTCTTGGTGTGTGCCCCGTCTATTTTTGCTAGTGGCTTCGCTTCAATCCACTTTGTGAAGTAGTCGATTGCCACTATTAAGAATTTGACGTTTCCCGGTGCTGTGGGGAATGGGCCGACAAGGTCTATTGCCCATTTCTGAAATGGCCACGCTGTCGTGACGGGAACCAAGTCGTTTTTGGGGCGCAAGGTGTTTGGCGCGTGGCGCTGGCAAGAGTCACATTTGCGCAATTCTGCTACGGCGTCGGGGTGCATACCCGGCCAGTAGTAGCCTGCGCTCATTAACTTGGCCACCACCATTCTGGGTCCTGCATGTAGTCCGCAAGTACCTTCGTGAATATCTCTGATGAGGAAAGAGGCGTCCTCCTTGTCGACGCACCGCAGTAGGGGCCCAAGTATGATCGTCGGTAGAGGATTCCATCTGTTAACTGATAGTGCAAGGCTTTGTGTTGAATTTTTCGTGCTTCCGCCTTGTTATCAGGTAGCGTTCCAGATGTTAGGTATGCTTTGAGTGGCGCCATCCAAGAGGTGGTACCTGTTTGGATGACGTTTACCTGTCTTGTCGGGACAGATGGTGCTTCTTGTAATTCGACCCGTACATTTTTTGCCATGTGATCGAAAACTGTGGAGGCCATTTTGCTTAATGCGTCAGCAGGTTTGTTCTCGCTCCGGTTAATGTGGGTGACCGTGCAAGAAGTGAATTTGCGCATAAGTAGCTTGGCCTGCTGTAGGTATAGGGCCATTGTGGCGTCCTTTGCGTCATAAGTGCCATTGATGTGTCCAGCTACTAGCAGTGAATCAACGTGTGCTTCAAGGTGGGAAGCTCCCATTCGGTGCGCTATACGCAGTCCTGCTAGTAGTGCTTCGTACTCTGCTTCATTGTGTGTTGTGGTAAAATCTAGCCGAATGGCGTATGTGTGTTCTTTCTTGTTTGGGCTAATTAGTCGCAGGCCCGCCCCTGCGCCGTCTGAATTTGATGCGCCGTCAGTGTAGAGTTTCCAGCTTTCATTGTCGGGCGTTGGCTGTGCGGGGTCTTGCTCGGCTAAACATTCGACGATTTTGTGTGTTGGTATTTCAGTGGTGAAGTCAGCGAGTACTTGTCCCTTGACTGCGGGTCTAGGTTTATAGTTGATGGTGTGTTCACCTAGCTCGATTGCCCATTTTGCCAGGCGTCCTGAGGTTTCAGGCTTGCGTAGTACGTCGCTGATTCTGTAGTCTGTTAGGACGTTTATTGGGTGGCCATGGAAATACCTGCGCAGTCGGCGCGATGCGTGGATGAGAGCTAGGACCAGTTTTTCCATTGTGGAGTACCTAGTCTCTGCGTCTAGCAGGGTTCTACTGATGTAGTAGATGGGTGTTTGGACGGTTTTCCTGTCTACTAGAAGTACTGCGCCGATTGCCGGCTCTGTTACGGAGAGGTATAAGGTTAATGGCTCCTTGGGTAATGGTGCAGTGAGAGTAGGTAAATTCATAAGACATTCTTTCATTTCTTGAAAAGCCTTTTCCGCCTCAGGGGTCCAGCGGAAATGACTTTTTTTAAGACAGTTTTTTAGAGTGTCTACAAATGGAAAAGACTTGGAAGCATAATTCGAAAGGAAGCGATTGAGGGCGACGAGGCGTCCCATAAGGGTTTGGACTTCCTTTATGGATGTCGGTGAAGACATTTTTTCGATGGCGAGGACCTTGTCAGGGTTTGCGCGGAAGCCATCTCTTGTGACAATAACTCCCAGGAATTTCCCTTCTTCCATGCCGAAGGAACATTTGCTGGGGTTAAGCTTCATGCGCACCTTTCGCAGTTGGTTGAATGTCTTTTGGATGTCTTCCAGCATGCAGTCTTCATCTTTGCTTTTGATGACGAGGTCATCAACGTATACTTCCAAGCGTACGCCTATCTCGTGGATGAAGGCGCTGTCCATGAGTCGCTGATATGTGACTCCCGCATTTTTCAGGCCGAATGGCATTTTGGTGTAGCAAAAGATTCCTGTGTCCGTGCGGAAGGCCGTTTTGTCTTCGTCTTCCTTTGCCATTTGGATTTGGTGATAGCCTTTGTAGGCGTCGAGGAAGCATTTGAAGCGGAATGGCGCGAGGGAGTCCACCTTTAAGTCTATTTCTGGAAGAGGATAACAGTCCTTTGGACAGGCCTTGTTCAAATCTTTGTAGTCGACGCACATGCGCCATCCGCCCGTTGCTTTACCTACCATGACTGGGTTGGCCACCCAGGTTTGATAGCGTATTGGGCGGATGATGCCTGCGTGGAGCAGTTCATTGACTTGTTCGTTCATCGCCTTTGTTTTCTCTGGCCCCATTTTGCGCATCTTTTGAGCGACTGGCTCCACCGATCTGTAAGTGTTGAGTTTGTGTTCCGCGATTTCTCTTGGAACGCCGATCATGTCGGATGGTTGCCAGGCGAATATATCTATGTTCTTTACTAAGAGTTGTTTGAGGTGCGCTCTTGTGGTGTTGGAGATTTCATGGCCGATGATGACCGCTTGGTCCGGGAATTTGGGGTTGAGGATCCAGTTTTCCGGCTCCAATCGGGTTTGTGTTTTTTGTGGTGTTGCCAACTCGATTGCGTGGCACTGTTTGTTTCCGCGGATTATTGCGACGCCGGTTCGGGTCGGGAAGCCTACCATTTGGTGTGGGGTGGAGGCGTTGGCGTTGAACTTTGCCAGGCCTTCCCGCCCTAGTAGGACATCGTGGCGAGATGTTGCTGGTAGGACCATGAAGTCACATATTTCTGTGCGTTCATGGGTGCCATCTGTCAAGGTGACTGGGAAGCTGATTATGTCGCGCGGCATGATGACTTCGTCAATAAAGCCCGAGATTGGTGCATTGACTGGAACGAGGCGGGCTTTGTCATCCTCGTCCAGTTGTTGAAAACACTGATCGTAGATGATGTCAGTGCTGCTTCCGCCGTCTAGAAACATAGATTGAGTTCTATAGTGTCCGACGACGCCGGTGACGATTAATGGCGCAGTTGCGGAGGGTCCGCCTCGTATCCGGGGGAGGAGGACGTCCACCTCCTTCCAGGAGTCATTTGTTTCTCTCGGGCGCTTTCCTTTATTTTGGCGTTTTCCCGCGTCGGAGATCATGTTGCAATGATGATGCGGGGTATGCCTGATGTAACTTGTTTGTAGATTCCGGATTGGTTTCTTTCCGGGCTCTTCATGCTTGTCGTCTTGGTTGTTGCGCCCGCCTTTGTTAACGTTTTTGACAAGATGACCGAGCTGGCCCGTCTTTAGTGCCGCCTCTATTTCTAACTTTAGGCTGTAGCAGTTGTCCGTCAGGTGACCATAATCGTTATGGTATTCGCAGTATTTGGTGTGGTCAACGTTCTTTCGTTTGCCCAACACTTTAGGTTCCCTGAAAGTGACCTGCTCTGTCTTGAGCACTTGTGACGGAGTTTTGGTTAGTGGCGTCCAGTCGGTGGTCTTCTTGGATTGGCTTCTTTGATCCCTGGATTGCTTGTTGGTAATCGTCTGTCGAGCGTCGTTGGCGGGTGAATATTTGCCTTCGTCCGTTGGTCCTGAGATGCGTGACTAGACGGATTGCTTGCCTTTGTTCCTGTTGGTGTTGTTTGTTTGGTTGTAGCCGCGCTGCTGTTTGATGGAGCGTTCCGAGGATGCGTAAATTTTTGAGGCTTTGATGACTTCCTCCCAAGAGTCTGGGACCCCTGTTTTTCCGGATAGTGTTTTCATCAGATCCTCGCTGCGTACTCCATGAATGAAGCCTGCGCGCGTCAGCTCTTCTCCGCATCTGATCTGCAGTGCCTCCTTGTTGTAGCGCACAATATAGTCATCTATTGATTCGTTGTCTGTGCGCTGGCATAGGAGGATATGGGCCTTGTCCCGTTTGTGACGTCTGAGATGGGAGAAGTGATCCTTGAACTTTTGTATCAGATCATCGAAGTCTAGGATGCCTCCTATTGGAAGGTTGTCAAACCAAACTCTGGCTGCGCCTGTAAGGGTTTGAGCGAACAGGTGACACCAGACTTGTACAGGCCAGAGGACTGTGGTTCCCGCACACTCGAAGTCGTGTAAATGGTCAGTGGGGTCTCGCAGGCCATCGTACCTGCCGATGCTGCTAGGGAGTTTAGCTTGTTTTTCTATAGGGGCGGTGGCTATGCGCTGACAGAACTTTGAACTTAGGGCGAACGACTTAGGTCTGTATGGCTTGTTTAGGTCGTCGTCTTCCTTCTTGTGTGATGACGCTGAGTGTGTTTTTGCCAGCTTCCGCCTTTTGGCTTTTGAGGTTGTGTCTGAATCACTGGTCGGCTGGTAGCCGTCAGATTCTGACGCGGAGTCTACTAGCTCCTGGTCGCGTGTGTTCTTACTGCGACCTCCACCATGAGACTTTGGAAGCGTGGTTTGTTTTTCCTTCCCCTTGCGACTGTGTTTGGCGGAAGGGGAGGCCTTGCTTTTGGACTTGTTGGTTTGAAGCTTGTGTAGGTCCCACTAGTTGGATTCCAATCCTTAGTTGGATAAAGTGATCAAGTTGAGGAGGGCCTCTTTGATTGGGCCACATGTCGCCTCGTGGTTGGTCGGCTGGGCGGTGCTTTGTCCTCCACACACGTGGCGTCTCGTGGCTGGGTCTGCAGGGGAGTCAGACGTCAGGCGGCTGACCACTTGTCAGCTGACACCTGACGGGTGGCAGCAAGTCGGGCTCCAAGGGGGATGTTCCCGGGTGTTGCCAACTGGTACCTCCGCGCAGGCTAGCAGCAGCGCCAGGCGCTGCTGTGCATCTGTATCCTCAGACGTGTTACTTTAAGCGGGGGTTTTTGGATAGTGGGTAGGGTGCGCTTGAAAGCGCAGGAGGATAGTACCCTACCCCTTCAATTACGACTCATACGAAAATGTCGCCTAAAACTTTTTTCATCGTATCTTGGTTCGGGTGAGAAGTAATCACGTACCAATAAATAATTTGCGGCTTGTCATTCATGAATTATATACTCTACGTTTGGGTTCGGTGGTCCCTTCATCATCCACTATAGCTTCAACGACTTTCTGAATACTCGCTATTATCAATTCCGCGCCGTCGTCGGATGAGGACTCCAAAGCGTGTAGATCAAATGAATCAGATGAACTTTAAAAAAAATGATAGTTTGGAGAGGATTTTATAAAAATATGAGAGTGTGGATTTGGGTAGAAGAGTGTATATGTTATATATATATATATATATATATATATATATATATATATATATATATATTTAATTTCTTTTTTTTTTTGAACCGTTGCATAACTTATGTTTAAAAATTTTTAATTTTTTTTAAAGGTATTAACGGTCACATCTAGCTCACCAATAGAAAAGTGCCACGTGTCCCCCAAACCTCCCCCAGGGCAGTGAGTCTTCCCCCGCCCAAGGGGGTCCCCCCCTCCTCTTCCACGCCCAACCAGGGCGGTGTGGAGAGCTTGAATGGCTCTTTCCCGCCCCTTCCCCCCCCCCCCCCCCCCCCCCCACACACACACACGCACTCCGGATACTCTTAGTTTTTGCTATTGGTGGAACTTAGTGAGTATGATGATAATGGTGATTTAGATCCTGGCACTTTCTTCCGAGCTTTCCAAACACCAAGCCATAAAAGGATGGACTCTACAATATCTTTCTTTTTCTACATCCATCCAAGCGAAGCAAACCATTGAAAAAAGAGAATTCGGACTGTTACAACAGGAAACACTAGAATGTTTTTATGTGCAAAATGGTTTTCTTTGAAATATCATAGGCTAACCAAGATTATGAATAAGGTTTAGCCTGAATAGAGCTGTTTCTTTGCTAGGTTTAAATATTATTATGTCTAGTGTTTAAGGTGAACAAAGTTATTTGTTTACCAGCTTTAGTTTTGATTTTTTAGTCTAATCATGTATGATCCAGTTCTTAAACTGTAATATTTACTCAGTTTTGACCTATCATAATTTTTTATGAGAAATTTTATGATATAAACATTCCGTGGTTGGTTCTTGGGTTATTGATGATTTTTGATAGGTTGGCTGATTGAAAAACAAACAAAACCCTTCATGCCATCATCATCCCATGGTTTTTTGAGGGTTAGAAAGGAATTGACGTGGCTGCCACATGTTGTTACATGCCTCTCTCACCCCATGACCGCATTGTACAGTCTAAACACTATGAAACATCTATATCTATATCTATATCTATATCTATATCTATATCTATATCTATATCTATATCTATATCTATATCTATACTATATTATAAAGCATTTCCCAAGGACTTCTTAAATTTTAAGTGGTATAAGTTTAGATGCTTATGATACAACACACAATGCACAAAATAACTACTTTTGAGGGGCAAATATGTCTTTAGAACACCATATTTAATCAAAAGAAAGTCAAGAGTCAAGTGATGCTTATGAAACCTCATTACATTCAATTTTATAATTACATTAAACATATTAAATAGAAAACATATAAAAAACAATTCATAATGCTACATATTTTATTATAATATTTTATATGTTGATACTTTATAAAAGTTAAAGTTTTATAAACTTGATCATACTATATAGAAATCGAGAAATCAAGACTGGAAGTTGTGTTTTCAATCATGAGGTAATAGTTTGAATTCTGAAAGTATTATGTGTATGAATATTCATACACGTAAACATGTCTAATCTGATCTAAACTATATGATCACCAGATTCAACGACCGAAGAAGAAAGCTTCTGTTTAATTTAGCCATATCTAATTATTTATATTCATACACGTAAACATGCATAATATGATCTAAACTATATGATCACCGGCCGAAAAAGAAAGCTTCTGTTTAATTTAGCCATCTCTAATTATGTCTATGCGGGTTAGGGAATTAAGTTTCCTAAACCCTATATTAGAATTAATATATTGATGTATTGTAGTTGTAACTCCTTATAGCACCCAAATAATAAGAATCGTTATACATTTTACACATTTTTTTGTAGGTTACGATTTTAGTAAAGTCTGACTCACAGTGCATCCTACTATCTTACTAATCATTTTCAAAAGATGAGAATCTAGAGAGAAAATTAATGAATATATATAGTTTGATACAATTATTCTTTACTTGAGATGAGAATACTTATGTCATGTTGTTACAAGTTTTTTTTTAACTTAATATAGCATTTAAACAAAAAGTTTTGGATGTATTTTACATCACAATGACTTGATACATTTTGATGCAATTTTACTTACGCCGCAACGCGCGGTGTAACATCGCAAAATTTTCCCCAAAATTTTAATACATAAAAAGCCCTTATATATATATATATTTTTTTTATTACACCTTTATCATTAATATTATACAAATGTGCCTAAGTCTTTATTTATCCTAACCCACAACTTATACACATACATAAATGTATATAAATAATAATAATAATAATAATAATAATAATAATAATAATAATATGATTCTAAATTCTTTTTTTTTTCACATACAAGATTTTTTTTTAAAATAAAGCCTTGAGTCAAATAGTCAAAGTCCTAGTCAAAGTCTTAGTCAAACAGTCAAAGTCTTAGTCAAATAGTCAATTCATCATATAACCTTACTTTATGGTGTTGACCAATTTTAATGGCTAATTGAATCCAAAACTAGTATAAAAACCCACCTATGACCCATTATACTTTGCACCTCTAAATCGATTGTTTCAATCTGATTAAACTTTCCCTCCTACCTTTCTTCTATAGTCTATTACTTCTACAATTGAAGCTTTGCTTATAAGCTCTTGTAATTGGCGAATTAGAAGCTTGATATTCTTTCTTTTTCGTTTTCTTCAATTTGGACTAGCTACGTTGTTGAGTCTTTGGGATTCGCCTCGCATACATTCACAACACAATTCTATTTTTTTTACGAGACATAATATTTTGCTAAGGTGAGTTTTACATAGCCCCTTTTCTATTTATCACCATTTTTGGGGTGAAACATGTTACAACATTATTCATGCAATTCAATCATCAATGTGTCTATGTGTATTTTCTATGTTGCATTATGTCTTGAACATGACTAGGGTAAGCACAATTCTAGCATAAACATTCATCAGCCAAACGGTATACATTGATAGATCTATTGGACTGACAATCCCACCCGGATACGTGCCTCCTACAAAGGTTACGTGGGTGTTTGTTACTGCAATATAAACGAGTGAACCATAAGCGTATGGGATGTACCACAATACAACAGTCAACAAGGTTGATTATGCACTCGATTTACTTCTAGTATGTTTTCGCATATGGACTAGATTGCCATGACACATGAATTGCACAACAATTTTATTCAATTATCAAAACCTATGTAATTCTCACCAACTTTTGTTGACCCAAAACATTTTCAACTTAACATGTTTCAGGTTCTACTTGCTTGGAGATTTGAATTGATGCTTGAGGATATTTGCATAGTTTTATTCAATTTGATGTACAAATTCTTAGAACAACTGTATGTAACTTACTTAAATTATTTAATGAAATTTATTATTTACCATGAGCTACTGAACAATCATCAATACGTGACATCCCGATGTTTCCGCCATCGGTTGGGGTGTTACAGATTGGTATCAGAGCCATGGTTATAGGGAATTAGGTTATTAGAAAAATAATCTAGTCTATAACCATAGGATTTAACCAGTACTTGCTTCTTTTACTTGCTATACTCTATCTCCCTCCTACTTCTTATCCCTACTTTCATCCTTACAAGAAGGTTGCTCTCCATCAGTGGATCTACTCTAATAGGACAAAAATCCTCAAGTTTAACCTGAACCACCTTGAGATCTCGTCGAAGTTCTAGATTTTAATAACGAACACGTGCAATCTGGAAGGGTGAACGCCTGTATTCTGAGTCTTCTGTCTAGGCTGGCATTGCGCATATATCCCAATCAGACGAGGGACCCGGATGCCTACCTGGGAATTCTCGGGATGAGTGTTCACTTATAGGCTAAAGCATGTCTTCATATGTTATTAGAATTTAGAATCTTTGATAAGTCAACGTTTTCGTTTATTCGTTTTAATTAAATGAATAAATGATTACATTCCTTATATTACCTCATTGTCCTTCATTCAACCCATATCTTATTGAACATTCATTACCCAAATCACTTCCATAACTGATGCCCTAAACTAAACAGAGATCAAGATCCTCCAGCTACCTAACCGCAAGTCTCACCATTTGACTATTGGTTGCTTTTATTCTATGTATTGACGCTATTTGATTCAAGTAATAAAATATTTGTCTGAGAGTTGTTACATGGTGCGTGATTGTTTGAATGTGAACTAATTATATAAATCTATACAACTACAACTCATATATTGTGCTTGTTATACTTGCTTGCATAAACATGTTATCAATTTGCAACCTATGTGTATAATAAATGCTGCACTTAATAGAGGTCATCATGCCTCTTCAACAGTCGGGAGAGGCCCTACAACCTGCTCCACGACTGGTGGAGGCTATCGAACCTACTCAACGATTGGTAGAGGTCATTATGCCTTTTCAACAGTCGGGAGAGGCCCTACAACCTACTCCACGACTAGTGGAGGCTATCGGACCTGCTCAACAATCGGTGGAGATATAGAAGGACGCAAAACTTTAATGTAAGGTAAATTGGTGATTGCGGTCCGGAACGTAATCATGAATTTACAGGTACGTGAAGGTAGTGTGAAATTCTATCAAGGTTTTCAGTAAATAACCAATTATAAACTCTAGTTACCTGGTAGTTCATTTAGTCTTTCTATAGTCAATCAACTCATGCATTTCTTTTAAGAGTCCTAAAACTTAAGATTCTTATTCTCCTTGCTATCTCAGACGAACCTAATCCAACCCTTAAAACTCACACATATCAAAACTCTTACCCAAATTATTCGAAACAGCTTATTCTGTTACCTATAAATTTATGTCATGCCTTAACTCGAAACTTCCCAAACCACCCTTATCCTCATTTCTACCCAATCACCTTCAACCCTGTGTTTTCAATAAACTTCGGGACGAAGTTTCCAAAAGTAGGGGAGACTGTAACATCGCAAAATTTTCCCCAAAATTTTAATACATAAAAAGCCCTTATATATATATATTTTTTTTATTACACCTTTATCATTAATATTATACAAATGTGCCTAAGTCTTTATTTATCCTAACTCACAACTTATACACATACATAAATGTATATAAATAATAATAATAATAATAATAATAATAATAATAATAATAATAATAATAATAATAATAATAATATGATTCTAAATTCTTTTTTTTTTCACATACAAGATTTTTTTTTAAAATAAAGCCTTGAGTCAAATAGTCAAAGTCCTAGTCAAAGTCTTAGTCAAACAGTCAAAGTCTTAGTCAAATAGTCAATTCATCATAAAACCTTACTTTATGGTGTTGACCAATTTTAATGGCTAATTGAATCCAAAACTAGTATAAAAACCTACCTATGACCCATTATACTTTGCACCTCTAAATCGATTGTTTCAATATGATTAAACTTTCCCTCATACCTTTCTTCTATAGTCTATTACTTCTACAATTGAAGCTTTGCTTATAAGCTCTTGTAATTGGCGAATTGGAAGCTTGATATTCTTTCTTTTTCGTTTTCTTCAATTTGGACTAGCTACGTTGTTGAGTCTTTGGGATTCGCCTCGCATACATTCACAACACAATATTCTATTTTTTTTACGAGACATAATATTTTGCTAAGGTGAGTTTTACATAGCCCCTTTTCTATTTATCACCATTTTTGGGGTGAAACATGTTACAACATTATTCATGCAATTCAATCATCAATGTGTCTATGTGTATTTTCTATGTTGCATTATGTCTTGAACATGACTAGGGTAAGCACAATTCTAGCATAAACATTCATCAGCCAAACGGTATACATTGATAGATCTATTGGACTGACAATCCCACCCGGATACGTGCCTCCTACAAAGGTTACGTGGGTGTTTGTTACTGCAATATAAACGAGTGAACCATAAGCGTATGGGATGTACCACAATACAACAGTCAACAAGGTTGATTATGCACTCGATTTACTTCTAGTATGTTTTCGCATATGGACTAGATTGCCATGACACATGAATTGCACAACAATTTTATTCAATTATCAAAACCTATGTAATTCTCACCAACTTTTGTTGACCCAAAACATTTTCAACTTAACATGTTTCAGGTTCTACTTGCTTGGAGATTTGAATTGATGCTTGAGGATATTTGCATAGTTTTATTCAATTTGATGTACAAATTCTTAGAACAACTGTATGTAACTTACTTAAATTATTTAATGAAATTTATTATTTACCATGAGTTACTGAACAATCATCAATACGTGACATCCCGATGTTTCCGCCATCGGTTGGGGTGTTACAGATTGGTATCAGAGCCATGGTTATAGGGAATTAGGTTATTAGAAAAATAATCTAGTCTATAACCATAGGATTTAACCAGTACTTGCTTCTTTTACTTGCTATACTCTATCTCCCTCCTATTTCTTATCCCTACTTTCATCCTTACAAGAAGGTTGCTCTCCATCAGTGGATCTACTCTAATAGGACAAAAATCCTCAAGTTTAACCTGAACCACCTTGAGATCTCGTCGAAGTTCTAGATTTTAATAACGAACACGTGCAATCTGGAAGGGTGAACGCCTGTATTCTGAGTCTTCTGTCTAGGCTGGCATTGCGCATATATCCCAATCAGACGAGGGACCCGGATGCCTACCTGGGAATTCTCGGGATGAGTGTTCACTTATAGGCTAAAGCATGTCTTCATATGTTATTAGAATTTAGAATCTTTGATAAGTCAACGTTTTCGTTTATTCGTTTTAATTAAATGAATAAATGATTACATTCCTTATATTACCTCATTGTCCTTCATTCAACCCATATCTTATTGAACATTCATTACCCAAATCACTTCCATAACTGATGCCCTAAACTAAACAGAGATCAAGATCCTCCAGCTACCTAACCGCAAGTCTCACCATTTGACTATTGGTTGCTTTTATTCTATGTATTGACGCTATTTGATTCAAGTAATAAAATATTTGTCTGAGAGTTGTTACATGGTGCGTGATTGTTTGAATGTGAACTAATTATATAAATCTACACAACTACAACTCATATATTGTGCTTGTTATACTTGCTTGCATAAACATGTTATCAATTTGCAACCTATGTGTATAATAAATGCTGCACTTAATAGAGGTCATCATGCCTCTTCAACAGTCGGGAGAGGCCCTACAACCTGCTCCACGACTGGTGGAGGCTATCGAACCTACTCAACGATTGGTAGAGGTCATTATGCCTTTTCAACAGTCGGGAGAGGCCCTACAACCTACTCCACGACTAGTGGAGGCTATCGGACCTGCTCAACAATCGGTGGAGATATAGAAGGACGCAAAACTTTAATGTAAGGTAAATTGGTGATTGCGGTCCGGAACGTAATCATGAATTTACAGGTACGTTAAGGTAGTGTGAAATTCTATCAAGGTTTTCAGTAAATAACCAATTATAAACTCTAGTTACCTGGTAGTTCATTTAGTCTTTCTATAGTCAATCAACTCATGCATTTCTTTTAAGAGTCCTAAAACTTAAGATTCTTATTCTCCTTGCTATCTCAGATGAACCTAATCCAAGCCTTAAAACTCACACATATCAAAACTCTTACCCAAATTATTCGAAACTGCTTATTCTGTTACCTATAAATTTATGTCATGCCTTAACTCGAAACTTCCCAAACCACCCTTATCCTCATTTCTACCCAATCACCTTCAACCCTGTGTTTTCAATAAACTTCGGGACGAAGTTTCCAAAAGTAGGGGAGACTGTAACATCGCAAAATTTTCCCCAAAATTTTAATACATAAAAAGCCCTTATATATATATATATTTTTTTTTATTACACCTTTATCATTAATATTATATAAATGTGCCTAAGTCTTTATTTATCCTAACTCACAACTTATACACATACATAAATGTATATAAATAATAATAATAATAATAATAATAATATGATTCTAAATTCTTTTTTTTTCACATACAAGATTTTTTTTTAAAATAAAGCCTTGAGTCAAATAGTCAAAGTCCTAGTCAAAGTCTTAGTCAAACAGTCAAAGTCTTAGTCAAATAGTCAATTCATCATATAACCTTACTTTATGGTGTTGACCAATTTTAATGGCTAATTGAATCCAAAACTAGTATAAAAACCCACCTATGACCCATTATACTTTGCACCTCTAAATCGATTGTTTCAATATGATTAAACTTTCCCTCATACCTTTCTTCTATAGTCTATTACTTCTACAATTGAAGCTTTGCTTATAAGCTCTTGTAATTGGCGAATTGGAAGCTTGATATTCTTTCTTTTTCGTTTTCTTCAATTTGGACTAGCTACGTTGTTGAGTCTTTGGGATTCGCCTCGCATACATTCACAACACAATATTCTATTTTTTTTACGAGACATAATATTTTGCTAAGGTGAGTTTTACATAGCCCCTTTTCTATTTATCACCATTTTTGGGGTGAAACATGTTACAACATTATTCATGCAATTCAATCATCAATGTGTCTATGTGTATTTTCTATGTTGCATTATGTCTTGAACATGACTAGGGTAAGCACAATTCTAGCATAAACATTCATCAGCCAAACGGTATACATTGATAGATCTATTGGACTGACAATCCCACCCGGATACGTGCCTCCTACAAAGGTTACGTGGGTGTTTGTTACTGCAATATAAACGAGTGAACCATAAGCGTATGGGATGTACCACAATACAACAGTCAACAAGGTTGATTATGCACTCGATTTACTTCTAGTATGTTTTCGCATATGGACTAGATTGCCATGACACATGAATTGCACAACAATTTTATTCAATTATCAAAACCTATGTAATTCTCACCAACTTTTGTTGACCCAAAACATTTTCAACTTAACATGTTTCAGGTTCTACTTGCTTGGAGATTTGAATTGATGCTTGAGGATATTTGCATAGTTTTATTCAATTTGATGTACAAATTCTTAGAACAACTGTATGTAACTTACTTAAATTATTTAATGAAATTTATTATTTACCATGAGCTACTGAACAATCATCAATACGTGACATCCCGATGTTTCCGCCATCGGTTGGGGTGTTACAGATTGGTATCAGAGCCATGGTTATAGGGAATTAGGTTATTAGAAAAATAATCTAGTCTATAACCATAGGATTTAACCAGTACTTGCTTCTTTTACTTGCTATACTCTATCTCCCTCCTACTTCTTATCCCTACTTTCATCCTTACAAGAAGGTTGCTCTCCATCAGTGGATCTACTCTAATAGGACAAAAATCCTCAAGTTTAACCTGAACCACCTTGAGATCTCGTCGAAGTTCTAGATTTTAATAACGAACACGTGCAATCTGGAAGGGTGAACGCCTGTATTCTGAGTCTTCTGTCTAGGCTGGCATTGCGCATATATCCCAATCAGACGAGGGACCCGGATGCCTACCTGGGAATTCTCGGGATGAGTGTTCACTTATAGGCTAAAGCATGTCTTCATATGTTATTAGAATTTAGAATCTTTGATAAGTCAACGTTTTCGTTTATTCGTTTTAATTAAATGAATAAATGATTACATTCCTTATATTACCTCATTGTCCTTCATTCAACCCATATCTTATTGAACATTCATTACCCAAATCACTTCCATAACTGATGCCCTAAACTAAACAGAGATCAAGATCCTCCAGCTACCTAACCGCAAGTCTCACCATTTGACTATTGGTTGCTTTTATTCTATGTATTGACGCTATTTGATTCAAGTAATAAAATATTTGTCTGAGAGTTGTTACATGGTGCGTGATTGTTTGAATGTGAACTAATTATATAAATCTACACAACTACAACTCATATATTGTGCTTGTTATACTTGCTTGCATAAACATGTTATCAATTTGCAACCTATGTGTATAATAAATGCTGCACTTAATAGAGGTCATCATGCCTCTTCAACAGTCGGGAGAGGCCCTACAACCTGCTCCACGACTGGTGGAGGCTATCGAACCTACTCAACGATTGGTAGAGGTCATTATGCCTTTTCAACAGTCGGGAGAGGCCCTACAACCTACTCCACGACTAGTGGAGGCTATCGGACCTGCTAAACAATCGGTGGAGATATAGAAGGACGCAAAACTTTAATGTAAGGTAAATTGGTGATTGCGGTCCGGAACGTAATCATGAATTTACAGGTACGTTAAGGTAGTGTGAAATTCTATCAAGGTTTTCAGTAAATAACCAATTATAAACTCTAGTTACCTGGTAGTTCATTTAGTCTTTCTATAGTCAATCAACTCATGCATTTCTTTTAAGAGTCCTAAAACTTAAGATTCTTATTCTCCTTGCTATCTCAGATGAACCTAATCCAACCCTTAAAACTCACACATATCAAAACTCTTACCCAAATTATTCGAAACTGCTTATTCTGTTACCTATAAATTTATGTCATGCCTTAACTCGAAACTTCCCAAACCACCCTTATCCTCATTTCTACCCAATCACCTTCAACCCTGTGTTTTCAATAAACTTCAGGACGAAGTTTCCAAAAGTAGGGGAGACTGTAACATCGCAAAATTTTCCCCAAAATTTTAATACATAAAAAGCCCTTATATATATATATATATATTTTTTTTTATTACACCTTTATCATTAATATTATACAAATGTGCCTAAGTCTTTATTTATCCTAACTCACAACTTATACACATACATAAATGTATATAAATAATAATAATAATAATAATAATAATAATAATATGATTCTAAATTCTTTTTTTTTCACATACAAGATTTTTTTTTAAAATAAAGCCTTGAGTCAAATAGTCAAAGTCCTAGTCAAAGTCTTAGTCAAACAGTCAAAGTCTTAGTCAAATAGTCAATTCATCATATAACCTTACTTTATGGTGTTGACCAATTTTAATGGCTAATTGAATCCAAAACTAGTATAAAAACCCACCTATGACCCATTATACTTTGCACCTCTAAATCGATTGTTTCAATATGATTAAACTTTCCCTCATACCTTTCTTCTATAGTCTATTACTTCTACAATTGAAGCTTTGCTTATAAGCTCTTGTAATTGGCGAATTGGAAGCTTGATATTCTTTCTTTTTCGTTTTCTTCAATTTGGACTAGCTACGTTGTTGAGTCTTTGGGATTCGCCTCGCATACATTCACAACACAATATTCTATTTTTTTTACGAGACATAATATTTTGCTAAGGTGAGTTTTACATAGCCCCTTTTCTATTTATCACCATTTTTGGGGTGAAACATGTTACAACATTATTCATGCAATTCAATCATCAATGTGTCTATGTGTATTTTCTATGTTGCATTATGTCTTGAACATGACTAGGGTAAGCACAATTCTAGCATAAACATTCATCAGCCAAACGGTATACATTGATAGATCTATTGGACTGACAATCCCACCCGGATACGTGCCTCCTACAAAGGTTACGTGGGTGTTTGTTACTGCAATATAAACGAGTGAACCATAAGCGTATGGGATGTACCACAATACAACAGTCAACAAGGTTGATTATGCACTCGATTTACTTCTAGTATGTTTTCGCATATGGACTAGATTGCCATGACACATGAATTGCACAACAATTTTATTCAATTATCAAAACCTATGTAATTCTCACCAACTTTTGTTGACCCAAAACATTTTCAACTTAACATGTTTCAGGTTCTACTTGCTTGGAGATTTGAATTGATGCTTGAGGATATTTGCATAGTTTTATTCAATTTGATGTACAAATTCTTAGAACAACTGTATGTAACTTACTTAAATTATTTAATGAAATTTATTATTTACCATGAGCTACTGAACAATCATCAATACGTGACATCCCGATGTTTCCGCCATCGGTTGGGGTGTTACAGATTGGTATCAGAGCCATGGTTATAGGGAATTAGGTTATTAGAAAAATAATCTAGTCTATAACCATAGGATTTAACCAGTACTTGCTTCTTTTACTTGCTATACTCTATCTCCCTCCTACTTCTTATCCCTACTTTCATCCTTACAAGAAGGTTGCTCTCCATCAGTGGATCTACTCTAATAGGACAAAAATCCTCAAGTTTAACCTGAACCACCTTGAGATCTCGTCGAAGTTCTAGATTTTAATAACGAACACGTGCAATCTGGAAGGGTGAACGCCTGTATTCTGAGTCTTCTGTCTAGGCTGGCATTGCGCATATATCCCAATCAGACGAGGGACCCGGATGCCTACCTGGGAATTCTCGGGATGAGTGTTCACTTATAGGCTAAAGCATGTCTTCATATGTTATTAGAATTTAGAATCTTTGATAAGTCAACGTTTTCGTTTATTCGTTTTAATTAAATGAATAAATGATTACATTCCTTATATTACCTCATTGTCCTTCATTCAACCCATATCTTATTGAACATTCATTACCCAAATCACTTCCATAACTGATGCCCTAAACTAAACAGAGATCAAGATCCTCCAGCTACCTAACCGCAAGTCTCACCATTTGACTATTGGTTGCTTTTATTCTATGTATTGACGCTATTTGATTCAAGTAATAAAATATTTGTCTGAGAGTTGTTACATGGTGCGTGATTGTTTGAATGTGAACTAATTATATAAATCTATACAACTACAACTCATATATTGTGCTTGTTATACTTGCTTGCATAAACATGTTATCAATTTGCAACCTATGTGTATAATAAATGTTGCACTTAATAGAGGTCATCATGCCTCTTCAACAGTCGGGAGAGGCCCTACAACCTGCTCCACGACTGGTGGAGGCTATCGAACCTA
The DNA here is from genome assembly GCA_028751855.1 of Ambrosia trifida. NCBI lineage: Eukaryota > Viridiplantae > Streptophyta > Magnoliopsida > Asterales > Asteraceae > Ambrosia > Ambrosia trifida. Next base: position 113,884,571 of record CM054129.1, read on the forward strand.
CTCAACGATTGGTAGAGGTCATTATGCCTTTTCAACAGTCGGGAGAGGCCCTACAACCTACTCCACGACTAGTGGAGGCTATCGGACCTGCTCAACAATCGGTGGAGATATAGAAGGACGCAAAACTTTAATGTAAGGTAAATTGGTGATTGCGGTCCGGAACGTAATCATGAATTTACAGGTACGTTAAGGTAGTGTGAAATTCTATCAAGGTTTTCAGTAAATAACCAATTATAAACTCTAGTTACCTGGTAGTTCATTTAGTCTTTCTATAGTCAATCAACTCATGCATTTCTTTTAAGAGTCCTAAAACTTAAGATTCTTATTCTCCTTGCTATCTCAGATGAACCTAATCCAACCCTTAAAACTCACACATATCAAAACTCTTACCCAAATTATTCGAAACTGCTTATTCTGTTACCTATAAATTTATGTCATGCCTTAACTCGAAACTTCCCAAACCACCCTTATCCTCATTTCTACCCAATCACCTTCAACCCTGTGTTTTCAATAAACTTCGGGACGAAGTTTCCAAAAGTAGGGGAGACTGTAACATCGCAAAATTTTCCCCAAAATTTTAATACATAAAAAGCCCTTATATATATATATATTTTTTTTATTACACCTTTATCATTAATATTATACAAATGTGCCTAAGTCTTTATTTATCCTAACTCACAACTTATACACATACATAAATGTATATAAATAATAATAATAATAATAATAATAATAATAATAATAATAATAATAATAATAATAATAATAATAATATGATTCTAAATTCTTTTTTTTTTCACATACAAGATTTTTTTTTAAAATAAAGCCTTGAGTCAAATAGTCAAAGTCCTAGTCAAAGTCTTAGTCAAACAGTCAAAGTCTTAGTCAAATAGTCAATTCATCATAAAACCTTACTTTATGGTGTTGACCAATTTTAATGGCTAATTGAATCCAAAACTAGTATAAAAACCCACCTATGACCCATTATACTTTGCACCTCTAAATCGATTGTTTCAATCTGATTAAACTTTCCCTCATACCTTTCTTCTATAGTCTATTACTTCTACAATTGAAGCTTTGCTTATAAGCTCTTGTAATTGGCGAATTGGAAGCTTGATATTCTTTCTTTTTCGTTTTCTTCAATTTGGACTAGCTACGTTGTTGAGTCTTTGGGATTCGCCTCGCATACATTCACAACACAATATTCTATTTTTTTTACGAGACATAATATTTTGCTAAGGTGAGTTTTACATAGCCCCTTTTCTATTTATCACCATTTTTGGGGTGAAACATGTTACAACATTATTCATGCAATTCAATCATCAATGTGTCTATGTGTATTTTCTATGTTGCATTATGTCTTGAACATGACTAGGGTAAGCACAATTCTACAATAAACATTCATCAGCCAAACGGTATACATTGATAGATCTATTGGACTGACAATCCCACCCGGATACGTGCCTCCTACAAAGGTTACGTGGGTGTTTGTTACTGCAATATAAACGAGTGAACCATAAGCGTATGGGATGTACCACAATACAACAGTCAACAAGGTTGATTATGCACTCGATTTACTTCTAGTATGTTTTCGCATATGGACTAGATTGCCATGACACATGAATTGCACAACAATTTTATTCAATTATCAAAACCTATGTAATTCTCACCAACTTTTGTTGACCCAAAACATTTTCAACTTAACATGTTTCAGGTTCTACTTGCTTGGAGATTTGAATTGATGCTTGAGGATATTTGCATAGTTTTATTCAATTTGATGTACAAATTCTTAGAACAACTGTATGTAACTTACTTAAATTATTTAATGATTTATTATTTACCATGAGCTACTGAACAATCATCAATACGTGACATCCCGATGTTTCCGCCATTGGTTGGGGTGTTACAGATTGGTATCAGAGCCATGGTTATAGGGAATTAGGTTATTAGAAAAATAATCTAGTCTATAACCATAGGATTTAACCAGTACTTGCTTCTTTTACTTGCTATACTCTATCTCCCTCCTACTTCTTATCCCTACTTTCATCCTTACAAGAAGGTTGCTCTCCATCAGTGGATCTACTCTAATAGGACAAAAATCCTCAAGTTTAACCTGAACCACCATGAGATCTCGTCGAAGTTCTAGATTTTAATAACGAACACGTGCAATCTGGAAGGGTGAACGCCTGTATTCTGAGTCTTCTGTCTAGGCTGGCATTGCGCATATATCCCAATCAGACGAGGGACCCGGATGCCTACCTGGGAATTCTCGGGATGAGTGTTCACTTATAGGCTAAAGCATGTCTTCATATGTTATTAGAATTTAGAATCTTTGATAAGTCAACGTTTTCGTTTATTCGTTTTAATTAAATGAATAAATGATTACATTCCTTATATTACCTCATTGTCCTTCATTCAACCCATATCTTATTGAACATTCATTACCCAAATCACTTCCATAACTGATGCCCTAAACTAAACAGAGATCAAGATCCTCCAGCTACCTAACCGCAAGTCTCACCATTTGACTATTGGTTGCTTTTATTCTATGTATTGACGCTATTTGATTCAAGTAATAAAATATTTGTCTGAGAGTTGTTACATGGCGCGTGATTGTTTGAATGTGAACTAATTATATAAATCTATACAACTACAACTCATATATTGTGCTTGTTATACTTGCTTGCATAAACATGTTATCAATTTGCAACCTATATGTATAATAAATGCTGCACTTAATAGAGGTCATCATGCCTCTTCAACAGTCGGGAGAGGCCCTACAACCTGCTCCACGACTGGTGGAGGCTATCGAACCTACTCAACGATTGGTAGAGGTCATTATGCCTTTTCAACAGTCGGGAGAGGCCCTACAACCTACTCCACGACTAGTGGAGGCTATCGGACCTGCTCAACAATCGGTGGAGATAAAGAAGGACGCAAAACTTTAATGTAAGGTAAATTGGTGATTGCGGTCCGGAACGTAATCATGAATTTACAGGTACGTTAAGGTAGTGTGAAATTCTATCAAGGTTTTCAGTAAATAACCAATTATAAACTCTAGTTACCTGGTAGTTCATTTAGTCTTTCTATAGTCAATCAACTCATGCATTTCTTTTAAGAGTCCTAAAACTTAAGATTCTTATTCTCCTTGCTATCTCAGATGAACCTAATCCAATCCTTAAAACTCACACATATCAAAACTCTTACCCAAATTATTCGAAACTGCTTATTCTGTTACCTATAAATTTATGTCATGCCTTAACTCGAAACTTCCCAAACCACCCTTATCCTCATTTCTACCCAATCACCTTCAACCCTGTGTTTTCAATAAACTTCGGGACGAAGTTTCCAAAAGTAGGGGAGACTGTAACATCGCAAAATTTTCCCCAAAATTTTAATACATAAAAAGCCCTTATATATATATATATATTTTTTTATTACACCTTTATCATTAATATTATACAAATGTGCCTAAGTCTTTATTTATCCTAACTCACAACTTATACACATACATAAATGTATATAAATAATAATAATAATAATAATAATAATAATAATAATAATAATAATAATAATAATATGATTCTAAATTCTTTTTTTTTCACATACAAGATTTTTTTTTAAAATCAAGCCTTGAGTCAAATAGTCAAAGTCCTAGTCAAAGTCTTAGTCAAACAGTCAAAGTCTTAGTCAAATAGTCAATTCATCATATAACCTTACTTTATGGTGTTGACCAATTTTAATGGCTAATTGAATCCAAAACTAGTATAAAAACCCACCTATGACCCATTATACTTTGCACCTCTAAATCGATTGTTTCAATCTGATTAAACTTTCCCTCATACCTTTCTTCTATAGTCTATTACTTCTACAATTGAAGCTTTGCTTATAAGCTCTTGTAATTGGCGAATTGGAAGCTTGATATTCTTTCTTTTTCGTTTTCTTCAATTTGGACTAGCTACGTTGTTGAGTCTTTGGGATTCGCCTCGCATACATTCACAACACAATATTCTATTTTTTTTACGAGACATAATATTTTGCTAAGGTGAGTTTTACATAGCCCCTTTTCTATTTATCACAATTTTTGGGGTGAAACATGTTACAACATTATTCATGCAATTCAATCATCAATGTGTCTATGTGTATTTTCTATGTTGCATTATGTCTTGAACATGACTAGGGTAAGCACAATTCTAGCATAAACATTCATCAGCCAAACGGTATACATTGATAGATCTATTGGACTGACAATCCCACCCGGATACGTGCCTCCTACAAAGGTTACGTGGGTGTTTGTTACTGCAATATAAACGAGTGAACCATAAGCGTATGGGATGTACCACAATACAACAGTCAACAAGGTTGATTATGCACTCGATTTACTTCTAGTATGTTTTCGCATATGGACTAGATTGCCATGACACATGAATTGCACAACAATTTTATTCAATTATCAAAACCTATGTAATTCTCACCAACTTTTGTTGACCCAAAACATTTTCAACTTAACATGTTTCAGGTTCTACTTGCTTGGAGATTTGAATTGATGCTTGAGGATATTTGCATAGTTTTATTCAATTTGATGTACAAATTCTTAGAACAACTGTATGTAACTTACTTAAATTATTTAATGAAATTTATTATTTACCATGAGCTACTGAACAATCATCAATACGTGACATCCCGATGTTTCCGCCATCGGTTGGGGTGTTACAGATTGGTATCAGAGCCATGGTTATAGGGAATTAGGTTATTAGAAAAATAATCTAGTCTATAACCATAGGATTTAACCAGTACTTGCTTCTTTTACTTGCTATACTCTATCTCCCTCCTACTTCTTATCCCTACTTTCATCCTTACAAGAAGGTTGCTCTCCATCAGTGGATCTACTCTAATAGGACAAAAATCCTCAAGTTTAACCTGAACCACCTTGAGATCTCGTCGAAGTTCTAGATTTTAATAACGAACACGTGCAATCTGGAAGGGTGAACGCCTGTATTCTGAGTCTTCTGTCTAGGCTGGCATTGCGCATATATCCCAATCAGACGAGGGACCCGGATGCCTACCTGGGAATTCTCGGGATGAGTGTTCACTTATAGGCTAAAGCATGTCTTCATATGTTATTAGAATTTAGAATCTTTGATAAGTCAACGTTTTCGTTTATTCGTTTTAATTAAATGAATAAATGATTACATTCCTTATATTACCTCATTGTCCTTCATTCAACCCATATCTTATTGAACATTCATTACCCAAATCACTTCCATAACTGATGCCCTAAACTAAACAGAGATCAAGATCCTCCAGCTACCTAACCGCAAGTCTCACCATTTGACTATTGGTTGCTTTTATTCTATGTATTGACGCTATTTGATTCAAGTAATAAAATATTTGTCTGAGAGTTGTTACATGGTGCGTGATTGTTTGAATGTGAACTAATTATATAAATCTACACAACTACAACTCATATATTGTGCTTGTTATACTTGCTTGCATAAACATGTTATCAATTTGCAACCTATGTGTATAATAAATGCTGCACTTAATAGAGGTCATCATGCCTCTTCAACAGTCGGGAGAGGCCCTACAACCTGCTCCACGACTGGTGGAGGCTATCGAACCTACTCAACGATTGGTAGAGGTCATTATGCCTTTTCAACAGTCGGGAGAGGCCCTACAACCTACTCCACGACTAGTGGAGGCTATCGGACCTGCTCAACAATCGGTGGAGATATAGAAGGACGCAAAACTTTAATGTAAGGTAAATTGGTGATTGCGGTCCGGAACGTAATCATGAATTTACAGGTACGTTAAGGTAGTGTGAAATTCTATCAAGGTTTTCAGTAAATAACCAATTATAAACTCTAGTTACCTGGTAGTTCATTTAGTCTTTCTATAGTCAATCAACTCACGCATTTCTTTTAAGAGTCCTAAAACTTAAGATTCTTATTCTCCTTGCTATCTCAGATGAACCTAATCCAACCTTTAAAACTCACACATATCAAAACTCTTACCCAAATTATTCGAAACTGCTTATTCTGTTACCTATAAATTTATGTCATGCCTTAACTCGAAACTTCCCAAACCACCCTTATCCTCATTTCTACCCAATCACCTTCAACCCTGTGTTTTCAATAAACTTCGGGACGAAGTTTCCAAAAGTAGGGGAGACTGTAACATCGCAAAATTTTCCCCAAAATTTTAATACATAAAAAGCCCTTATATATATATATTTTTTTTTATTACACCTTTATCATTAATATTATAGAAATGTGCCTAAGTCTTTATTTATCCTAACTCACAACTTATACACATACATAAATGTATATAAATAATAATAATAATAATAATAATAATAATAATAATAATAATAATAATAATAATAATAATATGATTCTAAATTCTTTTTTTTTTCACATACAAGATTTTTTTTTTAAAATAAAGCCTTGAGTCAAATAGTCAAAGTCCTAGTCAAAGTCTTAGTCAAACAGTCAAAGTCTTAGTCAAATAATCAATTCATCATATAACCTTACTTTATGGTGTTGACCAATTTTAATGGCTAATTGAATCCAAAACTAGTATAAAAACCCACCTATGACCCATTATACTTTGCACCTCTAAATCGATTGTTTCAATATGATTAAACTTTCCCTCATACCTTTCTTCTATAGTCTATTACTTCTACAATTGAAGCTTTGCTTATAAGCTCTTGTAATTGGCGAATTGGAAGCTTGATATTCTTTCTTTTTCGTTTTCTTCAATTTGGACTAGCTACGTTGTTGAGTCTTTGGGATTCGCCTCGCATACATTCACAGCACAATATTCTATTTTTTTTACGAGACATAATATTTTGCTAAGGTGAGTTTTACATAGCCCCTTTTCTATTTATCACCATTTTTGGGGTGAAACATGTTACAACATTATTCATGCAATTCAATCATCAATGTGTCTATGTGTATTTTCTATGTTGCATTATGTCTTGAACATGACTAGGGTAAGCACAATTCTAGCATAAACATTCATCAGCCAAACTGTATACATTGATAGATCTATTGGACTGACAATCCCACCCGGATACGTGCCTCCTACAAAGGTTACGTGGGTGTTTGTTACTGCAATATAAACGAGTGAACCATAAGCGTATGGGATGTACCACAATACAACAGTCAACAAGGTTGATTATGCACTCGATTTACTTCTAGTATGTTTTCGCATATGGACTAGATTGCCATGACACATGAATTGCACAACAATTTTATTCAATTATCAAAACCTATGTAATTCTCACCAACTTTTGTTGACCCAAAACATTTTCAACTTAACATGTTTCAGGTTCTACTTGCTTGGAGATTTGAATTGATGCTTGAGGATATTTGCATAGTTTTATTCAATTTGATGTACAAATTCTTAGAACAACTGTATGTAACTTACTTAAATTATTTAATGAAATTTATTATTTACCATGAGCTACTGAACAATCATCAATACGTGACATCCCGATGTTTCCGCCATCGGTTGGGGTGTTACAGATTGGTATCAGAGCCATGGTTATAGGGAATTAGGTTATTAGAAAAATAATCTAGTCTATAACCATAGGATTTAACCAGTACTTGCTTCTTTTACTTGCTATACTCTATCTCCCTCCTACTTCTTATCCCTACTTTCATCCTTACAAGAAGGTTGCTCTCCATCAGTGGATCTACTCTAATAGGACAAAAATCCTCAAGTTTAACCTGAACCACCTTGAGATCTCGTCGAAGTTCTAGATTTTAATAACGAACACGTGCAATCTGGAAGGGTGAACGCCTGTATTCTGAGTCTTCTGTCTAGGCTGGCATTGCGCATATATCCCAATCAGACGAGGGACCCGGATGCCTACCTGGGAATTCTCGGGATGAGTGTTCACTTATAGGCTAAAGCATGTCTTCATATGTTATTAGAATTTAGAATCTTTGATAAGTCAACGTTTTCGTTTATTCGTTTTAATTAAATGAATAAATGATTACATTCCTTATATTACCTCATTGTCCTTCATTCAACCCATATCTTATTGAACATTCATTACCCTAATCACTTCCATAACTGATGCCCTAAACTAAACAGAGATCAAGATCCTCCAGCTACCTAACCGCAAGTCTCACCATTTGACTATTGGTTGCTTTTATTCTATGTATTGACGCTATTTGATTCAAGTAATAAAATATTTGTCTGAGAGTTGTTACATGGTGCGTGATTGTTTGAATGTGAACTAATTATATAAATCTATACAACTACAACTCATATATTGTGCTTGTTATACTTGCTTGCATAAACATGTTATCAATTTGCAACCTATGTGTATAATAAATGTTGCACTTAATAGAGGTCATCATGCCTCTTCAACAGTCGGGAGAGGCCCTACAACCTGCTCCACGACTGGTGGAGGCTATCGAACCTACTCAACGATTGGTAGAGGTCATTATGCCTTTTCAACAGTCGGGAGAGGCCCTACAACCTACTCCACGACTAGTGGAGGCTATCGGACCTGCTCAACAATCGGTGGAGATATAGAAGGACGCAAAACTTTAATGTAAGGTAAATTGGTGATTGCGGTCCGGAACGTAATCATGAATTTACAGGTACGTTAAGGTAGTGTGAAATTCTATCAAGGTTTTCAGTAAATAACCAATTATAAACTCTAGTTACCTGGTAGTTCATTTAGTCTTTCTATAGTCAATCAACTCATGCATTTCTTTTAAGGGTCCTAAAACTTAAGATTCTTATTCTCCTTGCTATCTCAGATGAACCTAATCCAACCCTTAAAACTCACACATATCAAAACTCTTACCCAAATTATTCGAAACTGCTTATTCTGTTACCTATAAATTTATGTCATGCCTTAACTCGAAACTTCCCAAACCACCCTTATCCTCATTTCTACCCAATCACCTTCAACCCTGTGTTTTCAATAAACTTCGGGACGAAGTTTCCAAAAGTAGGGGAGACTGTAACATCGCAAAATTTTCCCCAAAATTTTAATACATAAAAAGCCCTTATATATATATATATTTTTTTTTATTACACCTTTATCATTAATATTATACAAATGTGCCTAAGTCTTTATTTATCCTAACTCACAACTTATACACATACATAAATGTATATAAATAATAATAATAATAATAATAATAATAATAATAATAATAATAATAATATGATTCTAAATTCTTTTTTTTTCACATACAAGATTTTTTTTTAAAATAAAGCCTTGAGTCAAATAGTCAAAGTCCTAGTCAAAGTCTTAGTCAAACAGTCAAAGTCTTAGTCAAATAGTCAATTCATCATAAAACCTTACTTTATGGTGTTGACCAATTTTAATGGCTAATTGAATCCAAAACTAGTATAAAAACCCACCTATGACCCATTATACTTTGCACCTCTAAATCGATTGTTTCAATCTGATTAAACTTTCCCTCATACCTTTCTTCTATAGTCTATTACTTCTACAATTGAAGCTTTGCTTATAAGCTCTTGTAATTGGCGAATTGGAAGCTTGATATTCTTTCTTTTTCGTTTTCTTCAATTTGGACTAGCTACGTTGTTGAGTCTTTGGGATTCGCCTCGCATACATTCACAACACAATATTCTATTTTTTTTATGAGACATAATATTTTGCTAAGGTGAGTTTTACATAGCCCCTTTTCTATTTATCACAATTTTTGGGGTGAAACATGTTACAACATTATTCATGCAATTCAATCATCAATGTGTCTATGTGTATTTTCTATGTTGCATTATGTCTTGAACATGACTAGGGTAAGCACAATTCTAGCATAAACATTCATCAGCCAAACGGTATACATTGATAGATCTATTGGACTGACAATCCCACCCGGATACGTGCCTCCTACAAAGGTTACGTGGGTGTTTGTTACTGCAATATAAACGAGTGAACCATAAGCGTATGGGATGTACCACAATACAACAGTCAACAAGGTTGATTATGCACTCGATTTACTTCTAGTATGTTTTCGCATATGGACTAGATTGCCATGACACATGAATTGCACAACAATTTTATTCAATTATCAAAACCTATGTAATTCTCACCAACTTTTGTTGACCCAAAACATTTTCAACTTAACATGTTTCAGGTTCTACTTGCTTGGAGATTTGAATTGATGCTTGAGGATATTTGCATAGTTTTATTCAATTTGATGTACAAATTCTTAGAACAACTGTATGTAACTTACTTAAATTATTTAATGATTTATTATTTACCATGAGCTACTGAACAATCATCAATACGTGACATCCCGATGTTTCCGCCATCGGTTGGGGTGTTACAGATTGGTATCAGAGCCATGGTTATAGGGAATTAGGTTATTAGAAAAATAATCTAGTCTATAACCATAGGATTTAACCAGTACTTGCTTCTTTTACTTGCTATACTCTATCTCCCTCCTACTTCTTATCCCTACTTTCATCCTTACAAGAAGGTTGCTCTCCATCAGTGGATCTACTCTAATAGGACAAAAATCCTCAAGTTTAACCTGAACCACCTTGAGATCTCGTCGAAGTTCTAGATTTTAATAACGAACACGTGCAATCTGGAAGGGTGAACGCCTGTATTCTGAGTCTTCTGTCTAGGCTGGCATTGCGCATATATCCCAATCAGACGAGGGACCCGGATGCCTACCTGGGAATTCTCGGGATGAGTGTTCACTTATAGGCTAAAGCATGTCTTCATATGTTATTAGAATTTAGAATCTTTGATAAGTCAACGTTTTCGTTTATTCGTTTTAATTAAATGAATAAATGATTACATTCCTTATATTACCTCATTGTCCTTCATTCAACCCATATCTTATTGAACATTCATTACCCAAATCACTTCCATAACTGATGCCCTAAACTAAACAGAGATCAAGATCCTCCAGCTACCTAACCGCAAGTCTCACCATTTGACTATTGGTTGCTTTTATTCTATGTATTGACGCTATTTGATTCAAGTAATAAAATATTTGTCTGAGAGTTGTTACATGGTGCGTGATTGTTTGAATGTGAACTAATTATATAAATCTATACAACTACAACTCATATATTGTGCTTGTTATACTTGCTTGCATAAACATGTTATCAATTTGCAACCTATGTGTATAATAAATGCTGCACTTAATAGAGGTCATCATGCCTCTTCAACAGTCGGGAGAGGCCCTACAACCTGCTCCACGACTGGTGGAGGCTATCGAACCTACTCAACGATTGGTAGAGGTCATTATGCCTTTTCAACAGTCGGGAGAGGCCCTACAACCTACTCCACGACTAGTGGAGGCTATCGGACCTGCTCAACAATCGGTGGAGATAAAGAAGGACGCAAAACTTTAATGTAAGGTAAATTGGTGATTGCGGTCCGGAACGTAATCATGAATTTACAGGTACGTTAAGGTAGTGTGAAATTCTATCAAGGTTTTCAGTAAATAACCAATTATAAACTCTAGTTACCTGGTAGTTCATTTAGTCTTTCTATAGTCAATCAACTCATGCATTTCTTTTAAGAGTCCTAAAACTTAAGATTCTTATTCTCCTTGCTATCTCAGATGAACCTAATCCAATCCTTAAAACTCACACATATCAAAACTCTTACCCAAATTATTCGAAACTGCTTATTCTGTTACCTATAAATTTATGTCATGCCTTAACTCGAAACTTCCCAAACCACCCTTATCCTCATTTCTACCCAATCACCTTCAACCCTGTGTTTTCAATAAACTTCGGGACGAAGTTTCCAAAAGTAGGGGAGACTGTAACATCGCAAAATTTTCCCCAAAATTTTAATACATAAAAAGCCCTTATATATATATATATATATATATATTTTTATTACACCTTTATCATTAATATTATACAAATGTGCCTAAGTCTTTATTTATCCTAACTCACAACTTATACACATACATAAATGTATATAAATAATAATAATAATAATAATAATAATAATAATAATAATAATAATATGATTCTAAATTCTTTTTTTTTTCACATACAAGATTTTTTTTTAAAATCAAGCCTTGAGTCAAATAGTCAAAGTCCTAGTCAAAGTCTTAGTCAAACAGTCAAAGTCTTAGTCAAATAGTCAATTCATCATATAACCTTACTTTATGGTATTGACCAATTTTAATGGCTAATTGAATCCAAAACTAGTATAAAAACCCACCTATGACCCATTATACTTTGCACCTCTAAATCGATTGTTTCAATCTGATTAAACTTTCCCTCATACCTTTCTTCTATAGTCTATTACTTCTACAATTGAAGCTTTGCTTATAAGCTCTTGTAATTGGCGAATTGGAAGCTTGATATTCTTTCTTTTTCGTTTTCTTCAATTTGGACTAGCTACGTTGTTGAGTCTTTGGGATTCGCCTCGCATACATTCACAACACAATATTCTATTTTTTTTACGAGACATAATATTTTGCTAAGGTGAGTTTTACATAGCCCCTTTTCTATTTATCACAATTTTTGGGGTGAAACATGTTACAACATTATTCATGCAATTCAATCATCAATGTGTCTATGTGTATTTTCTATGTTGCATTATGTCTTGAACATGACTAGGGTAAGCACAATTCTAGCATAAACATTCATCAGCCAAACGGTATACATTGATAGATCTATTGGACTGACAATCCCACCCGGATACGTGCCTCCTACAAAGGTTACGTGGGTGTTTGTTACTGCAATATAAACGAGTGAACCATAAGCGTATGGGATGTACCACAATACAACAGTCAACAAGGTTGATTATGCACTCGATTTACTTCTAGTATGTTTTCGCATATGGACTAGATTGCCATGACGCATGAATTGCACAACAATTTTATTCAATTATCAAAACCTATGTAATTCTCACCAACTTTTGTTGACCCAAAACATTTTCAACTTAACATGTTTCAGGTTCTACTTGCTTGGAGATTTGAATTGATGCTTGAGGATATTTGCATAGTTTTATTCAATTTGATGTACAAATTCTTAGAACAACTGTATGTAACTTACTTAAATTATTTAATGAAATTTATTATTTACCATGAGCTACTGAACAATCATCAATACGTGACATCCCGATGTTTCCGCCATCGGTTGGGGTGTTACACGCGGGCTACTCACTAGTATGACCTAGGGATCATTACATGACAATGACGCCCACCTAGATAATTGAAAACGAAAACACCATATATGATCATATATATGAAAAAAAAAACCATATTGAACTATATGATCTAAATTTCATAGATTGCACCATGTTGAAACATCAATTGTTTTTCCCCTTATTATTTTTATGGGCCTTTTTGTAGGTTTATCTTTAGGTCGTCTAAGGTCCTTGGGAGCCCAGATGATTTTTAAGCCCATGTGATGGCCGGCCTTTCTATTTCACAGAGATATCAAGCTGTCTCTTTTTTTTTTTTTTTTTTCCGTCTTTCTTGCACCAGATTTGAGAATCTCATACATGGTATATCATCAAGCTTCAGGTTGTGTTGGAAATTTGGGTGAAAATAGAATTTTCACAAATATAGAAAAATGATTTTTTTTCCTAGTGGACAAAAACATATAATTGAAACTAAGGTTTACTTAATTTTATGGAAGCGGGCAGGATAACGGTTAACTACTTGATTGTCCGGTCTCAAAGGCAACTCGTGCTAATGAGACAACCACCTCTTGATCATGATAGAGAGGGAGCAAATGAAACTTTGATACGATACTATTTTAGCCCTGATCCTCTCTACAATGAAGAGCATTTTTAGGTGACGTTTTCGAATGAACAGACAACTATTTATCTGTTTATCAAATAATTTGTCGGAGCGATATCCTTTTTTTTTCAACAAAGAGAAGATGCAAGATGGCGACTAGGGTTCAACTCTATGCAAAAATATATAGCCGCTCTTAAACAACTGCATATGGACTTTCGTTAGATGCAATGGATGAATATATAGCAATGTCCGAAAAAGTTGAGCGAGATTTGCTTCATTTTTTTTGTCAAGGTATATATATCTTTTACTTACATTTCAAATATTGTTTAAACTTTTATTGTAAATGTGATGCCTAAAGTATTACATTTATTTAGTCTAATTTGTTATTTTTATTATTGTTTGTTTGCATTGTTACCCGGAGTTGGGTACTTTGCCAAGGATTATGGACGACACGATTAACATACTAAAACGGAGATTTCACGACCTTAGATTGAGAAGCTGATACGAGCCGGAATGAGAATCTACTCTTGAAATGGTTGGAAAGTGAAGACAAAATTCATATTCCTTGCACAAACCTCCCACGCGGATCGCGGGGGAGTTGACAAGTTGGCCGCGGTCCGTGGGGCCAAGTTATGCGATTCTAGACTGTTTTCTTCTTTCCAGCTACAGATCCACGAGTTTTTATCAACTTTCTTCCTGTTAAAAAGGAGGAGACAACGGCAAACGGAGATTTCACGACCTTAGATTGAGAAGCTGATACGAGCCGGAATGAGAATCTACTCTTGAAATGGTTGGAAAGTGAAGACAAAATTCAAATTCCTTGCACAAACCTCCCACGCGGATCGCGGGGGAGTTGACAAGTTGGCCGCGGTCCGTGGGGCCAAGTTATGCGATTCTAGACTGTTTTCTTCTTTCCAGCTACAGATCCACGAGTTTTTATCAACTTTCTTCCTGTTAAAAAGGAGGAGACAACGGCAAACGAGAGAACTACGATTTTTCATCACAAATCCTCACCAAAAATCACCAATCTTCATGTTAGAAGCCATTGATCACTCAAGAACACTTGTAGAAGCTTGGATATCAAAGATGCGTGGCTAAAATGCTCTCTGTAGCTTTCTTCCGAGTGAATATTGTTGGAAATATGTGAATGGATTTTATTGAAATTATAATTTGAAAAATTAAAATTATTAATAAGACCTTAATGTGGTGAATTAAAGACTAAAACTCTTGAGTTTTATGTCTTTGATTAGAGGTCTTTATTTCTTTTAATTAGAGATTTTATGTTACTTAATTAGAGTCTTTATGTCTCAAATTAAGTCTCTAATTAAGAAGACTTTTCATACATCCATGTTCTTATATAATGGAAGGCTTTGTGTCTCATTTGGGTGTGTAGAAAAGAGATACATGAAAAAATACACCAAAACTTTTGCAACACACATACACTCAAGAGTAGCAACCATGTTCCAGTTTCTTTTCAGGCAAGTGGGATAGTCCGCAGTGCACCGCGCCGCACTGTTGAACCGGTGTACCCTGGGAACAGACGACGAATCTGTTTAAGGGAATTGTGTCAAACACAAGCCCGGTTCTTTTTCACTTCTATGATTTCGTTTTCTGTTACAGTTCATTGAAGCAAGTACAAGGACTCGGAAACATGTGAGCTTCATGTACGAGAGGCGTTGCGGTGTTTACAATGTAAGTTTTCTAACAAACTTAAACAGATTGTAAAACAAACTTTCGTGTAGATTGGAAACCGATCATAAACCTTCTTCTTAAGGAATTTGGGTTCGCGAAAGTTTGTAGAATTTTTTCCTTTTGGTACATCGATTTGGATTACATTCATAATGAGGATGCAATCTTTCATCCGTAAGAATGTTTTACAAAACAAATTTGATTCAACATTTTGTGGTTCATGGGTGTTGTATTGTGGTTAGATAAACCGAAATATTAACATTTTAACATGTATATACACGGTTTGAATTTCTAATTAGAGTATTAGAAAAGACATAATTTTGTAAACCCATGAAAAAAAATTTGCTTACGTTTTCTTTCTAATAAGCGTATTAGAAAGATAATTTCAAGGTTTTGAAATATTTACTTTTCTAATGAGAATATTGGAAAATAAAAGGTTTCGAAATATAAGGTTTTGAAACATGTACTTCTAACAAGCGTGTTAGAATCGACGACGTTGAAAGAATAACGTGTCATGAAACATTTCTAATAAGCGTATTAGAAATTATTATTTACAAAATCGTAAGTTTAATGTGTAAACTTATATATTGATTTTTCTAACGGGCGTGTTAGAAATTGATGATTTTGTAAAGCAAAATAAGATGTTTATATTTTCTAACAAGTGTGTTATAAAAGATTATTGTACAAAATACACAAATGTGTTAGAAATGATTATTTTGGAAAATAATAAACATTAAACCGGCTTGGTTTAAATATGACGGTTTCAAACGAGTGAGTTTGAAACGGGTATATTTTGGAAAATCCAATGTCAATACCATTTATGTAGATGGTTTAATTTTCTAACGAGCGTGTTAGAAATGGTTTATTTTATATAAACCAATAAGTTCTAAAATGATTGTCATAATCATGTATTTCTAACAAACATGTTAGAAACGGTTGAGAATATAAACCAATGACCTTTGAAATGATTTTGATAATCGTTTATTTCTAACGGGTGTGTTAGAATAAGGTTTATTTGATATAACCAAACTCTATATGATGAAATGTGTAATCGTTTGCATTCTAACAAGTATGTTAGAAATGGTTAATTTTTAAACCGTATATGTTTATATGGTACACGTATAGTTTCTAATGAACGAATTAGAAACGGTTAATCATGAAAACCATATACTCTAACAAGTGAGTTAGGAATGGTTTAAATAATAAAACTATATTAGAGTTTATGGTTTTGATTTGTAATCAAAACATAAATATGTATAGTTTATGGAAAATACTTGTAAAAGTAGAAGTGTTTTGTATGAATAAAACATGTCTTTTGCAAATTATAAATGGTTAGATACTTGTATGAAAAGTATGATAACTTGAACCATAAATAGTCTAGAGAGACTATTTAGTGTAAAACAACTTGATGTTGTTTTGGACATATTTACTTGTTCGACTACTTGTAAGTAGTTAAGTATAAACAACCTTGTTGTTTTGAACAGTGTATTGAGGGAGTACCTCGAAACATGCCACGAGACGATATATTTATCCTTTCGTTGAACGATAAAGTGTTGAAGAGAATAACACTTTGAGAATTGATGTTTATATGAATCCGGTTAAAGATATATGTAATATGTCATATATATTTTGGATTATATTGAAATTATAATTTGGTAAATTATAATTATTAATTGGAATCTTAATGTGATGAATAAAGAGTAAACTCTTGGGTAGAGTTTCATGTTGTCTAATTAAAGTTTTATGTTACTTTATTAGAGCTTTTATGTCAATTTATTAGAGCCTTTAATTTTAAAATTAAGTCTCTAATTAAGTGACTAAGAAGAAAACTCTTCATCCATCCCCATTGAGATAATCATGATCACGTTGCAAGTGTATTGAAGTTGAATGCACAAAAATGAGATATGTCATCTAATGTTGAGAGCATTTACGTAGAAATGCACAAATGCAGTTTTGATGAATATAACATATGATAAAAATATATGTTATTATTCATAAGTCTTTGATAAATATTGCGAGATTTGTTATAAAAGACTTAGAATAGTGATGGACGTGTAGAGTTTATACAAACCATCAATGTTGGTTGAACTATATGGAGGATTCGTGATATATTTTGGGAGAGTCACCCAATAAATAGGTTCAACAAAATATATACATATCACTTAGGGATATGTGGAAGTCATGTCGTTGAGTGTCAATCTCATTGATTTGTTGATGATGAATATGTTCATAAAGGTGACTTATGTTAAGACTTGTGTTTGTCACACCCTCAAATTACCACTTGCGGGGTTTTACCGCGAGGCGCATGACAAACCAGGATCCAAGTCAACGATCACAATAAACAACTCTATATGAAAAACGTAAACAGACGTAACCATTAATTTAACCAGCGGAAGCGTTTCAGTAGCATTTAATCAACTATGCTATCATCTCAAAAATTGTTCAAAATACTTTTATTACAAAACGTGCACTAAATCTAGACGCCAATGCAGACCCGTGCGCCTAGTCCCGTTCATTGCTACCTTAGCGACCTGAGAAAAACATGCCAAAAAGATGTCAACATATAATGCTGGTGAGTTCACAGGTTTGTTCAAAAATGTTACCAAAGTGTTACCATGTCCATACTATATCAATGTTACCAAGTACGCTAGCTAGGCGTATGTTTCATTACTACTACGATTGGAAACCATTACTAGACACGTTTAGCAATGTTCAGCATGTTTAAGCAGCCCGTATGTTCAGCATGATACCAATGTACCTGTTCGAGACAATATGCACCCGCCCGGCCCTCCAAGCCGACGAGTGGGGCAGGTCACGCCCAATAGATCTATCCACATTTCCCCCGTTGTGCAACCCCGCACATTCATGGTTTCCCCCGGGACTTTCCAAATGATCGTATAGCAATATAAAGTTAAAACCATAGTATGACATATGTTATCAAAACCGTTTAGTGCATGTTTTCTCCCCCAAAAGTTAAAGCAGTAAAAGTGGGGCCGTGAACTCACCTTAAGTAGTGTTCTTCAAATATAAGTAAAGATGTTTAGCCCTTGATAATCCCTCTACCGAAGATCTATCAAAATGTTCACATAAGTGTTCCGACTAATAACCATGAGGTTATCTAGTCCCTGATTGTCCAGATCGTAACCGAGTATGTTTTAAAACGTGTTTAAATGTTTAACCGACACACTAGACCGACCCGACATCCCGTTGGTGACCCATTACCCTAACTAATCAAGTACACATAGATTACACACAAGGTTCAAGCATAAAACACTTAGTTTGTATCAAAAATCTCATTTCTACATCAGAACGGTCGAACCAGTCAGTTTTAAGTCTCCTTCGCACCTTTTTGTCTCCTTCGCACCTTTTACATCTCGTTCGACCGTTTGATGCTTCCTTCGCCCGTTTTATCACATTCGTCCAAATAAAAACCCAGGTTCGACCCTGGATCCCTCCTTCGCACCATCGACTGGTCGAAGGAGGCCAGGTTCGCCCCTGTTGTATAATTTTTCCTAAAAACGCTTCAAACACATTCAAAACGACCCGAAACATCATCAAACACAGCAGTCAAGCATGGATAACTTATCCCTACAAAACCCCATCGATTTCCCCCGATAATACGTCCGTTTCAGCCCTTTCCCAAAATGGTAAAGATTATGGAAACATCACTTTCATGCATGAATTATTTACCCAATTTGGAAACTTTTGAAATCGATTCATGTTTAGCTTAAAATACTCAGTTTGTCGATTATCCGATCTTTCTTATTCATTCTATTGATCATAAATATTCATACATCAAGTATTAATCCAATAAAACCCCCAAATATCAATATATCCAATCCTAACCCTAAACAACAATATTCCCTCATTAACAACAATCCTATATCATGTTTCTATCATAGATATAGCAGCAAATCAGTGAACAACACATAACACCACATAACACACAATTTACACATGTTATTCATTATGAAAACCTATGTTAAATGATCATGTTTTGATTTAGAAAGATGTTTAAAAGGTTTTTAATCATAAAAACACCCTTAGAACAGATCCAGACAATTAGGGTTAGATGAAAACGAAATAAAATGCTTTTAAAAGATTTAGGATTATGAACACACCTTGAATTCTTGTTTAGATGTTGTAGATGGGTTAGATTATGAAAAAGAAGAGCAAAAACTCCTTCCTTAGTGTTTAAGATCGTTTGAGAGCGTTTTGGGACGGTTAGGGTTTGTGAAATGATGAAAAATGACAAAGGTTGGTATTTATACTAATCTTCCTTCGCACCAACTCATTGGTCGAATGTAGTCTCCTTCGCCCCTTTCACAGGGTCGAATGAGCCCTGTTTGGTCGAATGGAATTTCTCAAATTCCACTTCCCTGGTTCGCCCATTTTACAAGGGTCGAACCAGGCAACTTCTTCTCCTTCGACCACTCGAAGTGATCGAACCAAGACCTCTTTTAAACTAGTTTTCCAGTTTGTCGTGTTTAACGCATTCTAACACATCTTAACACATAAGCATGCATCCTTAGTCTATATTCAACACATTAAAGCACAGATAATCATTTACACATCATTTAAACACATCTATGTATATAATCCACCACACGACTCATAATCTACACATATACTTAATTAGTTCATGTAATGTCACCAACAACGGAACCCGGTACTAGTGTATTACCAAAACGACTCCCAATGATCCTCCAGATCATTGTACCCTAGACAATCCTAACTTGACCCGACTCAACTAACCCAGTTAAGTTTGTTTATAACGTTTCTCGCTAAGGTAGACTTAGATGTTACTAATATGTTTAAGCCGAACATGCCGGGTGTCACATCATCCCCACGTTGAAAGAATTTTCGTCCCGAAAATTGCGCAAAGCCCAAAAAGAAAGAAACGAAAAGAATAGAACGAAAAGAAACTTACCGGATGTCACATCATCCCCACGTTGAAAGGAATCTCGACCCGAGATTCATTCCGCTTCAGCAGTAACATGCCTTGATTCAAACGCGCGCTTCGGAAAGAGATGAGGATACTTAGATTTCATCTGATCCTCCCGTTCCCATGTGAACTCCGGTCCACGGTTCGAGTTCCAACGGACTTTAACGATGCGGATTTTACTCCGACGAAGGCTACGAATCTTGTAGTCGAGAATCTCGACAGGTTCCTCCACAATGCGAAGACGATCATCAACCTTGATCTTTTCCAGTGGTACAATGAGAGATTCATCAGCCAAACACTTCTTCAAGTTAGACACATGGAAGACGTTGTGTACACTACCGAGCTCCGCCGGTAAGTCAAGTCTATATGCCACCGGTCCAATCCGATCCAGGATTGCGAACGGTCCGACATAACGAGGGTTAAGCTTGCCACGCTTTCCAAAGCGTATGACGCCCTTCCATGGTGAAACTTTCAGAAGTACCTTGTCCCCAACCTGGAACTCTATAGGTTTTCGACGGCAATCGGCATAGCTCTTCTGACGATCCCGTGCAGCAGCCAAACGTTGACGGATCTGTACGATTTTCTCCGAAGTTTCGTACACGAGTTCCGGACCAGTGAGCTGGCTCTCGCCCACCTCGGCCCAACAAAGTGGTGATCGACATTTCCGTCCGTAAAGAGCCTCGAACGGAGCTGCCTTGATGCTAGAGTGATAGCTGTTGTTGTAGGAGAACTCCACTAACGGCAGGTGGATCTCCCAACTTTTACCAAAATCGATAACACATGCCCGAAGCATGTCTTCCAAGGTTTGAATCGTCCGCTCACTCTGTCCATCAGTTTGCGGATGATAAGCCGTACTCATATCCAACTGAGTACCCAAAGCCTTGTGCAGAGCCTTCCAGAAACGCGAAGCGAAACGGGAATCACGATCAGAAATAATAGAAACAGGCACCCCGTGCCGAGCAACCACCTCCTTAAGGTAAAGTCGAGCTAACCGCTCGAGTCCATCGGTTTCCTTAATAGGTATAAAACGTGCCGATTTCGTCAGCCGGTCAACAATCACCCAAATCATATCATAACCACTAGGTGACCTTGGCAGCTTGGTGACAAAATCCATCGTGATTCGTTCCCACTTCCATTCTGGAACCTCTGGTTGTTGCAGGAGACCAGACGGCCTCTGATACTCCACCTTGACTTTAGCACAAGTCAAACATTTGCTGACATAAGAAGCTATATCAGCTTTCATGTTCGGCCACCAATAAAGTATCTTCAAATCCTGATACATCTTATCGGAGCCAGGGTGAACAGAATACCGGGATTTGTGAGCTTCATCCAGAACAAGCTCGCGCAATCCCCCGAACAATGGGACCCAAACACGTCCCGCAAAATAGTGTAAGCCATCAGTCCTGAGTTCAAGATGCTTGTCAGCACTGTGCATAGTTTCAGCCTTAAGGTTTTCCTCCTTCAAAGCTTCCAACTGTGCAGAACGGATTCGGTCAGGCAAAGACGAATGAATGGTGAGCTGTAAGGCTCGAACACGGCAAGGGTTCGCAGACTCCTTCCTGCTCAAGGCGTCCGCCACAACGTTCGCCTTGCCAGGATGGTACTTGATGGCACAGTCATAATCGTTCAGGAGTTCAACCCAGCGACGCTGCCGCATGTTCAACACCTTCTGGTCGAAAATATGCTGAAGACTCTTGTGATCGGTATATACTTCGCACTTGGTACCGTACAAGTAAGGTCTCCAGATTTTCAACGCAAAGACCACCGCACCCAGTTCCAAGTCATGAGTAGTGTAGTTCTTCTCATGAACTTTGAGTTGACGAGAAGCGTAAGCAATAACCTTCCCGCGCTGCATCAACACGCAACCGAGACCACGAATAGAAGCATCACAGTACACAACGAAATCATCAGTGCCTTCCGGCAGGGATAAGATAGGTGCAGAACAAAGTTTAAGCTTCAGCATCTGAAATGCTGATTCTTGTGGTTCATCCCAGTCGAACTTTCGATCCTTCTGGGTAAGAGCAGTGAGGGGTTGAGTGATCTTCGAAAATCCCTCAATGAAACGACGATAATAACCCGCAAGACCTAGGAATTGCCGCACCTCTGATGGCGTCTTTGGTGCTTCCCAGTCTTTAATATCTTCGATCTTAGCTGGATCGACATGAATACCCAGTTCATTCACCACATGTCCTAGGAATTGAACTTCACGCAACCAAAAATCACACTTCGAGAACTTAGCATACAACTGCTCCTGTCTCAAAAGTTCCAAGACCAACCGCAGATGTTCCTCGTGGTCTGCCTTGTTCTTGGAGTAAATCAGAATATTGTCAATGAACACGATGGCAAACTTATCAAGGTAAGGCTTGCAAACGCGGTTCATCAAATCCATGAACACCGCCGGTGCGTTAGTGAGACCCAAAGGCATGACCAAGAACTCAAAATGGCCATAACGAGTGCGAAAAGCAGTCTTCTGAATGTCTGCTTCCCTGACGCGCAACTGGTGATAACCGGACCGCAAATCAATCTTTGAATAGTAACTGGAGCCCTGAAGCTGGTCAAAGAGATCATCAATGCGAGGAAGAGGATAACGATTCTTGATGGTCACTTTGTTCAGCTCGCGATAATCGATACACTTACGAAGACTTCCGTCCTTCTTCTTCACGAACAAAATAGGAGCTCCCCACGGGGAAGAACTCGGTCGAATGAAACCCTTTTCCAAGAGTTCCTGTAACTGGCTGGACAACTCTTGCATCTTGGGAGGTGCAAGACGATACGGAGCTCGGGCAATAGGAGCTGCGCCCGGAGTGAGATCAATACCAAACTCAACCTGACGACGGGGAGGAAGACCAGGTAAATCATCAGGAAACACATCAGAGAAGTCACGAACCACCGGGATATCCTCGATCTTCTTCTCATCATCAGTAGAAACGTTAACAAGTGCCAGAATGGCCGAACAGCCCTTCCGAAGATACTTACGGGCTTTCATGCTAGAAATGATACTCAGCGGAGCACCGCTTTTCTCGCCACGAACAGAAAGAATCTCTCCATCAGGGAGAGGGATCCGAATAACCTTGTCAAAACAAACGATCTCCGCGCGATACAACGATAACCAATCCATGCCAACCACGACATCAAAACTACCCAGAGGTACCGACATGAGGTCAATGGGGAAAGACAAACCCGACAGTTCCAAGCGACATTCCCTAAGGGTGTGTGTCGCTTCAATTTTCTTACCATCAGCCAATTCTATTAAGCACTTAGCCTCTAAAGGTGTGGGTACTATATCTAGCAATCGACTAATATCCAAAGATACGAAACTCTTATCGGCACCAGAATCAAACAAGACAGAAACATAGCGATCATTAAGAAGGAACGTACCGGAAACTGTGTCTGGATCCTGCCTAGCCTCTACAGATCCAATGACGAAAGCACGTGCAGTCCTGCCTTCGCCGCCATTGTTCCCGTTACCGTTCCCCCCTCCCATTATCGCCCTGCTTCAGTTTGGGACAGTCACGCTTGAAATGTCCCGTGTCACCACAGTTATAACACCCCTGCCTCCCCTGAGTCCCCTGAGCAGCAGGAGCAGGAGTAGCCGCAGGAGCCTGAGTTGGGGTGAGTGCCACCTTGCAATCCTTAGCATGGTGCCCCAACTGATGGCACCGATGACAACGAGCTCTATCACAACTCCCAGAGTGATGAAAACCACACTTGTTGCACTTGGGATGCTTCCCAACATACCCACCCGTCTTCGACCCAGAAGAAGATCCAGATGACTCAAACTTCTTCGCCGGCTGAGCTGGCACCACACTCTTCCCCACACTCTCCCACTTCCTCTTGTTCCCCTCAGCAGCCTTCACAGTAGTACCCTTGGGTGGCAAAACGCCTTCCGCCACCTTCAGGTTAGTCATCCGATGAGCTGATCGGACAACCTCAGCAATAGTGGAAGATTCCCAGCAGCCACCAACCCAGCAATCTCGGGCACTAGTCCTGACACATAGTGCTCGATCCTCCTGTACTCAGGTGTGTGTAAGTCAGGACACAACACCGCCAGCTCGTTCCTCCTCACAGTGTACTCCTCAATCTCCGACCCAACCATCTTGTAACTCCAGACCTCATGCTCCAACTTCTGTATCTCCTCTCTCGGACAGTACTCACCTCTCAAAAGCTGCACAAACTCCGCCCAAGGCATAGCAATAGCCTCCCCCAATCCCACGTTCTGAGTAGTAGCATTCCACCACGACAATGCAGGCCCCTCAAATGTCGCAGTAGCATACTTCACTCGGTCCTCAGCAGGACAGTTACACATAACAAACACAGATTCCACCTTCTCCAGCCATCGGAGCAGTCCCACCGCTCCCTCAGTTCCAGCGAAGTTATGGGGCTGACAGTCCCTAAACTTCTTATATGAGCACTGAGGTGGGGGTGGATTGGCACCAACACCTGTAACACGGTACACGAGTAAAACACAAACGAAAGGACACGAAACCCAAAAATGAGGCAAGGTCGACAGAAATCAACTCACCACCCATGGCATTAATTCCAGCCTGGAAATTAGCCATAGCCATGTTCACTTGCTGCTGGAGCAAGTTGTTCAGTTCAGCGTGGGTCATGTTGATGTTCCCACGACCACCGCCTCTGGCACGACCACCGCCGCCAGCACGGCCACCACCGCCACCATGACGTCCACCACCGCGAGCACCAGACATGATCTAACAAATCAAGAAATCGGGGAATTCAGATTCACTTCCAGTGTCAACCACTAGAAATTTACAAAAGTTAACTTAGGGACAATCCAGGACTATACATCCAAACTCGAAGTCCATCGGGATTTTCATGCATTCCAGTTTATTATTTCGTGTGCACCCGAAATGATAAACTGCTCTGCATGGTCCTCCAGATGTACCCCTAATCTAGACCCCAGTCACCGAACATTGTCGCCTATGTGGCAATAGGTGCAAGTGTAAGAAGGCATGTGTGTGCTAGAACCAACAAATCAACCCCTCCCCTTAAATCCAGAAGAAGAAGACAAGAGTAGGTAAGAACCCAAATAAAACAGATGATGTAACGGAGAAACATGATGATGATGTAAGGACACCCCGACAACGTTAATACATATCCCACTAATAGACCCAAAGTATGTGACCGTCTAGTGTGTGCGACTCGGCTATAGACCAGACTCTACATGCAGTCCTAGTTCACTATAACCATTGGCTCTGATACCAATCTGTCACACCCTCAAATTACCACTTGCGGGGTTTTACCGCGAGGCGCATGACAAACCAGGATCCAAGTCAACGATCATAATAAACAACTCTATATGAAAAACGTAAACAGACGTAACCATTAATTTAACCAGCGGAAGCGTTTCAGTAGCATTTAATCAACTATGCTATCATCTCAAAAATTGTTCAAAATACTTTTATTACAAAACGTGCACTAAATCTAGACGCCAATGCAGACCCGTGCGCCTAGTCCCGTTCATTGCTACCTTAGCGACCTGAGAAAAACATGCCAAAAAGATGTCAACATATAATGCTGGTGAGTTCACAGGTTTGTTCAAAAATGTTACCAAAGTGTTACCATGTCCATACTATATCAATGTTACCAAGTACGCTAGCTAGGCGTATGTTTCATTACTACTACGATTGGAAACCATTACTAGACACGTTTAGCAATGTTCAGCATGTTTAAGCAGCCCGTATGTTCAGCATGATACCAATGTACCTGTTCGAGACAATATGCACCCGCCCGGCCCTCCAAGCCGACGAGTGGGGCAGGTCACGCCCAATAGATCTATCCACATTTCCCCCGTTGTGCAACACCGCACATTCATGGTTTCCCCCGGGACTTTCCAAAAGATCGTATAGCAATATAAAGTTAAAACCATAGTATGACATATGTTACCAAAACCGTTTAGCGCATGTTTTCTCCCCCAAAAGTTAAAGTAGTAAAAGTGGGGCCGTGAACTCACCTTAAGTAGCGTTCTTCAAATATAAGTAAAGATGTTTAGCCCTTGATAATCCCTCTACCGGAGATCTAACAAAATGTTCACATAAGTGTTCCGACTAATAACCATAAGGTTATCTAGTCCCTGATTGTCCAGATCGTAACCGAGTATGTTTTAAAACGTGTTTAAATGTTTAACCGACACACTAGACCGACATGACATCCCGTTGGTGACCCATAACCCTAACTAATCAAGTACACATAGATTACACACAAGGTTCAAGCATAAAACACTTAGTTTGTATCAAAAATCTCATTTCTGCATCAGAACGGTCGAACCAGTCAGTTTTAAGTCTCCTTCGCACCTTTTTGTCTCCTTCGCACCTTTTACTTCTCGTTCGACCGTTTGATGCTTCCTTCGCCCGTTTTATCACATTCGTCCAAATAAAAACCCAGGTTCGACCCTGGATCCCTCCTTCGCACCATCGACTGGTCGAAGGAGGCCAGGTTCGCCCCTGTTGTATAATTTTTCCTAAAAACGCTTCAAACACATTCAAAACGACCCGAAACATCATCAAACACAGCAGTCAAGCATGGATAACTTATCCCTACAAAACCCCATCGATTTCCCCCGATAATACGTCCGTTTCAGCCCTTTCCCAAAATGGTAAAGATTATGGAAACATCACTTTCATGCATGAATTATTTACCCAATTTGGAAACTTTTGAAATCGATTCATGTTTAGCTTAAAATACTCAGTTTGTCGATTATCCGATCTTTCTTATTCATTCTATTGATCATAAATATTCATACATCAAGTATTAATCCAATAAAACCCCCAAATATCAATATATCCAATTCTAACCCTAAACAACAATATTCCCTCATTAACAACAATCCTATATCATGTTTCTATCATAGATATAGCAGCAAATCAGTGAACAACACATAACACCACATAACACACAATTTACACATGTTATTCATTATGAAAACCTATGTTAAATGATCATGTTTTGATTTAGAAAGATGTTTAAAAGGTTTTTAATCATAAAAACACCCTTAGAACAGATCCGGACAATTAGGGTTAGATGAAAACGAATTAAAATGCTTTTAAAAGATTTAGGATTATGAACACACCTTGGATTCTTGTTTAGATGTTGTAGATGGGTTAGATTATGAAAAAGAAGAGCAAAAACTCCTTCCTTAGTGTTTAAGATTGTTTGAGAGTGTTTTGGGACGGTTAGGGTTTGTGAAATGATGAAAAATGACAAAGGTTGGTATTTATACTAATCTTCCTTCGCACCAACTCATTGGTCGAATGTAGTCTCCTTCGCCCCTTTCACAGGGTCGAATGAGCCCTGTTTGGTCGAAGGGAATTTCTCAAATTCCACTTCCCTGGTTCGCCCATTTTACAAGGGTAGAACCAGGCAACTTCTTCTCCTTCGACCACTCGAAGTGGTCGAACCAAGACCTCTTTTAAACTAGTTTTCCAGTTTGTCGTGTTTAACGCATTCTAACACATCTTAACACATAAGCATGCATCCTTAGTCTATATTCAACACATTAAAGCACAGATAATCATTTACACATCATTTAAACACATCTATGTATATAATCCACCACACGACCCATAATCTACACATATACTTAATTAGTTCATGTAATGTCACCAACAACGGAACCCGGTACTAGTGTATTACCAAAACGACTCCCAATGATCCTCCAGATCATTGTACCCTGGACAATCCTAACTTGACCCGACTCAACTAACCCAGTTAAGTTTGTTTATAACGTTTCTCGCTAAGGTAGACTTAGATGTTACTAATATGTTTAAGCCGAACATGCCGGGTGTCACAGTGTTTAAGTCCTAAAGAGTCAATGGTGAAGCCTTGGATATTAAAGGCAAACGAGTCTTGATCCTAATGGATGGAATTAATTATGGTTTGAAGCATTCTTTAAACCAAGGTTTTGGAATAGTAAACAAAATCTCCTTTTGTGTCTAAACTAAAACGTGAATGTTAAGAAGAGATAGCGAGTTATCTCTTAAGGTTGTGAAGAATCAGAATGAGGCATCTTCTGTTCACATGCTAAGTATTCGTTGTCTAAAGCATGCTAGACTAATACTTGTTAATTTAGATGCTCCACGGAGGATAAATTAACTTTGAACATTCAAACATATGTGACGACATAAGAATGAATTTTGTAAAAGCAAATATATAATTCATTAAAAAGGATGACTCGAAAGGACCGAATATATAGTTCATTGGTTATGATACTATTTAGCTGAATATGAGGAGAACTTATATAGCTCAGAATACGATTCGTGTGAGAAATATGGGTTGAGTAATATAATGGATGACCTCTATAACACAAAGATATAGATAGTCGCTATCTTATCACGGGTGTCTAATGTCATCATGAGTGATATTACTCAAACTTAATCAAAGTGCAAGCAATGTGGGGGAAGAACCATTTAAGAAACAATCCGTAGGGATGTAAAAATGGTACTTGAGAAGTTTTCAAACTACATATGAAAGGAAGAAACTTTCATCATCCCATTTGTAGTTATCCAAAAACACTTAAGTGTGGAGTAGGGGCGGCAATTATTGACACGACCCGAAAACCGACCCGAACCCGACACGAAAAAAAATAGATTTGGGTCAACTAACACGACCCGTTTAAAAAAACGGGTCGGGTTCGGGTCAACTAACACGACCTGTTTAAAAAAACGGGTCGGGTTCGGGTTGACACATATATAAAATGGGTTGACCCGTTAACCCGTTTAAGTATTTAGAAAAAAAATATATTATATTTTTGTTTTTCTTTTTCCATTTCTATGTACATGGTTAGTTATAATTGTGTTATTTTTGGCACACTATATTATTTATTTGTCACACTTATATACTCACCATTAAACATTTTATTGATAACCCGCTTACAACCCAACAACCCGCTTATAACTCATGAACATGTATTACTCATTTAAAAATATGGGTTAAACGGGTCGTCTTCGGGTTGACCCGGATTTTATGTGGGTTGGGTTAGGGTTGAAATATTTGACACGAATAATAATATGGGTCGGGTTTGGGTTGCACATTTCAACCCATCAACCCGCCAACCCATCAACCCGACATGATTGACACCCCTAGTGTGGAGGTAACTTGCATTTGAAAATATAAGGTTTGATATGAACGGGTGTGCTTTTGGGAAGTACAAATCACACGAACCTAGAACAGACTTGTTATAAGTCAGTCCTATTATGTGGACAAAATTCTTGAGAAGTTCAATGGAAATGACTCTAATGTGGCTAGAACTTTCATTAATTATTGAGAAGTTCAATGGAAATGACTCTAATGTGGCTAGAACTTTCATTGACACGAGTCAACGTCTAGCTAAGAATCGAGGTGAGCCTGCTAACCAATTAGAGTACTCAAGAATTATTGGCAGCCTGATGTATCTGATGAGTTGTATCAGACCAGACTTAGCAAGGAAGCTAAGTAGATACACGAGCAACCTAAGTTTAATTCATTGGAATTACGTGACACAGGTGCTTTGGTAATTAGGATACATACGAGACTACGGTCTGCAATATAAAAGATATCCAACAATTATTGAAGGTTACTGTGATGCGAATTGGATATCTTACACGAATGATTCCAAGGAAACGAGTGGGTATTTGTTCACACTTGGAGGTGCTACGATAACATGGAAATCATCTAAGCAAATGGTTATTGCTAGATCCATGATGGAATCAAAATTCATCGCTTAGGATAAAGAGGATGAATAGGCAAAATGGCTACGTCAATTTGTTAAGGATATACCTAGGTGGCCGAAGCCGGCATTGGCCTAATGCATACACTGTGATAGTCAATCGGTAATTGGCAGAGCTCATATCACAATGTGTATCATTAAGAACAGGTATATAAGACGTAGGCATAATACGGTACGACAACTAATCTCTACAGGAGTTATCACTGTTGACTACTTGAAGTCAAAGGATAACATCGCGGATCCGCTAACAAAAGGCTTAAGCAGAGAGTTAGTTCAGAAGTCGTAAATGGGAATGGGGCTAAAGCCCATTAAAGGCTAGGTTTATGCGAAGGAAACCTAACTCAGCTGACTGGAGATCCCAAGATCAGAGTTCAATAGGACAACCTAATTGTATGAACTGGCGAAGGTCACTGTGAGGGAAAGTTGGTGGAAACCCCACGTTTTGAAAAAAAAAAAAGGGAGCTTACCATAAATTTAATAAGCTTCATAGTCCATTCCTAAAAAGTGACAAGGTTGAGGTTAAGCTTATAG
Organism: Ambrosia trifida; assembly: GCA_028751855.1. Lineage (NCBI taxonomy): Eukaryota > Viridiplantae > Streptophyta > Magnoliopsida > Asterales > Asteraceae > Ambrosia > Ambrosia trifida. The sequence goes on from CM054129.1 coordinate 113,915,184, forward strand.
CTTTTAATGATCTGACTGAGGTAACCAGTCCCAGTAGATCACCTATGTGAGAGAGAAGTGGGGTCGCTCCGAAAGGTATTGTTGGGGCACAATACATAATAGCTCTCGCAGAACCAGGCACGTGTCCATGACCATAACGGACACAACAATGAGGACTTGACGTTGTCAAGGAGAGTTTTGTGTGAAGCGTATTGTCGTCCACACTAACGGCAGACGAGTTCAAAGACATCGCGTTCTACTCAGAGCCAGTGGGCTAAGTGCGTTTCATAAGCGAAGGTTCAAAGGGTCACACCTACCTATCGTATGCAAAACTCAACTGTTGACATTTAATCGGAATGAGGTTGTTTTTGAGGATAACTCCCATTCATGTGGGGGGTTGTTGAAACTTTTGTGTGTTTTGAATAATCTCCATTCATGTGAGGGATTGTTGGAAATATGTGAATGGATTTTATTGAAATTATAATTTGATAAATTATAATTACTAATAAGACCTTAATGTGGTGAATTAAAGACTAAAACTCTTGAGTTTTATGTCTTTGATTAGAGGTCTTTATTTCTTTTAATTAGAGATTTTATGTCACTAAATTAGATTCTTTATGTCTCAAATTAAGTCTCTAATTAAGAAGACTTTTCATACATCCATGTTCTTATATAATGGAAGGCTTTGTGTCTCATTTGGGTGTGTAGAAAAGAGATACATGAAAAAATACACCAAAACTTTTGCAACACACATACACTCAAGAGTAGCAACCATGTTCCAGTTTCTTTTCAGGCAAGTGGGATAGTCCGCAGTGCACCGCGCCGCACTGTTGAACCGGTGTACCCTGGGAACAGACGACGAATCTGTTTAAGGGAATTGTGTCAAACACAAGCCCGGTTCTTTTTCACTTCTATGATTTCGTTTTCTGTTACAGTTCATTGAAGCAAGTACAAGGACTCGGAAACATGTGAGCTTCATGTACGAGAGGCGCTGCGGTGTTTACAATGTAAGTTTTCTAACAAATATTTGTATGTGTTTTGTAATCTGAATTTGGTTTGATTATTGTTATGAACTAGTATGTTTAACTAAGTGTGTTGGATTTGATTAAACGTTTGCTTATATTTAAATAATTTATCTGTTGACGTGATTTCTTACATAGCTAGGAGGGAGGTACATTTGTATTTGTAAAGGTACAACTAGGTTGTATGGTGAGAATTAAGAAACTGTCCTTAGTTGTTATTTCAATCCGAATAATCCCGAAGCCATGTCTATGTGGTGTTTCTGTAGTTAAACCGAATCAGTAGCAAAACTATACAAATAGAATCCCGGGTGAAAGGTACTTGTTAATTTTATTGTTATAATTTCAGAATTTGAATTCGTCAAGTTACATTTTCTAAATCATTTTCTTCAACAAATCAGTGACATTTAAACTTAGTTAAAAAATTAGACTTTCCACCAATTCCTCGTGGTTCGACAACCCTACTAGCTAAGAAGTTGTTTTTTACTAAGTTATTTATTAGCATACGACATCTACATCAGCTATATATCTTTAAGTAGGGATTATATCCATTTACTCATGAAGATATTTGCGTAAACCAACATTGTTTGATATCCAACGCATATATGAGGTTCATGGTTAAAAATATGGGTTTCCCGTGGATGCTCGGTGAAGGGATATGGTATCAAAGCATTACAAATACCATACCATCGCCCAACTAGAACCGGCTTCGCCAGGCGTCCATCCGCCCGTTTTACGTCAGCGGATCGTTTAGCGTCCATCCGCCCGTTTTACGTCAGCGGAACGTCTGGCGTCCACTAGCCTGTTCTACGTCGGCGGAACGTTTGGCGTGCATCCGCCCATTTTACGTTAGCGGATCGTCTAGCGTCCACTCGTCAGGCGCAAGCACGCCCGCCCATTTTACATCGGCGGGCCCAATATACTTCAAAGCTTCCGCAGCAAGCTTCATCAACACAAGTGGAAGATGCCTTTTGGGGCAGCCTTCGGACTCACCCTTGCCCCAAACGAAATATCTCTGACACAGCAGGCGGCCCGTCAAAGTTCCTCTCCAATCAGAGACTGCTCCCAGTCTGATGAACAGAAAGGACAATAACGTGGTGGCCTCTCAGCCAAGATATCTTCCTGACAAAGCAGACTTTCTCAACCCGTCTCGAAGTCCAAGAAAGGTATGATTACTCACCGCCCTCGGTCTACCAATGGGCGGGCGCCACGTGTACCAACCGTCAGGACGGTAACATCCCCCCTTAGCATTTTACTTTCTCCTTTTTATCAAAACCCACTTGCACCAAGTGGGCTTGAGGACTTGGGCCGGATTATGGAGACGCCTCTACCTGGGCCGGGCCGGGCCCCATCAAAGGTAGAGGATGGGCTGAGAAAGTAGAGGATCTAGGTACTATAAAAGGAGGAGTCTCTTCTCCTTTTATTGGCATCTATTCAATCACACTTTCACTCAAGAAGAATACAAACTCTTTCGTACCTTCTTCAACCCCTTGTTTATTATACTAACTGCTAGAGGCTCGGCTCTTCTAATCAGTAGTCTCCTAAATTCCCTGGTCTTGTCCTTAGACCCTCACGTATTTTCCAAACACACTCTCTTTGCAAAATACAGTAGAACCACTTACTGGATTAGCGCCTGTTCGGTAAACCAGGATTCATGTTTCTTCATTGGCGCCATCCGTGGCCTTATCACAAATACTCTAAATAAAACAGCTTTAACAAATATATCCATTAACCTATACTGAAAAAAAAATGACCACTTCACCTCCAAGAGTGTTCACCCCATCTGGAGCCGTCGAAGACGTCACCGACGCCACTCCAGCATCCCACCCAACATCTGGGGATCACGACAATAACCAGCAACACCCCATCGTCACCCCCAGAAACCTAGAATTTCAACTCACTGACCCAGTACCTCCAACCGAGGAGGAGATCGACGCCCTGAATAACAACTGGTATGAGAGCCAGAGGCGTATTCTAGACGCTCAGCTGGAACGTCGCCGACGCACCGGCAAAGCAATCGCGGGTTCCTCCTCCAAACCACCCGCACGAACGTCGGCTGCAGCCCGTCACGGGGAAGGTCCAGGGCAAACCCCTGAGGACCAGGCCCGTGCAGATTGCAACCGGTTCGACGACGAAGACTATGATGAAAGTTCATGGGAGGACGATGCCTCCAGGGACTATCGTCATAGCCCATACTACAGGCGGGAACGACTAAACAGATACAACGACGACGCCACCACAAACTTGTCACTCCCCTACAGGCCAACGGCCTTCGCTGACAAGTCCAAATTTACCAGGCGTATATCCCAAGCACCAATCCCGCCACGCCAACGCCTGCCGACCAACGTCAGAATATATGACGGTCTCACCGATCCAGACGACCACCTCGGCATCTTCAACCAAGCCGGGGCCGTCATCGGATGGACCCTACCCGTCTGGTGTCACATGGTTGCCCAGACACTTACCGGAGCCGCCAGGGTCTGGTTTGACAACCTCCCCATCGGAAGCATCAACAGCTACGAGCAGCTGATCGATAAATTCTCACTCCACTTTAGCCAACAACATCGTCACAAGAGCGACAAAAGCCAGATCTCTTTGTGCAAACGCAGAGACACTGAACTGCTCGAAGACTTCATCGTACGGTTCAACAAAGAAGCACTCCAGTTAGGAACGGGGGACGAGGCAACCCGGACCTCCTTCCTGGCCAACGTCAACGACGACGGCCTCCAACACACCCTTCAAGGGAAAGATAGCGTCCCAGATTCGTGGGAAGAGGTCGTCCGCATTTCCAAGCTATATGCAGGCAACCAAAAAACGATGCGCCAAAACCAAGGAGGGAGCTCCAGCAACAGCCGCAGCCGCGGCAACAACCACACATCCGTCTGGAACCGCATCTCCGGTTCCACTGACGAAGGGCGGTACTCAACCTCCGGCGATGCCCGAAATATCATCGGTAACAAGCAAACTCGCGATCAGCGCAACAGCGCCCGCCAGAATCAAGACTGGACCCCCCTCACAAAAACACCATCCCAGGTGCTGTCACAAGTCCTCTCAACTGGAGAGGTAACTTTCAAGATCCCAAAACCCATGGGAACAAAACGAAAAAACATTGACACCACCAGATTCTGTGATTTCCACAAAGATGTGGGCCATGACACTGACAACTGCTACAGCCTCAAAATGGAGATCGAGGCGGCCCTACATTTAGGGAAGTTGGCCAACTTGGTCAAAAATGTCCGCGCCGGCGCACGCCGGCAAGATGAGCCCGCCAAGGCCATCAAAGACATCAAAACACACCACGTCCGCGGTGCATAAAACAGACAGTGCAACATGACGCGCAACACCAAGCGGAAAACAAACCTCCCAGACATAGCGACCACGTCGCAACAATCAGAAATCACAACAGTCAGAAACTGGAAGGAGGCCCAAGTCATCCTCCCCACAATACCAGGGGGCGCAAATTCAACAACCCCACTCACCATCACAGCACTGTTCGGGCATTACCGAACTTACAAGATGATATGCGATGGCGGCAGTAGCTTCGACATCATGTACCAACAGTGCTTCGATCAACTCGACGAGGAAGACAAAGCACGCTTGTAACCAGATGCACCCATCACCGGTTTCTTCAACGAGGTAATACACGCCATTGGCAAGTTTGACTTTACAGTTACACTTGATGATGGCACTCACACCCGCTCAGAAGTTTGCACCTTTCATGTCATCCCAGCCATCTCCTCATACGACATACTGCTGGGCAGACAAGGCCTGGCAAACTTTAACTCCACTGCATCAACTTCGCACCAAACCATGGGTTTTCCAACACCCACGGGGGTCGCATACATCCTAGGCAACCAAGAGTGCCTCATGACAACCGACCCGATTGACGACACAGTACAGCAAGTGCCAACCTCGCCGAAGGAAGAAAATTGGGTTCTCAACCCAGCTTTCCCCGAACAAACCATCACCTTAGGGCGGACCCTGTCCCCCCAAGTAAAACTACACCTAAAACAACTATTGGTGGCAAACAAAGACATCTTCGCCTGGCAATCATCAGACATGGTCGGCGTCCCAAGACACATAGCCGAGCACCGCCTCAACACATACAAAGATGCACGCCTGGTGGCCCAGAAAAAACGGCGACTGGGCCCCGACAGAGTCAAAGCCATGAACGAACAAGTCAACGACCTACTCGAAGCAGGCATCATCAGAAAATGCAACAACCAAACCTGGGTAGCTAACGCTGTCATGGTCCTCAAGAAAAATGGATCTTGGCGCATGTGCGTCGACTACAAGGACCTCAACCAAGCATGCCCTAAAGATCACTACCCCCTTCCAGAGATTGACTTGAAGGTAGACTCCATAGCGCCATTCAAATACAAATGTTTCCTCGACGCATATCGAGGATATCATCAAATACAAATGGCCCACGAAGACGAAGACCGAAAGACCTTCAGAACAGACCGAGGGGTACACTGCTACACCAAAATGCCCTTCGGACTCAAGAACGCTGGCGCAACTTACCAACGCCTCATGGACCATGCCTTCATCAACCAGATCGGTGTCAACCTTGAAGTCTACGTCGATGACTTGGTAATCAAAAGCACTCAAGAAGACACCATGCTATTGGACATCCAGCGCACCTTCAAACAGTTGCGCGACGTCAAGATGAAACTCAACCCGGGGAAATGCTCCTTCGGAGCTGAAGAGGGAAAATTCCTAGGCGTCATTGTCACCCATGGCGGCTTCAAGCCAAACCCGGAAAAAATCCAAGCCATCCAACGCATGCCATCACCAAACTCAATAAAGGACGTACAGACACTGATGGGACGCCTAGTTGCTCTCAACCGATTCCTATCAAACTACGCCTCCAAGTCTTTTCCTTTTGTTCACACATTACGAAATGTACTAAAGAAAACACAGTTCCGCTGGACACCAGAAGCGGAAGTAGCCTTTCGTGAAATGAACAATGTTTAACTTACTTACCAACTCTAACAGCACCCCTGCCAGAGGAATCACTTACACTGTACCTATCTGCATCAGAAACAGCAATAGGCGCAGTGCTACTAGTAGAACGCAACAAAGTACAAACACCGATCTACTACATCAGCCGCACCCTGGCAGACGCAGAAACCAGATACTCAACCATGGAAAAACTCGTTCTCGCACTCGTACATGCGTCACGACGACTAAGGCGATACTTCCAAGGACATCCAATTAATGTCCTAACATATTATAGGATCAACACCGTACTCTCCAAACCAGAACTCTCAGGCCGCCTGGTGAAATGGGCAATCGAGCTAGGCGCACACACCATCATCTACAAACTGAGACCCGCAATCAAAGGACAGGTCCTTGCAGACTTCATCGCAGAAATTCCAATAGATAAAATCCAAGACTGCAAAGATGAGCAAGACCACAAACCCATCCCAGACGACCGAGTAACATGGTCGCTATACACGGACGGAGCCTCCAACGACCAGGGCGCAGGCGCGGGCCTTCGCCTCGTCAGCCCTGACAAAACAGAATTCACATACGCCGTCCGTCTTGAGTTCCTAAGCACAAACAACGAATCAGAGTACGAGGCATTTTTGGCAGGACTACGCCTCGCCGACAAAATGGGCGCAAGACACCTCAACACCCATGTCAACTCCATGCTCATAGCAGGTCACATGAACGGCGTCTACGACGCCAAGGACCCAGTCATGTCTCAATACGTCGACCAGGCCAAGATCCTTACCAAAAAATTCACAACCTGCACAATCCTCCACATCAACCGAAGTGGCAATAAAGAAGCTGACGCACTCAGCAAGATGGCCTCCATGGCTTGGCCGCACATGGCCAAAGAGGTACGCATTGAAACTCTAACTCAACCTTCAGTACAGCTTAGACAGGTTAATATCACACAGACGGGCGCCGGGTCATGGATGACCCCGATTCAAGCATACCTGGCAACGGGCACCCTACCACTTCAAAAAGCAGAAGCCCGAAAAATCCAATACAAATCCCAGCATTACCAGCTCATGAATGGAGTCTTATATCGACGCTCCTATCTCGGCCAACTCCTGAAGTGTGTGGATACCTCGACAGCCACCTCCCTTATAAAGGAGATCCACGAAGGCCAATGCGGAATCCACGCGGGCCCAAGAATGGTCGTCGCCAAAATCATGAACGCCGGCTACTACTGGCCGGGGATGCATCAAGATGCCGTCAAAATCCTGCGCACTTGTTTCAACTGCCAGCAACACGCACCAAACACCCTGCGCCCAAAGAACGACTTGGTCCCAGTCACTGCCGCCTGGCCATTCCAGAAATGGATCGATCTAGTCGGCCCATTCCCAATGGCCCCTGGAAAGATACAATACCTCATCGTCGCCGTCGACTACTTCACAAAATGGGTAGAGGCCAAGCCACTTGCCTTGATCAGCATTGAACAAACCAAAAAATTCATCTGGGAATTCATCATTTGTCGGTTCGGCCTACCCATGGAAATTGTCACGGATAACGGAACATAGTTCACAGACAAAAAGCTTCAAACCTGGCCAACACAACTAGGCGTCAGCCAGATATTCACATCCGTCACCCACCCCCAAGGCAACGGCCAAGTAGAACGCATCAACAGGTCACTAGTTGAAGGCATCAAGACCCGCCTCGGGTCAAAACGCACAGGTTGGGTGGATGAACTCCCATACGTGCTATGGGCACATCGCACCCTCACCAAGACCAGCACCGGCGAAACCCCTTTTAGCCTAACCTATGGTTCCGAGGCCGTAATACCCGCAGAAGTAACATTCCCATCACCAAGGGTCCTCAACACCGCGAACACTGACAATGACAGAGAACTGCACCTCACCTTGGATCTCTTAGACGAAAGGCGCGACACCGTCGGTATACGCGAGGCAAACTACAAAAAACAATTGGAGCGCTATTACAACTCCAAAGTCAAAGCCTACGCTTTCGACATCGGCGATTACGTCCTAAGAGACAACTACGCATCTCACTCCGAGCACCCAGGAAAGCTCGCACCCAACTGGGAAGGGCCATACAAAATCCAACAAGTACTAGGCAAAGGAGCATACGCGCTAGAAAGACTCGACGGCACACCCATACCTAGATCATGGAATGTAGCACAGCTGCGCCCATGCTACTTATAAACATTTCAGTTTTTTAACTACACCACCCTACCCTCTGTCTATTAGTGCAGACACCAATTACTTTACCTATAACTTATGAAGCTAATTGACTCTTCATAAGGCTTAACATCAAAGGTTTGTCACATTCCTAACTTATGAAGTTAATTTACCCTTCATAAGCTTGATAAAACAAACCTTTCGCCCAAAAGTTGCGTAGTTAATTTACCCTACGCAATGGATGCCAAGGTTACTTGTAACCTATGAAGCCAACTGACTCTTCATAAGGCTTAACATCAAAGCAATCTATCGCACAAAAATACGCAAGATGGGCACAAGCAAAATCAAGTCATCATATTTCATTACAAGTCAGATTTACAAGACAGAAAAAGAACACATAAACAAAACTACTGAGGAGGCTCATGGGCCGTCCCCGAACTACCAGCGCCCCGAGCCTTCTCTTTTCCCTTCTCAGCACGCTCACGCCCGGCACGCGCAGATTCCTCGACCCAACGCTTAAATTTAGCAATAGGGTCAGAGTCCGACAGACACTCCCTCACAATCTGGAGCACTGGAAACCCCATCCTTTCAAGTTTCTCGAGCTCCTCCATCAGCAGCTGATCAGTGTTCACGTCTTGAAAAGGCTGCTCCTCAACTGGCTCCCCGTCCTTGGCGGCCAGGTAACCTTCCAGCCACCCACTGTGAACGCCCGTGGTGCGCGCTGCATCGACCACCTCCGCAACCTGCTCACCCATTTTTGGCTCATTCCAGCACCGGTCAAAAACCTACATATCAACAAAAATCAACTACGTAAGTAAAAACGAAGGACGAAACAAAGAGACAACAAAATAAAGAAAAAACAAACTTACCGCAGAAATGCCATCAGACATAATCCACAGGGACCTTTCACAATAGGCCTTCTGAGCATCTAGCAGCAGGGTCCTCTCAAGCTCCCAAGTCTCCCTCTCCTTCACAAACTCACTAACTTGACCTTCTAGCTCAGACACCCGAGTGGTCATCCTCACCACATCGGCATCCTTCGCCTTAAGCTCGCCCACCACACTAGCATACTTGGAGGATAGCTCCTCCACCTCCTTGGCCTTGGCCGCCACCAACTTCTTCTCCTCAGCCAGCGCAGACTCAGCCTTTTGAACAAGCTGACTGCGACGTTCCAACTCCGTATTAACGGTCGCCGTCGACTTAGCCCAGGTCTTCTGCTTCTCTGCGGCATCAACATCCTTTTGGCGCAGATCGGACTCTAACTTCCGAACTTGCTCCAAAAGACGTTTACGCGCCGACTCGTAAACCTCCTTCTCCCTTGCCAGACGCTCGATCTCACCCGCAACCGCCGCCTGCTCATCCAGAAACTCCCCTTCCCCCCTATGAAGGGCGTACAAATTTCCCAGAGTCTGTGTTAGATTCATACACATCTCCGAGAAAAGAGTACCCCGGTCCTGAGACCGGTGATGCGCATGCTCTGCTGGCGGCAACGCATAGCTTACAAATTCCTCAGCCACGAAGGGGTTGAGGAATCGACAACTTTCGGTTATACGCCACCCGGGCGTATAAACCGGAGCGTCCAACCTAAAGGCAGGACCACTCGAAGACGCCATAACGCCTTCAGGTTTCTTCAACTTGGGATCATCAATCCCAACATTTTGAGGCGACGCTTCCAGTACGTCCCTCTCGCTCAAGTCAACATAGGAGGGCTCCGTCCGCGAGCCCTCGCCACCATGAACGCCCATCCCTTGGGCCTGCTCCCGCTTGACCTTCACTAAATCTTCGTGTTGTTTCACTAACAACAACCAGCGCTATTCAGCCTCCTTCTCAGCCAAACTGGCCAACCGAGCATCCTTGGCCTGCTTGCGCTCCACCTCAACCTGGAGGGCCCGCGCCTCTTCCTCCTTCTTCAGAGCGGCCTCCGCAGCACGCTTCTCCTCCTCTTCCTTACGCGCCACTTCAGCCTGACGCGCAGCCTCGGCTTAGGCCCGCTCCTCTTCCAACATCTTCTTGCGCTCCTCCTGATACTGCTTCACAGAAGGAGGAACAGAGCCTACGAACAAACAACAAAGGCGTATCAATAACTTGACAAAATGCAACAAAGTAAAAGGACGCATTACACAAACTTACTGCTTAGCTTCTTCAACGCCTTCTTGTAAAAAGGCTCACGCACCGGCAGCGGCTCCAGCTCCAAGCCCTGTGGCTGATCACCACCAACACCTGACGCCGCCCGCTTGGGAGACGGACCACCAGCCACGTTCTCTTCAACCGTCTCCGGCTGTTTACGCTTGTGACCTACAAACAAGGTAAAGAACCCTTAAGCAAACACAACTAAAAACAGAAGCATGAAGGCAGCAGAAAGACTTACTCTCAGTAGCCACGCCCTCAGCAACACTAGCTTCACCACCTTGCGCCCCGGCCGCTGACGCACTTCCTCTAGCGCCACCTGCAGAGCGACGCGGACGATGAATTAGACCAGACGACGACCCACTCGACTCATCGTTTTCATGGACAATGGCTCAGGATTGATCAAGACACCCACTTCAAGATTAGAGGGCGCACCTTCCATCGGGCCGGGGAATAAAAAGTTCTCCACCTTCAGCTCCACCTGAGACACTCCTCCCTCGGGCACCGCCACAAACGTAGTCTTTGTACCACGCGCGGCAAAAGCTTTAAACAACAGTTTGCCTATCACAAAACGCAAAAGGCGTCAGAAGACATAACAAAATAAAAAATTAAACAAAGTTATACTTACCTTCAACAGACAGCGGCCCAGCATCACCCACAGGCGCCACATCATATCCTTCCCTGATGCCCAGACGACTCAATCCCAAAAGACGCAGTATACCCTCGTCCAACCTGTCCAGATCATCCAGGCGGGTGGGATGCGCACACAACTCCTGAAACCAGGCTTCCTCCTGGAAATCCTTCATCACTTCAAACGACAGCGACTTTTGGCCCGCACGCAGCTCCAACTTCTCCATCTCCATCGGAATGACTTCCTTCTTCACAAAGAAAAAACATTTCTTCCACTCTCGAAGAGTCTTGGGAGAACTCTTCGGCACAATCAACGTCACCGTCTTCGACCTTTCAACAAAGGACACCCAGCCGGACTCCTTCACTTCAATTTTATAGAACACGTTAAAGTGTTCAAACTCAGGCTCCCTCCTCAGAGACCGGCAGGTGGCCTCAAAGTGCATAATCCTCATTTCCCCGAAAGGGCTCATCTGAGAAATATGTACTCCATATTTCTGCAACACGGAGATCAAGAACTTTGAAACAGGCAGTCGAAACAGTCCTTTCAAAAAATATGCTTCGTACAGGCATATCTTCCCCTCCGGACAATCAATCGGAGTCTGCCCCTTCTCCGGCAACTCCGGCTCCCATTGACGCAAAATATTGAATTTCTTGACCAAAGACCGAAACTTGTCTTTGGATCAAGAAATTTGGGCATCCCTCATCGCCAACTCAGCTTTCTTATCTTCAGAAGACATCTTCAAACACAAGAAAGAAAGAGAAACTTTTTTCTTCAAACGACTGATCGGAAAGGCTACGAACTCGCCGGAGGAAAACTTGAAGAATTTGTGTGAAAGAAGAGAATGAAACGAATGAAGGATCAAAGGCAGGTATTTATACTCATCGCATTAAATGCAGTGGCAGAAAGAGGAATCATCACAAGCACACTTTTCGCACAAGGGCCCAATAGCAGACAGACACGTCAGACAGCCCACGTGAACAAACGGCTCACGCGCCGCGCGTGGCTCACTCGCCTGACGGTTGCTCTACCCCAGCTGGCAAACGATGCCGATGCTCGACACGTGTACGCCCACATTTGAATCCATCATCCAACAGCTGTCCCCATGCATCAGATGCATGACACGTGGTGGCCTAGCAACTCAACAGTCAAAGTAACTGTCAGACACGATCTCCGAGGCAGGTGTACCAACCGTCAGCCACGTCTTATCAAATCTAAACATTCCCGCCTTTAATTCACACAAATTCCAAAGAGACAAATTCAATGCGGAGTAAATGCAGGCGCAGATAGCAACAAAAAACCACTTTTCACAACTTCTGGTCGCGCAATCAGGCCCAACGCCTCTCTAGGTACCACGCCTGCGCTAGAACGAAAAAATTGAAAAACTTCTTTTTCACAACTTTTGGTCGCGCAATCAAGCCCAACGCCTTTCTAGGCTCCACGCCTGCGCACCCAACGCCTATCCCACTCATAGGCCCCGCAATAAACACTCATTCTGTCATACGCCCGCAGCTTGATCACTGTGCGTGCACCAGTTGACGAATGTCATACACACGTCCACTTTGTTACATGAAAACCCAGTGACAACTGGATGTAACTCAAAGTACACTTGTGAAATCAAGTCCAGCACTCCCCTACCAAAGGTGCATGAAAGCACTGGACTGGGGGACTTGAAGGGATATGGTATCAAAGCATTACAAATACCATACCATCGCCCAACTAGAACTGGCTTTGCCAGGCGTCCATCCGCCCGTTTTACGTCAGCGGATCGTTTAGCGTTCATCCGCCCGTTTTACGTCAGCGGAACGTCTGGCGTCCACTAGCCTGTTCTACGTCAGCGATACATCTGCCGTCCGACGCGAGCGTTACCCTCTCGTTCTACGTCGGCGGAACGTTTGGCGTCCATCCGCCCGTTTTACGTCAGCGGATCGTTTAGCGTCCACTCGCCAGGCGCAAGCACGCCCGCCCATTTTACATCGGCGGGCCCAATATACTTCAAAGCTTCCTCAGCAAGCTTCATCAACACAAGTGGAAGATGCCTTTTGGGGCAGCCTTAGGACTCACCCCTGCCCCAAACGAAATATCTCTGACACAGCAGGCGGCCTGTCAGAGTTTCTCTCCAATCAGAGACTACTCCCAGTCTGACGAACAGAAAGGACGATGACGTGGCGGCCTCTCAGCCAAGATATCTTCCTGACAAAGCAGACTTTCTCAACCCGTCTCGAAGTCCAAGAAATGTATGATTACTCACTGCCCTCGGTCTACCAATGGGCGGGCGCCACGTGTCCGCCGACCACTAGCGTCCACTCAATGGGCGCCACGTGTACCAACCGTCAGGACGGTAACATCCCCCCTTAGCATTTTACTTTCTCTTTTTTATCAAAACCCACTTGCACCAAGTGGGCTTGAGGACTTAGGCCGGATTATGGAGATGCCTCTACCTGGGCCGGGCCGGGCCCCATCAAAGGTAGAGGATGGGCTGAGAAAGTAGAGGATCTAGGTACTATAAAAGGAGGAGCCCCTTCTCCTTTTATTGGCATCTAATCACTCACACTTTCACTCAAGAAGAATACGTACTCTTTCATACCTTCTTCAAGCCCTTGTTTATTATACTAACTGCTAGAGCCTCGGCTCTTCTAATCAGTAGTCTCCTAAATTCCCTGGTCTTGTCCTTAGACCCTCACGTATTTTCCAAACACACTCTCTTTGCAAAATACAGTAGAACCACTTACTGGATTAGCGCCTGTTCGGTAAACCAGGATTCGTGTTTCTTCACTCGGTAATCTTGATTGTACGCATGTTGGTTGGGCTATGTGTTCTACGGCTGGTGAGGTCAGTTTCATCAAGGTGATCACCCTGGCCTGGGTATTATACTTGAAGCGGTGGCCTCGCATGATCTTTGGTTTTGGAATACGATTTTTGGAGTTGTTGGGTCAAATAACGACCTAAACGTTATCAACCAATCACCTATATTTGATGACCTCATCGACGGGATTGAGCCTAATTTCAAGTATGGATACTACTTGGTCGATGGTATTTACAACGAATGAGCAACACTTGTTCAAGCTTATCCGTCTCAACTTGAAGACAAGTGCAAGTACTTTACAAAGAAACAAGAATCAGCAAGAAAAAAATATTGAAAGAGCATTTGGCGTTCTAAAAAAAGATTTCAGTTGATTCTCAACTCAATAAGGTTTTGGACACGAACAAAAATAATGGATGTCGTCTACACTTGTATCATTCTACATAACATGATACTGGAGGATCAAGGCATGACTATTTGTCAAAATTACCAAGGTGTTGTCCCACGTGCTGAATCGATAATCACTAATTTTCAAAACCTCGACAAAATAAACAATATCAAGAACCGTGAGAAACACGAAAACCTTCGCCATGAATTGGTCGAGCATTTATGGGCTAGACGTTTCGATGATCTTGTACTAGACTAGATTTATTTGTTAGTTCGTATTGTTGTTATTTATATTGATCTAACATTTTCTATTAATATTACTTTTGTATTAATATTACATTATACAAATTTAGAAAGAATACAAAATAAAATAAAATTGGATAAAACCATTGCTCACCTTTAGCCATAACAAGGTCAAGTGAGTGAGCTGAAACTTTATCTCATGGCCATGTCAGCGCCCAATTGGTGTATTATGAGAGAATAAAGTGTGTGTTCCCTTGAGCCACAACACAAAGTCTAACCATGTAATCATCACGCCATTCAATGATGTATATTAATTGTAACAATTATCTTAGAAGCATGGGCGGACCTAGCCCAAGGCTAGGGGCCGCACCCGCTGCCCCTCGGATTTTCACGCGTAGTGGAAAAATTTATTTTTTATGATATTTCAAAAATGTTACTACTAAAATTTAATATACGTTACTACTAATAGAAATTATACATTACCGCGTTATGTTACTCGAAAAAATATTTATCAAACATAAGTAATAATAACCCAAAAAAAATTAATTAATTTAAATAAGCAAAAAAATCCCAATAGGTCAATATCCAAAATTATAAAACAATTAAATAAGCCCACCCCACCCCACCCCACTTTCATCTTCACAAGCCAAAAAAAACGAAGGACTTCTTTTTTGTTCAGTAACCAGCACCAGCCAGCAGCCATTCAACGACAAACCCTACCCCGCCCCCCCACCGTCCCACTGTCCTCCTCCCGTCCTGCGCCTTCCACCAGCCCAGCCCAGCAGCGCTGCACCTGCAGGCTGCAACCATAATCCCTTCTCTGCAGCAGTGATTGAACTTGTGAATTGTGAGTAAAGTTTTTTTTTTTTTTTTTTTTGTAATTTAATGGAATTGCTCATGTGTTTTATAATTTGTGTAGACTTTTGTTAATGGAATTGCTCATGTGTTTTTAATTTAATGGAATTGCTCGACATCCAACCAACATATTTAAGATTCTAATAATTGATTGTTGTACAATATGTTTGGAAGTGTTATTGTAAATATATAAAGGGTCTTGAAGTGTCAAGATGGCAAATGTGATATTTTTTTGTGAAAAAAATAAGATTGAGATGGTAGAAATGTTGAAAAGTTTTGGTAATTAAAGAAACCGAAAGAATGTCGTTACTAACCAACATCATTTTGAAATTGCAAATTTTAATACGGCTTTGGATTTGCAAATTCAAGAACTTGGAAATCGATTCAATGAGGTATCAACTACTTTGATAGAAACTATGTCGGTTTTAAATCCTTGTGATTCGTTTTCTAAGTTTGATATACCTAAGATCATAATTTTCTGAGATGTATACGAATGATTTTAATGAAGAGGAAAGATGATGTGTTTCAGGTGATCTTACAGTATTTTATCACACATTAAAGGAAAATTAAATGGAATGTGTGACCTTGCTCGTGTAATGGTGGAAACCGGAAAACATAAAATTTTTCCTTTAGTTTATCGGGTATTGAAGTTAGCATTGGTTTTGTTGGTTGCAACTGCAACCATTGAGAGGTTTTTTTTCTAAGATAAAGCTTATCAAGACGGATTTACGCAATAGAATGGATGAAGACTATTTGAACAATTCTTTGATTTGTGCAGTTGAAAAAGACACTTTTGATACAATAAAAGAAGATAACTTAATGGCTCGATTTCAAGTTTTCAAGAATCGAATGGCCGAAATCTATTAGGTATATGTGTAACTTTATCTATTATCATGTTTTTATTTTTACTTTGAAACAACAGCGAAAAAAAAAAATAGACCTTTAACAGGCCCAGCTATAAGAATGGGCAGGGTGGGCTTGGGCACATGGCCAGAAATGTCAAGGGGCCCGCCAACTTTAACGTTAACAAATATAAAAAGTATATTGTGATTGGTGAGTTTATATTATAAAGTGGGTAGGGCTCGGTTTTATATCTTGCCGAGGGCCCAAATTTTTTTCCTCGTTCTCGAAGACGGCCCTGACCTTTAAATCCTAATGTTTAGCTGCGAGTAACACATTTGTTCTTTTTTTTTTTTAAACTGACATTAAAAACTCTGTTAACGAATTTGAAATTTTCATTTTACCCGTTTTTTTTATAAACAAACAGATTTTTAAGAATTATAATGAAAACTAGAGATAATCAAATAACATTGTTAGTTCTAGTGATCATACCTTCATAATCTGCCCAAAGAACTTTAATTTATGCAGAGGCTAAATAGTAAATAGACGTAGCACTTCACCCTATACAATTTTACTTGGTAAAGATTAGAGATTTGGTCTCTTTAAACAAGGTAGTATATATTTACATAAATATGCCTCAGTTTATTTCCTGATTTACCACAAATCATCCATGTTCCCATATGTGTCAGTTGCCATGTCACAACTGCTTATCCCATAAGAATCTGCCACCTGAAAGTTCAATGATGACATGTCATCTGGCTGGCCAAAGCCCATCATGTCAAACTCACTTATATTCACATTGTAACTGTCGAAATTTTGGAGTGATGAGTTATAGTAGGCAGTGTCTTCATAAAGTTGGGACATTTCAGGCAGCTGTGGCAACATATTTCCACAAGAATCTGATGCACAAGTGTTTGAGGTTGAGTTATTATAGTCTTTGTTGTTTGGTTCTGTTGGAGTTAATTCTGTAAATATGTCTGGTTCTGCTTGCGGATATTGAGGGCGTATTGTTTTCTGATCAGTTTCTGTGGTTAAAGTAGATGTTGATGTTGATGCCGATGATGATGAAGTTTGATCTGCTTTCTCAAGCAATCTTGGCATCCAAAATCGTTGCAGTGTTTCTATAAACCTCTTGCTGCTAGAGTCGATCTTAAGGTGGCGAGCTTGTTTTTGTACTCTTGTTCTCCAGTAGTTCTTGATCTCATTATCTGTTCGTCCAGGTAGATGGCGGGCAATTTTGGACCATCTGGTATTTAATTAAAGTAAATAAGATTTACATGACACATATCAAAATTGGAAAGAGACTTAGATATTAATGAATTCTTTGTAATACATAGTATAGGAATCATATATAATAAACTCACCTATTACCCCACTTTAAATGGAGTTCGTGGATCGCAAGTTGTTCTTGTGGTGTGAGATTTCCGCGCTTTATATCTGGTTTTAAATAGTTTAACCATCTTAACCTACAACTTTTTCCTGTTCTTTTCAATCCTGAAAGCCGAAAGATATCCAAAAACCAAAAACAAACAATTAGGGAGGATCAAGAGAGAAAGTGAAAACATGATATGCCGTATGGCTTTCTTATATTATCGCCTTCTTACCTGCCAATTTGGCTAGGGAATTCCAGCGACCTTCGCCATGACGATTGATATAATGGATAAGAAGATTGTCCTCATCAAGTGTCCATGGCCCTCTTTTGAGTTGCTCAAACTCTTCTTCTTTGAAAGCATTGGTCATAATCTTAGAAGCCCTCATTATAAAGTGTAAAAAAATGTAACCAAAGTGAGGAATAAAAGAAAAAAAAAGGTTTTGTAGTGCTTAAATGATGGGGTGTAAGGAAACCAAGTGGAGATTTATATATATGCTAGAAAATGATTCCTAAACACAAAAAAGAGTTTCTTGAAAAAGTTAAAAAGGAAAATAGGGAAGTACACCACAATAAAATATTGCTTTAGATAGATACATGTACAAGCCAAATGGGACTTTTCAAGATGTGGGGTTTGTCACTATCTTTGAATTAAAAATATTATGTAAACTATTGAAACTAGTGTTCTTTGAGCAAGCATCTAAGTCTATTTCTTCAAATTTAATGAAAACGTGCTATTTATCTACTATGGTGGCTACTAGGTTCATCCCCTATAGGTCACTCTTATTTGTCTCGTTCACACACACCATCAATTAGTAGTTTAGTACCTATACATCTTAATTTGATGCATAAGCATCGAATTCGAACAAGTCATAGGGATTGAATTCAACTAAATTTGATGCATGAGCATCGAATTCGACTTGTCTATATGATGGTAAAATTGTGCTTGAAGTCGTCAATGCATAAGCCATTGATTGAATCCATTTTGCTCTATGTTTCACCCACATAAAAGTCATTGATTGAATCACCCCACATACCCCTTGTATTGATTGAAGATCCTATTCAATATTTTGATGAAATGAGCTAAATTTATTTAAAGAAAAAAAAAAAAGTAGATGTCTTTGTCTAACCATGATAAAAAGTCTTATAACGTAAGTATCAACTAAACTGCACTGGCGGTTTTTCAATGAAAATGTCCGTCCACAATACTCACTTGTTTTATAGTGATATATAAGTTCAAAATAGTTAATTATGTGGTTGCAAGTGGAGTTTATATATAAGTTCTTGTTTTTTCCACAAGAAAATAAAAGGTTAAAATAAAAACTTCGTAGCTTTCTCTTGCATGGAATCAAGAATCTAAAGAAGGGAAACAACCAAGAAATCCTCGAAGAGAGATGCCTTCGGAGAAACTATCTAGTACAAAAATATGAGAAAAATCAACTATTGATACCTATTGATATTTTCCATGGGAATAATTCTCTTCAAAATCAATGTGCTTGTGTCGTTTACTATGGTTTCTTTAGAAGACAAATCAAATCATCTAGAATACTTATGTAAACATATGGTCGATTTATATTGGGTTGGATGGAATAAATAGAAAAGTAAATAAATGAGTTGAGGAAATGCTTATTGCATTTTATCATTATGTAATTATGGCAATTTATCGTTGTGTATCACCTGTAGGTTTTGGATGTTTGGAGTTTTATTGGATAGTCTTTTGAATCATATGATTCACTTTCAAATTAAAGTAACATAAGTGATAGTTTTGTTAAAATGAACGTTGACTTTTGTTAACCTGGTGACTTTCAGTTTTAACAGAAAGAGGTTGTTTATTATTGTTATTATGTTTTGGGCTTGAACATGTTGCATGAATGATGAGTCTATGCAGGTTGGGCCTTGGTTGAATTGCTTTATTAAGAATGGGCTTATAATTGGCTGCTTGTTTTGATGGTTGTTTGGTCTGGCCCAGTGGCCTATTTCGTGTGTTTTTTCATCAGCTACACATGTTGATGTGGCGATCTGTGGGAAGAAACACAAAGCCATCTCATCTGTTGGACTATGTCTCTGGTGGTCGTCAGTGGCGGATCCAGGAATTTTTTTCGCTGGGTTCCTTTTTCTAAGTGTTTCAATTTCATATGACCAAACATAAAAATTTCGGGTCAGTTTGCCGGTTCGGGTCGGTTTGTCGGTTCAGGTCGGATAAGGTCCATCACATAATAAACGATGTAATAATAAAGAAACATTGACATTGGAAATTTAAAGCACATGATATAAATACGATTCTCTTTAAGGATAAAAAAAACATACCTATAGTTGTTCCCTACGAGTTTTCATCTGGTTCTACAAGATAGTATGAGTTGTGAAGTTCCCAACATCATCGCCCGATAGCTTGGTTTGCTTACCTTCTTGCTCACTTTCACTACAATATGGAGACTGCTGAATTTTCAAGCCAAAATGTCTTCATCACTAAACAAAATATAATAAAAACGATAAAGAATTAGCATGCTAATAATAGTGGTTAATTGGCAAACAAACTAACAGCAAAACTAACAACAATATTATTGTGATTCAAACAAGCCATGTCCAAACAAGGTACAATTCACCATTTGGCATCTATAGATATTATTTTTTTAATTATTATTTTTTTAAAGTTGGATTTTTATAAAATTGTTGACTTCTGCTGTTAATGTGGAGAACATATGTTTTGTGAATATTAGAGGAACTTTAGCTACTAAGGAAGCCATAGTAGTGATGTTTCCCCATGTGAAGGGATATATTTGGAAGATGTTGAGATTGTATCTACATCTGGGGTGTTACAACCTCATTTTGTTGGGAAGTCAAAGGGTGAACTGAAGGCTATGTATACCCCCCCTATTTGCTATTCAACTTGTAAAGGCTTCATTAAGCATGCTATCTCATCTACCACTAATCTTCAAGCATTCTAATCAACATAATTTAACTTGTATATTATATAGTGAAGCTGTACATTGTCTCTGATCTAGCTTTTATTAATTTTGCATCTTATTGTTGAAAACTTTCATGTGGCCTAAAGTTTTAGGGTGCTATTGGAGACCATAAGCCAAAGCAGCCAATACAATTCAATTTTGGTAGGTTGACAGTTTGAACAGTTTATTTTTTTAAAACCATTAGCTTTTATTAAAAATTTAAAGACAACAAACAAAGGTTGTTCATCAACAGAATACACACACACAAATGCATATATATGGAGTATATAATATTATAAATATGATTTTTGAAAACTACAATTAAATAATGATACAGAAGGAATACACTACATCCTCTACAAAATCTGCATAAATTGCAGTAAGTTGAGCAAGAACATCCAACTATAATGCTACCAAACACCAGGCTTAGGGCAGCCATTAGCTAAAGATATAGGTAACAAACCCTTGAAGCTCAATTAGAAAGTACTAAACAAAAAGCAACACATCAATTCTCCAAACAGTCAACTAATTAAAGGAACAAAAGGTAGCATATGAATTTGTTTACCTATAGTTCAAAGAAACAAACTGAAGTGTTAATCCGCCGGAAGACGACTACCAGCCTTGGGCTTAGGGTTGAAGGGGGAAGCGGAGAGCAGAGGTAAGGGGGGAGGAGGGTTGGGGGCTGCTCATTGTGTTGTATGTTTTTGTTTGGATTTAACCTAGTTTGAACTAAAAAAAATTACAAACCAAAAATTTAAATGCGTGAAGAAGGAATCGAACCTGGAACCTTTTGATTGTGAGGGCAGGTTTCAGCCACTACACCACCTCCAACTTTTAGTAATGGGTTCCTAAATCATTTTTCTTATGGGTTCCTTTCTATTTTTCTATATACGTTAACACTGAAAATTACAAACGGACTGGGTTCCCGGGAACCCACCCGAAGACACCTAGATCCGCCCCTGGTGGTCGTTGATCTTGAGGAGAAAGCACAAGTATCCATCTATAAATAGCTTCTTTTGTCTTCCCTTTATCACTTTTAATATTGTTTACTTCTTTTGCTCTCTGTTATTATTCTCTCGTACACTAACAACGGTATTGTTAGGGTTTGTTGTTATTAGATCATCTTGATCTGATAACTAGTGCATCTCTTGGTATTTGGTGTATGGTTATCTTTGTGATAATCATTAAGAGTTTTTGAGAGTTGTAGTGAGGTTTTATTGTATCTTTTGTTCTAGTCAGAGATTTGTGTACTCTGTTATTGTTTTTGGTAATAATAGTGAATATGTGTCGACTATTTTGACATGGTATCAGAGCCCTAGGCTCTTGATTCTGGTTGTTTTCCGCTACTGTTTGTGAAGGTTTGTGATTCAAGGCTTGGATCTGGTGTTATTGGCTTGGATTTGCATATCTTCTTTGCTCTCTGGTTCGTAACCCGAAGAGAAGGTTACGAACTACGAGTTTTGTAGAGAAACCCTTACTTGGGTCTTATCTGGTGAGATCTTTCTGATTCTTTTAGTGTTTGTTCTAAGGAGTCACTATTCAAGGCTTGTGCATATGATTAGCTTTAAGGTTGAGTCTAGATTGTTAGGTGGCTCCCTCGTAAGGACCTGGGTCGACACCTTTTGAGTGACGAACTGACTATCTGGATCACCCATGAGGCTTCGCCTTGTTTTGGTTTGATTTGATCTTGTTGTTCTTGATTGTTTTTGTTTGCTTGAATCTTGTTTGTGTTTCTTGCTTACTGTTTACATGGCTGATAATCTTGATGGGGCTGCTGCTAGTGGTGGCCCTGCTGCTGCTACTGGTGGTGGTCGAATTCTTGATCCTACTAATATTGTTAATGAAACTCTTGTTAGCAAACTTGATGCTAGTGATCCTCTGTATATGCATCCTTTTGATTCCAGTAACTTGACCATTATTACTATTAAACTTAAGGGATCTGAAAACTACTCGGTTTGGGCAAATGCATTAACCCTTGCTTTACAAGTTAAAAATAAATGGGGGTTTTGAAACACCCTAAGCCTTTTTAACTGAAAATACGCAGCGGAAATATGAACCAGAAAATTTCTTGCTTGATAAAACATTCTTGTATGTTTTGAACCCATATCTACTAAATATTATAGGTGTTTCATACTTTCATCTTTTATCGTTTGTTATTACATCAAATACAACTCATCTTTATTAGTTTACGTGACCGTGACTGCGACCCCGTACAATTCGTGTCCTCACTCGACCTCCAACCATTTCTTGCTTTGTGAGCTTGACTAAACAACCTGCAACTACCACATAATCATTTCGTTAGTTCATTAAGTTCTTAGCGATAGATATTATATTAGAGATAGATATTGTTTGTTAGTCATGTATATCTTTTCCTGATTTATCTCTAGGGTTTATGCTCCCTCACTTATCTATATAAAGGGACATAACCTATTGTATTCATTCATTCAGATAATCAATACAATCAATACTTTTATGGTATCAGAGCCTTGGTTCTTGATTCCTTTCTTTTTTTTTTTTTTTTGCTCAACCCTAGCTTCGGCTATTATACATAGCTTCGGCCATGACTACCGGCAAAGCCGAGTCCTCCGATCCAGCCAATAACACCCCTAAACAGTCTCTTCACCCAGCCTATTCAGTCACAAATATTAATTTCAAAGTCCGTACCCTCGATGGCAAGAAAGTCACGTATACCTCATGGACCAAGCTCTTTCGCTTACACGTGACAGCTTACCAGGTTCTTCACCACATCGATGGTACCCCTGCCCCACCCGAGAGTGACCCGACTTACCCCGGCTCGAAGGAGCTCGATGCATTGGTGCTACAATGGATTCTTAGCACCGTGTCAGAAGATTTATTACCTCGTGTCCAAGATATCGGCCCGGATCCCACTGCTCATCTCGCATGGCTTAAATTAGAGAAAATCTATCTTAGTAATAAAAAGGCTCGTGCGGGAGCCTTGGAGACTCAGTTTTGTAATCTCACGCTATCGGCTTGTGCATCTTTGGATGACTATTGCCAACGATTAAAGGAATTAGCTAATTAACTAGAGGACATTGATCACCCAGTCACCGAGGACCGACTCGTCCTCCAACTCGTGCGGGGACTTCCTGCAGTATGACACCACTGCAGCCCTCATTAATGCAAACATTGCTGATTGGGATGAAGCACGAAGTATGTTACAGGATGAAGTCATTCGCCTTGACGCACGCAAGAAAACCAATGCTTCGGTTTTAATGGCTCAAACCAATACCCATAACACCAATAACCTTCCTGCTCACCACAACCCTGCTACCGGTTACTCTAACCTGCCCCCACCGAACCAATTTTATTCTCGGAATCGTGGCCGTGGTCGTGGTTACCGTGGCCGCGGCACCGGTCGCCCCCAAAACTACTACCCGAACCAGTATACTCCATCTCCCTACCCTCCAAACCCGAACATACCATCTTACCCGCAATGGGCATGGTGGAATACTCCCCCATGCCCGTACCCAACCCAGCCATCTTTCAAACCAAATCCACCCCACTCTCAACAACATACTACTCATCCGGCCCACTTTTCTTACTCACCACAACCGGCCCACTACCCATCAAACCAACAGCCCACTTATCAACCTGTTAATCCATCCGCCCATACCCTCCTGCAGCATACGACCCACATCAGGCCCATTATAGCAGCCTGCCCCCTCAGCCTCATACTTATGACGCTTTGAGCTCGTCAGATCTTAGTGCAGCGATGGCCAGCTTCAATCTCAATCATCCTGACCCGAATACTATCATGGACACCGGTGATTCCTCATACTCATCAGACGAGCAAGGTATGATTCAAATCCCTGATTCTATTCATGTAACAAGTAAAACTTTAGTCGGTAATGGCGCGACTTTACCAATTCACGGGTCTAGAACAGGCTACCTTTACCTACCCAACCGCACCTATGTCGTGTCCAATATACTCTATTGCCCAAAAATAATTAAAAAGTTACTTTCAGTTCATCGTTTCACTAGAGATAACAATGTTTCTATAGAATTTGACCCTTTTGGTTTTTCTTTGAAGGACCTTCCAACTGGGCAACTTCTCTCCCGCCATAATAGCACCAGGGATCTTTATCCGCTCACTCCACCTGAACTTCCACCTCAAGCAAGCTTTATTACTACCACTTATCTACCTTGGCATGAACGCTTTGGCCACCCCGGCGCTCAAGTTTTAAATATTCTTAGTCGTACTTTCAATTTTCATTGTAATAAAAACAAAGCGTCTAGTCTTTGTCATTCTTGTCAATTATCAAACAGTAAAAGACAACCTTTTTATGATTCTAATTCATTTACTTTTTCCCCGTTTGATATTGTTCATTGTGATTTGTGGACGTCACCTGTACCTAGCAATTCCGGGTACAAATACTATATGGTTCTCATTGATAATTTCTCACATTTTATTTGGGTCTACCCCTTAAAATTTAAATCAGAAACTTTCCCCACCTTTGTCAAATTTCACAAACTAATACACACCCAATTCAACAGAAACATTAAAACCTTCCAACGTGACTTGGGTGGCGAATTCGACAATAATGCATTTAAACAATTCGCCACACAACACTGCCTTCTATTTCGCTTTGCTTGTCCACAAACCTCCTCACAGAATGGCCGTGCCGAGCGAATGATTCGACGTATCAACGATATCATTCGCTCGCTTCTCGTCCATGCTCACCTACCCCCACCCTTTTGGGTCGAGGCCCTACACACCGCCGCCTATCTCCACAACATTTTACCTACAAAACGCCTTAACTTTTTCACCCCTACTTTTGCCCTTTACCTCAGACACCCTACGTACGATCATCTTCGGATGTTTGGTTGTGCATGTTACCCGAATACATCCGCTACCCAACCTCACAAGTTGCACCCTCGCTCCGTGCGGTGCATCTTTTTGGGTTATCCGCCCGATTTCCGCGGATACCGGTGCCTCGACCCAACCACCGGCAAGGTCTCGATTTCCAGACACGTGACCTTTGACGAACACAACTTCCCATATGCCACCCCTACCCATCCGACCTCATACCAATTCCTTGACAAACCACCACCACCTGGTTTCTCATTCACGCGACCTGTCCCATCTCAACCATCACCCGTTCCTCCACTCACCAATCCCGCTCCACTACACCCTACAACCACTCCACCTCTCCAATTTACTTACAGTCTCCGGCCCAAAACATCCCAACCGCCATCGGCACCCTCTGTCCCTCCTGGATTCTTTCCCGGCCCATACCCTACTACTCGCCCAGCCCAATCATCTCATTCCCGTGGCCCAATCCCACCAGCACCCATAACCAGCCCCACTCCAGCTCGTAACCCAGCCCGTCCACCAGCTCCCACACCACCTCAGCCGTCACATCCTATGTCTACTCGTTCAAAAATGGGCAGTCTAAAACCGCCACAACAATCTTTCCATACATCCACCATCTCGCCTACACCATCGTCCTACAACCACGCCTTAACCGAACCGAATTGGTCGCGCGCTATGCAGGCTGAGTTTACGGCCTTATAGGAAAATGAAACATGGGAATTGGTCCCTAGACCAGGTGACCGGCCGGTGATTATATGTGTGTGGTTATTCCGTCATAAATTTAAGGCGGATGGGTCTTTGGAACGTTATAAGGCACGTTTGGTCGTTAATGGGAAATCCCAAACAGTTGGCATTGATTATGAGGATGCCTTTAGTCCGGTCGTTAAGCCGGCTACCATCCGCAATGTGCTTTCTCTTGCTATGTCACGGGATTGGCCAATCCATCAGCTGGATGTAAAGAATGCGTTTTTGCATGGGCATTTGAATGAGACAGTATTTATGCATCAACCCCCGGGGTTTGTTGACAGGCGATTTCCAGGTCACGTTTGCAGGTTAAAGAAATCGCTTTATGGGCTTAAGCAGGCCCCACGGGCGTGGTATACCCGGTTTGCCACTTACATACTTTCCCACGCATTTCGCAGCAGTGCTTGCGATAATTCTCTTTTTATTTACTCGAGCGGTGGTGATAGTGCTTATTTATTGTTATATGTTGATGATATCATTCTTACTGCGTCGTCCGATACTTTGCTTGATAGAATTATACGTCAACTCTCACGAGAGTTTGCTATGATGGATCTTGGTACTCTTCATCATTTTTTGGGGATAAAAGTGACACATAAACAGACTGGCAGTTGGGCCAAGCCAAGGCCCAAGGATTACAAGACTCGTCGTGGGCTACTCGTCAAGCCCATGACCTCCACTATAAATAGAAAACATGAACTCCTTTCAAGGGGATCTGAAAATACTCACTTGTAACATAGAGCTAGGTTTACGTGTAATACTGTGTACTCTCCGAAGTAATAATATCACCGGCTCTTCACAGTGGACGTAGGTCGTACTAGACCAAACCACTTACACCTTTGTGTTCTTGTTTTTACTACACACTCACTCACTCACATTCACTCTCTCGGGTTGAATGTAACATCGCAAAATTTTTCCCAAATTCTAGTACGTACTTTATATCTTTCATTTTATAACGTGCCTAAGTTTTTATTTTCCTACCACACAACTTATATATATATATATATATATATATATATATAAAGGTTTATAATAATAATAATAATAACAATAAAAATAAAGATAACCTTTTCTTTACAAACAATAGAATCAAAAAAAAAAAAAAAAAAAAAAAAAAAAAAAAAAAAAGAAAATTATACTTAACCCAACCCAACCATCCCTTTACCCATTTTCGGAGCCCAAACCCCTAGGCCCAAACCACAAAACCGGCCCACTAGTTCCCCCCCCCCCCCCCCCCCCCTCCCCTTCAGTTTTAAAAAAAAAATAAAACAAAAACATCACTACTGCGTGACTCGAACCCGGGCTGAGAGTCGGGTCAGAACACCCACGCGCGCCAACCATCTGGCCTAGACCTCACTTTTGATTTAATTCCAATATTAATTATATAAAACCCCTCAGAAAACCCCTTTATCCTTTCTTCTTGAATCGCTGTTCCTTTCCTTTTTCGCAGACATGAAGTCTGACCCATTTGACCACGAAATCAAAGCTGAAAAAGAAACAATAATCAAATTAATTGACGCTGATACGATGGAAACACCTCAACGCATCTAATGCGAGTCTTATTACGCGTTTTTACAACCTAATATTAAGCCAATTTGAACCAAAATAACCGCAAATGAGTCAAAGATTGAGACCTTCCTATTCAGTGATCATAGTATAAATTGATACGTCCTAAACAAGCTAAATGTGCCAAAAAATTCTTTCCCTTCTCTCAAATCCTTCTGTTCAAAGCTCTAATTCACGATTTCAAGACCCGTTGACTTTTGTTTGACCGAGCATTATACACGAATTCGTGTTTGTAAGTCCAATCTTTTTGATGGGTTTTGTTATTCGGCATTCACACAACAATAACCCTCTGATTAATTGGGTTATTGTTGTGTGAATCAATCAATTGAAAAGCTAGGGTTCGATTCATTTATAATTGGGGAAGAACACTTCAGTACATGGTGTTATAATTTAAACAAACAGAAACCAAACACAACCATTGATCTAGATCAAGTGGTTGTGTCTGGTGCCTTTGAACCAGCCCACGCGAGTTCGACACCCAGCATCACCAATGTATTTTTTTAAAACAATCAAGCTTTATATATATATATATATATATATATATATATATATATATATATATAATTACTTATATTTTAAAATTTATTTTTAAATACTAAAACTCTTTTATAAATTCTACAAAAATTATTTTATGTTAATCTAGTGAAAAAGTTTAACATACAATTTTTTAGTTTTCAAAAATTTATTTATTTAATATAATTAATAAATAATTCAAGTTTATTCCATTTTATTTATAAAATTCTATAAAAATATCAAAACAATTTTATAAATTTCCACAAAAATCATTCTGAGTTTTTATAACAATAAACTTTTCTGAAATGATTTTTATTTCTGAAAAATCATTTAATTAATATTTTAAATCAATTTTTGTTAGTTTAAATCATAAATAAATCATAATAAATTCATTTTTCAATAATTTTGCACCAAAATTTTATATAAACTATTTCTATCCATTTAGAACAGAAATACAATTTTTAATTTAAAAATTCTTTAATTTTAGTATTTTTAAATATTAAAGTTATATTTTGACAATTTGGAATAAATAGATTTAATATTCTATTTTTAAGAAAATAATTTTATAAAAATTATTTTCATACTTTAAACTTATTATTGTAACCATCTTTAATTTAAATCTACAAAAAGACTTTTGTTTATTTATTTATCAAATTTCTCTCAATTATCAAACATTTTAATTATTAATCAAACGAGCACTTATCCCCAATTCGAAGCCCTAGAATATATATTTGTAGACTAGATAGACATAGACATATTTATTACCTTAATTATAGGGTAATACTTGGCATTGTTGGGCAACACATATTCTATTTTTCACGAGACATAACATTTTGCTAAGGTGAGTTTACATAGCCCCTTTTTCTGTTTTACATTTTGGGGTGAAACATGTTTAAACATTTTATACACTATCATTTACTTATTCTTACATTGTTGAAACTTGTGATTCAATTACACTATCATTTACTCATTCTATCATTTGACTGTAACAAAAAGACACAGTACAATCATTAACATTGATCAAGCCGCCTGTTTAGATTATAGCGCTATAGGTCTGACAAAGCCATCCCCCCGCATAAATTCAGGGATGATCGATAACAGTAACAACAGTTAACGAACTTGCGAGTTAGTCATCAGTCGACACAAGGTTTGATTGTACAAAGACGCATTGTTACATGTCAGTATCATACTCTATCATCGTACAACTGTGATTGTTGTACAAACTATTGTTATCAATTATATTCAAAAACCTATGTATTCTCACCAACTTTTGTTGACCCAAAAATATTTTCAACTTAACATGTTTCAGGTTCTACTTGCTTGAAGGATTGAATTATTGCTTGAAGATGTGTACATAGTATTATTCATTTTGATGTACGAATTTTTGTAGAACAATTGTATGTAATTTATTTAAATCAATTAATGAAATTTATTATTCACCATGAGCTACTGAACAATCATCAATACGTGACATCCCGATGTTTCCGCCATCGGTTGGGGTGTTACATTGAACCTGAGGATTGGGTAAAGGAACGTACTTGTAGTAATGTAAGTATACATCACTCGGTGATTAGTGATAATCCCCGAGGTACTTATTGTTTCTTCACTGACTCCATCCATCGGTTAGAACAATCTCTTCTCTTCATCTTTTAACCCACCCATGGCTGAACCCAACCCCAATACAAATGTCATAAACCAAATCGGGGACGTTGACACCCAACTCCCTGGAAACGACGGTACCCCAGCCACTATCGTCAAACAGTCCACCTCCCGCATCCAGAAGCCAGCTTTGGAGGTGCGGGACGTGGAAAATGACGAAGATAGTGGTGATAACTTGGAGGACCCAGAACAGTGGTTCCTCCGCCAAAACTCAAAGAGCGCCGCTATCTACCAGCGGATGCTCATAAAGCAAGCAAAAAAGAAGGGCAAGACCCTCACTTATGGTTCCTAGCCAATTAGGAGCCATAAGAGCAAAGAAACCACTAGCCGTCATCATGGTCGTAGCGGGGAGCTCGGCGGAAACGCCGGAGCTCGGGGCTACGCCAGCTTACAGGACGAGTCAAACGGTTACGATTCATCTAGCACAGACTCTGACCGCCATGGGAAGGCACGCACTCGTCGTTCACACCGCAAGGATGTGGACGACGACTTGGTCAAGGCCTTCCGGCCAAAATCTTTTGCTGAAAAATCAAAATTTGTCGCTCGCATAGTGACGGCGGAAATCCCTAGAATGGCCAAACTTCCAAGCAGCATCGGCAAGTACGATGGCCTGCGTGACCCAGATGACCACATCCATGACTTTGAATGTGCGGGAAGTTCAGTCAACTGGCCAGTCCAGGTTTGGTGCCATCTCTTTGCCCAAACGCTGACTGGCGCGGCAAGAGTCTGGTTTGACAATCTCCCCGCGGGGAGTATTGTGGACTTTGATGACCTTACCGACAAGTTTAGTAACCATTTCTCGCATCTCAGAAAGCATAAGCGAGACAAGGCGCACATACTCTTGTGTCGCCGATACGACCATGAGTCTATTGAGGACTTCATTGTTTGTTTCAACAAAGAGGCCCTTCAGATAGGCTGTGGGGAAGAACTTACCCGCGCTGCGTTCATTCACAACGTACGCAGCCCGAAACTCATGAAGTGGCTTACAGGCAAAGACGGCATCCCAGAATCCGGGGATGAGGTCATCCACTCCGCCAAAATATACGCCTCATCTGAAAAGTCCTTCAATCAGATGCACGGCCTCGAGCAGCAACACCACCATAATAATAATAAAATAAAGGCAAGTCCGTTTGGAACCGCATCTCCGGCTCAACAGACGAGGGAAAGTATTCCCCCGCCAACGACGCCCGCCACATCATCAGAGGCAAGCAATCAAGGGAACAACGTGGTCATTCCAAGAAAAACCACGATTGGACCCCGCTAGTTAAGAGCCCGTCGCAAGTTCTGAAGATGGAACAAGTAACTCTCAAGGAGCCTAAGCCCCTTGGGAGAAGAAGAAACGTGGACACATCAAAGTTCTGTGAGTATCACAACGACTTTGGTCACCTCACAGATAACTGCTACAGCCTAAAGATGGAGATCGAGATCGCGCTGAAATCTGGTCAGCTCGGTCACTTGGTTAAAAGTGTCCACCGCGCCGTCAAGGGGCAAGCTGGCGATGACACACAGGCGTAGGGGTCATGAAAAAAAATCCGTGACCTAAATACACACACCGCCACTATCATCCTGCGCTATCAATGCAACATGACAAGGCTGGAAAAGAAAGCCCAGCACGGAAAAAGAGCCCGGGCACCAGTCATTGACGACTCTTGGAAAGAGGCAGAGGTCCTCCTACCTAAAGTCCGCGGGGGGGGCATCTTGCACCGCCCCTCTATTCATCACCACTGTCTTCGGTCATTATCGCACAAGGTACATGTTCATGGACGGCGGTAGCAGCACCGATATCATGTACGACCAGTGCTTCCAACAGCTGGATGATGAGGATAAGGCAAAGCTCGTACCGGTCAACGAGCCAATCTCTAGTTTCATCCACGAAACAATCATGCCCCGTGGCATGATTTCTATGCCGGTAACGATGTCTGACAGCACACACGAGCGCACCAAAATTTGCGACTTCATGGTTCTACCAGCCAATTCCAACCATGACATCTTACTGGGTCGTGAAGGCATTGGGCGCTTCAACGCCAACGCCTCCACCGCCCATGCAATGGTGGGTTTCCCAACCAAAACCGGCGTCGCAATCATCCGGGGCAACAAAGACTATCACTCGGCGGAGGCCGCCAAACCACCAAAAATGGTCAAAACTGACGCCCGCACAAAGCCGGAAAAATGGGTTCTCAACCCTAAATTTCCGGAGCAAACGGTGGTCATAGGCCATGCAATCTCCGACTCCATCCGCAACCATCTGAAACAATTACTGATCCACAACATGGACGTGTTTGCATGGCAATTGTAACACCCCAACCGATGGCGGAAACATCGAGGTGTCACGTATTGACGATTGTTCAATAGCTCATGGTACTAAGTGGAAGTTGAATATTACTAATCAATTTACAATTTATCATACAATGTAATAAATACATAAGCTTGATTTACATAAACTAAGTCCAAAGCTCCTATGTGATCCAAGACTCGTACAACTTCCAATAGCAAATAAAACCTGAAACATGTTGAGTTGGAAAGATGGGGGTCAACTATAAATAGTTGGTGAGAATACATAGGTTTTGCATATAGTTGAAAACAATATGTTGTATAGCAATCATAGTTGAAGTATAATAATGAGTAATGATAGAATATGAGTCCGACATGTAACAATGCGTCTTTTGTACAATCAAACCTTGTGTCGACTGAGACCTAACTCGCAAGTTAGTAAAAGTGTAACTGTTATCGATCATCCCTGAATTTATGCGGGGGGATGGGTTTGTCAGACCTATAGCGCTATAATCTAAACAGGCGGCTTGATCAATGTTAATGATTGTACTGTGTCTTTTTGTTACAGTCAAATGATAGAATGAGTAAATGATAGTGTAATTGAATCACAAGTTTCAACAATGTAAGAATGAGTAAATGATAGTGTATAAAATGTTTAAACATGTTTCACCCCAAAAATGTAAAACAGAAAAAGGGGCTATGTAAACTCACCTTAGGTGCATAATGAGTTCGTGCTTTTTATTGAGCGTGCAAACACTTAGTAATAATGCCTTGGAAAACTCGAAACTAGCTAGAGGAGATAATGACGGATGAAAACTTTAGTACATGGGAGATGGGATAATAATGTTTTTTTTTTTGAATGGTATAAAGAGTTGAATGGTAGGCTAGTGTATTTATATTGTAAAATTTGGAGTTGTAATTAGGGACTACTTTGACTAGGCTAGAATTTAGGAACAACTTTGACTTGACTAGAAGACCATATTTACTAACACTTTGACTTGACTAGGAGACCATATTTACTAACACTTTGACTTGACTTGACTAGGAGACTACGTTTGACTTTTCAGGTTTGACTAAGGGACCTTGAA
Source organism: Ambrosia trifida (assembly GCA_028751855.1). Taxonomy (NCBI): domain Eukaryota; kingdom Viridiplantae; phylum Streptophyta; class Magnoliopsida; order Asterales; family Asteraceae; genus Ambrosia; species Ambrosia trifida. Next base: position 113,948,181 of record CM054129.1, read on the forward strand.
AGGGTTTAAGTTTAATTGGTTTTAATTAACATCACAAAACACCAAATGGTGTAGTGGTTTGTGTGGTGTGGTTAAGGTTTAGCCCGCCAGGGACTCGGGTTCGAATCCTGGCACAGGCAAACACATTTTTTTTAACGTTTTTAAATCAGAATTTTTAATACAATCCAATTTAGTATTGATTATACGTCATTATTTAAACAAAAAAATTAACAAAATGGATGGTAAAGATACTGTAAACATGAATCGGATGAATAAACGAGGGAGTTCTATATATATATAAAGAAAATTTGTGTGATGTTACAGCAATCAGCGGACATGGTTGGTGTTCCGCGAGAAATAGCTAAACACAAGCTTAGTGTATACCGATCAGTCGAGCCAGTGGTTCAAAAGAAAAGAAGCATGGGGCCGGAGAAAACAAAAGCCATGAACAAACAAGTCACCGAGCTGCTCAATGCGGGCATCCTACGACCCATCCGGTACCAATCTTGGCTCGTAAATCCGGTCATGGTCGCGAAATCCAATGGAAGATGGCGCATGTGCGTTGATTACAAAGACCTCAACAAGGCGTGCCCCAAGGATTGTTACCCGTTGCCAGAAATTGATCTAAAGGTGGATTCCCTGGCCCCTTATCGCTTCAAATGTTTTCTTGACGCGTATAAAGGGTATCACCAAATACAGATGGCAAAGGAGGACGAGGATAAAACCGCGTTCCGCACGGATATGGGTACATTTTGCTACACAAAAATGCCATTTGGGTTGAAGAATGTCGGCGCCACGTATCAGCGCCTCATGGACACAGCCTGCGTCATTAAATAGGCTTACGTTTAGAGGTATACATGGACGATCTTGTCATCAAAAGCAAGGAAGAATGAGACATGTTGAGGGACATCCAACAGACCTTTAACCAACTGTGCAAGGTGCGCATGAAGCTAAACCCCAGCAAGTGTTCCTTCGGAATTGAGGAGGGAAAATTCTTGGGCGTTATCGTTACTCGAGACGGATTCCGCGCAAACCCCGAGAATGTCCAAGCAATCAAAATAATGCCCTCCCCCGCATTAATCAAGGAGGTCCAGACGTTGATGGGTCGCCTAGTGGCCCTCAACCGATTCTTATCCAACTACGCTTCAAAGTCATTCCCATTCGTGGATACTCTGAAGAATTGTTTAAAAAAGAGCAACTTCCGCTGGACAGCGGACGCAGAAACAGCTTTTCAAGCAATGAAGCAATGCCTCATGAATCTGCCAACTCTGATCGCTCCCACACCGAAGGATCCGCTCACACTCTACCTCTCCGTCACAGAACGAGCGGTAGGAGCGGTCCTCTTGGTAGATCGCAAAGGGGTACAGACGCCAATTTACTACATTAGCCGCACCCTACTCGATGCGGAGACGAGGTACACCATCATGGAAAAGCTGGTCTTGGCTCTTATACATGCATCTCAAAGACTGTGCAGGTATTTCCAAGGACACCCAATTAACGTCCTCACAGACTACAAGATCAGTGATGTCTTGCGCAAACCAGAACTTTCGGGTCGTCTGGAAAAATGGGCCATTGAGCTTGGAGAACACACCATATATTACACCATGTCATGCTTGGATGCAAACATGTCACTAATCCTTTAGAGCTTAATCATGTCTTAACTGCCTTATGTAATGAGCATGCTTCTATCTTGACTAATATAACTAGCTATCAAAAACTGATAGGTAAATTAATCTATCTCATATTAGGCCATATATATATATGTGTGTGTGTGTGTGTGTGTGTGTGTGTGTGTGTGTGTGTGTGTGTGATGTTCATTATCTTAGTCAACACATGCACAAACCCACTGAGGGGCATTTGAAAATAGCTATGAGGTTGTTAAGATATCTGAAAGGGGCTCTTGGAAAGGGTATCGTGTTTAAAAGGTCAGATTGTTTTGATCTAATCTCCTTCTTCTAATAAAGGAGTAGCTAGGGGGACACTTATCCCCATACTAGAGCTCCTCACTACTATTGTCCACATGTCAATCACCCCTCTTATAACCCGGATTATGTGCCCGATCCAATGACCCGGTTTTATGACCCTAATACCCGCATATAAAATCTAAATATTTGACGTTTCTTTTTAAACCCTAAAACTCCATTCCCTTGCACCGCGCCTCTCCTCTTCAGCTCTCTCTCTCTCTCTCTCTCTCTCTCTCTCTCTCTCTCTCTCTCTCTCTCTCTATGGCCTCTAACCTAATACCTGCCTTCATCTCCATCGCTCTATTTCCTGTCTTCTTCATCTCCTTCAGTCGGGTCTCCTTCATCTCCAACGTATCAAGGTTTTGTGTTCTTTGTTAAAATATGATGTATTTGTTGTTGTAAATATTGTATATATCTGTTATATTTGTTTTCCATATCTCCTACATATACAAGTATCGTGTTCTTCAGTCGGCTCTCCTTCAACTCTAGGATAATTTTAAAATATTTTATAAAAATCTGATATGGATCGATGGTCGGATGCGTCTCTTTTTTCTTCAAACCGACCACCGCTAAATGAAATTTATTTGTGCATATTTTTCTGGAAGATATCTGCATCTTAAGAAAATATGTGCATCTGTTCAGATCTGAATCCGGATGTTCAGAGTTCGGTTTATAAAGGTTAATTTTGATGTTAAATCTGAATCAAGAAAATCGGATGTTAAATAAATATGCAGATTGAATTTTTCGATTTTTATGTTTTAAATTTGGTTTTTGAAGGGGAATTTTGATGTTCAATCGGTTTGAATAAGATCCGTATTTTAAGCATATACCGATGGAATTTATGAGGTATGATATGTATAAAGAAATCTTTTTTCTGAAATCAATTTTTAGGGTTTATTTTTCTTTCCATCAAGATCCGACATTAATTACCAAGGGTGGCAGCGGCTAGGGTTTCGTCACGAAGGTACATATATTGTTGTATTTCCTGTGCCGCCAATATGTATGTATATGTTCGATCATTCTCTGTTTATTCCTAAGTTTATGTTCGATGTTTATAATCACATATTGTTTTTTTATTGTTCTTGCCTTTCACAATTTAAAGTCTTTGTTTTTCTTTATCCGGTGCCGCCAATATGTGTGTGTGTGTGTGTGTGTATTGTTCTCTGTTTATTCTGATATTTATGTCGAAGTATATAATCACATATTAGTTTCAGTTTTGCTAGGTTGCATCGTCATGGTCGTATTTTTGAGGAGAACCATGGAGAAACCAGAATCTATGCATGTTACCTTATAAACCTTTACATGGTATTAGTTATTTTTATTTTAGTAACATTGCTTTTATACATCAAATTACTAACTGGATGCCACTTGCTGCAGGTTGTAAGCCTTAAGGAAGCGAGGGACTTCTCAAATGACAAGAAGTTTATCTATGTATTCAAAATAAATTTCCGTAGTTAACTTCGTTTTAGTTTTATTGTTTTTTGTATGATAGGTCATTTATATGTTATTGATAATACTTCCTTTTTGGTTACGAGAAGCTTGAATGGAAGCATCTATCAATCGGCCTCATGCCTCACCCTGATTTTGGCTGGAAAATCCATGGATTCAAGGTAATAATACTAAGGACATTTAATTTTAGAGGGAAGTAAATAAAAACACTGGTGCGTTCTAGCAGATTAAGATATAATTGTTTTATTAATGGAACTGAAATATATCTTACATGGCTCAAATATGCTCAAAAGCTTATGAATGATAGTGGAAATGGTGATTTTGATGATTTAATCATTGCATTGTTACAGGCACTCGAGATGCAGTAGGTGGACCAACATCGGTCTGTTGATTTATCTATGATTTTGTGCTTCACCATATCATGATCCGAATTTGGAGGTCAATAATTGTTGTGCAGAAAACATGTAGAGAATAAAGTCATAGCCTTTGAGGTTTATGCTTTTAATATCTGCCTTTTGATTTCAAGATAAATTTGATGTAGGCAACTGTAATAAGGGAGTATAATGGCAATAAGGGATACTTGGTCCAACAAAACTAGAGATTGGACAAACAGGAGTTTTATACGAGGAGCCTTCTTTAGTAATGCACAATAACAATAAGAAGAAGAAAAGTGCGCATAAAACTAATAAATAATCAACATTAAGCAACTAAGCTATCAGATTTCCTTACAGTGAGGTTTTTGTAGGGTTTAGTGTAGTTGCACTGACGCCAGTGATGAAACCGACTGTTGATTCTAATAAACGGGTCAGGTTACAATTCGTTTTTAAACAGGTTCGACTTCTTAAAGGTTCTAGGGTTATTAATGGGAATTTTCAAATCATGATGATTAGTTTAGTAATTTTTTCATTCCTGTTTTCTTTGATTTTCATAGTATTTTGTAGGTTAAACTAAACATTTGGGTTTTTTTTTTATATGCTATGAATGTAACTTTTAAACAGATGGAATGGTGTGGCTGATGGGTACTTTTGTTCAGAAAAGATAAAGATGGTGTAAAGAAAGGCCACCCTAGCGGCGAGGTTTTAAGCAAAAATTGTTGCTGATAGGCTTTAGAAGGAGTTCAAAGATTAAGTCACGGATAATCTTTAATGATTTGTTAACCTTACGTCTTGATCTTTTAAGTTATTTTGCTGATTTCCATCATCATTTTAGCATATTTGTAATTGATAAATTTATAAACCCCTCCTATTCATCATGAAGTTTGTATGTATGATAGATCTATACTTTAGAGGGGGTAGTTAAAGTCTTAAATTTGAGGTAGATGATAAATTAGGCTTCTTAGAACAAAACACTGTTTAGGATGCTCAAGTCGGTGTATACTGATTTTGAAACAAGCTAAATTCGGTATATATTTGTTGATTATGCGGTTTCGGACGCTGATTTAAACAATGTGTTTGTTCACTTTGATGTTGTGGGTTTGTTTTTTAGATGTAGGTTGATTTGTTTACCTTTGATTCTTGGGTTTTCTGTTGTATTGCAGGTGTCAAGAAGATGGTTATGGACAACAATCAGGCCAACGGCCAGCCTCTTGAAGAGGCTATTTCGAGGGCGTAAGTATTTTATTTTGATATGATACGGTTAAAGTCAAACAAGTAGAATTGAAGTCTTTATTAAGTATAGGGATCTGGAAAGATAAGCATAATAATTTAGCAATTAAACACAAGGGATGCTAGCAATTGATATTAAGATATGGAAAATAAAGTAAAGTGTTAATAAGGTACTGATGCTGATTGATGATTCATGATACGGTTATATATTATATTTTGACATGACTTTTGGTAAAATGTTAGTTAAGATCATAATAGATTTTGTCTATTTTTTTAATGTATGTATGTGGCCATGTGGGTGATTTTTTCAAGCTGATGGTTGTGTGGACAACAACTTGGTTCTAACATTAGATCTAAGTTTTGAAATTTAATACTGCACCATGGTTGGATTAATCATATGTTATTTTTTGCTTTCTATTTGAATGGATTTGGATTGTTTAAAACAGGCATCTGCAACCTTTGCATGCAAGAAGAGATCAATGCTTCAATCATAAGGTATACATGACCACACCCGAAACACAACATATAAGGCAATTTGTTTGGGTTAGAACGGTTTACCGGACACTAGTACACAAGTTAATATTTGATGCTATGTGGATTTTTTGATGATGCTGTCATATATACAAGCCGCATCAATATTACAAAATCAATTAAATGGTGCTTTGTGTTTTATTAGATGGTGCTATCATATGGAGTTTTTTAATTGGTGCTATATCATTTATTAGATAGTGCAGTTCATAAATAAAATAATAATAAAAGATGGTGGAGTTCATGAATAAAAAAATAATAAAAATTCAAATGGTCCAATTTTAAAATAAATGCAATTCTCTTCTTCACAACATATCCTATTTTTCCTCACTTCTTCCATGGAGTTTCATTTATTGAAAATGGGTTTATGCCTAGATACACTTGTTGGTCAAGGCATGGAGAATCACTACTTGATTATAGCATGTCGTCGACCAATTTACACGTTAATGATAGTACATACAACAACGATACAAATCTTGATGATGATGGTGATCATTTAAATGACTCCAATGACAATTTAAATGAGATGTTACATGACAATGAGGCGAATGTGGGTGATGATGAACACGAAAAATTACAAAACTTGTTTGAAGATGCTGAAAAACCATTATACGCAGGTTCTAAATTTAATAAACTTGATGCTGTGTTGAAGTTGATTAACTTAAAGTCGAAAAACAGATGGAGTGATAAATTATTTATTATAAATACTATAATCGTAGTTTTGGAATAGTTATTTATTAGACTGAATTACAAGTTTTATCCTTTAGGTTTATACCAAATTTCAACGGATGTCCTTTAACTTTAAAATTGATTCGTTTTGTACTGTACGTTTCAGAATCTTGCACGGTTTGTCCTTTGGTGCTAACCCACTTAATTTTTTTCGTTAAGTGGAGGGTAAAATTGTCTTTTTACCCATTTATTTAGAAAAATATTTTAAAATTAAAAAAAAAGATTTATATATATATATATATATATATATTAATCTATCTCTCTCTCATTCATTTATCACCACCACCACCTACCTCCATCCCCACACAACCATCACCTTCATTCACCACTTGCCACCGCCACCCTACACCACCTACCACCACCACCCCAAACCTCTCATCTGTTTAAAGAGAGAGAGCAAGAACTGGGGAGAGAGAAAGAGAAACGTAGACGAGAGAGAGAGGGGCTGTAGGGAGAGATGGATCGAGCAGAGAGAGGGAGAGAGAGAGAGAGAAGAGGAGACAGTGACGATGGTTGTGGTGGCGTTTCGCAGAAGGGTTCTGACAAGGCGATGGCGGCGGTGGGACTAGGGTTCTATTAGGGCTCCGATTAGGGGGTTCAAGGTGGATGACGGCGGCGGTAGGACCAGGGTTCTATTAGGGCTCCAATTAGGGGGTTCAAGGTGGATGATGGTGGCTAGATATTGGGGTAAGCTTCTGATTAAACGGTTAGTCTTGATAATTTTCCTTGGTTTCACTTTTCTGATTAACATTTGGATGATGAGGTGATTATAGTGTTATTGATTAAGAAATAACGGGAGTTGATTATTGATAAGGGGGGTGGAAGGTGGCGGTGGCAGGTGGTGTAGGGTGAAAAGGTGTAGGGTGGTGGTGGCATGTGGTGTAGGGTGGCGGTGGCATGTGGTGTAGGGTGGCGGTGGAAGGTGGTGAATGAATGAAGATGATGGTGGTGTGGGGATGGAGGTAGATGGTGGTGGTGATAAATGAATGATAAATGAAGATGATGGTGGTGTGGGGATGATGGTGGCAGGTGGTTTAGCGCCAGTGGAAGGAGTGGTGGTGGCTAATTGGTAGTAGGAGTGGTGGTGGCCGACTAGTAGAAGGATTGGTGGTGGCTGGTTGTATACAGATCAGAGACGACTGGGTTTCAATTTGGGTTTCGATTTCAGATGTGTGGGGTGTTGGTGTGTTTGAGTTTAAAGAAGATGGTGTTGGTGTGGTGGTGAGTAGTTGCCGGTGAGGGTACGGCGGCAGAGGTGGCGGTGAGTGGTGGCCGGTGATGGTACGGCGGTGGAGATGGCGGGACTTGAGAGAGATAATACAGAGTTTGTGTGTGTGTGTGTATATATAGAGTCTACCTTAGCGAAAAACATTTATAAACGGACTTAACTGGGTTAGTTGAGTTGGGTCATGGTAGGATTGTCCAGGGTTCAATGATCTGGATGATCATTGGGAGTTGTTTTGAGAATACACTAGTACTGGGTCCCGTTGTTAGTGAAATTACATGAATTGAATTAAGTAGGATACGTAGATTGATACATACGTGTGGTTCAATGTGCAAACACATGCTTCAAATGATAGAAACATGATCTAGGGTTTTCATATCAATAAACATATGTTAATGATGTGTTATGTGATATTATGCGTTGTTTAATGATTTGTTGCTGTACAAATGATAGAAACATGATCTAGGGTTGTTATTGGTGTTGTTTTATGATTAATCAAGGTTACGATTGGGTGGATGATGATGTTATGGGTATTTTGGGGATTTTTGATAAATCTAAGGCTTATTACATGTTGTTATTATTGATGGAACTATTGGGGGGTTTTCATACATTCGACCAGCGTGGGGTCGAATATAGAACCCATGGGTCGAACCTGGGATACATTCGGCCAGCGTGGGGTCGAATATGTCGGGTCAATCTAGTGTGTCGGTTGAACAGTCAAACACATTTTAAAACATACTTGGTCACGATCTGAACAATCGGGGACTAGATAACCTTATGGTTATTAGTCGCAACACTTATGTGAACATTTTGTTAGATCTCCGGTAGTCGGGATTATCAAGAGCTTGGCAAACGGTAAAAATAATAAAAAAAAATTATAAGGCAAACGGTAAAAACACAAAAAAAAATAGTATATATAAAAATCAAAAATAAAATTTAAAACGGGCTGGTACCCGGTTTTAAATTTTATTTTTGATTTTTATATATACTATTTTTTTTTTGTGTTTTTACCGTTTGCCTTATAATTTTTTTTTATTATTTTTACCGTTTGCCAAGCTCTTGATAATCCCGACTACCGGAGATCTAACAAAATGTTCACATAAGTGTTCCGACTAATAACCATAAGGTTATCTAGTCCCCGATTGTTCAGATCGTGACCAAGTATGTTTTAAAATGTGTTTGACTGTTCAACCGACACACTAGATTGACCCGACATATTCGACCCCACGCTGGTCGAATGTATCCCAGGTTCGACCCATGGGTTCTATATTCGACCCCACGCTGGTCGAATGTATGAAAACCCCCCAATAGTTCCATCAATAATAACAACATGTAATAAGCCTTAGATTTATCAAAAATCCCCAAAATACCCATAACATCATCATCCACCCAATCGTAACCTTGATTAATCATAAAACAACACCAATAACAACCCTAGATCATGTTTCTATCATTTGTACAGCAACAAATCATTAAACAACGCATAATATCACATAACACATCATTAACATATGTTTATTGATATGAAAACCCTAGATCATGTTTCTATCATTTGAAGCATGTGTTTGCACATTGAACCACACGTATGTATCAATCTACGTATCCTACTTAATTCAATTCATGTAATTTCACTAACAACGGGACCCAGTACTAGTGTATTCTCAAAACAACTCCCAATGATCATCCAGATCATTGAACCCTGGACAATCCTACCATGACCCAACTCAACTAACCCAGTTAAGTCCGTTTATAAATGTTTTTCGCTAAGGTAGACTCTATATATACACACACACACACACAAACTCTGTATTATCTCTCTCAAGTCCCGCCATCTCCACCGCCGTACCATCACCGGCCACCACTCACCGCCACCTCTGCCGCCGTACCCTCACCGGCAACTACTCACCACCACACCAACACCATCTTCTTTAAACTCAAACACACCAACACCCCACACATCTGAAATCGAAACCCAAATTGAAACCCAGTCGTCTCTGATCTGTATACAACCAGCCACCACCAATCCTTCTACTAGTCGGCCACCACCACTCCTACTACCAATTAGCCACCACCACTCCTTCCACTGGCGCTAAACCACCTGCCACCATCATCCCCACACCACCATCATCTTCATTTATCATTCATTTATCACCACCACCACCTACCTCCATCCCCACACCACCATCATCTTCATTCATTCACCACCTGCCACCGCCACCCTACACCACATGCCACCGCCACCCTACACCACATGCCACCACCACCCTACACCTTTTCACCCTACACCACCTGCCACCGCCACCTTCCACCCCCCCCCCCCCCCTTATCAATAATCAACTCCCGTTATTTCTTAATCAATAACACTACAATCACCTCATCATCCAAATGTTAATCAGAAAAGTGAAACCAAGGAAAATTATCAAGACTAACCGTTTAATCAGAAGCTTACCCCAATATCTAGCCACCATCATCCACCTTGAACCCCCTAATTGGAGCCCTAATAGAACCCTAGTCCCACCGCCGCCGTCATCCACCTTGAACCCCCTAATCGGAGCCCTAATAGAACCCTAGTCCCACCGCCGCCATCGCCTTGTCAGAACCCTTCTGCGAAACGCCACCACAACCATCGTCACTGTCTCCTCTTCTCTCTCTCTCTCTCTCTCTCCCTCTCTCTGCTCGATCCATCTCTCCCTACAGCCCCTCTCTCTCTCGTCTACGTTTCTCTTTCTCTCTCCCCAGTTCTTGCTCTCTCTCTTTAAACAGATGAGAGGTTTGGGGTGGTGGTGGTAGGTGGTGTAGGGTGGCGGTGGCAAATGGTGAATGAAGGTGATGGTTGTGTGGGGATGGAGGTAGGTGGTGGTGGTGATAAATGAATGAGAGAGAGATAGATTAATATATATATATATATATATATATAAATCTTTTTTTTTAATTTTAAAATATTTTTCTAAATAAATGGGTAAAAAGACAATTTTACCCTCCACTTAACGAAAAAATTAAGTGGGTTAGCACCAAAGGACAAACCGTGCAAGATTCTGAAACGTACAGTACAAAACGAATCAATTTTAAAGTTAAAGGACATCCGTTGAAATTTGGTATAAACCTAAAGGATAAAACTTGTAATTCAGTCTAATAAATAACTATTCCAAAACTACGATTATAGTATTTATAATAAATAATTTATCACTCCATCTGTTTTTCGACTTTAAGTTAATCAACTTCAACACAACATCAAGTTTATTAAATTTAGAACCTGCGTATAATGGTTTTTCAGCATCTTCAAACAAGTTTTGTAATTTTTCGTGTTCATCATCACCCACATTTGCCTCAATGTCATGTAACATCTCATTTAAATTGTCATTGGAGTCATTTAAATGATCACCATCATCATCAAGATTTGTATCGTTGTTGTATGTACTATCATTAACGTGTAAATTGGTCGACGACATGCTATAATCAAGTAGTGATTCTCCATGCTTTGACCAACAAGTGTATCTAGGCATAAACCCATTTTCAATAAATGAAACTCCATGGAAGAAGTGAGGAAAAATAGGATATGTTGTGAAGAAGAGAATTGCATTTATTTTAAAATTGGACCATTTGAATTTTTATTATTTTTTTATTCATGAACTCCACCATCTTTTATTATTATTTTATTTATGAACTGCACTATCTAATAAATGATATAGCACCAATTAAAAAACTCCATATGATAGCACCATCTAATAAAACACAAAGCACCATTTAATTGATTTTGTAATATTAATGCGGCTTGTATATATGACAGCATCATCAAAAAATCCACATAGCATCAAATATTAACTTGTGTACTAGTGATAACTTAATAAAGCATTACAAATGTTGTAATCTTCTATATTATTTTCAACTATGTTTGTCCAAAGACTTTCTTAATAAAGCATTACAATCATTCTCCATCTCTACATATTACATTATCAAACATTTAGTAACAAAAAAACTTGCATAATACAATTCTTATTTTTCTATTTTTTTTTTTTTCATTTTACTTTCGGATTAACCGTGGGTCCCCACGGGACTCTAACCTAGTTGCTTATTATGACTCATTCTGATTCAGATTGGGTTAAATATTTTACTACTAGGAAATCAGTTACACGTTATTGTGTTTTTTGGGTAATAACCTTGTATTTTGGAAAAGCAGCTGTGTCTAGATCTTCTACTAAAAGGTTGTACATTTAAGTTAAATCATATATAAACCTTCTTTATATTTATATTTTGGGTGAATGATGTTAAAAACCTATAGGATATATAAAAAATATTATATAATTCCATTGCGCCTCACGTACAAAAAGCTCACCACTTTTACGCTTTGTGTTTTGGTTTTAGACCTCGTTGCTTTTGTGCGCTTTGCGCTTTTTGAAACCAAGACTACCTCATGACCTCAATGATATCATATTATCAAAATAGGTTATACATATATTGATTTTAGGTTCGAACTGTTGAAGTCGAAACTATTATTATAGTTAATTAGTATAGTTATGATATTTGGATTAATAACGTAGCTCATTTGTAATTCAGTACCCACTAGTACTGGTTCAAATCAACAAAAACCTAATTTATTTGTTGGGATGGAGACTGTCAAGTTGTGTATCCTATAAATGCAGAGATCTTACATATTAGATCGAGTCATTTTGGTAAATAAAATTGTAAGTCATGCTTAAGAATTTATGACCTCTATTGTTATTGTTATTGTTATTGTTATTGTTATTGTTATTATTTTTATTATTATTGTTATTATTATTTTTGAATAAACAATCATGATATTAACTATAATAATTGACATGAGTTAATAATAACAAAATAACTAAATTCAAATTGTATTTCACCAAATAGAACTAACATTACCACTTATCTTGCACTCATGCTTCTTTAGATTATGCGTAGTAGGCGTTAAACCATTCCCACATCACCCCCCATGGGGTGCCATACACCACGCCGTACCACCCTTTAATAGGTGCCAAAGCTTGGGGCATTGCACCCTTAACGAGCGCCAAAGATGGATTACCTAGCTATTGGATGTGGTGGTTTCAAGGAGAAAGGACGCCAACACCATTACACACTTTGATTGGTTTAGTTAGTAATAGCCACATTGGCTACGTAAGAGTGACGTGACGATAACTTTTTCACTAATTAACTAAACCACTACACGTAATCTTAGAGTCGTAGTGAAGTTTGCAATTTAACATATTTTTGCGATAGTTATTATTACGGTGGGTATGGGGACTATTTAGAGTTTCCATAAAATCACTTAGAAAGATAGGGAATTGAAAATTTGGTACACTGCCAAAATTGTGAATATCTACAATAAGAAAAGTCTTTAACTGTTTGGTGTTCATTTATGGGGATATTTATTGACATGCTATAAGGATTTGAAAACCAAAACATAAAAGACGACATGTACTTTAAGGGCTGGATCAAAAAAATTATAGATAATTGACCGTTCAAATATCATTAACCCAGTGTTAGGATTAAGTTACTTTTTGTGTTTGTTTTGTTTGGTTGGATAAATTGGGAAAAATGATTGGGATTAATGGGGGCAAATTGTTATGGTTGGATATATATCAGTTCACTAGTGAGTTAATTGCGATCAAATTATACGACTCTTTGGAGATATCTAAATATATAGGTTTGTTTCTGGTTTTGGTAACGTTCGCGTTTATTTGTTTATATTCGTTGATTGATATATTTTTTTTCTGTAGTATAGTGATTAAGTTATATAATTAAAAATGTATAAGAACAACAGGCAAGGTATTGTAAGTTTGAGTTTGTAGTATCTAGCATGGTACATAACAACCCAACTTAATCTTTTGGATCATGTTGTATAGGTGATTGAGCATCACTCGTTTCTTTGGTGACATGAGACTCATGCACATTATCAATTATTGTAGATTGCAATTTGGTACATCACTTAGCAATTGCCGAGTTTAGGATAAAACAAACAAATATATCCAGTAAAATCTCATGCACAACAAAAGCTACTGGTAGCAAAGGTCTTAGTGACGATCATGTAGGTTAAAACTAATCTTTACCAAAGATATAGCTTTTAAAGATTCTGAAACCCTCTATTCACAAATCTGATCGATATGTCTACTAGCTAGATAATGTTTAAAAACCAACTTCACATATTTAGTTAACCGCACGACTAAATAACTTAAGCTTCCTATCGCCAATGAGGAGTTAGCACACTTGACAAAGGTGCATGCCTCTTAGATTGAAGTCCCGGGGCCTAGACAATGAGAGTAGTTTAAAATATTAGTGGAATGTAGACTGTAGGAGTAGTGTAACTTTTGTCATTTAAAAAAAAAAAAAAAAAAAAAAAAAACTAGGGTTTCCAATTGTGAGCCCGGGTTACATGCCATGTATCAAACCAAAACCTTAGGAATTGGCCAAGGTCAATTGCAAGGCTCTTTACATCATGACTTTGCCTGTAAAAGACCATAGAAGCACGATCCGAACTACCCGTTTCGGTTCATGTTTCTTCAACAACCATTTTGTTGCTCCAATTAATGTTGCCCCATAGGATGATTGGCAAAAAAGGAAATGCAATTATATGACAAAGGAAAAAGAAGCAACAAAAATGCTTAATAAGGAAACCCTATTACTGATTTAACTTTGAAAGTAGGATAACCTAATTATATTGTCATAAGCCCATGCACTCGATCTTATATATTTTCCTATTAGATACCAATTCTTTGGAACATCTTTAAAAGTTTATTATATTAAACAAAACACTCCCATTCATCTCATGGATGCTCAATTTACCCTAGGACTCAACTCAAACATGGAACTTCTAGACAACAACATCACTCCTTCACTAGAAAATTTCAATCCATCCAATGATAGCGGTTGCGAGTTTACGCCTTTGTCTGGAAACAATTTCGCAGACTGTAGTCTTCCATTCATTCCTTTACCAGATGGTACTGATGAAGATCCATGCTTCAATTTCATCGACGATCATCAAACTGGTTCTTTTTTCGATCCATTGATTCCTTTCTCTCCAAAAACAAAAGATGATACTGTCAAGAGAATATCCAATCCCCCTATCTTTAAACCAGGAGTTACTGGAAAGAATAAAGCCAACAAAAATTGTGTATGCTTCTGTTAACTTCTTAAATTTCATTACCAACTTTTTCTTGGATAATAAAGATCAATAATCAACTGATGCAAATTTTTCAGGGAAAAAAGAGAGGGAAGAAAAGTGTTGCAGACAAAGTTGAGAAACCGCGACAAGTTGTTCATGTGAGAGCAAGGAGAGGTGAAGCTACTGATAGTCACAGTTTAGCAGAAAGGGTTTGTTAATTAATTTCTAACATGGATTTTCTCTTATCATTATATATTATATGAACTTAAAGAAGGATAACAGCTTACAATTTCTAAGAGGTGAAAAAAGTTTATAACACCAAACATATAATGAAATAATAATAATATATATTGCCATATTGATGATCTTAATGGTTTCTACTGGATTAGCTGAGAAGGGAGAAGATAAACCGAAAATTACGATGCTTGCAAGAACTAGTGCCAGGATGTTATAAGGTATGAACTACTAGTTTTCCCATCTTACTCAAGATCTTTACATACAAATTCGAAGGTTTTTACATATATTGATCAACCATGATTCATGTTTTTACATATAGAGGTGTAACTGAATAACAAATCATTCTAAATATTTTTCTTGAGTGCGTGCAGACAATGGGAATGTCAGTAATGTTGGAAGTAACAATCAATTATATCAGATCTTTGCAGAACCAGATAGAGGTAACTTATGTGAAAATTTTTAAAGAAATAGTTTGGTAAAATTCTTGGGATAAAGATGCAAAATTTTAATGGTGTTGATTATGGTTGTGCTTCCCAGTTTCTATCTATGAAGCTTACAGCAGCAAGCATGTTTTATGACTTCAACTCTGCTGAAATGGATGCTTTTGATACAATGAAGGTACCATACGATCATAGACTTGTTTTTAGCTTTCGAATTTGCTCATTATCTAGTAACATAATTTTTATTTCTTTGGCTCAAGACTTGCTTGAAAAAAAATAACAAATAGAACTCGAAAGAAGCTCGCTTTCAATCAGCTTGTTTGTGAACGAGCCAAGCTGGCTCGACTTGGTTTATAAATGAGTTGAGCCCAAGCCTAGGTAAACTTGATCGTTAATAGTATTGTTGGCTTGCTTGTTTTTCTCATTTAAATTGAAGCAGGGTAATTAATATATAAATTATAAACTTTGTAGTTTATAAATTTTGTATCATGTACCGTATGTGTTTAAAATAGTATTTTCATTTATATATACAATATCTTTGTTTCTTTGTTTTTATATATCGACGAGTCACGAGCTATCTCGAGCTTCTTATGATTAACAAGCGGACGAATCATGTGCTAGCTCGGTGATCCATTAAAACTACAAACGTACCATCTAATCTTATTAGTTAACAGGGTATTTGATAGGTCACATAAGTTTTACGGTGACAACTCTCATAGTTAAAATAAGTTTAATGCTTAAACCTTCGTGTTTTGAACTCTAAATTTCTCAGTCTTTTCATTGGCTTAGGGTAAATCAGTTTTTATAACTGTTTTTATAAGTGTTTCAATTCATTTCTCCTATAAATTTCCTGCTACAAATATCAAGTATCCAATACCAACATGATTTATTTCTTGTTGAGCTCTTACATTGATCAAGTGATTATCACCCGATGAACATATACGATTGAACAACTTGTTCGACTCTTTTTTTATTATTAAAACTGATAGTTACAATGCCTTGTGTGGTTAAGAACTTTACCCACAAGATAACTAGTAAGCTATCTATAACAATCTATAAGCAAACTAGATAAATTAAAAATAATACAAACTCAACTTTACTAAATGATCCTTGGACTTTATGAGATCTCCTTCTTCTACTCATGGAGATCAAACCGTACCACCCTTCGGCTATTATTGTTCACGTGTAATAGAGACATGGGCTAGCTATAGATGTAACTTATCTAGTACTTAATGTAAACAAGGATGGATGGTGATTAATTGGTGGCATATTGATATAGTATGTTAATACCTTTTGACTTATTGGTTGAAATTAAAGTAAGCATTCATAGGTAATTTACTAAATTTGGGAAATAATTGATGTTACAGGATCAAGGATATGGTTATGAAGCACAAGTTATGGACACGATGGGTGGAGAAGGGTATAGAAACCTTCTACACGTTCAACCGATATGGCCTCTTTGAACGTCATGCATCTCTCTCTGGAACGAATTATATGATGCATACACTTGGCGCATACTCATTAAATAAATGCCAAAGGTGCTCCGAATATATGTTTTTATTTTCCTCTTAACAAACATATATAAGACGATCGAATAATGGTATTTGATTTGTAATGTACGTACACTTATTTAGTTACTTGTGGCAACTCATTTTATGCTTATTACAACCTTTATTTTTTTTCTTTCGAGACATTACTCAACTCTATTACGATTTGATCTATGACTCGTGGACTCGTGGTAATGATCATAGTTGTTAAAAGTCATTGCTTCTTGTCCCTAAGACCATTTTTTAGGCGAGGAGAGGCAATTGCACTTTAAATCTCTAGATTATCGTTTAAGCGCATATTCTGACGAAATTCCCAAATTTCGAAAAGTTACTAGCCAAATTCTCTAAATTATGGCTAATTTTTAACCAAATGTCTACTTTTATCTAAATAAAACTACTTTTATACACTAATACACTAATATTTAAAAAAATATACTAATTATATAATATTAAATGTTATATAATAGCTTTTGTTTATTTTATTTGAAAATATCATTCTTTTTCTAATACATAATATATTTTTACTTTTTTTCTTTGTTCGTTTTTTTATCTCAGACCCTCGCCTTTTTTACGCCTAGGCCACAAGTTAGGCCTATGCGTCTTGAGTGCACCTAGCGCCTTTGATAAATATGACAATGATGATTGAATGGATGAAGAGTTGGTGGGTGCATAGTTGGAGGTGTAGGTGCTAGCAAAAATTGTAGAAAATTGTTAATTAGATCTAGACTATATAATGTTAGTGGATGGTCGCAGTGCGCTCTTTACATTTTTGTGTTAGTGGATGGTCGTAGTGCGCTTTTTACATTTTTTTTTTCTTCTTAGAGAGAGCCTTTAGCTCCAACTTTGGGAAAAACTCTAATGGAGAAATGGTTTGCGCGACTAGTAAAGATTGTACCTTTCTAATTTGTGTGGGTCTAATAGCAACGTATATTTGGTTATGATTGTAATGTGTATAAATCAGTTATTTTGTAATCATCTCTATCCTAAAAGAGAGATACCCTTATATTATTTATATGGACATAATCAATGGAGAAAGAACACGGATCATATTCTTTCATGGTATCAATAGTCCAGATACTCTCCTCTCCCTTCAAACCCTAAGTCGCCCCCTCTTCATTGTCGGCACATACAATTCCGTCCACCAACTAATCGACGATGAGTGATCCAGTTACTTCCTCCTCCCCTGCTATCACCATCGAGTCTGAAATCCACCCTGCCACCACAATCTCCAACATTAAAAAGTTTATTCCCGTCACTTTGGAGATTGTATCAGGGCCATCCACTGATCTGCTACACACCATACTTACACCCACCTCCACTATGCACAAGTTCTCCAACACTCGTTTGGATAGATTCTCTAACGTTTCAGCCTACTGCCAGGAACTCAAAGTATTGGCAGGTAAACTGGCCAATGTCAACACAGCCATAGATAATGACAGGTTAGCCTTACAACTGATTGTTGGGTATGAATAGTACGAAGGCATCGCTACCATCCTACAATATTAACAAGAACCGCTATTGACTTTCTACACTTCCCATTCAAAGCTTATCCAAGTCGAGAGCAGCAAAGCCAAACAAGCCCTCCAAAACTCCAAAATTGCCGCCACTGCCCTTACCGCCTCCGACACTCGGTCTGCTCCACATGATTCGAACCGGCCTGATAACTGGGCCTATAGCTGCGGCCGTTGTCGGTCTGGTCGACGTGGCCGTGGTCGATCCTCATACGGCCGAGGCCGCTGCAGCCCACAAACACCTTGGCCGCCTTATTACTACTATTCTTAGATGCAATAGTGGCCCACCCCACCAAATCAAAACCCAACCCAACATTCTCCTTGGCCCAACCCACCAAGCCCATACCCTAACACCAATCGGCCCAACCCCAATCCGATACAAGCATCCGGCCTGCTTAGGCCTCGTCCATACCAAGCCCATCATACCGCTTTATAGCCCAACTGATATTGAACATGCCCTTTATACGATGCCGTTGCAGTAGCCTGACCCAACACAATTCATGGACACTGGAGCATCCACCACTATGTCTCGCGAGCAAGGTGACTTTCATTCTTTTTCTAATTCTTGTATGTCTCAAAATATTATTGTAGGTAACGGTGATACCATTCCGGTTTTAGGACAAGCCACCAAATACCTGCCCAAATTTTTCCAACAATTTATCCTTAAAAATGTCCTTTACTCACCCAAACTCGTTAAAAATCGTATCTGTGTTTGTAGATTTAATACGGATGATTCTGATTTTGTTGAATTTGACCCATTTTGTTTTCTTGTGATGGATTACAAGAACCGGACCCCGCTCCTGCGATGCAACAGTAGCGATGAACTTTACCTTCTGTTGATCGGGTCTTCCTCCTCTTAACCCACTGCTTTTGTTGCAATCTTCGCTCAACTTTGGCATAACCGTCTTGGCCATCCAGGAAGTCCTCTTTAAATTCCTTAAAAACTTCTTGTTCCAATTATTTTGATAAATTTCAAAATTTATGCTAGTCTTGTGTGTTTGGAAAAAGTATCAGTTTACCCTTTTTGCTTCAAACACTTGTACTAGTAAGCCTTTTGATATTGTTTACAGTTACGTATGAACGTCGCCAATAATTAGTTCCATAAGTCACAAATATCATGTCTTATTTTTAGATGATTATTCTATTTTGCTGTTATCTCCGCTCAATTTTGGCATCACCGTCTTGGCCATCTAGGAAGTCCGTCTTTAAATTCCTTAAAAACTTCTTGTTCTATTGATTTTGATAAATTTCAGAAATGTATGCGTCTTGTGTGTTTGGAAAAAGTATTCGTTTACCCTTTTTTGTTTCAAACACTTGTACTAGTCAGCCTTTTAATATTGTTCACAGTGACGCATGGACGTCGCCAATAATTAGTTCCACAAGTCACAAATATTTTGTCTTATTTTTAGATGATTATTCTAATTTTTTATGGACATACCCAATCTCAAATAAATCACACGTTTTCCCCACGTTTTCCAATTTGCATCAAATATAAGAACCCAATTTGAACGGACCATTAAAATATTTCAATTTGATAATGGACAGGAATATGTTATTTTGTCTTACCAAAATTCTTCACCACCAACGGTATTCTTTACCGCTTTTCATGCCCTTACACCTCATCTCAAAAAGAAAAGGCGGAACGTAAAATCCGCACTATTGATAACATGATCCGCACCCTCTTGCCCTTGCCTCTTGTCACAACCCGACCAAGGTGGGCTCGGTCGGAATACAGATGGTTACCAAAACATCACGCAATGCAAGCAAACAGCGGAAGCAATGTATATATTACTATATTTTATAAATAACTGTTTACATTTCTAAATACCGTGCATTCTCTAATACAAATAGTTCGGGTAAAACCTAAGGTTCTCGCTTGACTTCTGATTCGTCCGCCAGGGATACTCCGAGTCGTAGCTGCTCCATCCTTCCAACTCAGACAGGTACCTGAACACATGCTTAAAATGGTTTTGGGTCAACAATAATGTTGGTGAGTCCGTGCGTGTGTTTAAATGGTTTTCCAAAATAAGTTTATAAGCTAATACGTTTTACATATGGTTTAGCACTAGTGATGTACAAGCCACACCTCAAACCTAACACTGAATCCACCTACTCCCATTGTGGATTCCCATGGCAAAATACATGACACAGACTGCAGTGGAGGGTTCCCTGGGCTTCCGGGTCCACTTTGTGCGGGGGTTTCCCCAAGTAGCGCTACCCACATATTAAGTGGCCCAATCTCCCGTTGGGTTAATGAGTGTGAAGGTTTGGTATTCGGGAGCACACATTGTCACATCATACTGGTTTATCACATCGTACTGGTTAACTACTGGAAACATGTGTTCACCCCAAAATAGTTGAAATAATAAAAAGAGGGGATGGTTCACGAGACTCACCTGGAAACAATGCATACGAATATTTATTGTAACCAAAGCGTCTGACATCTCGTACGGCTATACTCCTGGTCGAATCCTAAGTCAACAACATTATTAGTCTTGGTTTCATTCGTAATGGTTACACGTGTGGGACGAGCTCATGCGTATGGTTCTTATTAATATAGTTATATTGTCAGTAACAAGGTTTTATTATCTAAATGAATGGTGTGCCTCTACTAGTTCCGAAGTTCCAACATTATAAGCTTAGTAGGCGTCTTTAAGTATTCTATGTCAAGTTTTATATATACGCATTATGGCTATTCTCCTTTCTTATGTATGTAAGTTGTAGGTGTCGTTTCCAAATTCAAGTATCAAGTGTCCAAGGTATTCATAATAATGTTTATATGGTTCTAAGTGTTCCATATCTTAGAGGTCGAATCTAAAGCTTAGGTATTATAGACCAATGTCTTATATGTTCCAAATGTCGCATCTTAGTCCTATTGTCCAAGGTGTCATGTCTAAGGTTTCCAATGTCCATAGTCCGCAAGTTAGCCAATGTTCACACAACTATTCCAACCATCTACTATTAGTTTAATGTCCAACTCCAAATATTAAAAGTTCAAGGTATACGCTAAAGTCCGTCTAACTCATGGTTTCAGTCCATGTCTATACGTCCAAAGTGTCGAGGTGATATTAATCCTTAAGTGCCAATGTAATCGTCAACTATCTAGTCCATAATTATTATCCCAATTCGTGTATTCAATATCCACGATCCCAAGTTACCTAATGTTTGTACAACTAGTCCGCAAGTTATCTAATATCCATACTACTAGTCCGAAGGTCCAAGTCGTCATGTGATTAACCCAATCTTATCATTAGTGGTTAGTATGTACATATATATGTTCGCCTTTATGTCCGGTTCGTTATGATGCTCGTCCAGGTCCCACACGCAATATAAATAATTATCTACATATAATTGTCTAACTATTGGGTTCGATTATACCTATAGTTCGTGTTGACCCGGTTGACCCGAGTTAACTGCCACGTTGACTGGGTTGACTATTGTTGACTGCCTTGTTGACTCGGTCAACCTCTGTTGACCGAGGGTTGACTTTTGTTGACTCGTGGTTTGACTCGTCTTCACAAACCGTTCCTAGATCAGACCCGGACCTTGACCAGAGCCCACATATCAACAACCAACATCCTAACCTTACCATCATCTAATTATCTTCACCACCAAGCTATCATCACCATCGTCACCACCTGTGACCACTGCTGTCCACCGCTACTTTTACCACCATTACCACCTCATCATCATCGGGCACCAGAATCAAGAGAATAGAGGTGATTTGGGGTTTTTACCTGTTTTCAATGGGAGATAAAGGAACCACTGTCGCCGTCGCTGTTGTAGCTAGATCCACTATCACCTCCTCTTCTTCCTTCTCTCTCCTCCGAGCCCCCTCTCTCTCTCTCTTCTGCCCCTCTCTTCCTCTCGGCTCTGCTCTCTCTCTATAATAATAGGTCTCTATAATAATTGGTATAATAGTTGAGGTGAGAAGGTGGTGGTGTGTGGAGCTGCGCCGCCGGAGCCTCGCCGGAGGTGGAGGAGACCTCCGGCTCCTTTCCTTCTCTCTCTCCGGCTCACTTTCTCTCTCTCTAAGAGTGTGTGGTTAGTGAGATATAAATGAAATACAGATGTATGTGTGTGTTGTTTTATAAAAACAAGGGAGGGAAGGTGTCATCAAAAGAGGAGGACATGTGTCCTCTCCCTTGGTGACTCACCCGGTTCGATCGGGTGTGGGTTCGAGTTCGTTAACGCGTACTAGCTCGGTCTCGTAACGCCTTTATAATAATATCATTTATATTATCTAGTTTGGTTTTTAATTTCGTACATAATCGTCTCATTTACTATTGGTCTTTGGTAAATTTTATTACACGAAAATAAGACGCGAAAAATTTTGGGGTCCACTCTGGGTTGTTACATTCTCCCCCCTTATTAGAATTTCGTCCGCGAAATTATGGTTGGGGTTATATCTTGTGATTTAATTACGGTTCCCACAGCTTGTTAAGGTTATCCGATTCTCTATTGTCACTCATGGATGCGAACTTATAGTTACTTTGCTAGGTTGACAGGTCTCACTACAGGAAAGCGGGAAATAAATTCAAATCATACCACAAAATTACAAGGAACTACAGATACTAGAGCTCTATCGGGATCATACTATATTTTTCAAAATAGATTTGTGGTTCATACGAACAACGGAAAGGGTTTAAATTATTGACAATTCTATTTGCAAGACGAAGGTATGGAGAGTGACTCATCAGATAGGATCCAAACACATGGAGGTTAACCAAATTATTAGTGACTTTACAATCGTCAAAAATGGATAAATAGACAACTAGGACATGGAAATCATGGAAACATGATCCGTAAATTCCTCGAGCTTTTGGTCATTCGATTGGTTTTAAGAATGATCATGTTTCATTTCCTTATCAGTCTAACGAAACGAATGGATGGAGAGGAATGAAAGGCATTCAAATGGACGAATAAGAGAGAACCAATTTTACACTTGCCAAGTTGTGCGTCACTTGGGCTTTGGTAAAGAAGTACTCTTTATGGAGAGGAATGGATTGGGCGTTTCCATTTCTCACAAGCGGGTTTATAAAAAAAACAGATTCTCAGGAAACCTCAACGTCAGTTAATGGAAAGGTATTTTCTGGTTTTAGCCGGAGAGTTTCATTGGAAAAATAGGAAGTTCAAATCTTTTCTTTGTTTTCACATCGATCGCATCATCTTCGCAAGGACTACGATATTCGATCGGAATCAATGATTTCGTTCAAAACAACGTGAAAAAGATATCCAACTTGATCTAATGTCTGAAAACAGATTAGGATTTGTTCTAGATCGGACTTCTAGTCTTATCCCTGACGTACCATCGGTGTTTATATATAGGGTGTACCGCAGCTAACCTACCACACCTTTGATACTCCAGAAACTTACTAGAAGTCTTTTTTAAGAAATAGGGTTTAAATTTTGGATTGATTCCCAGTCTCATTCCTGATGCACCATCGGTGTTTATATATAGGGTGTACCGCAGCTAACCCACCACACCTTTGATACTCCAGAAACTTACCAGAAGTCTTTTTCAAGAAATAGGGTTTAATTTTTGGATTGATTCCCAGTTTCATTCCTGATGCACCATCGGTGCTTATATATAGGGTGTACCGCAGCCAACTCACCACACCTTTGATACCCCAGAAATGAACTGGAAACTTTTCCCAAAACCTACGCGGAATTCCATACCACCATAACGTACCTGTAGATTTGCGATTATGATCTGGACCGTAATCGCCGATTTACCTTACATTAAGGTGTTATGTATCTTAATGATACTAACTCGAATAACAAGAATGATCGAAATGCCATGATTGGTAAAATTTTTATGAAATAGAGAGCGAGCAAACGCTTTGCTTTGATTGGAATTAACGGTTTCATCACAACTAAAAGATTTTACTAACAAGGACGAACGTGCTCTTTAGGTTGTTTCTTGCTTATCGTCTAGAATTTCAAGGGTTTATAAGTTAGAACGGTCAGGTTAACCGTAGAATCTTCACGAATATTTCTTATCTTTCGCCAGCGTCTCGCCGAAATCCTTACAAAAGGGCAAGGTGCTGCACTTTGTACGGATGAATGTAATCGCCACACATGGATTATGGTACAAGACTGTTTAACCTGTCCGAATCGAATAATAATGGTAGATACATCTTTGTCCAAAAATGGAAAGAAATTCAATATTTTGGTTGATAATCAGAAAATCTTAATACAGATTTGGAATGATCGTTGGGTAAACTAAAATTTCCTTGGGTGTTCTTGTAAAATTCCAGAGGTTACACATCTCGAAGAAGCTTGAACGTTAAAAGACCTAAGAACAAACGTGGAGATTTCTATACTCTAGTGTTATCCGAAGAGTTGGGACATGGTGTCTAAGGAGTTACTAATGACATAAACAAAGGAAAGCCATCAGGTTGCTGGTGTCGTTCGATGATTTTGCTCATAATTTTGATAAGTGACAGTGGAGTTTCAAAATTTTTCGATTTTAAAGCAAGGAGAATGCAATAGATGGGGTTAAACAAAATATAATCTCACAAGATTTACAATCCAAAAAGTTATGCACAATGTTTGGATGGTTCAAGTGAACGATTTCGAGTTCCAAAGGATGCTTACGTAAGGTTTCATAACCGTAAACGGGGCATCGAGCATGAGTTTGGTTCTCAAAAGTAGATGTTTAGGATGTTTGTTACACAAACAAGGAGCTTCTCACGGATAATTCTATCAAGGTGTTCTAAGAAATGATGGAGAATCATTCGACGGGTTCGAGACTATCATCCATCGGATGGGAACATTATGTTTAGAAGACCAAAAAGTAATAAGGTAAGGTATATTCCTATCTTGTCTCTAACACGTAGTCGCGGTTTAGACAAGCTTCTTGTTTCAGAGTGTTGATTCGACTCTCATGATCTTTAATAAGATATTCCTGAAATGCCTTTGCGCCTGCGGATTCATGATTATGTTCGCGACCATAATCACTTCCTCGCCTCACTTAAGCATCCAAGTATATTCTTTATAAAAATCATGATATCTCATCTTCTCTCTAGTTTACTCATGTGTTTTTGGTAAATGTAACACCCCAACCGATGGCGGAAACATCGGGATGTCACGTATTGATGATTGTTCAGTAGCTCATGGTAAATAATAAATTTCAATAATTGATTTAAATACATTACATACAATTGTTCTACAAGAATTTGTACATCAAAATGAATGAATGCTAGCTACGCATCTTCAAGCATTAACTCAAATCTTCAAGCAAGCTATAACCTGAAACATGTTAAGTTTGAAAATATTTTGGGTCAACAAAAGTTGGTGAGAGTTACATAGGTTTTGATAATTGAATAAAACTTGTACAATTCAAGTGTCATGGCAAGTCTAGTCCATATGTGAAAACATACTAGAAGTAAATCGAGTGCATAATCAACCCTTGTGACTGTTGTATTGTGGTACATCCCATACGCTCATGGTTCACTCGTTTATGTTGCGATAACAATCACCCACGCAACCTTTGTAGGAGGCACGTATCCGGGTGGAATTGTCAATCCAATAGATCTATCATTGTATACCGTTGGCTGATCAATGTTAATGATTATGCTAGAATATTGTGCTTACCCTAGTCATGTTTAAGACATAATGCAACATAGAAAAACACATAGACACTTTGATGATTGAATTGCATATAGAATGTTGTAACATGTTTTACCCCAAAATGGTGATAAATAGAAAAGGGGCTATGTAAAACTCACCTTAGCAAAATGTTATATCACTTGAAAAATAGGATATTGTGCTGCCCAAATATGCCAAGTATTACCCAATAATTAAGGTAACAAATATGTCTAAGTATTTCTAGTCTACAAATATACTCTAGGGCTTCGAATTGGGGATAAGTGCTTGTTTGATTAATAATTAAAATGCTTGATAATTGAGGGAAATTTAATAAATAAATAAACAAAAATCTTTTTATAAAATTTGAATTTAAGATGGTCACAATAATGAGTTTAAAGTATAAAAATAATTTTTATAAAATTATTTTCTTTAAAATAGAATATTAAATCTATTTATTTCAAATTGTCAAAATTTAACTTTAATATTTAAAAATACTAAAATTAAAGAATTATTAGATTAAAAATTATATTTCTATTCCAAATAATCAGAAATAATTTATATAAAATTTTGGTGCAAAAATATTAAAAATTGGATTTATTATGATTTAATTATGATTAAAACTAATAAAAATTTATTAAAATATTAAATAAATGATTTTTCAGAAATAAAAATCATTTCAGAAAAGTTTATTGTGTTAAAAATTCAGAATAATTTTTGTGGAAATTTATAAAATTGTTTTGATATTTTTATAGAATTTTATAAATAAAATGGAATAAATTTGATTTATTTATTATATATATAAATAAATAAATTTTTGAAAACTAAAAATTGTATGTTAAACTTTTTCATTATATTAACACAAAATAATTTTTGTAGAATTTTTAAAAGAGTTTTAGTATTTTAAAACTAATTTTAAAATACAAAGGAATATATATATATATATATAAGTTAAAAAAATATGTTTGTTTATGCCGAGGTTCGAACCCGGGCCCTTGGCCGATTCGTTGGTTTTAAATCACAAACCCAGACCACTGGTCTGGACCCTGAGAACGATTGATTCCAGATTATAATAATTATATAATATATGTGAATTTGATTTATAATTGTTTTAAAATAAAAGAGTAAAAACCGGTTGCAAGGGGACTCGAACCCGCGTGGTTTGGTTAAACAACATCAGACACAACCACCTGATCTAGATCAGGGGTTGTGTTTGATTCCAGTTCTTTATAATTATAAAACCAATGCAAATCAGTGTTCTTCCCCAAAATAATAATCGAGCCCTAGAAATTTCAATTGGTCAGATTACACAACGATAACCCAATTAACCTTAGGTTTATCGTTGTGTGTATCCCAAAGGTCAAAACCCACGAAGAAAAAGATACTTACAAAAACGTATCGTGTACGAATTGAATAGTCAACCCGTAAGTCAACTTCGAACCAATAACCCTAGATCAGTTGAAATAACAAGAAATTTGAGATTGAGTGTAACATTTCACGTTAAATAATTGTACGTTACGACAAGTTCTATTATTATTATTTACATTTAATTATTTTGTGGCAATTTAAACCCTAATTATTCATAATATGTATATATATATATATATATATATATATATATAAAGGTTTATACTAATAATAATAATAATAATAATAATCATCATCATCATCATAATAATAATAATACCAACATTTTTAAAAAAAAAAAAAAAAAAGAACAAACTCCAAACCCAACATCCCTTCTTTTTCCCCCCACCTGAGCCCAATCCAGGTCTGACCCAACCCAACAGCAGGCCCAACAGTGACCCAGCCCATGGAACTAAGCCCACTACCCCTTTTCAGCTTTATAAAAAAATATGTTAGGGACGGGGATCGAACCCGGGTCCCTAACCGGTTCAACATACAAAACCACACAACCATCTGCTCTAGCCTTGAAACTTGTTTCAATCAGGGAACATTATAATTATATCATGATTTAAAACCATCTCAGTTGACTTGGAAAGTCAACTGAGATCCACGAACTTACCAAAATCATCAACCTTAATTCGTAATTGATATATGATTGGCAATGCACCATGATAACCGGCCTATTCTGACTCATATCTTCGTCAATTGTCAATCAATTGTTTCCAATTTTGATTATCGACGCGTCAACATTTAATACCAAAGTCAACCTTACCAATTCATCGTTCCAGATCGTTATACTATAAATTGATCATTACAGGGCCTCCTCAACTCGCCACTCAATCTCTCTCAACCCTCAATTTCTATTAACTAACCTCTGTTCTTGGATTTCTGTTCGTTTCTTTGACCCGGGCTTTGACCGATCGTACGAGTTCACAAAGTGTTTGTAAGTTTAATTTTAATCGTGGGTTTCATTGATCGGCCTACACACAACATTTACCCCATGATTAATTGGGTCAACGTTGTGTGATTTAATCAATTGCAAATTCTAGGGCTCGTGTATTTGCAATTGGGGAAAAACACGATTCGTGCATATTATTTATTTTTAATAAACTGAGACCAAACACAACCACTGGTCTGGACCAAGTGGTTGTGTCTGGTGCACTCTGACCGAGCCACGCGGGTTCGAGTCCCGGCAGTGGCATACCCTTTTGTTCCTTTTTCGTTTTTAAACAAATAATTATATATAATACATATAATTTTATAAATTCATTTTTAATTATTAAAACTCTTTTATAAATTCTAAAAAAATTATTTTAAGCTAATCTGATGAAAAAGTTTCACCCACAATTTTAAGTTTTCAAAAATTAATTTATTTAATATATATAATAATTAAATGAATTTTATTCTATTATATTTATATAATTACATTAAAATATCAAAACAATTTTATAAATTTCCACAAAAGTTATTCTGAGTTTATATAATGATAAACTTTTCTGAAATGATTTTTAATTCTGAAAGATCATTTATTTAATATTTTTAATCAATTTTTGTTAGTTTTAATCATAATTAAATCATAATAAATCCAATTTTTAATATTTTTGCACCAAAATTTTATACAAATTATTTCTGAATATTTAGAACAGAAATATAAATTTTAAACTAATAATTCTTTAATTTTAATATTTTTAAATATTAAAGTTAAATTTTGACAATTTGTTATAAATAGAATTAATATTCTATTTTAAAGAAAATAATTTTATAAAAATAATTTTTAAACTTTAAACACATCCTTGTGACCATCTGAGATTTAAATTTTATAAAAAGATTTTTTGTCTAATTAATTACTAATATTCTCTCAATTATTAAACATTTTTAATAATAATCAAACAAGCATTTATCCCCAATTCGAAGCCCTAGAACATATACATTTGTAGACTAGATAGACTTAGACATATTTATTACCTTATTATAGGGTGATACTTGACACATTTGGGCAACACCACTATTCAATTTTTCAACAGATATAACATTTTGCTAAGGTGAGTTTTACATAGCCCCTTTTCTATTTATCACCATTTTTGGGGTGAAACATGTTACAACATTATTCATGCAATTCAATCATCAATGTGTCTATGTGTTTTTCTATGTTGCATTATGTCTTGAACATGACTAGGGTAAGCACAATTCTAGCATAAACATTGATCAACCGACGGTATACATTGATTGATCTATTGGACTGACAATCCCACCCGGATACGTGCCTCCTACAAAGGTTGCGTGGGTGTTTGTTACTGCAATATAAACGAGTGAACCATGAGCGTATGGGATGTACCACAATACAACAGTCACAATGGTTGATTATGCACTCGATTTACTTCTAGTATGTTTTCACATATGGACTAGATTGCCATGACACATGAATTGCACAACAATTTCATTCGATTATCAAAACCTATGTAATTCTCACCAACTTTTGTTGACCCAAAATATTTTCAACTTAACATGTTTCAGGTTCTACTTGCTTGAAGATTTGAATTAATGCTTGAAGATGTGTGCATAGTTTTATTCAATTTGATGTACGAATTTTTGTAGAACAATTGTATGTAATTTATCTAAATCATATAATGAAATATATTATTTACCATGAGCTACTGAACAATCATCAATACGTGACATCCCGATGTTTCCGCCATCGGTTGGGGTGTTACAGATTGGTATCAGAGCCATGGTTATAGGGAATTAGGTTATTAGAAAAATAATCTAGTCTATAACCATAGGATTTAACCAGTACTTGCTTCTTTTACTTGCTATTCTCTATCTCCCTCCTACTTCATATCTCTACTTTCATCCCTACAAGAAGGTTGCTCTCCATCACTGGATCCACTCTTAGACAAAATCCTCAGGTTTAACCTGAACCACCTTGAGATCTCGTCGAAGTTCTAGTTTTTAATAACGAACACGTGCAATCTGGAAGGGTGAACGCCTGTATTCTGAGTCTTCTGTCTAGGCTGGCATTGCGCATATATCCCAATCAGACGAGGGACCCGGATGCCTACCTGGGAATTCTCGGGATGAGTGTTCACTTATAGGCTATAGCATGTCTTCATATGTTATTAGAATCTAGAATCTTTGATAAGTCAACATTTTCGTTTATTCGTTTTAATGAATAAATGATTACATTCCTTATATAACCTCATTCATTTCATTGTGTCACTTACAGATCATGCCTCCACGTCGCAGCGCTCGTCTTAACAGTGGTGATAATCATGATGAAGGGAGTAGCAATCACAACCACGATACTAACCACAACAACAACAACAACAACAATGGAGTTGATGCTCAACTGGCTGCAATCATTTCTCAACAAATGGCGCAGCAAATCGCAACTCTGGTTCCCAACTTACTAGCTCAAGTCATCCAGTTGAACGGGAACGGTAACGGCAACGGCAACGGGAATGGAAATGGAAACCACAACGGGAATGGGAATGGTCTTCCAGCCCGTACCCTTAAGCACTTTAATTCTTGTAATCCCCCAAAGTTCAGTGGAGAAGAAGGAGCTACAGGACTCCTACAATGGTTTGAGGGTATTGAGAATACCTTCATCAACAGTGAGTGCCCCGACAACTTTAAAGTCCGTTATGCCATGAGTGTTCTTCACAAACGAGCACTCACCTGGTGGAATGAGGAAAAGCGCACCCGTGGAGCTGAAGCTGCACTGGCCTTAACTTGGGATCAAGCTAAAGACATTATGAAGGCAGAGTTTTGCCCTCGTAATGAAATCAAGAAGCTGGAAGATGATTTCATGATCTTGCTCAAGATAGTGGAGAAAACCTTGCTTACAACACTCGTTTTCACGAACTTAGCCTACTGCAACCCCACAAGGTCACACCCTTGCCTATTGCAATCGAAAAATACATTGGTGGCTTACCGATGCAGATTCAAGACACGGTGTGGGGAAGGAACCCTGCTACTTTGGAGGAAGCAAAGCGTTTGGCTGCCACCCTAACAGATAACCATGTGAAGGCGGGAACCCTGACTCGTAAAGGGGAAAAGTAAAAGGATACTCCCCAACCTGCCGTTGATATCAAAACCGAGGCCTCAACCAATGGAAAGTGCAAGGTCAGGAATTTTGCAATAGACACCACTGTCCTACCCAACAAGAAACCATACAACGGGAAGCTACCTAAGTGTGACACCTGCCAGTATCACCATCCAACCCATGTACCCTGCCGACAGTGCACCAATTGTCAAAGGTATGGGCATCTTGCGGATGCTTGTCGAATCCCCGCAACAAACGCTCTTGATGCTCCAAATAACCCCGCTAGAGACCCTCCAGCTACTTAACAGCTAACCCCACCGTTTGAATGATGTCTACTTTCTCTTTTTCTATGTATCGACACATTTTGATTCAAGTAATAAATTCA
The DNA here is from genome assembly GCA_028751855.1 of Ambrosia trifida. NCBI lineage: Eukaryota > Viridiplantae > Streptophyta > Magnoliopsida > Asterales > Asteraceae > Ambrosia > Ambrosia trifida. The sequence continues at coordinate 113,979,935 of CM054129.1, forward strand.
AGTATTATCATAACATATGAGTGCATGCTTGTTTGAATGTGAATTAATTGCTATATCTATAATCATACTTGCTTACTTGTACATCAATTAGTTGACTACCAAACAACCTACTCAACGATTGTTAGAGGTCATCATGTCTTTCCAACAGTTGGGAGAGGCCCTAGATCAGTTGAAATAACAAGAAATTTGAGATTGAGAGAGTATGTTCGGCGAGTTGTGATGGGTTAGGGATGTCCAATTTATAGTGATGATGTCTAGATCGTATAATTGGAATGTTTGACCTTGGTTTGAATGTATACGCGTAAATATGGAAGAATTGGTACGAGTTAATGATAATTAAACGTGTATTTGACTTGTAATAGGCTGGAAATCTCGAACCCATACCAATTCTGGATCAAAAACGCGTGGAATTGAGATGATTATGGAGTCCCGTTTGACACAGTTGACTTTCTGAGTCAACTGTCACCATATAAACACGTTATATAATTAAAATAGATAGGGAGATTGACACAAACGTCGTGTAGATCAGTTGGTTGGGTTGGAGTTTGGTTGTGACCCGGCTGAGGGCTCGGGTTCGAATCCCGGCCCCAGCATATTATTTTTTGTAATTAATCTATATATATATATGTATATTATATATAAATAATATAGTGTTAGGGTTCCAAAAACGCCACAATAATAATTAAATACGAAGAATATTAATGAGACTTGACGTTTTTTATTCATGGTAATCGTAATGTACAAGTGTTAAATGCGTAATGTTACAGTAAAGTCTCATCCTAATGTGTTCAGTACCCGTGGTCGACTCGTTCGGTATCACCTTGTTGCATCTCCAGCTCATCCATTACGTTTCGGTTCTCCAAACCGAAATAAACTCTGCGGCTTCAAAGGTTAGGATCCTAGGATTTACAACCGAAGCTTAATGGAATTCTTATTCGCTTCAGCTGTTTGCTCTGATACCAACTGTCACAAGCCGACCAAGGTGGGCCCGGTCGGAATACAGATGGTTACCAAAACATCACGCAATGCAAGCAAACAGCGGAAGCAATGTATATATTACTATATTTTATAAATAACTGTTTACATTTCTAAATACCGTGCATTCTCTAATACAAATAGTTCGGGTAATATCTAAGGTTCTCGCTTGACTTCTGATTCGTCCGCCAGAGATACTCCGAGTCGTAGCTGCTCCATCCTTCCAACTCAGACAGGTACCTGAACACATGCTTAAAATGGTTTTGGGTCAACAATAATGTTGGTGAGTCCGTGCGTGTGTTTAAATGGTTTTCCAAAATAAGTGTATAAGCTAATACGTTTCACATATGGTTTAGCATTAGTGATGTACAAGCCACACCTCAAACCTAACACTGAATCCACCTACTCCCATTGTGGATTCCCATGGCAAAATACATGACACAGACTGCAGTGGAGGGTTCCCCGGGCTTCCAGGTCCACTGTGTGCGGGGGTTTCCCCAAGTAGCGCTACCCACATATTAAGTGGCTCAATCTCCCGTTGGGTTAATGAGTGTGAAGGTTTGGTATTCGGGAGCACACCTTGTCACATCATACTGGTTTATCACATCGTACGGGTTAACTACTGGAAACATGTGTCCACCCCAAAATAGTTGAAATAATAAAAAGAGGGGATGGTTCACGAGACTCACCTGGAAACAATGCATACGAATAGTTTATAGTAACCAAAGCGTTTGACATCTCGTACGGCTATACTCCTGGTCGAATCCTAAGTCAACAACATTATTAGTCTTGGTTTCATTCGTAATGGTTACACGTGTGGGACGAGCTCATGCGTATGGTTCTTATTAATATAGTTATATTGTCAGTAACAAGGTTTTATTATCTAAATGAATGGTGTGCCTCTACTAGTTCCGAAGTTCCAACATTATAAGCTTAGTAGGCGTCTTTAAGTATTCTATGTCAAGTTTTATATCTACGCATTATGGCTATTCTCCTTTCTTATGTATGTAAGTTGTAGGTGTCATTTCCAAATTCAAGTATCAAGTGTCTAAGGTATTCATAATAATGTTTATATGGTTCTAAGTGTTCCATATCTTAGAGGTCGAATCTAAAGCTTAGGTATTATAGACCAATGTCTCATATGTTCCAAATGTCGCATCTTAGTCCTATTGTCCAAGGTGTCATGTCTAAGGTTTCCAATGTCCATAGTCCGCAAGTTAGCCAATGTTCATACAACTATTCCAACCATCCACTATTAGTTTAATGTCCAACTCCAAATATTAAGTTCAAGGTATACGCTAAAGCCCGTCTAACTCATGGTTTCAATCCATGTCTATACGTCCAAAGTGTCGAGGTGATATTTATCCTTAAGTGCCAATGTAATCGTCAACTATCTAGTCCATAATTATTATCCCAATTCGTGTATTCAATATCCACGATCCCAAGTTACCTAATGTTTGTACAACTAGTCCGCAAGTTATCTAATATCCATACTACTAGTCCGAAGGTCCAAGTCGTCATGTGATTAACCCAATCTTATCATTACTGGTTAGTATGTACATATATATGTCCGCCTTTATGTCCGGTTCGTTATGATGCTCGTCCAGGTCCCACACGCAATATAAATAATTATCTACATATAATTGTCTAACTATTGGGTTCGATTATACCTATAGTTCGTGTTGACCCGGTTGACCCGAGTTAACTGCCACGTTGACTGGGTTGACTATTGTTGACTGCCCTGTTGACTTGGTCAACCTCTGTTGACCGAGGGTTGACTTTTGTTGACTCGTGGTTTGACTCGTCTTCACAAACCGTTCCTGGATCAGACCCGGACCTTGACCCGAGCCCACATATCAACAACCAACATCCTAACCTTTACCATCATCTAATTATCTTCACCACCAAGCTATCATCACCATCATCACTACCTGTGACCACTGCTGTCCACCGCTACTTTTACCACCATTACAACCTCCTCATCATCGGGCACTAGAATCAAGAGAATAGAGGTGGTTTGGGGGTTTTTACCTGTTTTCAATCAGAGATAAAGGAACCACTGCCGCCGTCGCTGTTGTAGCTAGATCCACTATCACCTCCTCTTCTTCCTTCTCTCTCCTCCGAGCCCTCTCTCTCTCTCTTCTGCCCCTCTCTCTTCCTCTCGGCTCTGCTCTCTCTCTATAATAGTTAAGGTGAGAAGGTGGTGGTGTGTGGAGCTGCGCCGCCGAAGCCTCGCCGGAGGTGGAGGAGACCTCCGGCTCCTCTCCTTCTCTCTCTCCGGCTCTCTTTCTCTCTCTCTCTCTAAGGGTGTGTGGTTAGTGAGATATAAATGAAATACAGATGTGTGTGTGTGTTGTTTTATAAAACAAGGGAGGGAAGGTGTCATCAAAAGGGGAGGACATGTGTCCTCTCCCTTGGTGACTCACCCGGTTCGATCGGGTGTGGGTTCGGGTTCGTTAACGCATACTAGCTCGGTCTCGTAACGCCTTTATAATAATATCATTTATATTATCTAGTTCGGTGTTTAATTCCGTACATAATCGTCTCATTTACTATTGGTCTTTGGTAAATTTTATTACACGAAAATAAGACGCGAAAAATTTTGGGGTCCACTCTGGGTTGTTACACCTCTCTACCCAACTATTTCGAATATCTGATTCACTATCTAATTGGATATCCGAATTTTTGATACAGATTCGGATAGTGAAACCAGGTATCCAAAAAATTCGGATATCCGGTTTTGAACACCCCTAATTTTCACGAACACCATAAACATATTGAAGAAGATGAAGATGTCACATCCTAAAGAAAGTTTAAAACTCAACCGACAAATCTTTTGCTCAACATATAAGCCGAAAGTGAGTATAGATGCCTATTCACAGTGCTACCCCTATTGAGTCGAGTAAGTTCTATTATGGTTTATCGAATGCATTAGGTGGTTTGTTTAGCTAAGTAATTATTTTTATAAACTCCAGTGTTTAAGACATTAAGGAATTCTAACTTCTGACTCGGCTATGCCTATAAGTACAGGTGGAAAGATAGATTGGTTGGGTAATGGGTTGATTTCAAGTAGAAAAATATCATTATTTAGTACTAACTGAAATGGGCAAGGTCGAATCTGGTTGACCCACAAACAATTTGTTGAATCAGGTTGACCCACAATTTTTGATATTGTCTGTGTATGTATCTCATGCTATGTTGTCAAAGACATAAGGCGCACACAAGGCACACAGGTCTCGCTCAGAGCCTAGGCACAAGATGATGGCGCTATCATCAATAACACGCTTCAATGGTGGTTGTGAGACGGTGTTGGGGGCGCCACCTAATCATTGGCAGGGGTAGAGGTGCACAAATTGGTTTTTTTTTTCTAATACCCGGTTCTAGATATGATTGGGTATTAAGAGAAACCGGGCAGAGTTTGGGTACGATATTAAGGAGAAAAGACCATACCTTATGTACCCGGGTAGAGTATGATCAGGTTAGCGTATAACCGGGTATAGAAATCGGGTATGAGCCTGGTATTACTACCCGGTTTTAAAAAGCAACTTTTTCTTTATCAATTTTACACAAAAATAAATTCGTTTACAACTTAAATTTGGTTTGTATTTGTAAAACTAATTAAAGTAAGTTACAATAACATAAATCCACTCAAGCACATTATTTGCTTTATAATATGTATTTCTAAAAAACTTATATATAAGAGTTGTAAGTAAACATAAAAATATACTCTAAAAATTTGAGTAACTATCAGGTATTGTATAAAACCGGTATCGGGTATAGGTTATTACCGGTTTCGGGTTAGCTCACTAGTAGATATCTATATTATTATTAGGGGCAATTACATATATCCCCCTATAAACTTCATTAATTACATATATACCCAGCCTAAAATTTAAATTACATATATCCCCTTCTAAAAAACTTAAAATATCAAATATACCCAATTTTCTAAAAATGGATTAAAGAATTACTATTTTACCCTTTATATCATTTTTCATTTTTTATTTCTCTTTTTCCCACTTTAACGCCCTTTTTTTAATGTCGTCCATTATCAGTGTTTTACTTTTTGCAATCACCAAAATTTAAATAACTTTTAAACCGTTTTCCTATAAGCATAAATTGTTGATCTAAGTAAATCACTGTTTGGCTCATACTCAACTATGCCATTAAATGAGAGATCTGTCATAAATCTATTAGGCATAATACTGCATACGTTTTAACTGTTGTTTTGAAACAATATCTAACAAGCACAATTGCACTGCAAAGTATGCCTCCATTTCAAGAAACCCACTACTGAATTAGAATGCCAAGCATCTTTTTGGAGCATTTTAATGTGTATCATGAGCATTTTAATGTGTATCATGTTATCATTATAGTCTCGAATAATTCTATCAATTATCTACTTAATAAGCAGAAACCCCAAGGAATTGAATATTCATGAAACACAATCGAACAATGGTCTGTATTTTTGGATGGTCGTCGACACCATAAGCAAACATGCAACGCACCGGGATCAGAAACACAATCAGACGGAATTAGAAACACAACCAAACAATCACATATGTACTCGTTGTTATTGCTCGTCACCGGTTAGGGTCGGTCCTTCATTAAGGTTTCCTCGTCGGTAGTTATGAACGCTGATCGTCGGGAGGGAGGAGAAAAAAATTAGAATCGCACCGGAATCCGTATCACAATCAAACAAACGCACCTGTATGCTCGTCTCCGTTTTGGGTTTATAGTCGGAAAGGAATCAGATTCGTGGGAGAAGAGGAATGAAAAGTCAATAATATTTGAAAGTTTAGGAGGGTATTATTGTCATTTTCTTAGAATAAGGGGATATATGTAATTTAAATTTTGGGTTGGGTATATATGTAATTAGAGTTGAAAATAAGGGGATATACGTAATAATTCCTTATTATTATTACATTATAATAATAATGTATTGAACCTTATTTATGAGGGTATATTCGTCCGTTAAAGCAAAGTTAAGATGCCTATAGGGATATTTAGGTAATTTGACTTACCCCTTTATTCACAAACTAAACAATTGATTCCAATTTTAACCCTCACTACCCTTCACGGTATAACTCCCCTCCTCATTTTCTTTCAAGTACCATCCAAAGGTTTCAAACAATAATTTCATCTTAAGTCCTTCATATCTTCTAAACCCATCTTTTAACAATATAAATATTATATTGTTAATGTGATAATATAGCTTTTAATGAAAAAGACGATCCTAAATAACCTAAGATATACTTTTTTTGTTGATTTATTTTGACTTGTGTTTGTACCATTAATCAATAGAAGCAATGCGAATTTTTTATCGGCTTAAATTACATCAAATTTGTCATTCGTTAAATCTTTAACAAGGCTTGAACTTTAATTTCAATGGAAGTAACACTTAAACTCCAATGGATTTACGAATGCGACTCTTAACCCCACCCATAGATGTGATTTAAGTTTTATATGGTTATTTTCTACATAAATATTTATTGAAACAATCCATGCCCATCATAAATTTAGTTTTAGCGTTGACTTTCTAGAAAAAAAAATATGAGTCAACTAAAATCATTTAGACGTAAAATCATTCATTATTGTATCTATTAATTTTAAACATAATGACAAATAATATAATTTAAGATCTTAGGTTTGAGCATTATGATTTTTAGTTATTCTTGCTCTCCTTATTCTTTTACATTTATTCATTCACTCACGCCCTTTTTTCTTTGTTTTCCTTTCAATCTTCTGCTTCTCACGTTATAGTAGTAGTTATTACTTATTACTTTAATAGTTATTATTAAATGAGTTGTTTGAGTTGTTCTTTAACTTATTCAATATTGTAATATTGTTTTTTGGGAAGAGATAACGTATAAAGAACCTTAACGTGAGAAGCGTAGGAAGCCTTCTCAGCCATTAGATTAAAACGGTGGCATGATGGTAATTAACAACCCTAATCATATTTGGGTTAATCTAACCAAGAGTAAATTAGGAAAAAATGTTCAAATCTTTTTCAAATCGTAACAACAGAATCGATCGAAAGTTAATTTTTCAACGTTTGAAATCGATTAAACATTCTGAATGATTACCCAAATCAAAATAACAAAAAAAAAAAAAAAAAAAAAAGTCGATTACATTGAACCAAAACGTAAGATCAGTATTTGATCTAAAATTCAGAAAAACAGAGATTATGCTGGGACGATTAATCATACGGAAAACATAGGATTATGAATAAAAGCTCGTATTAGTTGTCAAATACTCTCAATTTTGTTTTCAAGAAGAAGGATTAAACATAAAAATTAGGTTAAAAAGAAGTTGCAGACGAAAAAGACGAAGTTGGTGATAACAGAGGATTTTAAACGCACGTTACATATGTGTGCTATATGTAACGTGTGTTTAAAATTATTAGGGTGAGATAAAAAAGGCACATTCATTTTTTAGACGCACGTTATAATTTTTTAAATGCATATTCATTTTTTAAAGATACCGTAAAAATTACAAAAAAGAAAAAAAAACACAAACCAAACCATCAATTGCATAAACCCCTCCGTATAAATGACAAATCACCTAAACCCAATTATACAACCACCATCACCGAAAAACAAAACCCAAACGAAAGCCTGTTTGCTGCATTCATAGCCATACGTGCTAGTACTCAATTTTTTCGCTTCCTTTGCTCGAACGAAAGACCTTGCTTCCACCATCTTCACTTCTTGACACAACAGATCATCATCATCGAAGTGCTCCATTTCGAGATAAACGCACCTTAATTTGGTATTGGGTGTTTATAAACGCACACGCACACATGATTAAACGCACCTCCATTTCAAGATAAACGCACGTACAAAATTCTCGACCATCGTCGTCGTTGTCCTTCTCCTCTAAGAATCTAACACCACCTGATTAGGTTTCCGATGACCCGAAAGCCGGAAAAAAGTGGATAAAGTAGGGTTACGTGCATCTGATTCAGTCAGTCCAAATATTCATCGACGATTGAAGCTTCAAGCACAGATTTGATTGTTAATCGAGACGTTTGTTGTTGAGGAAATTGGAGATAGTGACGTCGGTTGTTGTTGTATGTATGGGTTGATGAGGGTTTGGTTAGATTGGTGTGGTTGATTGATAATAGGGTTTAGTTATAAAACAGAGATGGTTGTGGAAGGTGATGAGACTGTTTAACGAATTGATCAAGAGGGTTGGGGTTCGAGGAAATTAAGGAGAGTTCGAGGAAATCGTTTACGACTTTGCCCTTGATTTTGATTGCAATTGAGTTAAATTAGGTTAATCGTGGTTTGGTTAAATTGACAGGTGGTAAGTTACTAGGGCTTCCTACCCTTCTCACGTTAAGGATACTTTGTATCCTATACTTTCTCATTGTTTTTTATACTAATGTGACATGCTATATTTTTATCTATTTTATATCTTTTTATGTATATCATAACTATTTTTTTGTTTTCTCTTTTGATTGCTATATTCACTATTAAGTATGATATCGTAACGAAACAAACTTTATCGATATCAACCAAATCCCGACATCCTCCACTTGTGGCTCAATGGTTGTCAGCTCAAATCTCCGTTGGGAGACTTTGAGTTCGATTCCCAAAAGCTCCATTTGGGGGTATTGTCAAGTGATGGTCGAAACTAGCCTACTTGTAGGTGCCAGGTTCGATTCTGATGGCCCCCCGGTTTTCTACTACCGTGCATTTACTCCAGAGAGGCTTGCCTCTTGTGGAGGGTGCAACATCTGTCAAGTGGCAAGTGGCGGGAAATTTTCCGGGTGGAAGCCTTAGTGCCGCTTATGCGCAGCCTCGACTCGCTTGTGGGCCGGCCACTCTCGTGTCAGCGTGAGCCCAGTTAAGACAACATAGTCTGACCATTGGAGAGTGGCTAGGGGACTCTCCTTCTATAGGGTTATGATGATCTCTGCCACAACATAGAAAATTCGTCTTAAAAAAAACAAATCCCGACATGCAGTGTGGGGAATCTCACTAGTGATTAAAAAAATGGAGACCATTGGTGTTGGTGGTCCAATGACAAGGCAAAGCCTTTTAATACACTAAGGGTATGTTTGGCAAAACTAGCTGGAGGCTGGAAGCTGTAAGCTGGTAGCTTGAAGCTTTTTAAATATATTTTGGTGTTTGGCAGAGTAGCTGAAGCTTTTAATAAAATATATAAAATGACCAAAATGGTCATAATTAAAAGCTTGTAAAGAAGATTTTTATTTTATTTTTAAAATTGAATGGGTATTTGTGTTATTTACTAATTAAAAGCTTGTAGCTAGTAGAGCTTTTTCTTAAAAGCTAGTACTAGTAGCTTTTCACTGTAGAACTTTTTCTCTAAACTAAAAGCTTCCAGCCCCTTCAACCAAACAAGGCTTTTTATTAAGCAGGAGCTTTTTCATAAAAGCTTAAAGCTTGAAGCTCCTAAAAGCTCTTAAAAGCTTCTTGCCAAACATAACCTAAAAGTGTGAGGTCTTGAGTTCAAGTCTCACAAGAAGCAAGAAATTCGCCTTTAAAAAAAAAATTAGAAAAATGGAGCGGACACTTCGAAGATTCTAGAATCTAGATGGCTCATCATCGTCAAGAAGTCATCAAGCACCAAACAAAAACCAGTATCGAGTATATATTTTAAGTTCATGAAAATAATCGATCCCAACGAAAGCTCTAATCTTTTTTACTCCAATCCCTAATTTATACCGTCAACATCTACAAACCCAAATCATATAATCCTATATTAATCAACGTACCCAAATCAATCTTTCACCACTCTCTACATCCTAACTCTGTATCAACCAAATTTAGTAACATTATTTTTAGAGAGAGAAACAAAAACAAGACTCTTGTACAAACATCACGCGCTTCCTATCTTCTGCCCATTTTCCCTCCATTTCCAGGTTATTATTATTCATTTTTGTTGGAATTTAATTGATTATTATGTGTTATTTATGTAACCAATTAATTCAGCTTCTTGGGTTCTATGAATTGGGGTTATGTTGAATGTTGATGTATTGGTGTTTGCTTTTAATTTTCTTTGAATATGTTATTGAATGAATTTGATCCTTTTTTCTTAAATTTGTATTGGTTTTTGGGGTTTGAATCTTAATTAAGTTGGAATATGTTATTATTGTTATGTAAATTTTGTTTGTTTGAATCTTAATTCTATTATGTGATGCAATTCTTGAAATTTTGTGATGAGAATGAAAATTAAGGTTGTGCAATTCCTAACATGTTTATGACACGGTTAAACCTATTTAATTTGGTAGACGGGTGGTCACGTTTCGACCCACCTAGGGGTGAGGGTTTGTCTTCAGGCGATTAGGTTTTGCTATACAAAGAGGGTGGCGGCGCAACTTTTTGCCCGTCTACCTACTATATATTAATTTGTCCTTTTTTTACTATATGTAATTTGTCCTTTTTTTACTATTGAAAAAAGTACAATAGATAATTTTATATTTTTTAAAAAATAAATAAACTTAGGAGACTAGGCTCCATCATCATTCATTTCTCCTTCTTGGTATATAAAACATAAAAAAAGTTATAAACTTGAGATATAAAGTCGCTAAACGAGCTGTTTTTATGTTTGATACTTGTGTTAATCGCGTCGTATTTAACCTGTTTAACACGAATAAACATTTTTTGCAAGCTCAAATGGAAATGGACTTGTGGAATCTTTTGAGTTTGTAAGGTTTTTGTTCAAATTGTGGGGAGGACATTATGATCATAATGTAAATGAAACAAGATAGCAATTTTTTTGCAGCTTTTTTTCTCATTTTTGTTTTGCTTATCAAAAGACGTTTTTTTTTTTTTTTTTTAATTTATGTTGTGTACATACAGCCTTCCGTTGTAAATAGATGGGTGATCACTTGGTTCTGGATGTGAATCAACCCATTAAAAGGAGCGAAGATATGGCGGCCTGCTCATCTTCTGATGAGAAAGGGCCTTTATTATCAGTGGCAGAGTGTCGAATTTGCCAAGAGGAAGATTCCATTGATGCTTTGGAGACACCCTGCGCTTGCAATGGCAGTCTTAAGGTACTTAATGTGTTTTTCTTTTTCTTTTTCCTTTACTTCTATGGTGTGATGGTTTCTTGTATGTAGTGGAAATGGTGGTTAATAAGTTTGTTATTTATGCAGTATGCTCATAGGAAGTGTGTTCAACACTGGTGCGATGAAAAGGGTAACATAACTTGTGAGATATGCCATCAGGTACGGTATCTGATCAAATGTTTGAAACCATCGTTGTTTTTAATCTATGTTGAATAACTAGTGGGATTCGCCATGCTTCGCGGTGGGTTTTTAGTCGTTATCGATTTGGTTTGCTAGTACAACTCTTTTTTTAATGAACTTTATGTTGTCACGTCAACGAAGACATACAAATGAAACCGGCACAAGTACCGATGTTGTGCGTACAGTATCGATTCGGTTCGTTCTTGTAAAGAAAAAAAATCAACCATATTTGACATGTTCGAATAAAACCTTTATCGATTCACAGATAAAAATAATCACGTAACTAAACGATAAGGTAGCTATGGTGGCATGTATCGCTTTGCTTCAATCAATTTCACAACTCGGGTTTGCGCAAAATTTATTTCTAGACATAGATAAAAATAAACAAGTACGATGCAACGACATATTCAGAATTATATTAAATTTTGTATCTTAAAGAGTTATAAGGAAAAATCAAAATATGCTCAAAACTAATAAACTATTATAGTAATGAAAATAAAAAGATTATTAAATACTGTGTGATTTGTAAGACAAAATTGAATAAATTTGCCTGTATTGTTTGTATCACATGGTTGTAGGATTGTAGCAATTTATGGCGCAGCCGTGCAGGTGTGAGTGGTAAAAGCCTAAAAATAATAGAAAAGTAATAATAATAATAATAATAAACCGAATGCTTTTATGTCACTATCAGAAACTGTAAACTACAACTCTCGGAGTTACAAATTGTTAGTAGATGACTGACAGATGTAGGTTAGATGAACTTGGAAACGGGTACGGTTAATAAGGCCCTTCAAGGTTTGTTATTATATATAATTGAGTTACTCTTGATCACTGAATGAGCCCTCATTGTTTGATGTTTTATATGTTAACTATAATATATATTTGAAAAAAGTAGCTCAAAAAGCATTCTACTTCATGCATCTATTTGCTCAAATTTGTGGATTTTGGTGATTTGTTGTTGCTTGCAGCCTTATCAACCGGGCTATGTTGCTCCTTCTCCCCGACCATGCTTGGAAGCGACCACCATAGACATTGGGTATCTTTTACACTTTTTTTTTTCTGTCATTTTCTTTAGTTTGCAACTATTTGCCCGTTTCATTGTCATGGGTGTCAGTTTCGACCCATTACCTATAAATGGGTCGATATTGATTAGGCCAAACAAGTTGAAAGTTGCCCAAAGTTTATTTTATGTATAGACCGTCCTGATCATTTTAATTTTAAATCAAAAAAGTTAGATTACAATACGTAATAATGTTGTTTTTGTAATTATAATGAGCACATTCGTCATAAAATATAGATAAAAGAGCATACTTGAAAAATGACCTGTTTCATCCCAAATCATTTTGATGCGTTAACCAGACTTTCCTTCAAAACATGAAGGTTTTCGATTCATAGTTGTTAAAAGCCATCGCCTCTTGCGTCTAGGCTCATTTTTTAGGTGAGGCGATGCAATTGCGCTTTAATTAACCAGGTGATGGTTTAGGCGCAAATTTCAGCTAGATTCCCAAATTCCGGAGAGTTTCCAGCCAACTTCGTTAAATTATGGCTGGATTCCAGCAAGATTTCTACTTTTATCTGAGGAAAACTACTTCTATACACTAATACATCGATATTTTAAAACTTTTGATGCTAACTAAATGAAAAATAGTATTATTTTAATATATTTATACTTTATTTTCTTTGTTCGTTTTTTTTATCTCAGGCCCTCGCTTATTTTGCGCCTTGCGCCTAGGCCCCAGGCGAGGCCTATGCGCCTAGCGCCTTTGATAACTATGTTTCGAATACGTCTGTCCTTCAAAACATGAAGGTTTTCGAATACATCTGTTCTTGTTTGTTTGGCTGTTATTTACATTGGTTGGATGAATGTGTGTTTTCTGTAGGGGAGGATGGCAAATGTCAGAAGCTGACCGTCAATATCTCGAAGCCGAGTATGGTGCTTATAATGCAACAAATACCAGTGGAGCTGCCTTTCTCCGTTCAGCTGTTTTGATCGTATGCCCTCAAAATCACATATTCCAGTAATTTTAAATCAGTCTATTGCCAAAAAAAAAAAAATGATTTCATTAATCTTTTTCATTCTGCTACTTACGTTTATATACTTGTATATTTGCCTTTATGATTCTTTTATGACTGGTTTTAGCCTATTGGCAGATGATGGCTCTTCTGCTGTTACGACATGCATCATCTGTACCCGATTCTGATGGAGGAGATGGAGATGAGGATACAACTACGTTCTTAACTGTAAGTGGGACTCGAAGATTATGTTCATATTAATTAATCAATTATGTAACCAGGCGCATGGTTTAACAAGCATGTTTGATTCAGTCAACGATTTAAATACCATTGGATTTCTTACTATAAAGGACAACCTAGGATTGAAATCTTACTAGAAAGAGAAACACTGCAATTTTAGGAAGGGAAGTATTAACACTTAACAACTTCTATGATTTTACCATGAGCAGTTGCATTTTCGTAATTAAATATGCGTTACTGAAAGGGCAAAAAAGGAAAAAAATCAACATTGTTGAACTTTTTATCTCGTTCCACCATTTTTAAACGCAGATGACTTTTATATACTTCTTTTTTATATTATACCATAAAATCGAGCATTTTATTCTCATTACTTTTTTTTTGTTAAAAAAGTTTGATGTTTTATGCTATAATTGTGCGCAATTATACATATTATTGTGTTGTTATATATGTATAACTAGGGGCAGGATCAAATACAAAGTAATACAAACGTGAGAAGGATGCAAAGGATCACTTTGTACATGATAATTACGTAATGATAATTACGTAATGACTTCATGAACATAAAAAACATTACGTAATTATCATTATGTAATTATCATGTACAAAGTGCATGATAATTACGTAATGATAATTACGTAATGCTTTCATGAACATAAAAAACATTACGTAATTATCATTACGTAATTATCATGTACAAATATCCTTCGCATCCTTCGCACGTTTCTTTTACTTTGTAGAATAACCGCCCCCTGTATAACTATATGCGTAATTGTGTGTTATTTTATACATATGTTGCGTGATTGTAAACACGTGGTGTGCACACATGGATTCTGTAAAATTCATATGGTAAAAAGAAATCTATATGTTTTTTTTTTGACAGCTTTTCTTGCTTCGGATAGCTGGATTTCTTTTACCCTGTTACATCATAATTTGGGCTATCACTATTTTGCAGCGTCGAAGGCAGAGACAGGTTTGTTTTCTTTTGATGGCTGAAAATAGAGGCCAGTTTACTCATTTTCTCTTACCCTAGAAAAAAACTTCATATTTTTAAGACCATAGTTAATCTTTCTTGATTACCCTTTGTAACAGATTGGATAAAAATCCATTTATTATTGTATTTAATCGGCTTTGTTAAACATCGGGTCTGCAGGAGGCGTTGGCGGCGTCACAAATTGCATTTGTGTTGCAAGCAGGAGAAAGAAGAAGGCTGCACTTAACGGTTGCTTCTTTGGGATTGGCACCCGCCCACGCAACCGCACCAGCACTCACTGTGACTCCAACCGCGGCTCCACAGGATGAAAATGTTTGAATGTTTATGGTGGCAGAGGAAAAAGAATCCCTTTTTTTATTGAGATTTTTGTTTGAGTGTGTTTTGTTATGTTTGTTGATGCCATCATATTTGTTGTAAAAATAATCTGATGTATTAATGTACATATGAAGCCACTTGACAATTGTGAATATTCTTTAACAACTTTAACAAAGCAACTGAGTTTGCAAATGGTCAATTAATCAATCAACCATACCCCTGTTCAAATGATAGAAAGGTTGCTTCCATGGAGACTCTTGACTCTAAAGTCAAGCGAGTTTGCAAACTTATACCATCTCCAATGCAAGCTTCTATAAGCACTTCACGTCGTCACACACAAAATCTTACCCTCCTCAGACCCTCCTCAGACGTAAACCTCTTTCTTTCTTCAGTTCCTCTTTACCTCTCTCACATTTCTCGTCTATGGTCATGGACTTTCGCTTGTCTCTCTTTGCTTCCCAAGCACCATTTGTAAACTTCATTACCACCTATGCCACATATGTCGCTGGTCTAGTGAAAATGCCTTAAAAATCCTTTGTTTTATTTATTTATTTATTTTTTATATAAAATAGCATTTTGCAATTCAAATCGTAACATAAACATTAGTTTTAAAATTATATACTTTTATATATTTATTTCTTATTTATTTCTATGCTTGTTTCGGAATCTAATTACAAACCAAATACTAGTTATAACTATAGATCCAGTTTAAGCCACTCGTAGTAGAGCTGCACGAATCGCTTCTTAACTCTAAACCGGTTAAGGTGGTCAACAAAAATCAAAACCAGTTTGGATTCAATTGGTTTGTTGACTTTTTTATTTACCATGTTTTTACAAGTTCGATTCAGCTTCAAATTTGTTTTGAACAGTTTTTATTATTCTTTTATCAATTCGATTCGTGTTCAAGCGGTTTGAAAGAGAGGAACCGGATCCGTTCCCAAGCCTACGGTTTCTATATGTTTGGAACCGATTTGGAACTGGACCGGTTTTGGTTCGAGTCGTCTATTTTGGTTCTCGAACCCCCTTTTTTTTGCACCACCAACTCATAGCACACATAGGTGTGAGAATCAAATATAAAAATCATGAATCTAACATGAAATTTATAAGTTATAAGTTAGTCTATAAACAACTTCCAAACTATTTTAAATCATACTCGTGGACGTGTCTTATTCGGGTTCGGTATAATAAAACTTAAAACATAAAAGAGTAATGATGATAATCATGTTTTATAGTTCAAGCATAATCGTCTTGTATATATATATTTGTACTATGTTAAAAAAAAAAAAAAAAAAAAAAAAAAAAAAAAAAAAAAAAAAACTCGTGTATTACACGAGTTAAATAAAAAATATAAAAATTATCACAAAAATATTATGTTTTACTATTATTGTTTTTCTAATTATTTTTTTTAAACTTAAAAGAAGCAGAAAAAAATATTTATATAAAAATTTCTGGTCAAATTCAACCCAATAACCCAATTTATCGAATTTCAACGATTGATCAAATACGATTTGTAATTGTAATCCTTCGTCTTCAAACACTTTAATCATACGTTTAATTTCTCTGTTGTGACGTGTACCGTGTTTCATGAGTTATTATTCCTGATTATTATTTGTAGCTTTTTATTGAAATTTTCATGGGATTTGTTAGTAACTTGAATTGTTTCCTCAAATTACTGAATATTATTATTATTACTGTTATAATTACTCATGATCTATATGAATTACTGCAGCAGTAGCTAGGGTTTACTGAGACAATGCAGACACTTGGTGAACTTAAGCTGCCTCCTTTCTTCAATTATCCTCCCTATTTCACGTAATTACTTACCTCTTTTGCATATTAATAATAATAATCAGATGTTAATCATTATAATTTATATCGTTTTGTTAGCTTTTAAGCTGTTTATATAGTTAAACATCTTGCAAAAAAAAATTTAATAATAATAATAATAATAATAATAATAATAATAGAAGTAATAGTGTGCTGATTTGATTGATGCCACATAAACCTCCATCTGTCTTTTAATTCTCCATATATGGTCTTGATTCATAGTTGTCAAAGGCGCTTTAAAAGCGAGGGTTTTAGACATGTTTTAGGCTTCTTTAGGACTAGTTTAGGTTGTTTTAGATTGATTGCAGCCTTGCAGGCTTGTTTAGGGTTTGTATAATTGTGTCGGACCGTATTAGACGATTTTTGTCCAGAATTGTGTTGGAATTGTGCTTGAGAGCTTGAAAGCGGCCTTTTGATGCGAAGCAAGAAGGCTGGGTCGGGGTTGAAAAGTGGGTCTAGGCACTCACCTGGGTGAGACTTGACAACAGAGTCTTGATTCTTCCTCAAATTCTGCAAAAAAAGTTATGTTTTTCAATTAGGTTTCAAAGCTGTTAAGAGCATCTCCAATGCTGAAAGAGGGCGGGAGTGGACGCCATGGGAGGGCTAACCCGGTTTTGGATGGGGGAGATGATTCTGAACTCTAGTGGGTAGAGGATGCGGGTCCTTCTCTCTATAATTATATATTATTTTGGTTATCTTTTTTTTATAAGGAGTGTTTGATAGTAGACGAAGCGTTGGAGAGAGTATATGAAGGATGGGCTGAAATCAGATGTCACAGCTGACTGACGTGGTGCATTTGTGGGCGTTAGAAAGTGAATGCTTTGGAGATGCTCTAAGTGAAATCTCACTTCAAATACACCGGAATTGGTAATTTGGTGCTAGGATTACTAATCACACACCCAATTTCGATAACAAGAATAAAAAGAGACCATATCTACACGGTTCGCTAATGCAAATAGGTTACACACTCAATTACTATGATTTTATGTGTTTAGTTTTTGGATTTAAATAATACAAAGACCCTGGACGAAACGGAGACACAATACCTACATTTGGGTGTTTCTTCATTCATATTCTGTATGTAGATATATATACTTTGACCTCGGTTTGAGGAGTAAGTGAGTAACCGGTGGTGTTTTTGGTAATTTTCATCAGGTTGCAGCCTGTGAGGGAAACCAAGGAGAAGCAAGTACAACTATGGAAGGAACTGATTATTGATTACTGTCGGACGCAGAAGATATTTATAATTGGACTAGAAGAAGACTTTCCACTATTTTCAAACCCTGCTATAGAAAGTTAGCACTGCTCTCTTCTAGATTCCAGTTAGGGTTTGATTATATACTTGACTAACATGATCTAATATCTTTTTTGGTCTTGGCCCTTTGCATTTATTAGAGATGGTAATCATAGAACTGTGTTTTGTTTTTCTGAATCAGTGTTGAATGTGGTGGTGCAGGGTCTTTAAATTATGAAGCAAGAGCAGCTTTTCTATCAGCTTTAGTTTCAGATGGTCTGTTTCCTTTTCATTATCCTTTTAACTTTCAGGTGATAGATCTGGTTAGAGGTAGCAAAGCAAGCGGGTCGGTTTATGTGTCAAAATGGGTAGTTTTATGTGTGCCCCGTAACAGGCCGGGTCAGGATGGACCGACCAACTTGCGACACTTATTTTTGTCCATTTTTTAATATATTTTAAACAAGTAATACATTAAGGATGATTAAAATATGTGTCATTGAAAGAAGAATTGGAGTACACTTTATTTGCCCTGTTAATTTTTTTAGATAATTATCTACATGTGACCTTTTATTGATAACTTACAATCTTGACCTAGTTCCATATAAATTGGTTGAAACTGTCACCTCTAACATTTTTTATACACGAAGCAATATTGTCGTTTGGTCCACTTTTAACTACAATTGTCATTGCACAGGCCGTGCAGAATGGATGGATAAGGGTCATAGACGGTGTCTCATCCTTTGGCACCGTATTCAAGAATGGGCAGACATTATTTTACGCTTTGTGAGTAATATAGCAACCATGATGTGTTTTGTCTCTTACAAGTGGTGATTAATGTTTATTAATATTAGTTCCATCTTGTTTAATTAGGTAAAGGATAACGGGTTAGAGGACAGTGTCATGACAGTGGAGGAAATGCGTTCAGGAATTGAATCCCGTGGAACAGGTAAATAGATATATCTTTTCTTGCCCATGTCTATCTTGCATCAAAGAAAGACAAATACCATTTGCGTGAAAGTATATAAACGGAATAAAAAATTTGAATTGTTTGCGTCATTATCTACTGATCATGATTATATTTTTTTAAAGTCCATGATGTCATAGTTCAGGTTATAGTCCAAATAATCCTCTGCGTCAACATCTTAATGGATACATCTAGGACCATGTCTCTTGTAAATTACATCTAACATCTTAAAGATTGCTATTAGGCTTGGATATGGTCTTAAATCCCAAATAGTCATGTGCCATGTATTACAAATGTGACATCTTATATGTAAAACTAAAAGGTGGCAATCACAATCTATATTTTATATATGAATTGATTCGATTATATTTTATCTATGACAACCAAATGGGTAACAATAAAAAAGTAATTAAATTTTAAAAATTAATTAAAACAGAACAGGTTGAAAGTTTTCCAAACATGTATATGATATGTCCTAAATTATAGTTGTTTTCTTTCCAGAATTTGATTATTGATATTATATAATATAGTTTTTGTTATTGTATTCAGTAACCTGATTATAATTTTCTTGGAAAAATGAACAAATATGGCTCAACCCTCCTGACCCACCGTACTAAGTAGTCATTTTGACCCATTACCAAACTTTGTCTACCTGACCATTTGGTCATCTCTAGTTACAATCTCCAAAGTTTGAGGTATTACAGAGATCAGTCCTATTCTGTGATTTAAAAACTGCTTTACATTGATTTTTAACCATTTCGTTGTCATTTTTGGTTGTGTTTGCGTTTGGCCGTCTTTTTCCATATTCCTCCTCACTACCCGAAAAATAAACCTCCATCAACTACTGATCTTCTTGCAGACATACATGGGATGGACCGTACGGTGCTAATGAGAGCACTTAAACTTCTGGAAAACAAGGGAAAACTTGCAATCTTCAAGGGAACTTCAACTGATGATGAAGGTGTAAAATTTTCCGTGTGATGTAATATGAACACGTAGTGTATTTCTATCTCCTGTGACAATCTTGTTTATCAGTTTCTCATTCAAATAAAACTATTACCACACTTCCATATAGATATTGCACCAAGATTGCTTCCATTATTCTGTAAGCTCTACAATTGTTTAATTTTTTGAGGAATAATCAAAGGTGATTTTGCCTCGGAATCCAAATGGAAAATTAAAACCTTCATTGCACAGGGTACAAGTCATTATAGCTAAGAATCATACTATTAGTGCGTTTCCTATTTCATTTAAAGTAAAACTATGTTCAGCTGTAGTTTTAGCAAAAAGAAACTGGGCATTTCTTTTCTTATAATGTTCAGAATATATGCATTCAATGTTACGTATCGAGTGCTTACAGGTTGAATTCAAAGTTGAGCTGATGGCTATTAAAGTTGAGTGCACCATAACCATTGTTGGGCATCTGTAACATCAACTATTAGGTGGAATCATCAATTTGCTTGAAGCTGTAGATACTCGGATAATGGTACGCATGAAAGCTAAATAAATATGATACTTTACTTTCAAGCACATATTCTATGCTCTCTTTTAAATTTGGATGGTCTGCATTTTGCTAAATTACTAACCCATCTATGATTTACAGATTTTAACTTTATTCCCTAGTGACTTGTTCTATTAAATATAAATAATAAATAATTGGCAAACTGCCAAAAACCAAAAATTGATAGAAGATAACACAATACTAGGGTTGTAGCCGAGCCCGGCCAGGCTGTGCTCGGGCTCAACAACCAGCTCGGCTCATGCCTCATAAGAAGCTTGAGCCAGCTCGTTTAGTTTAAAAGAAAAAATCTATTTTCTTCAATTTTTGATTTTTTTTTTCTGCTTTTTACACATATTGCTATTTATAAAACAAAAATGAAATAAAAAAATTAACACACGCATAATGCAGAACAAGCCGAAGAATAATGTGTATTAACATACACAATATATATTATTAACAAACATATTTTTTAACTAATATTTCTAACATGCACAAAACATAATAGGTTGTTAAAATATGGGCTTTAATTTAAACGAGCGAGCTTACTTTGGCTAGGACTCGACTCGTTTAAAAAGAAGCTGATTTCAAGAGAGCGGCGAGCTTTTTGAACCGACCCACACAAAAACGAGCCAACAAAAAAAACACTACTCACTGCCACCTTCTGCCATCATACGCCATCTAAAGCTTGTCAGAACCACCACGTGTTAACCATATAAACATGTGCTATTGATTTATATTCAATCAAAGGTAATAGTTATTTTAAAAAGCGATATCTAAATATATTTTTTATTATTCATAGAACGAGGAGGCGTATAGTTGTTTGGGGAATAATATGTAAAGTAGCCAGCAAAGCATCTGCTTTGGCATATGTTATGCTATGTTATATTATAGTGATATCCTATTTGCCTTGTTAAATTGACTTATAATCACATCATAGCCAATATTTGTTGAATCAAATTCCAGTTCCAGTGCCACTTAGTTTTGCATTATTTAAACTTATATACCATATGGATAAGGGAATAAAGCAAATTACCTGGTCCCTTCATTCCTTTTCATGCTTCGCTATTGCACGACAAGTATATTTAATGTACGCAAGAGATTTGGAGATGTAAAAGTAGTTGTCAAGCGCATAAGTTGTACACCTAGGCACTGAGGTGAGGTCATGCACCCCAGCGCGATGCTCATGTGGCAAAGCGGGATATATGGTTTTTTAGTTTTGACTGTTTGGTTGGTGACGATGTAAATTGAATATTGCTGATTTTCTGTAAACCCTTACTAGTTTTGAACTTTTTCTATTAATCGAATAATTCTAATTGTTAGTTTATTAGGGTTTTTAACTATATTTTGGAATGATATTATTTTCTAAAACTTTCTTGCCAGGTATGTACTTTTTTTTGTGCCTAGGCGACAAACGTGCCTTTTGCACGTTGGGCGCATTTTGCAACTTTGACTCCTATGATTGTAACGTACAATCTGGTCTGCATAAGGTACAATCTAATAAAGCAGTCAAAGGCGGCCAACCGCCCATGCCATAGATATCTCATATCTGGCACTCAAGGTACATTAACCATCATTCATAGAATCATACTTGTTTATGTCTAATAAGCTTGGCTCATTTGCTTTGAGTTTCAAGTAGCTCAATGGCTTATTATTTTTTATTTTTCTTATTCATTGATTTAACTCACTTGTTGGTTGAATGTGTCAGAGAAAGTGAGGATTTTGATGCCACACAACTCACTGCACCCAAGATTTGCATTAAAGTTGACAAAAGCAGCTTCTTCTTTAAGACCAGATCTCAGAATCTAAAAACTACAAAGCCAACATTGCCAGGTTTTTAAACAACCTATCACTTTTTTTGGATGTTGGTTATTTCGTTAAAAGTAGAATCTTTAGTATCTAAAGTACATCGCATATAAAATCTAAACGTACATACCCGTACCATAAGCAAAGCACAAGGTCCCACTTCCTACTTTCATCCTAGATTGTTGCCAATGCATACCCACATCAAGAAACATCATCGGAGTGTAAGTGAACACTGAACTGTAACTGAACATAAATGATAAATGGCATTAAACGAACATGTCATCATGGTAAAATGCATGCTAGTTATGTCATTATCATATATAAAATTGTAAACACATGCATTATCACCATGATTATGATGGTTAATTTAGTAACTAAAATAGCCAAATTAGAGGAGAAGAAAAAGAAAAGTGTAAAGGAACACATATGGCACTATAAACTAATAAGACTCTTCTTTTGCTGAATGGGGAACAGAGCCTGGAATTCTAAAGTGAGATTTTCAAAGTGGCATAAAGTGAATACTTGATTTTTTTTTTAATTTTTTTTATTTATTTTTATTTTTTTACCATTTTTATTTACGAAAATATTATCCATACAAAAACTTTATATACTAATTATAATTGCATGTATTGTCTATGATCTGTAGACAAAAGTAGAGAAGAATGAAAAAGATGCTCCAATTCCCAATAGTTCATCCTACTCAGATTCTTCTTTTTCTAGCAGCCTTAATCTTCTTGAACAGAAGACTTATGATTGGGATAATCTAAAACATATCTGACATGTGGGTCCCTTGCTGCTTTATTCTACAAATCATAGGCTTATTTATATCTAAGTAGTTGTACACAAGGAGGATTTAACTGCCTTAGTTCAAAGAAAATTTCATCTCTATATTCAACCTTTCTTGCTTACATATAAAACTATGATTTCGCGTACGTGTAAGCTGTTTGTGCTTCTTACATGTATTGGAATATTAGTAGTTGATCCGTATATGGTCACTGGGTTCAGAAACATGGGCATTGAACTCCCAACGGGTCATCATCGCATGCTCAAAACAGCTTCTATGGTGGACGCGCAAGCAAAGCCATCACCTGCAGCTTTGAACAAGAAACTTGACCCATATCAGTCGAGTACAAGACGAGTTCGAAGAGGGTCGGACCCGATTCACAACCGATCTTAATATGTGCAGAAACAACTTGAACGACTTGAGAGAAGACACAAGGTTATGTTGACTTTTGTAAGTTCGGTTGGTATTGCAGTAGATTGATGTGCATAATCAGAGTTCAAGAATTACCACAAGGGGTGCCATGATCAGAACGGGTTCGTAATTCTTGTTTGAACATGAACAAGAACAAGAGAAAGCGCAAAGATGTGTCTTTATTTGTTACTTTTACATTCTTATAGAACTAGTGCTATTGTTTTCTACTTGTTCCTAATCTACTATCATGTTATCTCACTCGCACTAGTAGTAGCAGATCCATGATTTTTTTTGTCAGTGTGGCTAAAAATGGACGTGGTCAAGATGATTCGGTAGTGCTGAGCAATGTTTGAGTTGGACCGAGTAACCCTGATACCCGACCCAAGACCAGACTGATTAACCATGCTTGTTCTCAGTCTTAACTTTTTGGGTGAATTCGAGTTCAGTTTGGTCCAGGTAAAAACCGAATAATCTTTGTGGCTTTTGTGAGGATTTTGCGTGGAAACATATAAATTGTGTTTGTTTTATATTGGGATTGTACACAACATAGGAAATTTGTGTTCGGTCATGACTCGACTCGTGACCAACCCAACTTGAAAAGATTGAGACCGGTCCATCATATATGTTTCGGTCTCTGATTTTCATTTCCTACAAATATGGTTGTGTCCAATCAGTTTTCAGCCTGAACCCCCCCCCCCCCCCCCCCCCCCCCACACACACACACACACACACATCAAAAATCAGATAAGTTAGTATAGGATATCAAATATGAGAAAAATCATTTCCTAATAAGTGGTCGGATTGTTATATAGTGTCACAATTCCTTCAAATTGTTTTGTGTTTGTTTTTTTATGGATGACATCTTGTCTTTAATTCTATTTCAACATTTATTCCATTTATTATGTTTTATTGAAGAGATATGGTCTTAAATCCATACAAAAATTAGGATAAACATATATCTCAAAACCCAAAAAAAAAAAAAAAGCAAAGGAGAGAAGACTGCGCACCCGCATAGTGCTCGACGCTCGGCAGACAAGTCCACGCGCATGAGTACAGCTGCGCAACCCTCGTTTAACTCCCTTACTATGGCTATGTCACCGCATGCGCTGGCGCACATAATTGCATCATGTGCATGCCTTGGGAGACAAATAGTACCAAAGGATGATCATGTACGGACCAATCACAGCCAAGAGAGGTGTGGTTAGGTGCGTCTCCAATGGATTAGGCTGGAGGCACACGTGAGAATGACGTTGAGTCTCCCAGCATTAGTGCCAGCTATCAACCTCCATACTAAGGGGACAACAGGTACAAGTGATAGTGACATCCAACCAATCAACGGATGTCAATGTTTGTACTAAATGACACCACACGATTGCGCATGGGTAGGGGGGCAAAAAGTACAGACCTAAAGTTGCTTGGCCAATCAGAGGTCGTCGAGCCATGTCATCCTTAATCTCCACTAACGATCAGCGATAGAAGGGACAGTGTTAACGGGAATGAAGGACCAACCAATTAGAGACGTGTGGACATGTCACTACCATGCGGACGCCACGTGTCCACAAAAGAAAAGTAGCCAATGACAATTCGCCACAAGTAAATGAATAAGGCGTTAACTCGTTCCTTTCTCTTATTGGTTAAACCATTTACTGTCTTATACTAACAACAGGCTGGGGTAGTGGATGTACCTCCTAACCAGGGTTCCAAAAATCGGCCAACTCGGCCTTGGAATCGGCGAGGAAACGCTCCTCGGAGGTGTGGCACACCGATTTCCCACTACTCGGCCATCAAAACTCAGAATCGGTCAAATTCGGTCTGAATCGATTAACTCGGTATAACTCGGGATGGCATCAATCAGAATCAGTCAATTTAAGTCTGAATCAGTCAAATTCGATCTCTAGTTGTTTTTGAGATACTTTTAGTATTTGAAGTTTGAACTTTGAACATGAAGTATGTTTATCATGAATATATGACATATATATAATCTTTAAATTATTAAATTTCTATATAAATCACCATGTCCAAGTACTCCCTGCCTAGGCTGAGTACTCGTAACTCTCCAGTCGGCCAAGTTGAGAGCGCTTAGTGATTTCTGCAACCTTACCCTTAAATGGACCCGACCCACTTCAGGTTAGGGGTGATGTTGGCCCATGTGGGTCCTATTTAAGGATGATTTCTCCTCATTGAATGGACACTTCAGATGCTCTTAAAAGAAGTTGACCACATTTTTATGTCTGTAAACAAGAAGTAATTATTGGCAGTCACCTCTCTACTCCTCTTTCTTTCTTGCAGGTCGACGTTATCACTTCACCACTAGACGTTTAGCAAAGAATTACTTATGTTGAATCATCAGCTTAATCATTCGTAACCGAAGGTTATACTAAATAATCATTCTTGTAATTAACAAAAAAGTTTTTCTATACTCAACAAATTATTATTTTTAGAATGAAATTATACTTTAGAATGTATAGAGATTATTCCTAACTTTTTTTCCTACCAATTAAAAGAAACCCTTTATTTAGTTAAAGTTCCCACGGTTTTAGGTAATACGATTCGTTATTATTAGTTTATTACACCTTTAGTGTTCTTAATTATTTTTTTAAACGGCCAACAAATTGGAATCACTCACGGAATACTGGAGTATCATCGTGCCACCAATGTTGCCACGCGATCATATTCCACCACCAAGTCACCAATTCAGGAGGAAACTCATAATTATGAGAAAACCCCCTTTGTGAAATTCGAATTCAGGACCTTATGGTCCCTAAGTCTTATCTCACCACCAAGATGCCGCTGGGCTATAATGCCTTTGGCTGTTCTTAATTAAATCTCATACTTTAATAAATTATTTCTCATAAGCTATGCCAATATATTATTTCCTATATAATTTTTCATTTTCTATGGCTATAAGTTTGTATTAACTAAGATATAAAATTAAACTTTCTTTTGAACAATAACATCATCTTTTTGTAAGTTAACATGGATAAACTTTTCTTTTCAACGGTCAAATCCACAATTAATATTGGTAGAGAAGATAATTCAGTTGTGCAGGTAAATAATACAACTTTTAGGCTCTTTTAGCAAAATAGACCACCTTTTTTACTTGAACCTATGACCATTTGAAGTTTTGAACCTTAGTAACACCTAAATTCTAGTCAATTTATATAACTTTTAGTTAATAGCATTACAGCTAATGACCCTCAGCCCAATCCGTAAAAGTGAGGTAGAAGGTTTTTCCCTTTGGGGGTTTTTGCCTGGGATACCCGGTTCGTAGTGAGGTGGGTGACTTACTTAAAAGTGTTATAATCCTAGTAGAGAAATACTTTGCGTCGGATTTGAACTAGGGGTTAGGGGTTGTATAACCAAAGAGTTTCTGGTTGATCTACGCTTTTCAAAAGAAAAGTTAATAGCATTACAAGACTCGTAATTAATAAGGTAAGGAAAATAGTCAGTTGTATAGGTGATTGCTAAATCTGATTTTTGTGGTCACTTGGACATTTTTTTTAGTCACCGGTTGATGTCTTATAAGAGCAAGGGATTTTACCATAGTGACCTTCAGGCGATGGGTTTAGTTTGGAATTGGTGACGGGTCAGGTCACCAACGCTGTCTGTGATCGCGGCGTGGGTGTACCCGAGTAGCTAGACTTTGTTGGACGTTAGAAAAAGGGTCATGTTAATTAATGATTCGGATAAACCAAATTATGCATGGAGTTTAGTTTGGGATGTTAACCCAATTCGAAATATCAAAAACCAAATTCGAATTCAATTTAGTTTAGAATTCACATTTTTATTCAATTCCAACTCGAATAATGAACACATTTTTATGTATATACCTTCTGTTTTTTTTTTTTTTTTTAATGTTTAAAGGTTTTTAAGGAATCGTGACTTAAAATAAAATGAATATAACTATAGCTTACAAGTAAATTCTGGAACAAGACTTTAATATCAGAAAGAAAATGATAGAATTGGTATTCAACTTGATCTCTTCCATTAACATACAATGGTATATATAATTACAATTACCAACCGACTCTCCTAATTCGGTGGAGATAATTATTTACAATAATAAATGGATATTACAAGCATACCAAATATATATTATCTAATACGCCCCCTCAGTCGAAGCGTTTGGAGGCCGAATGCTGAGACTGGATCGAAAGTCTTCAAAAAGGATGCGAGGAAGGCCTTTGGTAAATATGTCAGCAATCTGATGTCTAGAGGGGACATGAAGAACACGTATATGACCGCGTTGAACCTGTTCTCGCACAAAGTGAATGTCAAGCTCGATGTGTTTCGTGCGCTGATGTTGCACGGGGTTGCCTGAAAGATAGACTGCACTCACGTTATCACAGTACACTAGTGTTGCGCGAGATAGTGGGTGATGAAGCTCAAGAAGAAGGTTCCGAATCCAACAGATGTCAGCGACCACATTTGCCACACCCCGGTATTCCGCTTCTGCACTGGACCGTGAGACAGTTGATTGACGCTTGGAGGACCAAGAAAGGAGATTATCACCCAAGTAGACGCAGTACCCAGAGGTCGACCGGCGAGTGTCTGGGCATCCGGCCCAGTCTGCATCAGTGTAAGCAATCAGAGAGAGACGATCAGTTGGGCCTAGATGAAGCCCGTAATCTGCAGTACCCTGTATGTAGCGAATGATGCGTTTGAGAGCATTCCAATGTGATACATGTGGAGCATGCATGTGCATACAAATCTGCTGGACCGCATATGAGATATCTGGCCGTGTGAAGGTGAGGTACTGCAGTGCTCCCGCAAGACTCCGGTAAAAAGAGGGATCATCATGAAGCGGGCCAGAATCCGCAGCTAATTTGGATTGAGTATCCACGGGGGTGGCAACTGGTTTGCAGGAGTCCATGGCTGCTCGATGTATGATATCTCGTACGTAGGCCTGTTGAGATAAGAACATATGATTACCTGTGCGAGTGACCTGTATGCCCAAGAAGTAAGAGAGAGGCCCTAAGTCTTGCATTGCAAATTCCCCGAAAAGAGTGTGGAGGAGCCGACGACGAAGTGCCTCTGAGGAGGTGGTCAAGATAATGTCATCTACATAAATGAGCAGATAAGCAATGTCGGTCCCGTGTTGATAGACAAAGAGAGAGTTGTCCGATTTACTTTGGCGAAACCCGTGTAGAGTGACAAAGTCTGTGAAGTGCTGGTACCAGGCCCGGGGGGCCTGTTTGAGACCATATAGAGATTTCTTTAGAAGGCACACGTGATCTGGAAAGTCCCTGTGACGAAATCCCATTGGTTGGTGCATGTAGACGGTTTCTTCCAAGTTACCGTGCAAAAAAGCATTGGTGACATCCAACTGGTGGATTGGCCAGGATTTGGATAGAGCCAGAGAAAGAATCAAGCGTATGGTGGTAGGTTTTACCACGGGACTGAAAGTCTCACCACAGTCGATGCCTGTTTGTTGATTGCGTCCATCACACACCAGACACGCCTTGTAGCGTTCCAAGCTACCGTCAGACCTGAATTTATGTTTGAAAAGCCACATGCTGCGAATAATGTTCATATCAGACGTCCTAGGTACAAGTTCCCAGGTCTTGTTTTTAATAAGTGCACTAAATTCGTTAGCCATGGCATTATACCACTCTGGAGTGGTCAAGGCAACCTGTGGGTTTTTAGGGACGGGCACAACGGTAGTGGTGTGTAGGTTGAATTGTTGTTTGGGTTTGGAGATACCACTCATGGAACGGGTATGAATGGTACGGTTGGTGGGATGTGAAGGCGGTGGTGGTGGCATGGGAGGAGTAGAGCCGGTGTTGGGTTGGGGTTGAGAGGTTTGGGCCGAGGTCTCAGGTGTTGGGTCGGGCTGTTGGGAAGTGGGCTGAAGTGGTGAAGAATGTGTTGGGCCGGGCTGATGAGAAGTGGGCGAGGGTGCGGAAGAGGGTGCTGGGCCGTGGGATTGTGGAGTGTGAGGCGGGTCGGGATTTGGGCCTAGGTGGGTTAGGTGTTTTGGGTCAGGTTGTGGGCCTGAGGAGTTTGGAGGTTGGGTGGGTAAAACGGATGGAGGGAGAGGGTGGGCCGAGTTTGTGGAATGATGGGTGGGTACTGTTTGCAAGTGTTCCCAAATAAGAGGATTTATTGTGGGGTTTAAGAATTCATAGGAGGGTGGCTTGGTGGGCGATTGAATGGTGTATGGGAAAACGGTTTCTTCAAAGTGGACGTGACGGGAGGTGATAAGTTGATGGGTGGTGAGGTCTAGGCATAGGTAACCGCGGTGATTGGGTGGGTACCCGAGGAACACACACGGGTGAGAACGGTAGGAGAGTTTATTTATGGTGGTGGAGGGTAGGATAGGGTAACAAAGGCACCCAAAAACACGAAGGTGATTGTATTCCGGGATGCAATTGTAAAGCATGGTAGTAGGGGATTTGAAGTTGTAGGTTTTGTTAGGTAAGATGTTTAGGAGGTAGGTGGCAGTGGCAAGGGCATGATGCCAAAGGTTTGGTGGTAGGGAAGCTTGGGCCATAAGTGTACGGATCATGTTATTTATAGTGCGAATTTTCCTCTCGGCTTTGCCGTTTTGAGAGGATGTGTAAGGGCATGAGAAGCGAAAATGCATACCATTGTGTTCACAAAAGTTATAAAAATTTTGGTTTGCATATTCCTTACCATTGTCGCACTGAAATTGTTTGATTCGTTTTTCAAATTGGGTGTAGATGTAGTTATGTAGAGTGGTAAAGGTTTGGAAGACTTGGGACTTGTTGGCTAGTGGGAAAGTCCACAAGAAATTGGTAAAATCATCCAAGAAGAGGATGTAATACCGGTGGCCGCCTGTACTAAGTACAGGAGATGTCCAAAGGTCACTGTGTATAATATCAAATGGTGATTGAGTACAATTAATAGAAGCATGAAAAGGAAATTTAACACTTTTACCAAAAATGCAAGATTGACAAATTGTCTTATTATTTTTTGCATAGTCAACAAAAGAAGAAATGTTTAAAGATTTTAACAAATTTGAGCCAGGATGACCCAAACGCTGGTGCCAGCGATATTGTGAAACAGCAATAAGGGCAGAAGGTTGATTGTTGTTGAGAGGCAATGGTTCGGTGAGCGGGTAAAGATCGCCGGTACTATTGCATCGTAGGATAGGTGCCCGAGTTTTGAGATCCTTCACAAGAAAACCAAACGGGTCAAATTCAATAGAAACTAAATTGTCTGTTGTAAGGCGACGGACAGAAATAAGGTTTTTGATAATTTTAGGGGCAAAAAGGACATTATTGAGTTTAAGGGGGGGGGGGGGGGGTAGGGAGGGGGTAAGGTCTGGTTGCCCTGGGCCAAAACAGGGATAGTCATGCCATTACCAACAGTAATAAATTTATTAGTGCATTTATTAAAATTAGACGGGGAGTATATACCTTGCTCGTTGGCCGAATGAGATGATGCGCCAGAATCCATCACACCATGATCAGGTTGATTCAGTGCCAACGAATATAATGCCTGCTCAATATCAGTCGGTGTGTACCCGGTATAATTCGCCTGGTCCGGTCTAGGACCCAACAGCCCTGCAGCCGAGTTGGAGTTATTAGTGGTATTATTGTTGGGTTTGGATGGGTAAGGGCAAGGAGGGTTGGTTGAGGGAGATTTCTGTTGGTTGAATAAACCGGCCCACTGTGTCGCGGTCCAATTACTCGGAAAGACTATGTATGGGTGGGATGGGTTTTGGTTTGTGTAGGATGATGGTTGGTTGGATGTGGAGCGACCGCGGCCTCGTCCGCGACCACCGCGAGAGCGGCCACGGCCTCGGTCCGAAGTCGGGTAGTATGGAGGGTTGTTTGTGGAGGATGGATTTGGTGGTGTGGTAGCCGCAAGGGCTGTGGCAGCAGTGGTGGCGGCGCGAGAAGATTGACGCTTCTTTTTACTTTCTTCCTGATTCAGTTTAGACCGGACCTCATTGAAGGAGGGTGGTGGCTCGTGATTCTGTAGGACCGTCGAAATACCATCATACTGTTCGGGTAGGCCTGTGAGAATTTTGATAACGAGCATTCGATCATCGACGGGGCAGCCAAGATTGGTGAGTTGTTCAGCGAGGTGTTTGGCGTGCTGGCAATAGTCCGCCATAGAAGTAAAGTTTTCCAGATTCATGTTGGCAAAATCCTGGCCAAGGAACACCGCTCGCGTATTATTGTTGTCCTGAAACTCACGTTCGACAGCAGTCCAAGCTTCGTGGGCAGTTTGACCGGGTACAATGATGATGGTAAGAAGAGATTGTGCGATGGTAGCGTAGATCCACTGAAGCACGAGGGCGTCAAGACGAGCCCAAAGTGCCTCAGCGGCTGCAGCCGAGGCGTCTGCGAGAGCTGCAGTGGCCGGGTCAGAAGAGGTCGGGGCTGAGGAGGCTGCAGCAGGTTTAGGGGATAAATGGTCGAGTACTTCATAGGCTTGGCAGTGGACCCGAAAGAGGGTCTTCCAGGTCGAATAATGGGTCGAATCCTTCTCGAGCAGGATGGGTATGTGTGATTTTATGTTGGAAACGGTGAGGGCTGGATGGATCTTGGTGTCCATGAGGGAGGGGAAGAGATGGAAGATGGATAGGAGGTAGGATAGCTGCTTCTGTGTGCGGCAGGATGAAGAAGAAGCTGCAGCAGAAAGATGGCAGCCGTAGGTTTAGGAAGAGGTTGCAGGATCGATTTTTGAACTTGATACCATGATAGAATTGGTATTCAACTTGATCTCTTCCATTAACATACAATGGTATATATAATTACAATTACCAACCGACTCTCCTAATTCGGTGGAGATAATTATTTACAATAATAAATGGATATTACAAACATACCAAATATATATTATCTAATAGAAAAAAACAAAAAGATCAAAGTTCATAACTTAATATGGGTTTTAAAGTTATGGGTCCAAACTACGAAATTTAAAAGCTTTAATGGACTAATACTTATAACCTAGCTGGAGTAAAATACTGAAACTTTAGGGGCTACTTTGTTAATTTCAAGAACTTTAAGAGTTTAAGTTTTCAGTTAAAAAACCCGGGTCGCATTCCGGGTCATACCCGGTCGGACCAGCCTTTTCTTTCATTTTTGGATTTAAATCCCACTGGCTCAAATTTACTTGGGCGAGGCCTTGGCCCATTATGAAGTGATTGACGTCACAGAGATTTGCAATTTGCATGACTAAACTAAAGCTGGTCAAATAAAATAATCTAAGAACGTTTGGAGGTTTGACTTTGACCAGTTCAGGTTTCACACTTTCTCCGGCTCAATTCTAAGGGTTTTTTTTTTTTTTTTTTTTTTTTTTCATAAACAAATACTCTTTTTTTTAACGTCTAATTTGTAATTTCATCCCCATTTTTTACACCCTTTTATATTACATCTTTTTTTTTTTTTTTTTACCTCATAATGAGACTTAAACTCTCAATCTTCTTTTTGAAACCCCAACACTTTTATAACCACACAAATATTATGTCACCTACCTAGTTACTAACATTTTGTGCTTTATGATGGGGACTAAAAAAACATCATTTTTTACTTCTCATATAAAGTTTCCATCTTTTACAAATTTAATTTCATTTTTTTAAAGAAAATTACTTTCAAAATTGATTTTTCACTTATCATTCAAAAGTTTCATCTTTGGCAAAGCTAACCTAAACCACCTATAATTTGATTTTTCACTTGTAATTCAAAGTTTTTCATCTTTTGCAAATCAACCCTAACGATTTTTTTACTTTCAACTTTGGTCTACTTTTCATATTTCGTAAATTTTTATTTTTACGTTTCATTCTAAATTTTACGAATTAACACGTTGTAACATGTGTGTGGGGTTCAACATTTATTAATTGATGTTAGTATGGTATGGTTCAACGTTTTTTAAAAGATGTTAGTTGAAAATAGCGATTAAAATTTTGTGTAACATTAATATATAATCAATTGTGATGGTATTTATGTATGGTTGATATGCCACATGCTCGCGAGGAAACGCATGCGGGCAAAATCCTGGTTAATATACTTTTATCAAATCACATTTCCGTTAAAAAGAAGTAACCGGTCATTTCCTCTCGTCAAGTTGGACAGGATCAGGGCCGTCTATGAGAGCATCAACCCGTTTTGGACCTGGGCCGAGTAATAAAATACGAGATTCCATGAAAATTTTAATTTTAATTTTAACTTTCAATTTCAATTTTCAAAAATAAATAAATCAGTGAGAACTACGCCATGGGTTGGGTTCAATTGAGAATCCACTCCAGTTGTGAGAATCGTAAGAACTATGACAAAAAAATTGATTTTTAAAAAAAAATTACACAAGGATATAAAAATGGCTAACTAAGAAATATACAAAAAATGGATTTTTTATGACATTCTTACACCGGTGTAGCAAAAGTGATGTGAATTGGTCTTATGTTGTTACACCGATGCAAGGACATTTACTTCACTTTTTGTTACACCGGTATAAGGACTTCGTAAAACACATCATTTTTTTTTTTTATATTTCTTAGTTAGCCATTTTTATATCTTTGGGTAAAAATGTTTTTTACAAAATTGAATTTTACGTCGTAGCTCTCACGGTTCACAACTGAAGTGAGTTTTCAACTGAACTGGATTCATATATATACTAACAAATAGGTATCACGTCGATGATGATGATGATAATGATAATTATTATTATTATTATTATTATTATTATTATTATTATTATTATTATTATTATTATATTATTATTATTATTATTAGTATTATTATCATTATTTTTTTAGGATAATAAAAGCAAAAATAAAATATAAAAATCATTTTATCAAAGAAAATATACGCATTGATAAGATAATAATTACATTTTCTTAACTAAAACTTCAATTATTGAAGATTATTCCTCCTAAAATTGACCATGATTATTATTTCCTCCCACCCCATAATTATGTTGAAAAATAAGATTGTGACATACAACTAAAGACTAAAATGCCCCAAAATTTTGAAATAGCATGATAAATCTACAGTTGTAATAAAGGGTGGTGGTTAGTTAAGATAAGACTTATAAGAAAAACATTATTTTTAGCCTAGTTAACATCACAGAATATCTAATATGATTTTTATTAAGGCACGACTTTTATAATTCCTAACTTATTATAAACATCTTGTCCCTGAGTTAAGTCCATTCAACCGATCATTAGTTCATTATTGTATCGCAAATTTGCTTTGATAGTTGAAAAGTAGTATTAAATCTCTTTTTTATTATTTATAAGTTTCAAATTTGATTATTTGAAATGAGATTTGTTGTTTCTTTTCCAACTATATTGTATACTATCCTGAGCTTAGTATACAATACAACAATATAATATATTATTATAATACAAGAGATATACTAAAATGAGATGTAAGATTTACCTCTTGGAAAAAAAAAACACATGAGAAATTAAATTAAATTCAATCACTCGTGCCTAGAGCATTTCATCGTATCTATAGTGGTTTTTTGACACTTAATTTTTTTCTCTAAAACTTTTTTATTTATACGTTAAAAATTGAAATTATAAATCCAAATACCCAAGTATATGTGATTCCACAAGACAAAAGGGATAGAAGCAGGGACAAAAAATAATACGAAGTTGACTAGAGTAATTCACAACCTATTTAGGAAGGGTATTTGAAATTGGGAATAGGTAAGCGGCTCTTTGAAAAAACTACGAGTTTGGGACACCTAAGATATTAGGTGATATCTGCTTAATGGCGGATGGGGTGTTACCAGAATTGGTCACGGGTACCACACTATCAGCACGGTAACACCGTCGCCACAGTTGCTAGTAGTGGTCCCGTGAACCAATTTCTGGTTCCATCTAACGGGCTGGTAGTGTGACACGGTCCAAACTTTTAGGCGTTTTTAATTCATTTTTTGACCATTTTAATGTTTATTAATTGTTTTTGACTTTCAAACGGTCATATTTTGTTACCGTTTAAAACTTTTTAGTTTATAAAAACACAATACATTCCCACGGTATTGAATCAAAAACATAGAAATCATATCAATACTTCTAAAAAAATGAGTGACATTGTCGTAGAAGATGTTCAAGTAATCGTTCCCCCGCTCGACGTGCACCCGATTTTACACTCAGGCGAAAGTAGCCTTGAGTTTCTGACGAACCTTGCACGGCGGGCAGAGGAAGACACAACAACATCTAAGAAACGATACATGCCACGTGATCGCGAGGGAGGCCATACCCAGTTAATGAATGACTACTTTGCTGAAGTACCAAAATACACTGACGCACAGTTTAAACAAAGGTATTGCATGTCGAGACGTCTATTTCTGATAAATGTAGCAGATGTTGAAGCAAACTTCGAATGGTTCAAAGAGAGCATGGATGGTCGGTTTATAAAGAGTTTTACGCCCATGCAAAAAGGATCTTCAGCAGTGAAACAACTCGCAACCGGTAATCCTCCAGACAAATACAATGAGTATTTATGTATGTCTGAGAGGACGTCGCGGGAATGTTTACAAATTTTTTGCAATGCCGTCATTAAGTTATACGGGGCGAGTTTTTACGAAGACCAACAAGCCACGACATTGCGTGTTTGTATGAAGCACACGAAGAAAGACATCACCTTCCCGGCATGATCGGTAGCATTAACTACACTCATTTAGTGTGGCGAGCATGTCCTAGGGAATTACGAGGACAACATATGCGAGACGATCACCAATACCCTACGATAATGCTAGAAGCGGTTGCTTCACAAGATCTTTGGTTTTGGCATGGATTTTTTGGCCCCTCGGTTCACTAAACGACATAAATGTCCTCCAATAATCCCCGGTTTTTCTTACCCAACGAAACGGAACGGCTCCACAGTGTCCATTTACTTTAAATGGCCACTTATATAAACGTGGATATTATCTTACCGATGGCATCTACCCAACTTGGTCAACGTTTGTGAAAGCGTTTCGATATCCCACCGACCCTAAGGAAAAGAAATTTGTTAAGGCGCAAGAGTCGGCAAGGAAGGATGTTAAGCGAGCGTTCGGAGTATTAAAGGGGAAATGGGGAATTACCGCACGACCATTGAGGCCCAAAACCATTGCTAGGTGTATCGTCATCGTCTGTACGTGCATGATATTGCACAACATGATAATTAAAGACGAGGGGCGTGCGATATCACAGGTCCACATACACGATCCCCCAATCCAACCGTTCTTCGACGAGGAAGCACTTGCGGAGTTGACAGAGTCCGATACGCATTTCCGACTTCGAAATGATCTCGTGGAACATCTAGACGGACTTGATCTACCGCATCTCGACGTAGAGGACTCCGAATAGTTTTTCTTTTATGTATTTCTATTTTTAATTTATGTGTATTTATATTTCTATTTGAATTTGCTTTTAATATTGTAAGTTTATTTTATTTATAAATAATATGTTAATTAATATTTTTTAAAAAAACTAAAAAATAAAGATTTCAGTGAAGTGAAGTGAATCAGTTAAGTGCTGCCAACAAAAAAGTGAATCAGTGAAGTAAACCAGTAAAGTGATGTAACAATGCATGATTGGTTAAAATCAGTAAAAGAAAAATGACTTACTAGTAGTGCCCTTTATCCGAATTCATTCACAAGCCATTCATAGCGACATATTATACATTATGCATATAAGGACAAATATAATAAATAGTATGTATAAGTTGTAGAAACTTTGCATTAGTTATTAGAGTGTTGGTTGTGCAATTGAGTATTTGATCTTTGCAACCGATGTTTTTTTTTGTTTAGTTTAATTCTGTTCTCGAATAATGAGTATCCCAACAGATAACTGATAATAACGATTATACATGTGAACCTGATAAGTAAGAAACAAGGAATGTGTGACAAGTATCAAATATGATTTTATATTTATAAGACTAAGGGGCTGTTTGGTTGATTAAGTGCTGAATCATTAAGATGGTCTGAATGGTTAAGAGGCTCTGAATGATTAAGAGCTTAATCATTCAGCATCCCTTATTAGCTTAATGGTTCAGCACTTAATCATTCCATTCAGATGCTGAAACAAACAGTCTGGATGCTGAATGATTCAGACCTGAATGGTTAAGAGGCTGATTAAGAGGCTACCAAACAACCCCTAATATCTTATACTTAGACTATTTGGTGTGGAGATAAATTCCCCCAACTCTCCCAACTGCCACATCAGCGCCATGTTATTTCCTTCATTTTCTCTCTCAAACTTTGGAAATGGTTTCCCCCAACTCTCCCATTCCCCCTTTCTTTTTTTATTCTTTTTCCTTTTATTTAATTATATATTTTATATTTCATAATTATTTTTTTTATAAAAATAAAATAAAAAACGTAAAAATAAATAAAAAAAACCGTGAAAATTTATAAAAAAAAAGAAAAAACATAAAAAACGAAATTTCATAAAATTAAAAAAAAAAAATACAACCTAAAGTTCACAAAGTAAAAATACATATTACAAACTAAAGTTCACAAAATAATAAAAATTACAAAGTAAACTTCATAAAAAAAAAAACCAAAAAACTACTCGTCATTGTTGTTGACACGAAAATTATTCCAAATGTGATCGATGAGATCCGAAACAAGGTTTCCATGCAAAGTAGTATCGTGTAAAGCCCACGTATTTGATTCTTGTTGTCCCTCGTCAACTGGCTCGAGAACCTCTTCAACCTCATTCGGGTCTTAAACGCATATCGCACGACCTTCGTCTTCAATTATCATGTTATGAAGTATTAAACAAGCGTACATAATGTATCTCAATCTTTGTGGATGAAATGCACGTGTTGGGCGTTCTATTATGTGCCATTTCGCCTTGATCACACCATACAATCGTTCGACGTCCTTTCTTGCCGCTTCTTGGCACTTCACAAACTTTTTCCTTTTATCGTCTGTAGAATTCAATATTGTCTTCACAATAGACGAGTAGCTTGGGTATATCCCATCACATAGATAGTACCCATGCTTATATTTTACGCCATTGAGCCAAAAAGAATCATCAGGGCCGATGCCTCTAATAATGGGGTCAAAAATATGAGATCTTGCAAGAACATTTAAGTCGTTACACGAACCTACAACGCCAAAAAAAACATGCCAAATCCAAAGATCTTGTGAGCAAGCGGTTTCAAGAATAAGTGATGGTTCTCCTACGTCACCTCGAGTAAATTGACATTTCCATGCGGTAGGGCACTTACGCCATGGCCAATGCGTATAATCAAGACTTCCTAGCATGCCAGGAAAGTCGTGTTTCTCTGCATGGTGCACGTAATCTTTTCGATGTCGCTCTTTCTTGGCGTATGCATATAAACCTTGCTATATAACTTCACGACATTTTCGCAGAACTGGTACAAACATTCCCGACTCATTCTATCAGACATCTTCAATACTCATCCCATGCATCACTAGCAGTGCCGTATGCTAATTGACGAATTGCAGACGTGCATTTTTGTAGGGTTGTAAAACCCCGTTTCCCTCTAGCATCCCATCTCAGAGTAAAAAAATCATCGTAATTAGCTAAATCATCGGCAATTCATTCGAACAATCTCCTACTCATTCCGAAACAACGCTTAAACTGTTCGTCGGTGTACACACATTCTTCATCAAAATAGTCGGCAACCAAAGGTTCATGTGCACCTTTAAAAAATATACAACATATAAAACATATTAAAAAAATATAAAATAACCAAAAATATAAAATATAAAACATATTAACAAATAATATAAAACATACCCTCACGATCTCTATTAAGGGCCGCGCTCCGTGTCAATGGTACCGAAGACGCTTCACTATCGCTTTCGTCTTCCAACTCGCCTAAAATTTTCGTCGTCTCCAACATCGCACCAACGTAAAAGTATAGAATGTGTTCTTCCTCCTCCGATGAACTCATGACTTCTCAATTCGATTTTTATAAAAAGTTGTAGATGAAAAGTTTTTATAAAATGTTGTATGGTGGTGTGGGTTGTAGAGAATGTGGTTTGTTTTGGTTTGAAATTGATTTGATTATATATATAAACTTTAGTTTTTAAAAAAAAATTAAAAGCCAACGTATACTTCAACAGTCAAAAAAAAAAAAAAAGAACCAATAGGAGGCCTCGGTTAACAAGGGGAAAATTCCCCCAAATCCCCGAAAAAAAAAAGGGGGGGAGGGGGGTGTTTTGATCGGTGCCCGAAGCCACGTCACCTTCCCGAGTGACTTCCCCAAAACCCACACCATTTAGTTTTATATTTGATTCATTTCCATCCTAACAAAAGAATGTATGGTCTATGGAAAGTGACACCTGCACAGGGGATTATTCTTTACTTGTTTATTCCACTCATCCATCTATTCAGTTAAAGTTATATTTGACTCTTGTTCTAAACATTTTCCATGGCTTACATTATTGATTATTTTCTCCACTTGTTTCCGATTAATAATTAGTTCTACTTTTTTTTTAACGGCT
The DNA here is from genome assembly GCA_028751855.1 of Ambrosia trifida. NCBI lineage: Eukaryota > Viridiplantae > Streptophyta > Magnoliopsida > Asterales > Asteraceae > Ambrosia > Ambrosia trifida. The sequence continues at coordinate 114,019,604 of CM054129.1, forward strand.
AACGAATCAATTTTCGAGCACTCTTGGGCACCCTTTTGGCGAATCAGGTACTCGAGAGTACCCGGGCCACCAATTGCCACCAATTCCCGGGAAAACCCGACCACTCACCCGCTCGAAGACACGACAGTGAAATAATCGGTAAAACCAGTCGGGATCAGGACTCGAACCCAAGCCAATGGCCGGGTCATCCCTCATTTCCCATCCACCAATGTCCTCCAAATGTAACTAGGGGGAATTGAACCCAAGCCTCCCATAAGAACTTTAGGCCATCAACCAACTAGGCTACAAGTGTTGAACAATTAGCTCTACTTTTAATTCTATCTAGATAAAATACAGTTTTATTCTTAGAAAGACAGATTAATTTTAATATTAATTAATCTGTCTTTTTTAGAATAAAACTGTATTTTATCTAGATAGAAAAATGGTCATGTGTGTGAAATTTGTTGACTATCCATAACTACTGAAATACTACAGTTTCTTGATAGAAAATAATATATCTGCATTATTAATTTGTGCACCTCACGAAAGTATAATCTGAAAACAACTTTAAAGTAAGTTTCTCTCATTTTATATGTCATTGGAATATTGGATTGCGTTTGAAGTTTTAATCAAGTGCCAATTTATAAAATAATAATTTATTTTTTATAGTGTATTGATAAATCTTTGTATATTATTCACACTAGATTCCAAATTTGTTGTTGTGTTTCATTGACATTCGTTCGTCAATGCAAACCTGTACCCTACCATTTACACTAGAGTACCGTATCTTTCTTAAACCACCCGTAGTGGGGCTTTTAGGGCGTTATAGAGTCCTATAGCGCCGGGGAACACCACCCCCGAACATTATAGGGCGTTTTGAATGTGTGGTGTTGTATTTATAGCGGGCGTTGTGGAGATTGAATGTGGTGGATGTTTGTGCCATTTGACCGTTGTCAAACGTTTCATTTGTTTAATTTTTTTTACAAACTCTTATATATATATATATATATATATATATATAGGGGAGGGTTATCTTGAGAACGCTAAATATTGTGAGAACCGTGAGAACAAATACAAAAATCAATCAAAATCAAATTTTTTTAATACAAATCTCATTATAATCAAAATACATCATTAATAAATGAATTTTCTTTTCAAATAATCCATCTTTTCTTGCAAAAACACTTTCAAATTAACTTTTTACACATGTGTAAATGAAACAGTTTACACATGTATAAACAGCAAATTTACACATGTGTAAAAACAAATTATTTTCGTATACGTTTGAATTTTTACGCGTAAATTGTGTTTTGGGATTGTATTTTAGTAATAAAGACATGTGTAAAAAGAAATTTTGAATTTGAATGGTTTTATATGCCGTTCTCACAGTTCGCACGAAATATAGGTGTTCTCAAAATAACTTTCCCCTATATATATATATATATACATATACACATACAACATACTTAAACACCACAAACACATACACTTTCAACAAAAACAAACCCAAATACAAACCCAAAACCAAACCAATGGCCGCGTGGACTAATCAGGATCAACTCCATTTGGTGACGGCGTGGATCAAGACTAAAGAGAACCCGCCATACAATAGGGCGTCTTTTTGGCAAAATGTCTTGGACGAGTACAACCAACTTACCCAAACGAACAACCGTAACGTCGATCAAATCTATAGTAAGTGGTCTGCCATACAACTTAACTGTAGGAGATGGCATACCGTCTATGAAGCGACGATGGAGGCGCACCCTGGCGTTAGCGAACAGATGGGAATTCAACTCACACACGACGCTTATCGACAACGCTACGAAACCAACTTCCACATCACCAATCTTTTGTCGTGGTCTATGATGCGTTTTTACTATGTTTAATGTTTAATGTTTCTGCTTTAATGTTTAATGTTTAGGCTTTATTTTCTTATGCTTTGGTTGTAATGTTTAATGTTATGCTTTAAAGTTTTAATGTTTAGTGTTTTATTTTGTAAACCATTACATAAACACCTTCATATTTAAACACATAATACATAAACATATTAATACGTTACATAAAACACATTACACAAATCCTAAATTACTTATTACACATAATCCTAAATTACCTAGTCCTAAACTACTTATTAATACGTTACATAAAAACACATTACACAAACACATAATATTATAACCTAAACCCCACTACGGGGAGTAATTGTCCCAGTCCTCCAGCGTATACGGTGGAGGTGACACAGAACGGTCGCTATCGCGACCATCCAACCTCGCATCCGAGGGGACGCGGAAAGGAGAAGAAGTTGCTCCCGAGTAGTAGTAGAAGCGTTCTTCTTCCATAATGTCTCTAGCTGCTTCTAACTCCTCCTCAAATGGCTCACGAGGAGGAGGGGAGGGTGTAACCTGGTAGTGGGGGTGGGTGTAACATGGTGGTGGGGGGTGGGTGTAATCTCGCTACACCGGGGTGTGGGTGCCGTCAACCTTAGATGGTTGAATTCCCGCTCAGCCATGGCATAATCAAGGACCCACACCAACTTCTCCTCAGTTAAATCCTCATCTGCTTGAGTATGAGGAGGGGGAGGAGATGAAATTGTTGGTTGTGTAGGAGGAAGAGGATAAAACCAACGTTGTGGAGAAGGAGGAGGATGGGGAGAGAAGGTCGGTTGTGCAGGAGGAGGAGACGAAAATGGTAGTCGCCGGGGCCGGCCCCGGCGAGAGTACGTCCTGAGATCAGACGGTCCGGCAGCTTCGTTAGCATAACCGCCACCCTTATCTTTCACTGGTTTGATGAGGAGGAAGAGGAGTTGTGAGTGAGATTGAGTTTTGGCCTTGTATTTATAAGGGTAGAAATTAAAATGGTTGGGGGGGGGGGGGGGGGACGTTTGAAATTTAAACATTTGGAGGGAAAACGTTTGAATTTTAAACGTTTGAAATTTAAACGTTTGGGGGGAAAACGTGTGAAATTCAAACGTTTGAAATATAAACGTTTGAGGGGGGAAAATTGAAATTCAAACGTTTGAAATGGGGGGAACCGTTTCAAATTCAAACGTTTGGAACAGTAACCGTTTGAAATTCAAATGTTTGAATATATATATATATATATATATTTATTTTTTTAATAAATATTATTTTTTAATATTAAATATATATTTTTTATTATTTTATTAATTTAATAATTTTTCGGCCTATATTTTTATTATTATTATTATTATTATTATTATTATTATTTTTACTTTTATTAATATTATTATTTAAATAAGAAAAGAAATAATTAACCAATTATTACCCAATCATTTATAAAGCCCCATAACCCCTTCCCACTACACCCTCTTTTTCCATAAAACCCAATAACCCCCCTTCTATTACTTTTTAATATTTTAATACCCATAAAGCCCCATAACCCCCCACCACTACACATGAACTTAGTTATATTAAGATAAAATTACACAAATTGTCCTTTATTTATTACTCAAATTACACCTTCTATCCCTTGTCTTTCATTTGAACTCATTCAGTCCTTTATTTTTTCAATTTGTTACACCCTCTAACCTTTAGCCTAACTAAGTTAAAAAAGTTGGTTAACATTATTTTCTAACTTTACACTTTTAGCCCCTGATGTATTGTAAAATACATCTATTTCCAGTGTAATGTTTGTGTAATTTTCGAGTCGTTTAGATAGTATTTTTATTAGTTTTAGGCGTGTACTGGTCTATTTTATTTAGTATAAGTTTTTATAGATTTTTATTAGTTTTGAGTCATTTTTAGTACTTATTTATTTATTTTATATTTTATAGGTGTTCGTGGAGAATGGGCTTAAAAATGAAGAATTTTAATTGAGACACGAACATTTGAGACAGGTGTTCATGGACGTTGGAGCGTAAACAAGTAACTTTGGTCAAGTCAAGAACACCCGAGTCAAGAGCACGGAGTATAATACTACTAATATAATAATAATAATAATAATAATAATAATAATAATTAAAAGAAAAAAAAATAAAGTCAACGTGACCTTCACTTCCCAAGGCCCAACATATGTGAATATGAAAAAAGAGGCGGTGCACAAGATTGAAGAGGATTATTATTTTTCAACATATATATCATTCATTCGAAAATATTATAAAAGGGGAAGGTGCCGCACAATATATGAGGGAATTCGGGGGATTGGACGAACAGAACACATTTAGTTGAAAAAACACATAGCTGTGATCGACTAAAGAAGTCGGAGAAGAAGGTTCGGGTGCATTAAAGATTAATTATTTGAAGACCCGGTGGTTTGTTTTATCGTTTTTATTTATTAAGAGACATGTTTATTATTGTTTTTCGAGACTCTATGACTATGTTTCTGATTTTAATTATGAACTAATTATTTCCATGGTTGCTTAGGTTTATGAACTAGACACGTAATTTGCAGTATTTAATGTTTTTGGTTTTTAATTTTGATGTGTAGAATTACATGATTTTAAGTTTATTGTTGGATTTGATATATGTGTGTTGGTGTTAATTTTATTTGAAGTTTGTTTATTGGTTTTGTGGAGCTAGGCATGTAGAGATACCCCCTAGGTCTTGAAATCAATCTAGTTCGTCAACTTAGGTTAGCGTGCTACTATTTGGAGTTGGAGTACGACACAAGTATAACAAACTAATATAATAGATTAACTAAGATGTGCAGTCCATTCTTGAGGGTGAGAAATCTAACTCAAGATTGCTAGGTAACTAACTAGGCATTGTTCGGTAGTTGGCAAGCGCTAGGGCGGGAGTCGCTACTTGTCCGTGTTTAGAGTTTTCCTAGGTTTTCTTCAGTAGATTTTAAGTCTGCTTCATAGTTTGAGGGTTTTAATCCAGGAGAGGTTTTAATCTGATTTCTGTGGGATTTTGGTACGCTAGGGCGATCCAGATCCATCTTAGCATTTCTACACTTGTCCCGCCTTACGTCTAGTGAGCTATCTTTGATAGGAGGTTTATTAGATAAGAATAGGGTCTCAAGTTAATTACCAGATTCAGGATTTATTGCTAGTGTCTAGGGATTTTACCTAAGTAACCAACCTTCTTCCTATCCGATTTCTCCAAGTTCCTAGTTTCATTTAAGTAGTTGAGGTTATTTCATTTATATTTAGTTTCTTTTAAGTTTATAATTATTAGTTTAACACCCCCCATTTAAGTATATATTTATTTAGGCTAGTATTCGGTAGAGGTTGTGATCTAGAGTTGCATTCGCGTCTTTGGGTTCGATACTCGGTCTTATCTGTTTACTGCTTTGCGACCGGTACACTTGCCGTGCGTGTTTAGTTTTTAGGTGAGTCGTTTTAATTAAAACTTGTGTTATTTTTATAGAGTTAATAGCCAATTTCGTCCCTGAGGTTTGGGCCAGTTTGCTTGTTCAGTACAAAAGTTTTTTTTTTTGCAATCCGTTACCTGAGGTTTGGATTTTTTTGCCAAATTCGTCCTTTTGTCTAACTCAGTTAAAAAGTGTCGTTAGTGTCAGGGGTAGTGTTGTCTTTTACCCACTTTAATGAAGGGCAATATTGTCATTTGATACCCTATATTATTATAAAACCTAACCCAGGTCAAACTCATCCATGCTTCACTGACCCCACCCGACAACCATATCTTCACTGACCAACCCATCTCTCCACCGGTCACCCTCCACCACTAAAACCACCTGCATCTTACCGGAACCACCACAGTTCATCACCATACAACCACCTACCTCCTCTGACCCGTACCCACCACCCAGAAACCACCTCAACCCGGAAACCAAACACCTTGACCCGGAAATCATCCTCCGACCAGACTCCACTCATTTCCGTAGCTGTAACCCACACCCAATCCACCACCTTCAACCCAACAATCAAAACAACCCGACCACCTGTACCCACCTACCTGCAACCCGGACACACCCACCACCACTTGGAAACACAAAACCCAACCCAGAAACTAGGGCTGGCAAATCGTGTCCCTAACAGGTTAACAGGTCTCTGACGCGCGCGAACAAATAAGTTCTAAACATGAACACGACTCGTTTAACTCATTTATATCTCATGTTTATAACACAGTTTTATGTTTTATGTACCAAAAAAGGGAAATGAAAGATTTTTGCCTCTTAATTCTAAGTATTAAAAAAAGTCAAAAAATCAAATAGTGTACTTTTCAGTCAAACAGGTCTTATCGTGTCTTAACAGGTTACCCATTGCCAGCCCTACCAGAAACCCAACCCAATCCAACCCGGAAACCTTATCTATACTCAACCCCTTCAACTCGGACCCCACCCGAAAACACTCAGCCTTGAACTCGAACACCCACATCGGAAACTATACCTTCGTCGGACACACTTGAACCTGACGTGAACACTAACCAACCCGACGGCTCTTGGAGCTTCTGCTATCCGTGGGGCCCCTATTGCTGGGCTTGGTCCTTGTTTGCCGGCACGACCTGTTCCGAAGAAGACCGGGCAGGCTGGTTCGGTTGGTGTTGGTGGTACTAATAAGGTAGATAAGACGTATCCGGTTCCGCCTGTTGAAGTTGATCCGGAGGTTAAAACGAACCAAATGCCAAAGCTGGTTTTGAAGCCTTCCAGTGGTTCTAGTAAATCTGGTGTTAATGGTGATAAGGATAAGACGAACGAACAAGTGTATGACCAACCCAGAGAGAGAGAGAGTAAGAGTGAGAGAGGGAGAGAGAGAGTAAGAGTGAGAGGGAGAGAGTCAGAGAGATCTATAGGGGGTGGGGTGGGGTGGGGTGTGGTGTGGTGGGGTGGGGTGGGGTAAGATTTTTTATTAAAATTTAAATTATAGGTAAAAAGACAACCCTACCCCTGAGTTAACGAGATTTTTTAACTGGGTTAGTGAAAAGGACGAATTTGGCAAAAAAATCCAAACCTCAGGTAAGGGATTGCAAAAAAAAAAACTTTTGTACTGAACAAGCAAACTGGCCCAAACCTCAGGGACGAAAATGGCTATTAACTCTATTTTTATATATACATTTACACACATCAAGTTTTTGGCGCCGTTGCCGGGGACGCAATTGGTACTCTTGAGAATTATCCGATCCGTTTCTGGTCTACTATTTTGTGAATAATTTTTGCCTTTATTTTTTTCTTCTTATTATTATTTTTTATTTGTAATATATATTTTTTTTAATCATGTGCGAGATCTGCGGAGGACCCCACTTTACCATAAGATGCCCTCATTCATATTCATCGGGGGTATTCCACGGATTATTATTTTAACGAGTATTTGCAGCCGCAGCCATATCAGTCATACCAGCCTTCATACCCACAGGAAAACCGGTGGTTTAACCCTGTAACATCTGAGTCACTAGATAGAATAACAAGTCGGCTTGATCGTCTACAAGCTATGATGTATGAGGAAAGGCATGGTGGTAGCTCGTCAGAGTATCCACCTAGCCAACATTTGTATCCACATCTCGATTATCGGGATGTCTTGTCTCACACTAGGCCCGACTTTGCCGCCCTTCTTGCTAAGCAAGATGCCTTCCTTGCTAATCAAGAGCTCATGCTCGAGGATATGCGTTCTTTGCTATCCATGCGCACCGACTATTTGAGGGAACAAGATGCGGCACTTGAAAGGCTACAGGCTCAGGTGGATGAACTGAAGACCATAATGGACGTTGAAGTCCCACCTCCAGTTCAGCAGGTTTATTTCACATATGATGAACCAGACGAGATGGTAACACCTACATTACCTGATTGTATTAGGCCCGTTGCTGAAACTGTTTGTCCTTACTCATCTGATTCTGCGCATGATTTAACTGACCTATATGATTCTTTACACTTGTCTTGTGATGATGATATTTTGCAGGATTCAGGGTTAGAGCCAGAGACCATAATGGACACCTTAGTCCCACCTTTGGTTCAGCAGGATGAGCAGCCTTGCCAGATCTCGAGTTCAGCAGCATATCCTTGGGGGGCAGATGTCTGGAGGGAGGCTGAGGAAGATATGGATTTTTCAGAATCCACAGGCTGGCTGTTTGAGGAAGAAGTGGTGGAAGAGGAAGACACCACTGACCTGCTTGAAGAAGCAGCTGATGAGGAAGAAGAGTTTGGTGACGAGTTGGTTGATTTGTCAGCCCCAGAAGTGGACAAAGATTTTGAACAAGTGTCACCAAACAAGGAAGATGAGAAAGAAGCAGTGGTGGAAGAAAAAGAACACCACAGCTGGCCCGTGCAGGGATTGGATATTACACTTCTACTAGTGCCACCACCATGGCCACCACCACGGGAGAAGGCGAAGACGCACCTGGACCGACACAGGGCAAGGGTAAGGTGTTGCAGAGATAACAAGTCCCCTCATTACATGCCAAGAATCAGGTTTGGTCCAGGTAAATTTAAATATTGGTGGCCCGACCCATTTAAATTCGATAAACTATTTTTTAATTCCACTAATGTAATTTTGCTAAATAGTATGGACCGAGTGGAATTAAACGGGTTGGATCGGGTCCAGATAAAAGAGAAGCCCCCTGATTAAAGTTTAAGTGTGGGGAGGCTCTGTAAAGTTTGTAAATTTATATTTATACCTATTTTTTTTTTATTTTTTTTGTCTAGTTTTTCATTTTTTTATTTGTGGTCCGTCAATCGATAGTGGTTCATAGGTTTTTATCTTTCTATTTTTTTTCTTTGTTGTTTTTTTGTGTCTTTGAGTCTGTTTGCAGGTTTGCGTGTTTGCTTAGGTAGAGGAAATTTCACATGAGCGGATCCCATGTATTGTCTTTATATATATTTTATGAGTGGGAGTTTTGAAAAAGGTTTGGGTAATAAAAGAGAATTTTTCTTAAAAAAAATTAATTAACTTTCTGTGAAAAAAGACTTTTCACGTAATGTGAAGAGTCTGGGCTGACCTGTGCGCCTCATGCGACCAGCTATTACCCCGGAAAGTTATATTTTTTTTCGCTTACAACGCTTGTTGTGATCACCAGTGTCCTTCACGTTGAGCGATAACCATAATTTGTTTTTCTCTCTACCCATTTGGTTCTACCACCATTCACCGCCATTTTGCCAAGCAGGTACGTCTTCTTGTTTGTTTGTTATATTATGAGTCTAAGTTAGTAGTTTGAGTCTTTTTATTTTTGTGTGGTTCGATGTTATGCTCGGGTTTTGTTTGTTTCGTTTTGCGCAGGTTTGGATTGCACCACCCGTACTCAATCTCCATTCGGGTGATTCCGAAGCTATTTATCATTTATCAAGGCAAGCCCAGAGTTTACCATTGTGTCATAGCCGATCGCGACCAAAATGCTATACGATCGAGCTGCATTGGACTAGTGTTTTGGAGCTTACGAAGAAAAAATTAACCAGCTAAGTCCTTTTCAATTTGCCCTCGTCTTTTTATTTTGTATTCGGAATTTATTTTTTGTTTTAAGTTGTTTTCTATTCCTACATTGAGGGCAATGTAGAGTTTAAGTGTGGGGATGGAAAACTGTCGTTTAATTTGTATATAGAGTCGTTTGAGTAAAAAAAAACGAAAAATAAAAAAAAAACTGAAAAAAAAATCCCTGATTTTGAAGTTTGCATTATATAAAATATGGAAAATGATAGGTAAAGTTAAGTGTCCGGTTTTCAAATAGTATGTATAATAAGAGATTAAAATTGATTGAAAACGTGTCTAATTTGGGATATGTGGGTAGGCTCGGCCGGTAGAAAGGTTTCCTTTGAAAAGTAATAAATTAATTATGTTAGGCTATTTTGTGGGTTCTCATCTAGGAGAAACGGGGAGACCGAAACCGTCAAAAATAGTATAAGAAGCACCGTTATAAGTAGAAAACCGTTAGAATTTCTAATCAATTAAAAAAAATTAGAAATTAAAGCAAAAATGCTGAAGCTTAAGGTGCCTGGCCACTGGGATAGCGACTTGGATTGGTCACACCCTCTGAGTTAAGTATGTTGAGATGAAAAAAAAAATGCTGAAGCTTAAGGTGCTTGGCCACTGGGATAGAGACTTGGATTGGTCACACCCTCTGAGTTAAGTATGCCAAAAAAAAAAGTGATTTTAAATTCTCTTGGTTTTCTACATAAGACGGTTGGGAAATGGTCAATTGGTCGTTCCTTTAGCTTCATAAGCTTGAGGCGGGATTAGGAGGAACTGTGGCTTCCTTCGAGTGAGACCCTAGATAGACTAATCAACATGAACTTAACATAAATAAAAAGGGGCTTGGAAACCGGTGTGGGTTTAAGAGGATCAATATACCTGCAATCGCAATCAACACGTTAGTAGATTATCAATTAAGTAACCTATGTTTTGAAATTGGATGTAAACCTAACTGTGATTCCATAGCATAATTCCTTTTCAGGGACGAAAAAGAGATAAGTGTGGGGATATTTGATGTATTGTAAAATACATCTATTTCCAGTGTAAAGTTTGTGTAATTTTCGAGTCGTTTAGATAGTGTTTTTATTAGTTTTAGGCGTGTACTGGTCTATTTTATTTAGTATAAGTTTTTATAGATTTTTATTAGTTTTGAGTCATTTTTAGTACTTATTTATTTATTTTATATTTTATAGGTGTTCGTGGAGAATGGGCTTAAAAATGAAGAATTTTAATTGAGACACGAACACTTGAGACAGGTATTCATGGACGTTGGAGCGTAAACAAGTAACTTTGGTCAAGTCAAGAACACCCGAGTCAAGAGCACAGAGTATAATACTACTAATATAATAATAATAATAATAATAATAATAATAATAATAATAATAATAATAATAATAATAATAATAATAATAATAATAAAAATAAAAATAATTAAAAGAAAAAAAAATAAAGTCAACGTGACCTTCACTTCCCAAGGCCCAACATATGTGAATATGAAAAAAGAGGCGGTGCACAAGATTGAAGAGGATTATTATTTTTCAACATATATATCATTCATTCGAAAATATTATAAAAGGGGAAGGTGCCGCACAATATATGAGGGAATTCGGGGGATTGGACGAACAGAACACATTTAGTTGAAAAAACACATAGCTGTGATCGACTAAAGAAGTCGGAGGAGAAGGTTCGGGTGCATTAAAGATTAATTATTTGAAGACCCGGTGGTTTGTTTTATCGTTTTTATTTATTTAGAGACATGTTTACTATTGTTTTTCGAGACTCTATGACTATGTTTCTGATTTTAATTATGAACTAATTATTTCTATGGTTGCTTAGGTTTATGAACTAGACACGTAATTTGCAGTATTTAATGTTTTTGGTTTTTAATTTTGATGTGTAGAATTACATGATTTTAAGTTTATTGTTGGATTTGATATATGTGTGTTGGTGTTAATTTTATTTGAAGTTTGTTTATTGGTTTTGTGGAGCTAGGCATGTAGAGATACCCCCTAGGTCTTGAAATCAATCTAGTTCGTCAACTTAGGTTAGCGTGCTACTATTTGGAGTTGGAGTACGACACAAGTATAATAAACTAATATAATAGATTAACTAAGATGTGCAGTCCATTCTTGAGGGTGAGAAATCTAACTCAAGATTGCTAGGTAACTAACTAGGCATTGTTCGGTAGTTGGCAAGCGCTAGGGCGGGAGTCGCTACTTGTCCGTGTTTAGAGTTTTCCTAGGTTTTCTTCAGTAGAGTTTAAGTCTGCTTCATAGTTTGAGGGTTTTAATCCAGGATAGGTTTTAATCTGATTTCTGTGGGATTTTGGTACGCTAGGGCGATCCAGATCCATCTTAGCATTTCTACACTTGTCCCGCCTTACGTCTAGTGAGCTATCTTTGATAGGAGGTTTATTAGATAAGAATAGGGTCTCAAGTTAATTACCAGATTCAGGATTTATTGCTAGTGTCTAGGGATTTTACCTAAGTAACCAGCCTTCTTCCTATCCGATTTCTCCAAGTTCCTAGTTTCATTTAAGCAGTTGAGGTTATTTCATTTATATTTAGTTTCTTTTAAGTTTATAATTATTAGTTTAACACCCCCCCATTTAAGTATATATTTATTTAGGCTAGTATTCGGTAGAGGTTGTGATCTAGAGTTGCATTCACGTCTTTGGGTTCGATACTCGGTCTTATCTGTTTACTGCTTTGCGACCGGTACACTTGCCGTGCGTGTATAGTTTTTAGGTGAGTCGTTTTAATTAAAACTTGTGTTATTTTTATATATAACTTTACACACATCAGCCCCTGTAGTTAATCAAACAATGAACTTAACTTATTCACTAATTATATTAGTTAAATAATATTTTATTATAATGAATAAAAGTTATATTTGCATAAATAATGATCAAGAATAGTATAGGAAGACCGGGAGCTTGTCAATCAAACGAGCTCTAAGCTCATGCTCTTTTAAATTTACTCGATTCGATTGGAGCGCTTAGCCAACCAGCATCGGGTTATAACTAGGCTCATCTTGAGATTTTCTTCAAGGAAACAAAATCGTGGCATGATAAAAATGGTTGAACTTTTCATGATATAACTAAACTCATGCCGTCATGGAATACATAATCCAACACTAACAATTATTCCTTCTAAAATAATCACATCTGCACATACCAAGGTGCAAAATGCAGGTGGTAATAATCATACATTTGTAGCTTAGCTACTTTCGACCTCAATATTCATCCAAATAAGTGTAAAGCATTTCATCTTTCTTTGACTTTCGTCTACTAAGAAGTGCTTTGAGCAGCTGTTTGGTTTTGCTTGGGATCTGATCCGCTTCTCAATACATGTCGGGACGATCATTCCTATACATTGATACTGATTTTCACGGCCCTGTATGCTGCATGTAGATTATTATATCTACATTAGCAAAAACACTAAAATGTGTAATTTGTTGTTTGAGGATTATTATACCAATGGCTATATATTATATTTAATGACCATAAACCGATTCTAACAGGTTTTAAAATCTCAAATACTTCCACGGTAAAAAAAATTATATGTATAAAAAATGATGTAGTTTACTAGTTGTTGTGAGATTGAGGTTATAGTTGTTGATCGACAACGATTTGGGGTGGAAGATCTTGAATTTGCTCTTGAGTTTGGAGTGGTCGACCCTGAAAAAGATCCACCATTCAATATATAGAGGAAATCGGCGTGGTGAAATGGACCTCTTTCTGGATTAAGAATTTGTAAACCACAGGGATAGAAGGTGCAACTTTTTTAACCTAGTTAGGCTAAAGGACAGAGGGTGTAGCAAATTGAGAAAATAAAAGACCAAATGAGTGCAAATGAAAGACAAGGGATAAAAGGTGCAATTTGGGTAATAAATAAAGGATAATCTGTGTAATTTTGTCTTATATTAATTTTTTTATATTTTAAATTATACTTATTATTTGTATGATAAAAATCAACACCAGTAAAGCTTACGTACCCAATATTAGGGATAGTAACGGGTCAGGGATGGCTAATTCTATACCCATACCCGGTTGTAAAATCTCATCCCATACCAATACTCGTTGGATATTTGTCGTGTATAGAGCATACCAGTGAGTATCAGATATACCCGTTAGGATTTGCATGTATATATATTTTTTACTTTCTTGTATAGTTTTATGTTATAAAAGACAACAAAATATTAAATTTTAATAAATAACATATATTTCATCATTTCGGTTAAGGCTGCAAACGAACCGAACGAACACGAACAACCTTGTTCGTGTTCGTTTGTTAAGTAATATATGTGTTCATGAACACTTACCGAACGGGATTTTCTGTTCCTATTCGTTTGTTAAGAAAGCACTCGTGCTCGTTTTCGTTTGTTCATGAACACACAGGAACACAAACAGACATTCATAAACACAAACAAGTGTTCATAAACACAAATGAACAGAAACAAACACATAGAAGTGTTCATGAACGGAAACAAACACAAACAGACATATATTAACTTTTGAATAAAATCGAACTCTGTGACACCCGGCAACTTTCGGTAACTAACTTTTGAAAACTTAGTAAGTCTACCTTAGCGAGTCGCGCATACGTTACACATGGTCGAGTCGAGTCGCACATCATTAGGGTTTTAACATACGCAAGTCTCGGGTCCCGGGAATTGGTGATCGGGCGGGAACGTGTCATTTATCATGCATTATATGTTTACAATCATTATGTGACTTGTCGGTATGTGAATATGTGCTAACATGTGTTAAAACGGGGTTTAACGCGCAAAACACACAAACACAGGGGTTATAGGCGATTAGGCTTGGTGGGATAGCCTAATCGCATGATATAGGGGCGAGTAGGGGAGGTTACTAGCGAGTAGGGGGCTAATCACACTACTGTTCATGCGATTAGGCCCCAATCGCATGAACAGTCATGCGATTAGGCTCCCTAATCGCGTATAAGTCTGCATACTCGCATGATACGTGCTGGACGACCAAAAACGCCTATAAATACCACCCTTGACCTCCAAAACATCATTTGTGCAACCCTAGCCGTCCCATAATATAACCCAACACCCAAACACCCTCTGGAACTCGTTTTTGCATCAAAACCACCATTTTCAAGCTTATTCCATCATCACCTCTTGATTACAAGGTGTGTCCTCCAAACCCAAACCTTTAAATGATTATGTTTTACTCCCTAAACGTCCAGACCTGACTTATAAATGTTTTTATCTTTGAAAATCCATTTAAAACCGTTTTTAAACAAACCCACACCTTTACATGTGTTATATGTGTTATATATGTTTAAAGATAAGATTTTTTAGGATTGAATCATGGTTGTTCTTATGTTATTTTGATGTTTATTGCTGAGATAAGTTAGTATGATGATGTCCTAGGAGTTTGGATGGTTTTGGTGGTGTATTGTTGATATTTGATATTTTGACCCATTTGAAGGATTTTAGATGATTAAGGATGATATGAGGTGTGTTGTTGATTGTGTGATGTTAGGGTTTGCTCTAGGATGATGCCAGAACAGTAGGATGCTATCGGACAACGTGATTATGTGGTTAAATCTGAATAATTGCTATTTAGGGCAAGTTCTTGCATGTTGATGTGATGTTTACATGCTAAGTTGCCATTTTGGGAAAGCGCTCGCATTCGGGACTGTTAGAATGATAAAAACTTAGGGGTTTTGCTTGAAATATGTTTGTTAATGTGTTAGGATGATTATTGGATGTTTTTACATGTTTCGGATCTGATTTGGAGTGTTCGGCGCGCGAAAAACCATATCAGCTGCACTATAGGCGATTAGGGATCCTAATCGCCTATGTTATAGGCGATTGGAGGCCTACTCGCCTATATGAGAGGCCTACTCGTGTATAAACAGGCGATTAGCCCTTGTAATCGCCTGTTGACCAGCCCTACTCACATGTTGACTTTTCCTAATTGCTAGTTTGATTCCTAATCGCGTGTAATGCTGCTGTATGTATATTTTAACATCCCGGAACATGATTTGACGCCTAGGAACATGATAGGAACCCCGGGATTCACCCAATGACTTAGTAACACGTATTCGGACCTGTTTATGCGTTAATCGGATCTTATGCTAGACTAAGTGAACTGTTGCGCGTATTAAGTGTTTAATTGCATATGTGGCATGATGTTTTGTATTTATCCAACACGTGGAATGTCGGGTCACCAATGGGATGTCGAGTCTTGTCTTACGTTGTCTGGTTGTCGGTTAAACATGCTTTTCGGACACATAATGGTCATGGACTGGACGTAGGGACTAATGAACCCGATGGGTTATTAGTCTAACTTGACACATATCTTATGATAGGTCGCCAATAGTTGGGGCTATCATATCTCACAGACGGTTTACTCATACCACGCATACGGTTTACTCTTATACGGAATACGCAACCTAAGGTGAGTTCACGGCCCCACATTTTACAGTTTTTACTTTCGGGGTGAGAAACATGCTTACAAACTCTTTTATGACTTATGACTGGTTATCACATTATACTATGGCTCACTTATCTTACTATACGGATCATTGAAAATCCCTAGAAACCACTAACATGGGTATATGGCGGGGAAATATGGATAGCGCTATTGGGGACTGACAAACCCCACTCGACGGCTGGAGGCCGGGCGGGTGCATATTGTCTCTAACAAAACAGGGTAACACTCGGCTTAGTCAGTAATGGTTTCACCCGTATGAGTATCTCATTCTGCGCCGGTGGTTGGCGTTCTCATTCTGCGCCGGTGGTTTGCGTTCTCATTCTGCGCCTGGTTTGGCGTTCTCATAAGCATAGTAGTAATTGTGATGGTAACATTTTTGAAGGATCACTGTAAACGTTTAATTAAAACCTGTGAACTCACCAGCATTATATGTTGACTCTTTTAGCATGTTTTCTCAGGTCGCTAAGGTAGCAGCAGTCGGATAGGCGCACGTGGTCGCACTGGAGTCGTCTCGCGTCTAGGGTCTCATCTGCACGTTTTGGAATTATGAACATTGAACTTATGTTTTATTTATGCATGACTTTTGTAAACTTTAAAATGCTTCCGCACTGTTGAATGTTGGTTTTAAACTTATGCATGGTTTTGTTTACGTATGTTTTTACATTTAGACGTCGTTTATTGTGACCGTTGACTTGGATCCTGGTATGTCACACGCCTCGCGGTAGAACTCCGCAGGTGGAAATTTGAGGGTGTGACAGATTGGTATCAGAGCCAGGTTATAGTGAACTAGGACTGCATGTAGAGTCTAGACTATAGCCGAGTCACACACACTAGACGGTCACATACATTTGAGTCGTGTCTTTTGGGCAAACCTACTAACCTTGTCGGGGTGTCGGTCTCCTTACCATACAGTGTCACATTACTTATCTCATCCTTGGCTATTTTTAGCTTCACTTTATTTTCTTCTCTGGATTACAGCCGAGGGGACTTATTTATCGATCTTTTGAGTTAGTTATATCATTCTGGGATGTGGTTATCGGGTGACTTGAAGTTCTGGCTCGAAGCACGCCTAGGGGACCATGTAGAGCGATTTGTTATTTCGGGTGCACACGAAATCACAAATCGAAATGCATGAGAATCTTGGTGGACTTTGTGTTCGGACTAACGGTCATGCTGGGACCGCATTCCGGGTTCGTTTGGTCACTTGTAGCTTGGTTTGTTTTGTGGTACTGAGTGTCTCGTCTCATGTTTTGGCAGAACATGTCTGGTCGCGCTGGTGGACGTGCAGGTGGACGCCGTGGTGGCGGAGGTGGACGCCATGGTGGGGGTAGAGGTGGTGGTAACATTACTATGACGTATGATGAGCTCAATGAGATGATGCAGCAACAGTTGGGCGTTGCACTAGCTGCTTTTCAGGCAGCCCAGCAGACTTTCATGGGTGCTGCTGCTCCTCCAGTTCAGGCAGGTGTTGCCTATAAGCGGTTTAAGGATTGTCAGCCTCTCAGCTTCCAGGGTACAGAGGGGGCTGTGGAGTTACTCAGGTGGTTGGAGAAGACGGAGTCGGTGTTTGCTTTATGTGAGACTCCAGCAGTGGATTGGGTGAAGTTTGCTTCGGGGACTTTTGTAGGAGCCGCCTTGACGTGGTGGAACTGCGTCACACAGACACTTGGTCTTGGGGAGGCCAACGCCATGCCTTGGCCAGATTTTGTGCGTAGGTTGAAGGAGGAGTATTGCCCGCGTGAGGAGATTAAGAGGTTGGAACAGGAATATGGGAATCTTAAGATGGTTGGTTCTGAGATTGAGGAGTACACGATCAGGCACAACGAGCTAGCAGTGATGTGTCCGGGTTTGTCTACACCAGAGTATAGGAGGATAGAGCAGTATCTTGCGGGTTTGGTGCCAGAGATTGCGGGACTGGTGTCTGCTAGGGATCCTACCACTATGTCAGAGGCTGTGCGGTCAGCTACTAAGATGACCAACTTGAAGATTTCTGAGGGTGTCTTGCCTCCTAGGGGCTCATCTGTGAAGGCGCCGGCTGAGAACAAGAGGAAGTGGGAGAGCGTGGATAAGGGTTCATCGGGGACTCAGCGACAACCGGCAGCGAAGAAGACTGAAGCTTCTGGGTCAGCATCGGACCAGAAACAGGGGGGCTATGCTGGGAAAAGCCCTAAGTGTGGACGTTGTGGGTTTCATCACTTTGGTACTTGTGAGAGCTTTCGTTGTGAGCGTTGTCAGAAGCCGGGGCATCAGGCCAAGGATTGCAGGGTCAACCTTTCCAGGACGACTCAGACTGCTGCTATTACTACCCCTGCTCCACAGGGGAATCAGGGTTGCTATCATTGTGGGGAAGCGGGGCACTTCAAGCGAAGCTGTCCCAAGTTGACTCAAGGGGGCACAGAGACTACAGGGAAGGATGGGGACAAGGAAGGCGGTGGCCGGTGGACTCGTGCTCATGCTTATGTGATCGGTGCTAGGGAGAACCAGGCGGACCCAGACACTGTTACCCGTACGTATTCTCTCTTATCTCTTGTTACGCTTTGGTCATACTTTTATCCGCATTGTTGTGCGTTCGTGTTTCGGGTGTTTTCTTTGTGGTTTGGTCGCTGTTTCTCATTCTTTGGGTTGATGAGGGTCCTTTGGGGATGCTACTTGGACGGTACCAGTGGATTAGTTATACCGATCATAGTAGGCTCCAGTAGGCTTTCATCGGGGGTCTCTTGTCTCATACTCACATTTGGGGAAAGTGGGTTCCCGGTTGTTACTGGCACGTTTGATTCATGACTTTCACTTGTTGTATTTTGGGGATACGTTACTTGGGCGCAGAGGTCGATACTCATTACTGTTGAAACCGAAAGAATCTCGGGACGAGATTCCTTTCAACAGGGGGATGATGTGACGACCCGGAAAATTTTTCTTCTTATTTGTTTTCTCTCCTCGACTTCGGGAAATTTTCGGGACGAAAATTCTTTCAACAGGGGGATGATGTGACACCCGGCAACTTTCGGTAACTAACTTTTGAAAACTTAGTAAGTCTACCTTAGCGAGTCGCGCATACGTTACACATGGTCGAGTCGAGTCGCACATCATTAGGGTTTTAACATACGCAAGTCTCGGGTCCCGGGAATTGGTGATCGGGCGGGAACGTGTCATTTATCATGCATTATATGTTTACAATCATTATGTGACTTGTCGGTATGTGAATATGTGCTAACATGTGTTAAAACGGGGTTTAACACGCAAAACACACAAACACAGGGGTTATAGGCGATTAGGCTTGGTGGGATAGCCTAATCGCATGATATAGGGGCGAGTAGGGGAGGTTACTAGCGAGTAGGGGGCTAATCACACTACTGTTCATGCGATTAGGCCCCAATCGCATGAACAGTCATGCGATTAGGCTCCCTAATCGCGTATAAGTCTGCATACTCGCATGATACGTGCTGGACGACCAAAAACGCCTATAAATACCACCCTTGACCTCCAAAACATCATTTGTGCAACCCTAGCCGTCCCATAATATAACCCAACACCCAAACACCCTCTGGAACTCGTTTTTGCATCAAAACCACCATTTTCAAGCTTATTCCATCATCACCTCTTGATTACAAGGTGTGTCCTCCAAACCCAAACCTTTAAATGATTATGTTTTACTCCCTAAACGTCCAGACCTGACTTATAAATGTTTTTATCTTTGAAAATCCATTTAAAACCGTTTTTAAACAAACCCACACCTTTACATGTGTTATATGTGTTATATATGTTTAAAGATAAGATTTTTTAGGATTGAATCATGGTTGTTCTTATGTTATTTTGATGTTTATTGCTGAGATAAGTTAGTATGATGATGTCCTAGGAGTTTGGATGGTTTTGGTGGTGTATTGTTGATATTTGATATTTTGACCCATTTGAAGGATTTTAGATGATTAAGGATGATATGAGGTGTGTTGTTGATTGTGTGATGTTAGGGTTTGCTCTAGGATGATGCCAGAACAGTAGGATGCTATCGGACAACGTGATTATGTGGTTAAATCTGAATAATTGCTATTTAGGGCAAGTTCTTGCATGTTGATGTGATGTTTACATGCTAAGTTGCCATTTTGGGAAAGCGCTCGCATTCGGGACTGTTAGAATGATAAAAACTTAGGGGTTTTGCTTGAAATATGTTTGTTAATGTGTTAGGATGATTATTGGATGTTTTTACATGTTTCGGATCTGATTTGGAGTGTTCGGCGCGCGAAAAACCATATCAGCTGCACTATAGGCGATTAGGGATCCTAATCGCCTATGTTATAGGCGATTGGAGGCCTACTCGCCTATATGAGAGGCCTACTCGTGTATAAACAGGCGATTAGCCCTTGTAATCGCCTGTTGACCAGCCCTACTCACATGTTGACTTTTCCTAATTGCTAGTTTGATTCCTAATCGCGTGTAATGCTGCTGTATGTATATTTTAACATCCCGGAACATGATTTGACGCCTAGGAACATGATAGGAACCCCGGGATTCACCCAATGACTTAGTAACACGTATTCGGACCTGTTTATGCGTTAATCGGATCTTATGCTAGACTAAGTGAACTGTTGCGCGTATTAAGTGTTTAATTGCATATGTGGCATGATGTTTTGTATTTATCCAACACGTGGAATGTCGGGTCACCAATGGGATGTCGAGTCTTGTCTTACGTTGTCTGGTTGTCGGTTAAACATGCTTTTCGGACACATAATGGTCATGGACTGGACGTAGGGACTAATGAACCCGATGGGTTATTAGTCTAACTTGACACATATCTTATGATAGGTCGCCAATAGTTGGGGCTATCATATCTCACAGACGGTTTACTCATACCACGCATACGGTTTACTCTTATACGGAATACGCAACCTAAGGTGAGTTCACGGCCCCACATTTTACAGTTTTTACTTTCGGGGTGAGAAACATGCTTACAAACTCTTTTATGACTTATGACTGGTTATCACATTATACTATGGCTCACTTATCTTACTATACGGATCATTGAAAATCCCTAGAAACCACTAACATGGGTATATGGCGGGGAAATATGGATAGCGCTATTGGGGACTGACAAACCCCACTCGACGGCTGGAGGCCGGGCGGGTGCATATTGTCTCTAACAAAACAGGGTAACACTCGGCTTAGTCAGTAATGGTTTCACCCGTATGAGTATCTCATTCTGCGCCGGTGGTTGGCGTTCTCATTCTGCGCCGGTGGTTGGCGTTCTCATTCTGCGCCTGGTTTGGCGTTCTCATAAGCATAGTAGTAATTGTGATGGTAACATTTTTGAAGGATCACTGTAAACGTTTAATTAAAACCTGTGAACTCACCAGCATTATATGTTGACTCTTTTAGCATGTTTTCTCAGGTCGCTAAGGTAGCAGCAGTCGGATAGGCGCACGTGGTCGCACTGGAGTCGTCTCGCGTCTAGGGTCTCATCTGCACGTTTTGGAATTATGAACATTGAACTTATGTTTTATTTATGCATGACTTTTGTAAACTTTAAAATGCTTCCGCACTGTTGAATGTTGGTTTTAAACTTATGCATGGTTTTGTTTACGTATGTTTTTACATTTAGACGTCGTTTATTGTGACCGTTGACTTGGATCCTGGTATGTCACACGCCTCGCGGTAGAACTCCGCAGGTGGAAATTTGAGGGTGTGACAAACTCACTTACATATATTTACCTCATATAAATTATTTATTTATATATTTGGGTAAAATAGATAAAAATAAAATAATATCAAGACATATAAAAATTAAAATCTCTGATAAACTATTGAACATAAACGAAAATAAAACAAACGAACATGTTACCGAATGTTCACGAAAACAAACGAACGAACGAACGCGACATCTGTTAATGTTCATTCGTTTAACTAAACGAACAAAATATTTTGTTCGTGTTCGTTCATTTATTAAACGAATGAACAAAAACGAACTTTCCGCCAAACGGTTTATGAAGTGTTCGCTGAAAGTTCAGTTCGTTTGCAGCCCTAATTGTGGTAATAATCTTTGAAACATTTAAAATGTAAATATATATTTATAATATGAATCTCAATTTTTTTATATTTCATAGCATCTATATCTATATCTATATATTAATATTTTAAAGCATGAAATCCTACATAACACTTAAAGAGATCATCCTCACTCCTTGAATGTGCCACATGGCACTAGGCATTAAAAAAAAGCTTCATCATCCCATATAAAATTTTATCCCCATCCCAAACCCTAAAATCTCACTCTCTCCCCCACCCCCCCACTATGTTTCTCTACAAACCCTACTGAAGAAACAATAAGTATCTCGGAGATTATCACTAATCACCGAGTGGTTATACTTCTGTTACTGTGCATACGTTCCTTTACCCAAACCTTTGGTTTAACCCTGAAAGTGAATATGAGTGAGTGTGTGGTGAATGAAGTAAGAACACGAGGATATAAGTGGTTCGGTCGAGTATGACCTACGTCCACTGTGAAGAGCCGGGAATATTATTGCTTGAGAGAATACAAAGCATATGAGTAATCCTAGCTCTATGTTACAAGTAATTAATTTTCCATCCCTTTGAAGGGAGTTGATGTCTTCTATTTATAATGGAGGTCGTGGGCTTGAGAAGAAGCCCACGACGAGTCTTGTGATCTTTGGGCCCTTGGCTCGGCCCAACTCTCCTTGGCCTCTGAGAAAGGCGGGAAAAGGACATCCACTGTAGATGACGTCAGCGGTGAGCTTACTGGTGGACACGTGGCGGCTTGTGACTGGCTCCTAGCGGCATGTTGTTCTGAACCAGCAAGGTTGGCATACCTGCCAGTGTCTGACGTGATCTCTGACGGATGGTAAGCATGCCCAGTCAGAACAGTAGTGGCAGCATGGTGGAAGCATGGAACTAGTCACGTCACTGTTGATCCTCAGTGGTTGTTGGGCAACCGCGACACGTGTCCTTATCCGATTGGTGGTGTCAGTGATCCTCTGCAGGTAGATTACTGACTCTTGATCTTCCATACTTCATACTTGAGAATGTCTGTGATATGAAGCAGCCCGCACATTGGTAGACACACGCGTGCTTGACATAGATGTGTAGTGTTGCAACCCAAGTCCTTTCCGCCCAAACTTTGTTACGCGCCCGTTTCCGCGGATCTTCTGTTGAGCGGGGATAGGGAGGCCGCGTCCACCCGGATTAGGCTCCCTATCCCTTCAAGTCCCCCTACTCTAGGGCTTCTCCTGTTCATGATTCGAGAGGAGGTGGAGCGCTAGACTGAATTAAAAATGAGTCGCGGATGATAGCTATTCCGTTCGTGTTGTCTTGTCGTTGATTAGGCGGGAAAGGTCTTTGTGTGCTTGTTCATCCAAGCTCCGCGAGCCGTGACGTCATATTTTATATTTGGATAGGAGAGGGCGGAGAACGTCCCTCTCCGCTTTACGTCAAAAGTCCGCGGACTCTGATGTTTCGTGCCTTGTCTCGGAAGGGGTGAAGGCAGAGAACGTCTTTGTCCGCGTTTACGTCAAGGCTCCGCGAGCCATGATGTGTCACGCCGTATCTTGTTATAAATGCGTTTGCATACTTGGAGTAAATGCTGGGTGATGCATTTATTTTGTCGTCAATCATTTGAATTTATGGCGCCTGGAATTCGAATGTGGATAACGTTATGGGGGAGTTTAGCAGACGTGTCAGACAGCTGTCTGACACGTTGTCTGCTTTATGTCTCCCAGTCATTTTGCAGGAGCCGTTTCGTCTGGTGTCAGGCGCGTGGCGGTCACGCGCGTCTGTTGATTGAACGGGTGATCAGGGTAGTGCCACGTGTCTTGTCCCACGTGATTTGTGTCAGACGCGTGGGAGGGCACGCGTTTGATTTTGTGAGATGGTGAGGTTTGCTGACACGTGTCCGGAGACTGGACAGTTGCCAGTTGTGGTCGTTGCACACGCGCTGTTGTGAGCCGTCCGATGGTGCATGTGCCATGTGTCTTCATCTCCATCCTCCAGACGAAAAGACGCGACGGTTGCTTTTTCGTTGTAGGCCCCTTTGCCATAAATGCAATGGGTATATATGTTGGATAAAACACTGCATCTAGTGTGTTTTTTTAATGTGTTACTGATTGCGTATGATGAAGATAAAACACACGGGATTGTTAAAACACAGAGTTAGGAATATGGTGATAAAACACACAGGTATGAACGTAAAACACCTTCTGGATAAAGCAACTTACAAGACTATAATAAAACACCATACCTTGTATAAAGAATACCTAAAAATCTACCTTAAACTTAAAAAAATACAATTCCAGCTGGGTTTGTTGTCAGATGGTTTGTGTAGTTTTTAGTTTATACAAGGTTTTATGGTTTTCAAATTGTAGTGTTTTGGGTTCATATTATAGTGTTTGTGTTTTGGGGGTTGTATATGAAGGTTGATGTATGTTCTTGTTTTGTGTGTTTTAAGTTCATGGACATTCAAACAGTAGTGTTTTTAGTTCATGTGATATTTCGATAAAAACATTATGAATATGAATCTGGATATGGACGGTCAAACAATAGTGTTTTATGAAGAAGATGATGATAAAACACACGGAACTGTTAAAACAAAAAGTTGAGAATATGGTGATAAAAACACACGAGTATGAACATAAAACACCTTCTGGATGAAGCAACACATAATATGACAAATGAATAAACACATTCATTTAAAACACCCTAGTATGAACGTAAACACCACAGTATGAGATTTGGAAAATTGATGTAGTTGAATGTGAATGCAATACCAGCATAATGATTCTTTATAAGAAATTAGTAAAATTCGTGTAAATTCAAACAAATATCCCTAATAAAACTCTTATTTAATAACAACATTAATTACACAAATTATCTCCTAAAATAAGTTTAACAACCCAAATTACAATGATGCCCCTCTAATTAAAAAAAATCAGTTGCCACATGTCACAATTAGATTGGTTCTCACACTTCTCACAAAAAATTGGTTTTGTACAAGAACCTAAACCTATATATATATATATATATATATATATATATATATATATATATATATATATATTTGGATTTGGTTCAAATGAGAAAATTTGGCCAAATTGAGAACTGAGAGAACCATTCTGGACCACAAATTTCTCTTAGGCAATTTTTTTTTTGCTTTAATCGCTGCTTTATATGCATGAATTTTTTTTTGTATTTTTTTCAATATACTATATACACATATGTATAGCTGAAAATATAATATACACATATGTATAATTGCTATATACACATATGTATTAATAATTTTTTTTTCTTTTGCCTTTATAAGAAATGTGTGGCCCAGAATGGTTCTCTCAGTTCTCAAATAGGGATTGGTTCTCTTAGGATCCCTACCCTAAACATGTTAATCATGTGGAATTAAGAGTATTGAACCATACGACATATACTTCCCCTTTAAAACCTGGCTCTGATACCATAAGGTATGAGCTTTTACAAAAGATATAATTATTTTACAAAACATAGACCGTCAACTAATAGGATAGATTTTTACAAAATCCTAAACCGTCTAATTAGCTTATAAGGTAAATTAAAACCATTATTGGTCTCAAGTAAAACCCCCTTAATCTTTTTAAATTGGGATACCAAAATGGACCAACGGTTCCCTTAGATCACTTATTGCCAGTTTAAAGATTTTAACCCTGCCAGTTTATGTTTTAACTTGTAGAAATCCCAACACTCATAATATTAGGACCATGTGTCTAAAAAGGGATTATGATGCCATGATTCAATACTCTTATGGGCTTAGCCCATCATAATTTTTTTAATAATCAATAAATGAAAATTTAAATTACTTACTAACTTAGACAAACTCCAAATCTTTTTGATCTTCAAACTCCAATGCTTTATTTATTTAGTTATTTTTCAAGTACAGAATTTAGAGAAAGAAGAGAGGGACCAAAGTTAGGCATGCCTCCTACTACATATTTTACATCTATATATAGGAAAACCAAACACAACCAAACAAAATAAAACATAACATACAGGGAGCCTATAAGGCTCTTATGACAAGACTCTAGGTTGCCATATTCAAATATGCTTCTGACTTATGCCTGATTTATTCCTCACGGTATGCCTCATGGCAATATTCTTCAAAGACTCCTATCTATGAGTGGGGTCTAATTCTCATTTGATCTTTTCTTTTCCCTTGTCTTTTGTTTTCTTGAAAGATTCTTCCTGGAGATTATCATGATCTTCATTTTGTAGAGGTCCAAATTCCTCTTGTAGTTCTTCTAGATATTTTTTAAGTTCTTCATCTTCAAGGTCTTCATTTGGATCTTGAGATTCTCCCGGTAGATAAGAGAATTGATTCTCTTCTTCATGATCATTTGATGAGATTGACATATTTTTCGTTGAGGATGATTCTTGAGTAAATTGTCTCCTTAATTCCTTTTTCATTTCCTCCATATAAGTCTTTATTAATTCCGACTTTGAAATTTCTTGAGTATTTTTTAGTCTTCTAGAAATTTGCTCAAAAGGACTAGGGAGCTGTCTTTGCTGCCTTTTCTCAATCTGGATTTTAGAATGGTCAATTTTTTCCGTTATTAACTTGATGGTGTCAATAGACTCGAGTTCTTTGGTAGAGTTATTAACTCTTGTCATTTTTGCCCAAAACTTGGTATAACAAGTTCTCTTTAGACATGGAAAGTTGTCTCTTAGGGTGTAACATGTAGTTGGGGCCCATCTCCATAACCATGGAATAGAGAATTCTATAAAAAAATACATTGAAGCTATTCCTTCAAACCATGTTTTATTATATTCTGCCTCTATGAGATCTGGAGAAACAGTAACCCATTCATGATATAATCCTTTGAATGGTTCTGGGAGGATTTGAACCGATGGTCCATATAGTGTGAACCATTTTTTAAACCAACAAGGTATGCCTTGTTTATGAATATCACTACTGACTTTTATGAACCATGAGTGCTTCCTATTAGGATTCTCATAGAATAGACATTTTTCAAAGCTATCAATATAATCCCAGTAATTATATCGAAACGTTTGTCTATTATTAGCATCTGGATATATGAATTCCTTTTCATTTAAGGTATTTAATCCCCATTTCTGGGGTGATAAGATCTTTTTTATGAAGATCTTACTAAAATTATAAGTGCCTTTATCTCTCTCTGCTGGATAAAAATGTTTTATCTCTGCAGAATCTGAAACTTGTATAATATTTTCGTAGTACCTACGAGGTTTATATGAGGTTGCAGCATACGCTGCTGGTTCTAGGTATTTTTGCATTAATACCCAAGGATCATCAAAGAATTTTATATCATCCTGATCAAGAGAATTATTTTTCTTTGTTTTTGGGATATGACCCATGAATCATCATCATCCTGTGCTATATTAGCATAAGTGGGAGCCTTTAAGGCTTCTTCTTCTTTTTGGGCTTGTAGAATAGCCACGACCTTTTCATATGAGGGATCATTTGGACTGATTTGAATACCAGTATTTGTGTTACTATGAGTAACACTTGAGCTGCTTCCAGCTATGTTTGCAGCTATAAGTCTTGTATTTCCCATTTTGGCTAAGACCATATTATGATTTTGGCCTCGTCCTCTACCTCTCTATATATATATATAACTGAAAAGTTTTCGGGTATATGTTTGGGTAAACCGGTATTTAATTTCGAGTAATCGGGTAGGGTATCACCTAATCCCATACCCGCGGAATAGCTTTTCCCATTCCATAACCCGTCTCATACCCGTCAAGTATCGGGTACACTCGTCTCAAATACTTCGGGTTTCGGGTATACCTATCAGGCTCGGGTTTTTTGCAATCCCAAACTAATATATTGAAAATGTATGACTAATTTATAACATGTGCATCCAAAATTAGTATTCTCGAAGAGTAGAAAACGTATGACCCATTTGAATCAAATTTTAACTGAAAACAAGGGTTGTTTTTTAATCAGTTATTCGAATTTGAACGATTTTTTCTAATACACAACTTGCAAAATGTAATTGATTAATGGTTAGCCGACATATTTCAGTTAGTATACCCAAACAAGTAATTTTGATAAGACAGATAATTTCCCAATAGATATCCGTGGCGGATTTAGGTCGAGTTTGGGACAAGCCTTTATAATCAGGTATAGGGTTGGGATTATCTAAACCGATCTCATACCTGCCCTATTGTCATCCCTAAAAATTAAAGTTTTATGACAATTAAGTATGACACACAAAAATGCATGTCATAAATCTTTTAAATTTTTAAAAAGATGATGTTATGTTTGTGACACACAGTTTTGCATGTCATAAATTGATGTATGTCATAATTTGCGTGTCATTGTAGGTCTATTTTCTAGTAGTGCCTATTCGTAAGTTGGTTTGTAGTTGTTGTGTGTAAATGTATATATATAAAAATAACACAAGCTTTAATTAAAACGACTCACCTAAAAACTACACACGCACGGCAAGTGTACTGGTCGCAAAGCAGTAAACAGATAAGACCGAGTATCGAACCCAAAGACGCGAATGCAACTCTCGATCACAACCTATACCGAATACTAGCCTAAATAAATAGATACTTAAATGGGTGGGTATTTTAAACTACTAATTATAAACTTAAAAGAAACTAAATATAAATAAAATAACCTCGACTGCTTATGGGAACTAGGAGCTAGGAGAAATTGGATAGGAAGAAGGCTGGTAACCTGGGTAGAATCCCTAGACTCTGGTTATAAAAGCTGACCTATGTAATCCGGTTGGAGACCCTGTTCTCATCTAACAAACCTCCTGTCAAGGATAGCTGACTAGACTCAAGGCGGGACAAGTATTGAGATGCTAAAATGAAAGTGGATCGCCCCAGCGAAACCAAATCCCACAGTAATCCTTTAATCAACCACTCTTGGATCGAAAACTCCCAAACTGCGAAGCAGACTTAACTAATACGAATGAAATCCTAGGAAAACTCTAAACACGAATAAGTAACCGGCCTCGCCCTAGCGATAACCAAACTACCAAACAATGCCTAGTTAGTCAACCTAGTAATCCCGAATTATATTCCTAACCTTCGGGAAGGGATTGCACACCTTAGCTAATTGATTTTAAAAACCTGTAAAACTTGCGCTATTCCTAAGTGCAAGAACTAGCTCGACAACAAAAGTTAATCAAACTAGAATGATTTCTAGATCTAGGGGATATTCCTATATGCCTAGAACATCAAAACCAACAAACAAGTGATCAAATCAAAAAGCGCCAGTACACAAATATTCAAAATCAAACATAAAAATTAAATCATGTAACCCAACACATCCAAAACGGAAAACATAAGTCTTTACTTAAAAACAAACTCTAGCTCATCATCCCAAGCCACCAACAAAAGGTTTAGCTTATAATCTTTATAAACATCCCAAAATAAATAAAAATAGTTTTAACCATGTCTATAAAAATAATAAACGAAAACTAAACCTAACCCAAGGCTCGTTGGCTATTGATCTTTAACGTGCCCGTGGCCTTTTCTCCTTCCGGACCCTTTCGCTCGTCACCGCTTATGGCCGGTGCAATTGTGCGATTGAATTGCCGTTTGAATGAATGAAATTTTTTGACTCCATGATAATTCATTCACGTTCGTTCTATATTGTGCCGTCCAAAACAAAAGATCTATCTATCCATTTATAATTCACCGACTTATGTTATCTTGTTTTGTTTAGGTTTGGGCCGAGCCAAGTGATAACCTATTTCCTTTTTTTTTCTTTTTTTTTTACTTTTACTTTTATTATTATTATTATTATTATTATTATTATTATTATTATTATAGCCCCGTGCTCTTGACTCGGATGTTCTTTGCTCGACCAAAGTTTCTCGTTTTACGCTCCGACGTCCATGAACACATGCTCTCAAGTGTTCGTGTCTCAATTAAAATTCTTTCTTTTTAGGCTCAATTTCCACGAACACCTATAAAATAATAAAATAAATAAGTACTAAAAACTAATAAAAATCTATACAATGATAAAAATAGGCCAACAAACGAATACACTCCCAAAACTACTAAAAACTATATAGAAAAGACTCAATTATGACTCAAAATACATAGGAGAATAGATGTGTTTTACGACACATCAGTAGTTCAAGTTTGAATGATATACGAGACAACTTAATAACAAGTTCGAAGTAACCATTTGCGCAATCGTGTGTAATGATATGGGTTTGCCATGAAGAATAT